>JAZKJV010011107.1:0-664708 GCA_037367405.1 Ottelia alismoides | reverse complement strand
TACTACTATTTATGCTCTCACTCACTAACCGATGTGATGCCTAAAGAGGACTGTATACCTTTTCTAAAGTCCTCCCCTTTTTCCTCTCGTCCCTTCCATTAGCCTCATATAGTGTGGCTACATAATTGCATACCTACGTAGGATATAGGCTCACCTTCTTTCAACTTTGTTGCATCATTCTTTTGATTTCCTTCTCACTTTTTTTTAAATAATATTAACATGATGAGGAGCAATCTCTTATATAAATATAAGGAGAGAAAAATTAGGCAATTGGTTTACATGATGAAGAGTAGTCTCTTATGTAGACATGGAGCATAAGAATCTTAAGGGGAATATTCTCTACTAGAGGATGCGAAAGATTCTTATTTTCATGATAAGATGTAAGATTTGACCCATGAATTTAGTTACTTAGTAACTTGATATGATGCTATTTGGCATAAATAAAAAGGACCTTCATTTCTTGATCCCTAATATTTTGTCGAAGCACACCATGACTTGTGTAGTTTTTTGTAATTATACAACCTTTGTAATCTTACTTTATTTACCACATATGCTCATATCCAAGTGTTGCAGTATAAGATTTAGTAAGATTAGGGGTATAGTAGTGTAATTTTACAAAAATTGCAATGTGATAAGAAAGATTATAGGATCCATCGTGTAAAGCAGGACGACATATAAAATCCTCTTCCAACTCCAGCCGTGAAGAAATCCAATTTCTCTGGTCACATGGTTATAATCGTGCCAAATAAAATTCATGTCGGTATGGGACTTGATTAGTGACTTCGTTTAGTGTGTTATATAACTCAAAAATAGTGGCAAAAAATCCAGAAAAATTTATACTATGTTTTTATCGAAATTGAGAGTTTATCGAGAGAGGATGCACAACTATAGCGGATATTTTGGGATCGTGTCTAAACATTATACAATACATTAATACCCCAAAACATGCCAATCGTGGGTTAACAACAACAATATTGTATGTTGCTAAAACGTTCGAAGCAAAATTATTGCAGAAAAATATTGTACCTGCAGTGGGGAAAATATAAGTCATTTGTTCTTTGGACCCTGATATGAATATGAATCCCCCGATATAGACTGTGATACCATTTGAAGAGAGGTTTAACCTATGAAGACTACGGACAAAATGATCAATTTTAGAGAAAATGAAAAATAGCTTAAAATCAGTAATAAATTTTCTACATTTTTTTAGATTCGTGAATTTTGGAGCCATTGTAGGATATATCATGCATGTATAAAGATGTCTCACTTGTTTAACTTCTCCAAATATTTTATAAATTTTAATTTAATTCAAAAAAGGGTGAAAATGCTATTAATCATGGTTAAACACCTTAGCAAAGTAAATTAAAAAAATATCTTTCCTACGTAGTGTGTCTAAATAAATAACTTTCTAAATGTCATAAATTAATTTTTATTTTTACACTTTCTGAAAATAAAAGAGGAACTTCTCAAAAAATTACCAAGAAATCTTTATGAAGAATCATCTTATCTAAATGTAGCTCTCCGTGTGGAATCTTATTTAAAGTTTCAAAAATACTCCGTGAAAAAGGTGTCTCAACTTCTTCTTGGGAACTTTTTGTAATTTCTAAAAGCTGGACTTTTTAAGAAAAAGGAGAATAAATTTCAAAAATATCCCATTTATTATTTGATTCCCAATCGAGGGTATAATCTTGAAATGTAATAAAAGTACTAAACTTTCAACTTTTAGATTTCATTTGATTCCTAATCGAGGATATCATCTTGAAATGTAATAAAAAGTACTAAACTTTCAACTTTAGATTTCAACATTATCACGAAAAAGTCGTGGAAGCTTAAGAAAATCTATATTTGAGATAAAATTAAAATTAGAGCTCTCTTAATTACATTTAAAAAATGAAACGTATTTCAAAAAAACTCCACGATTCTCAATTTATAAATATCATATTTCAAATGTAACAAAGAGAGGCTTGAAATTTCAACTTATGATTTAACATAGTAATAAAAAGATCGTAAAAATAAGGTCTTTGGGAATCTACTTATAGTTGAGATTTTTTTGTAATTATCCTTAAAAGTGGCTTATTATATTATATCTAGAGAACTATTTTTGGAGAATTTACAAAAAAAATCCCAAGTCCAAATTATGTGTATATTCCAAATAAGAATCTCATTTTTTAAATGCATCAAAGAGGGACATGATCTTATTTTTTATCTCAAATACAAGCCTCTGTAAGTTTCCACGGTCATTTGATGTCTCAAATGCAGGCCTCCGTAAGGGATTGTTCGTTGAGGGATAGGAGGTCGTAAACCTCCTTATTCTTCGAATTTGCGATCCCTATGAAGATGGTCAATGTTTGGGTCCTGTAATCAAAGATATAGGATAGAGTTCTCCCCACTATCCCTTCATCATCAACCTCTCTCACTATAAATACAAACAATTGCCCTTATCTAACAACTTTATCTAATAAAACTAACTTCTACAACAACGACTTATTCTTAGCTCACTCACTACTTGGGGCAGTGCAGACGGTTTCTCTAAGTTAGTGGGTGATATTTTGAAAGGTGATACACCAGGGACGTCTGATCTTAATCAGAAGAATTCTTTGAAAGAGAATCAACGCTCCAACATTAGGCAATGCCTTCATAAAGTGTCAGATGGACACTTTTCAGCAGCCTTAAGGGTTTTATTCTCTTCAGGAGTGGCTCCTTATAACGAAGATACCATGAAAGCTCTAAAGGCTAAACATCCGTATAAGCTGCTTCCTTCCTTACCAGATATCTTGATTTCAGAGACTCCTCTTACAGCTGATACAGATGTTATCTTGCATTCTATCAAATCCTTTCCTAAAGGGACATCATGTGGCAGAGATGGTCTGAGAGCTCAACACCTTTTAGATGCCCTTTGCGGGGAGGTCTGCAATTTCCACTGATCTTTTACGGGCGATCACTATGGTGGTTATAGGGAGATGCCCCTTGAGTTTGGTTGAGTTTGTATAGCCTCTGCACCTCTTACTCCACTACTCAAATCTGACAACGGCATACGTCCTATTGCTGTGGGCACTATCTGGAGACACCTAGTATCCAAAGTTGCGATGACAGGGGTTGGCAAAAAGATGTCTAAATATCTCAATGACTTTCAATTTGGGGTTGGTGTATCTGGAGGAGCAGAAGTCATTTTACACATCACCAATCGACTTTTGAGCAAGCTTCATGGTGATGGGTATATCTCTATGCTTACTGTAGATTTTTCTAATGCTTTCAACATGATAGATAGATCTTCGATGCTCTGTGAAGTTAGGAGGCGATGCCCATCTATTTCTTCATGGATGGAGTTTATGTATGCTCAGGCTGCCAGATTATATATTAGAGATAATCATATATGGTCGACCACCGGAGTGCAGCAAGGTGATCCCCTCGGCCCACTTCTATTTTCTCTTGCTTTGCACCCAATTATTCATGAAATCAGAGACAATTGTAAACTCCTACATGCTTGGTATCTTGATGATGGGACTATCATCGGAGACACATTAGAGGTGGCCAAGGTGCTTGACATTATACAACGTAGAGGTCCCGAGTTGGGACTTATTCTGAATATCAAGAAAACTGAGCTTTTCTGGCCTTCATGCGATGGACAGAAGGTCCGCAAAGGGTTGTTTCCTACTGATATTGGGAGGCATGTGCGAGGAGTGAAACTGCTTGGAGGCACAGTGAGTATGGATAAAGTATTTGTTGAAGATTTGGTTATGAGAAGGGCCACCAAAGCTGTTAAATTAATGCAATTACTTCCCCAGTTGGATGATCCGCAAAGTAAACTTCTTTTACTACAATCTTGTATGGGTTCAGCCAAGCTCATGTTTGACTTAAGGACATGTCAACCCACATGCAAAGAGCAAGCTGCTACTTTTTTTGATAGAGGACTGCTTGAGACTATTGAGGACATTGTAGCTTGTGGAGGTCCTTTCTTTGGCGACCTTCAATGGAGGGTGGCGTCCCTACCAATCAAGCTCGGTGGCTTAGGCCTGCATTCTACTTTTGAGACTTTTTCATATGCCTTTGTGACCTCTAGAGCTCAATCTTGGGTGCTCCAGGATCATATTTTACGAGACAGTGGGGTATGTGATATGGATTCTGATTTTTTAGATGCCTTGGAGGGTCTACGTGTCAAACTCCCATCTTTAGATACATGTTTTGCTAACAAGGATAATGACCCTCCTAAAGCCCAGAATGCTTTGACGAGTTCCCTTTTTAGCAAAATTGTCAAAGAAATTGAGGTTGAATTTGACATGACAGCTAGGCAAAAGGTAATTTTTCGATGTTTGCAATCTGACCATGCTCAAGATTTTCTTCTAGCTATTACTATTGATGGTCTTGGAATGCATAAGTCATCTATTGAGTATCACACTATTCTTAGATATCGCCTTATGATTCCTCTTATTCTCAGTAGATGAGGCATGTCCAGTATGCCACAAATCTTGCCTAGACACCTTTGGAGAGCATGTCGTTCATTGCCGTGAACTCACAGGTTTTAAATATAGATATGATCTTGTCAGAGATGTCCTCTATGATGTACTCAGGAAGGCTGGGATTGCGTCAAAGAAAGAAGCACCTGTGAATTTTTTGACTGATCCACATGAGGGAAGATCCACACTCAGACCAGCAGATGTTTTAATTTTTGGATGGACTGAAGGAAAACATGCATGTGTTGATTTGACTGGAGTATCTCCGTTATTTGATCTGATAAAAAATGATTTTACTGCAGGATAGTCTGCACAGATTGCTGCCTCATCTAAAGTTGCTAAACATGTGAAGGCTTCTATTGACAATCAACATGTTTTCATCTCTTTCGGGTTTGATACCTTTGGGTTCTTGGCGACTGAAGCTGTTGAGCTCCTTAAGAGGATCCAGAAAATTATGCATAGCAATTTTATGGTTCCTAGGTGTAACGGAATGGATCGCGACGATCGGCGGAAACAAGCAATAAAAGATCGCATGACCGAACCGTTACCGAAAACATGTGTGGCAATCAATGATCAGAGATAAAATCAAATTCCAATAAAGTCCAATCAAAATAAGAGTTTCAATATTACAACTTCAACTGGGGTATTTTTGTAAAAACTACTCTAAGAATTGAAATAGCATCTCAACAGTTCCTATGGGCATATAGATATCCTCTAAAACTTCACAATTTGAATTGTACCATGTCAGGAATCTCGAGGAGCTCGGATTACGATAGTGAATAAGCAATCAACCATGTTCTTCACCTGAAATTGACAAACATAAATTTGCATGAGCCTAATACCCAGTATGCATCAGGGTACATGCATGGGTATTCTAACGTTCTACTAACCCGTTACATTTCATGTACTTGAGTATTCATCTAAATATAATTGCGTGCCTAGATGTCACATGCATGTCTAAGTTTGATTCCTAACCTGTATGATTTGTACTCTTTCATAACAATGGGTATACATATGTAAATTGCATAAGAAAATATGACATATATTTCTTTCATCTTGTGGGGCATATTTCATACGATTCATGACAAGTACATGTTTCTTTTATCGTATAAATCACTTTGCATTTTATCCCCCAATGATTTTGATGGTGTACATTTCTTAAACCAATTCTTGTACGACGTGTGATGGTTTATTCTTTATTAAACCATCTCTTGTATAATATATAATGATTTATCTTTAATTAAACTATTTTCTTATATAACATGTACTGATTTATCTTTATAAACCATTTCTTTCATAACTTGCAATGGTTTTACCGTTATAAACATTTTTATTTCATAACTTGTAATGATTTATCTTTATAAATCATTTCATTGCATACTTGTAATGGTTTAATGTTATAAACCTTTATTTCATAACTTATAATGATTTATCTTTATAAATCATTTCATTGTATACTTTTAGTGGTTTACCGTTATAAACCTTTATTTCATAACTTGTAATGATTTATCTTTATAAAACATTCCATTGCAGACGTGTAATGGTTTGCCTTTATAAACCATCTTTCTCACATAACTTTTATTACGTATCTTGTTATACGTTTTTCAACCGTTGGCACTTGCAGTCCATGACAGTGTAGCTACAACTGTAGAGGACTTAGCTTTTGCCTCTGTGGTCCCTTGCAACCATACGTCCCTTGCGGTGTTGCCCCTTGCAGCATACACATGACAGTATAGGTATTGTAGAGGACTTAGCTTTTGCCTTTTTGGTTCGTTGCAACCATACGTCCCTTGCGGCATTGCCCCTTGCGGCTAACATGACCCCTTGAGGTCATCAATGTGACTCTTGTGAGTCTGTGCCTTAAATTCTTATTTATGGTTATCACAATTATGATAATATTAGATTACTTCATGAAGATACCATGACTACTTCAAATTTACCAGTTATACCTTAAACCTTCTCAGATTTGCAATATCTTTTGGTAAGTTTCTACATGAAATGTTTTCAACTTTCACGAGGGGATAGCTCATTGTATAAATTCATAGTTATGATTATTTTTGTTGCAAACTCAACCTTCTCAAAGGCTATATGGTATAAATTACATATAACTGTATTGCAACAAGTACCTTGCTAACTGTATTACTAAATAATTTAGCTTTTTTAAAAGTAATATACTTGCATATAATGCGCATAAACCTGAATAATGTTGTTATCTTTTCCATAGGATTTTGTAGGACCAAAAATATTATACTCGTATGACATCGATCAAACTACGGATCCATAGGTTCCTCTTTTTCATTGGAAGAAACATTCACAAAAGAACCCATTAGTGTTCCTAAAATGCACTTAGAGTCACTACACTATCACGATTACTGTTATTATGGAAAACTAAAGGATTTCAAAAATATATAAAGCATGGTACATGTACGTGTATATACTTGGCAAGTCGGAAAACGGATTCCATAATTTTCATCATGGAAGGAAATTCTTATGACATCAATTATGTATCCAATATTAGCGTGAATAACATATATTCCATTCTTAAGCCCAACATGGTAATTGTGAAATCCCTCTCATGCCACTAAGGTACATGACCATTCTTTATTTGTTTCTTTTAAAAAATCACAATAACATTATCAGAAATCTAATCAAAAGATAACATCTATCAAGGTTGTGAGTACTGACAATGTGAGATTTATGGCGGTGAATCAAAATATTCAGCACTACTATGATCAGGAATCCATCAATATAAAAAACTGTGTTTTGTTTTAATCACAGTTATCCGACGCATGCATTTCGATATAATACTCCAAATAAGATCTTGATTATATACTAGCCTATAATAAAACACATGTATTTAGAAATTGTATTTCAGATATAATCTTTGTTCATAGAAAATCCTACACCGATGCGTACATTTACTTATCGCAATTTGGATTTGATCATTGTCCGTACGCATAAACCTAATCCGATACATATAATCAATGGTCCATTCTAGATTGAATCGATATATATACGTAATAAACTAGAGCCGATACATACCTCTGGGCCAAAGTTTTCCTTTCTATGATGTGGTCGTCGTGGCTTCTTCTCGTCACGTATCTACACTCTCCTCCTTATCCAAGTCGTCGTCGACGTCTTCCACGACGAAGACGAATCTCTGTTGCTTTCTCTCTCTCTCTCCTCTTCTCTCTCTCAAGGTTGATGTTGCTCTCACGTTGATAGAAAGAAAAAGAAATTGAGGGCTCTTTAAGGTGATCAATTGAGGGGAATTAATGGGTTTTATGGATATAATTGGGGGTATTTAATATGACAATAAATCCTATTAAAAAGGCTAATTGAAATTGTTGGTAATTGCTAATTGAGAGGGAGTTTCCTTTTTGATGAATTCTAAAAAATCGTAGGACGTTACACTAGGTCTATGGATGTTGTGTTTCGAAGAATTGGATTTGACATCCAAATGGATTGGCGGCGCAGCTTGTTGCATGTCTCCCAACAGTCTCTCTGTAAAACTTAAATTATCTAAATATTCTTAGTCAAAGAAATTATACTTAAAAAAGTAAATAACTAACACTTATCCCCATCATCCCACAAAATCATATCTTTCCAAACAATCAGAAATAAGGGGATATAACAACTTAATCCCCCCTTATCATGGTCTCGTATCTCTCTAAAATTGAAAGTGCATGTCCATCTTTGTTACATCCGACAAATAACGCGTTTAATTGGGAATGGTATAGTTGAGGTTTTTTTAATTTACCCTTATTTTTTTAGATATTCTTAATAAAGAAAAAATTTCTTACCTCGCAAGTGGACTTTACTGGTGAATGTTCTGCACGGTATTCAAACGTATCAAATTCATCAATATAGGTAATGAAAGCAAAATATTTCTCAGTCGGATTCTGGTGTAGAAATTGCTGGTGGAATGGGTTTCCAGCCGTTCAAAGATTGGGGGTCAAAGGGAGAAGAGATTGGAGTAAGATTTTGTCTTCAAGTTCCGATGATGGGGGGATGGGATGTGTCCTTCGCTTGAGTTGAGGTGGTATTACTCCATTCTTCTGGAGCTGCATTAATGGGGCTATAAATATTCCAAGGATAAGGCTTTTGTCAAAGGACAACATTAAATGCCTTCTCCGCAAAAGTTGCCTTACCATTGGGATTGTCCCTTCTTTTTTTTCTCTTTTTCGAGCTTTAGCTCGTAATAAATTCATGTAGGATTGATTGGGGTAGCCAACTGGCCTAGGTCATGTTAAGTTGGCTTGAGTCACATGAGTATTTAAGCTACTTGAACAAGAGTATTGTATATATCTTCAGATAAACTTATTAATCAGGATATATTGGAGTCCGCCAATTGTTTGTTCTGGAGTAGCTGTTTATTTTTGGGTAAATTACAAGAAAGGATCCAATTACTAATCAATTTCTAATTAGATGTCTTGTTTTTCGACTGCAATAAAGATGTGTCTGAACTCTCAACTTTAAGGTTTACATCGACATTTAAGGGTCGGGAAAGTTTATGAAAACCTCTATTTGAGCATAATAATAAGATTGGACTCATCTTTATTACATTTGAAATTTAAAGCTCTATTGAGAAGAGCAACATAGTTTGAGGCCTTTTTTATTTTTTTCTCATCTATAAATTCTAAATTTTGACGCGCAACACTTCATAGATAGTTCGAACTACATATCCTTATAATTACAGGAAAAGGTATCTCTCCTCCCAAAGGGGGTTACAATAGAAACACAAGTCTTAGCAAAAGAGTGTAAGAATGTGTGTGAGGAATCTCAAGTTTTATGGGCCTAGTTGGCTATTACATGTGATTCATGAGGGATTTTCTATGTGTGCCCCTTATATCACCCAGTTGATCAAGAAAGATACATCATACACTTGGACAAACAAGCATGAGAAGCTTACTACAATACCCATCTCAATAATTATTGTAATGTCCCCCCTATTGTTTTCAATGAAAATTGACCATGACAATTTGATGGATTTGGTCCCGAGTAGACCCTTTGACTAGGGCTGTTCAAAAAATCTGGGTCAAGCGGGCACCTAGCTTGACCTGTACATTTTGATCCTAAGCTCACAGATACCCATTTGGAAATACTGGATCGGGTATCCGTTATGTCTTGACCCATGCTCCATTCAAAGTATCTATGTGGTATAGCAGGTATCCGCGGATACTCTATTGGAAGCTTTCACTTACCATTTGATCAAAAAATGCAAAAAAAGGTAAATATGACACAAAAATAATTATTATATTATTGATATCTATTTTATAATAAAGATATGGTTATAAATACATATATCAATAAACATGAAAAATGTAAGATCGTGCACTAAAAACGGATATGAATATGAAATCAATCGAATTTGATACAACTACTAGAAGAATATAATATGCTATCTTAAATTTAGTTCAAATGAAAATATCTATATTTATAGCCATATCGATTTTGAAATGGATATACATGTATAGAGTAGATCACTGGACCGAGTCAAATCGGAACCAACTTTGACTCTCCCGTAAAAGTCCAAACCCGACTGGATCGAGTCCGATGTCTCTCATCCAAGAACATCACTTTCGCATTGTTCGTCGTGTACGGCTGCGGCATTTCGTTTTGGGTCAATTTACCAATTATATATTCACCCCATTCAAATTAATCGATATTAAACTATAATAAAGCACACAACTTATCCGGTTATTTTAGCCGTGCATCTACAAAATCATTGGAATGAGCACCTGTAATTTTCTAATGTTAGTAGTAACCATACATATCCACAATTATTGCCCCTGAAGGAGAAGTATTTTCTGTTTGCGCAAATCTAAATAACTGCAATTAAGCATCCTATCTCGTATTTCTTTCTCGCATCCATCATGACCTTGAGGACAATTAAGCATTATTTTAGTTATTTTATAATTTATATTAATGGTAAAATGACATCAAATATCAAAATAATAATTTAAGATATTAAATAATAGAATGTATGACGTTGGTTAAATGGGAAAGGACTTAATCGGAAGCAATATAGATTCGATTTTGAGTTTATAATATTGGATTTCAATAATTATACGTCCAATTTATTTTTATATGTCCAATTTTAGCTTTAGAGTTTGGAATCGGAGTTGTTGTGGAGCTTGGGTCCAGCTTTTTCCTCGACCTGACCCAAGGTTCAAGAAGAATTGGTAGGCCTGGGCCGGCTTTATCCTCGATCCGGTCCAAGGCCCGAAGAGAATTGACAAGCATGGTCTGTGCTTTTCGGATTCGAGCCCAATGCTTGATCCATCCTATAGGTAGATGTAGATACCAAAGTATGAATAAATAGATGCCGTGGTGAATCAAACACTCGATCCTACGTGTTAGTGGATATAAGAAATGTTACCATATAAATATTAGTAATGTTTCAATTGAGCACCTTTGCAAAAAAATGAAGCAATACGGTGGTAATTCGGATACGAGGATACACATTCGCATATATAAATAATTTTACCGTGAAACCCATTAATAATATTTCAATTGAACATTTTTGCAATAAATTATGAATAAACAGATACAACAACGAATTGGATACTCGAGCATACATATCCACGGATATAAGTAATCATATCATACAAATCACTAATGATGTTTCATATTGAACACTCATGCAATTGACTCATTGTCTAATGTATAATAAAACCCCTCTTAACTAGGGACGAAAGTAATCTAATACATGCATATTTTTATTTTTTTATTTTCATGTGTAACTCCATCGTATTTTCAACATTTATTAAAACTATCGAATAATATAGGAATATGATGATTAGTTTTATAAATAACTTGTTCAATTTAATGGTATGTTATTCTTATAAATATAACTAGGGTGCATACCCGTGCAAAGCACGGGTAAAGGTTATTTCCCAACAGAGATTCCTTTTCTACATTATAAAGTAAAGTGATTGATGTAAAAAATAACCAAACAGAAATATAGGCATCTAATTATATGGGAAGTTAAGATATATCTATTCAAAAACAATTGATAGTAGGAGATAGCAATGCAAAAATGGTTGTTACCTATTTATACCAATAGTAAAAAGTTGAGTTTTTTTATGCAACAGGTTAATGGGAAAAAATTATAGAATGTTGTCGTTGAATTTCACTAGAGCTTGCCTAATTAGTAATGATAAAAATATATTTCTTGATGACATTATAATTTCACAAGTCATCGATGCTCCTTCATCCTCATACATGGTGCCTAACTTAGATAAAATCCTTGATTTTACATTCCTCAACCTGCAACCTTGAAATATCTTCTCTATGTTCCTAAAATGCAACCTTGAAATATCTTATCTATATTCCTAAAAAGCAAGCTTCATTTGTGAATGCTCTCGAGTTTTTAGCTTTGCTTTACTAACTTCATTCATCGATTTTTTCTTGTTTAGCTAAGTATTCATCTCTTTTTGAAAAAATGCTAAGGTCACACCAAAAAAATTCTAGAATATCTTTTTCTTTATTTGAAACATTATGAAACACAATTTAACGCAATCTTTCTTCATATTTGACATGATTATCAAGAAGTAAATACATTTAATATAATTCTTTCATGAGTAAGTTATAAAATATAGACACGTCTTTAACAAATGCAATATAAGCATGCTAGAAGGAACTGAGTGTAAAATAAAAATCAGAAATCATTTAATCTTAACAACGAATTCATCTCATATGAGGCCTAAATAGTTGACTCGCTTGCATGATGATGATTTTCCATACCTTTATACAAACACCTATATGCCACGATCCGATTAAAATGATGACAACTCGAGCTACAAACTGAGGGTCTAGTTTGTGTAAATCGTTCGAATGTCGGTCAGATAATTTCAAATTCTATATTGGAATAGGAACTCCCCTTATATTTTATATTTTATGCATTGCTTTTCTCCCAACTTGTTCTTCTACATACTTATACTTATGTAAGTTTGTCATGTTTTATGTTTGTTTTTTTACTAATAAGCTCGTTTAATAGGCTCCGGGTAACCATTTATTCGTGTAGTTTTAACTTCATTATTATGAGCCCTTCTTGGTTATACATATTAAACAAAGAAAACTTTAAATAAAATGTAAAATTCAGATCAAGTTCAAGATGTTTATCAGATGATACTTATGGTGGTATGTATGTTGTCGAGGATCCTAAACAGATCCTCATAATCATGATGTTTAGTGATGAGATTATGATACCTAATTTTGATGGAGTTTCCTTGGAAACGTGGCTAGCTCTAAAATATTTCGTTGCTGGCTCCAAAAGTTCAAGATGATTGAGGGCGCCATCGGGTTGGGGGAGGCGGCGAAGGGGAGGGCTTAGAGCGAGTTAGGTAACCATTTATTTGATTGAGGGCAAAATAGGACAGATGGTTGGAGATTGAAAGGGCATAATGGGCATTGGGCGTGTGAAGATCGACATAGGGGCATCCTCACGGTGGAACCGTGGAAGACGGATGCAATATTTGGAAAGGGCAAAGTTAGAATTCATGTGGTAAAAATTAATGGGCAAGGGTGCTATGCCCCTGCTTAATATATAGTAATAGATTAGATTGATGATGTCGGCATCATTTTTTCTTGAAAAAAATATTCCGCGGATATCCGTGAGTACACATTACCCATTCAAATGAATCGAGTACCCTTTATATATGGGTATCCGTTTGAAAGGTCGGGTCAACCCGTGACTCGGTAATAATAGGGCAAGGTGGATCAACGTGCTAACGGGTCGAGTACCCGTCCAATGAACACCCCTACCTTTGACAACCACCAAAAATGCTTAAGCCTAAATTATTTAATAATAATCCTCACAATATACAGTTTGTGAGTTTTCAATGTAGAACTAATTAGGTTGATACAACTTTGCGACGTCTCGTGCTTAGGTACCTGAAACGTTATCGGAGAAAACTGACACTGACAACATATTTGCTTAGTTTATGAATGGATCTGTTGACAACTACCCAACCGGATAGCATTTTCCTCATATCTCTTTGTAGGGGGTGGCTCTACCTCTCGGGTAGTCCTTTCCACTATCACAGGGAACCCGCTTTGATATCTTGATTCGAAGTGGAGACATGGTATGTTTGTTATATCTTTCATGATTCGATTAGTTGTAACTAATTCATGGGGTGGTTGGAGTATCATAGGAGGGACTATAATAAATCTGGGGATTTAGAGTTACGAAGGTGTGACAAGAGCACAATGACGTCTCGAACTTAGGTCCCGGACCGTTTTCGATAAAACTGGCCCTGACAAGTGAACTTGTTGGCTCGAGCCTTTAACATTCACCCAGAATAACTAAATCCAAATTGTCAAGTAATATTCCTCCACTCTTTTAATTAATTCTTACACTTCGTGAGTTACCGGGAAACTATTTTTTTAAAATGGGTAGAACTAATCAGATAGTAAGTGACCCACTGTGTACCTTTTCTATGGTCAATGTTTTCTTTTCCGTTTCCATTCAACTCTGTCCCTTCAGGTGACGATCCTTGGCCATCACTCTCTTTACACTGCTCCTAGTTGGGAGTAACCTCAAACATGTGTTTCGGTAAATTGTACTCTCCTCGACTTCCTCCGTCGTGGGAAATGGTTCCTTCATTATAGTAAAGACGGATTCCGTCGAATATCAAAATTGGTCTTTCCACGATAAGAAATACATGCAGATGGATGGACTGCTTTTTCTTTTCTTACCATTTGTTATTGACTACATGTTCGAAGCTCGTCTCTGTGAAGCCATCCCTTATTCGCTGAATGAAAGATAGTCGACATGAAGACGCTCTTACTCTCATCAATGAAATGGAAAGTTTTGTAGACATGGTGAGGGAATGTGATCAAGATATCAATAGACATCTTCATAGTAGTCATGATGTGCTCGAAGAAAGACAGTGCGGGGCTTGTGACATCAACGACAGATCTCATGTTGATGTTTAATGAATCATGGTACAGTACATTATCTTAAATGGGTCAACCTATATCGAGTACTTGATCCTAATCACCATGTTCGACGTCTGTATATTTAGGATCAAACCATATAAATCAAATCGAAAACCCATCCACTCAAGTTGCCGCGCACACTCTTGCCTGCCATGGTACATTGTATGATCGCCAACATGCTTAGGCCCGTCTATCTCTAAGTGTAATCTCGATAAATACATAACGACCTTTTTAAAACCCCAAAGCAGAAGTAGTCGGTGTAACAAAGAAGAATAATATTCTTGATTCATACAAGATCTCATCACATTAGAAAAGCAAGCAATCATTTTAACGTCCCAACACAATGTTACACTGCCTGAAATGCAGGGGAAAATATAAGAAAAAAAGAGCAACATGTTATGTGCCAGTAAGCAGAGAAAAAGATGGAAAGACTGCACTCGATGATCGACCCAAGAGACTTTCGTAATTACATTATTCACATAATTCTGAAACCTATTAAGAAGAGATGGAGGAAGGGTGTTATCTACAGCAGATTAAATTTACCAATAAATCTAAAATATTGCCAAAATACAGAAGAAACAATAAATCTAAAGTATTACCAAAATACAGAAGAAGAAAAAAAGAGGTCGACGACAACCACCATCTCTGCCTCCAATGGAAAAAGGGAAGATGCTTTCTACAGGGGCATGAGTCTTCTGTACTTGAAGAATGCCAAGAACAAACAGAAGATGATGACGCCGCATACACCTGTTATCATAAGAACCCATTCGAAGGCTGAAGGCACATTGAACAATGGTATTTCAAAGTTCATGCCGAAAACTCCAGCAACAACACCAAAAATAGCCACCACGAAGGTCGCGGTCGTGAGAAGCAACTCGAACTGGATCAGCTGATTCCGAACATTATCCTGGAAGTCATAGTAAATCAGGGGAGATAGTCACGAAACAATAATTGCACTCGAAAAAATTGTAGTAAACCATAACAAGACAGGCAGCACAGTTTTCCTGAGAGGTCCTAGATCAAAAGAACAGTTGGATGCGAAGTAGGTTCCTTAGGGCGGAATTTATGCATATGCTACAAAAGCAACGAACTGATGCAAGACATGAAGTTTTACTAACAAAAAACAAGGATCAACCATGACGGTGTATACTTGTACATGTCAAAAAAAATAAATTGTGACATCTGGATATAACATCGGAAGGTTATTATATGTTCTCCCAAGTCGGGATTTGGTTATAGTTACAAAATATCTGACAACAGATTGCACTGGAAATCACATTTTTTCATACAATCCAAAAATTACATGTATAAATAATATAATCAACAGAAATCCTAGTGTTCCAGCAATGTTAGGAAATAATATCTTTGAGAATAGAAGGTTTTCATATCTCGAGCAATTAGATCCACTACAATACTTTAGAAGAACACACCTACAGATTAGGCCACTGTATATTAAACTTTACATTGCAATGCAAGGAAGAGAGCTGCATACATACCAGCTGGATGTTGATGAAATCTTCGGTGTCATCAATATATTCCTTTAACTGAAATAACAAACAAGTTAAGCAAAGGGTCTTGATGAGAATAGGAAAGAAAGCAAATAGTGACACTTACAGAAGTCAATTTGTTAAGCGTGCTGTCGATGACGACAAAGTAAGCTTCCAACAGCATCTCTAATTCCTCTATATTTTCAGTTCCACTTTCTGAACTCTTCACACTCTCATGCCTACTCCTAGAAATGCTCATTGATTTCTCAAGTTTTTTCGATTCTGGTGGTGAAGAAACAGGAGAAACCGGAGCTGAAACAGATTGTCCAGCTCCTGCAGAACTAAAAGCAGCTAGAGACTGGTCCCCGTAAAATGACGTTTCCATCCGTCTTTTCTTTTCTGTCAGATACATCTCTGCCATATCACCATCATCATCCATTAGCTGCTCTATCTCATCCCTGACCTAAAGGCATTTCCTAAATAAGAAACCTACCATAGTTTAATAGAAATATGGACAAGCAAAGAAGCAGGAAGAACCTTCTGAACTCTTCGAGTCAAAGCAACTAATCGACTTTTCAATCTCCGCACACGCTCAAGGTTCAACGTGCTGATCTTTGATGTCAATTCATCTAGCAATGGGTATGCTTCAATTTCTAATTCTGCAGCCTGTTAAAATGCAAGCCACCGATTTAAGTAAGAGGATAATTGAAAAGTACAGAAATAGCATGCATCACTGCAAACTGTTGGAAAAATCTTAGAACCATAGGGCCTAAAAAAGATCTCACGACCCACTAATACCCCAACTGGCAGAACTCGTCCTATGAGATGCTTCCACCCAAATACTATGAACTTTATGCATTATAATTGGTGGCAGTGTCTGTTGTAAAGAATAACCCCAGTGACAATATTCCACCCACCGCCTTTGATAGTGCATAATCATCCTAACTCAGCTACATATGTTCTCCATGAGAATCTTCTTTCTGTACAACACAGTTTCCCTAGAACATGCTATTCTGACATTATCCTGCAGCATTGTTCTTTGATTTAAATGCACTATTTTACAACACAAGACATGTCCTGGGAACACATTACTACTGCAATCTTATGAGCAATCATTCCAAAATATCCCAAATTCCATTGATAATGAGCAACCCCTTAGGTTTTCCAGCATCTTCCAATGTCTTGTGTAGTTTGAAATGGCACATTTTGGATTTTACCAAGGAACCGCTTTCTATATGCTATTGTGAGATTACAAATTGGACTGACCCAATTGACCTCTCAAGCCAATTCTTCCTAGTTTATTAGGATTGGGATACAATTCCAATTTCCGATATCTTCATATTGGATTTGACTGCTGATATCCAAATCCTAGAAGCCATATTAAAAGAGGAATATTTGAATTGTCACTTTGAATCGTTGAATGATAGGCCATGGAAATGAAGTAGGATAGTTCGTGTACATTGTTCGTTTGATTCATACGGGCAACATAAGAGACATGAATGTAAAGAAATTAGCGAAGGCAGTCAAAGGATCTAGCATAAGATTTTTTAACTCTATATAACATAATGAAGCAGAGTCAGGAACAACGTGCCAGATGAAAGTTCTGACAAGTAGCTCAAGAAAATTTCCCAGACAAGGCTTGTTGTGGAGAAATCCCATGGCTAACATATATATAAAAGTAAATGCTAGCCACACTGACTTCAACAAGAATCAGAATTGAAATGGATCCCAATTTCAAATCAAACAACAACCAAGAATTAGCCCAGTCCTTTAAGATAGGTTGACCCAACCTTTGAACCATGAGAACCCAATCAACGATTTCAGAAATGATATCGATTGCAACCGTAGATTTTTTTTCCCAGGACGAAGAGAAAGGATATCAGGGTTGAGGGGAGGAAACAAAAAGAGAGAATACAAGCCAAGCTAATCTGTTGTCTCTAATTGCATAAATCAATAATTTATTCCACACACAGACGCAGGGCATTTCCCATTAACATGGGAACTTATACAATGAAATGCAGTTGTACATGAATTTGCTTTTGATTCAAAGATTCTGATATTTTTCAAGATAATGGAGAATTCTGGAAACTCGCTTGCTTGAACATGAAAGGCAAACTGAAGGTGCAGTTTTCATATTTGATCGCTTGCTAAAGTATCTCCAATTACAGCTCCTATGGGGTAGGAAACTCCAAATTAAAATAGATGCTCCAAATAACTCCTCATTAAAAGACTTTGAAACTCACAATGATTTTTAAGACTCTAATTGAGCTGCTAAAAGCTTCTCCTGAGTAAAGATGTATTTTTTAATGATTAGATTAGAATTTCAAAAAAACAATATATGTAATTGCTGGTTTTTTTCAATTGGATCAATGATATCAAATGATTCATTTTTTGACGAATAGGAATAATTTTGAGGCCAGGAAGGAAGAAATAGGCGAGAGAACTACATAAATCTCCACCACTTCAAAGTCATCTCAACAAATTAGTCACGCTCCTCTACCATGCGACTAGGGAAACCCAAGCAACAACCAGCTTGAATCTAGTGAAGATGGCAGCTCTGACGAGCCAAAAGTCTAGATTGCACCCAGTGGAAGAATTTGGAAAAGACTTGTATCGGCTTCAGTAAAGGAGATGTGCCTGCAAGTGGCACTTCCAGAGGAGGAGGTTGAGGTAGCAGTCGGGGTGGCAAAGAGATGTTAGTGTGTGCTTGAGGGCCTCTTGATGCGGGTAATATTAGCTCACAGGTTGATCGACCACGATATACCATATGAGACAATTAGGCAGGTGGCCACTGGATAAATTTTTGAAGTTTGGAGTTATGGTTAGCGGTAGATTGGAGGTGGTAGAAGAAGATACAAGGAAATTGTATTGAAAATGATCGTAGTAGGCGCATCTTCGGTTGGTTAAACTCATAACAGTAGATTGGTGATGATATGTTGTAGTTGTGGAAACCTGGGAGGAGGTGGGTGTAAAAGAGTTTCATTATATTGTACTATAGATACAGGAATTGGCCTTCATTCAGTATATAAAAATTCAAAAAAATAATGGTGATATATTATCGTTATGTAAAAATGATATGGAGACCATCCTCTAATATCAAACTGATGTAACTTTGGATGAATACAGAGAAAATTTGAAATAATGGTTGAGATGGAAAGAAAATGGGAGTGTGTAGCGAATGCATCTCAAGCTACGTGTGGAAGAAAAAAAGAGGTAGGAGCTTAAGGAGATGATGTGGTCCAATAGCTAGAGGGGTGGTCTACGAATTTAGGGAAGAGATATTATTGGTGGAAAAGGAAGAAATAATGGTGAAGAGAGGAGATGGAAGGATCCCATCAGCAGGATTTTGGAAGGAATTGCATAAAGAGGGGTGAAGTGAGGAGTGAAAAAGCATGCCAAGCTTCCTAAGACAATGACTGAGGGTTGAGAAAAAATAACAAATAGTGAAACGAGAGCGAATCCAAGAGGAGGGAATAAAAAGAAAGCTCCAAAAAATCAATAGCATTCATTCTTCTATTACAAATGGACCGTAGCTTTATATAGAGAAACCCCTATGACTGAAGGTTAAAAATAATATTTTAGAATCTAAAAACAAAAACTATGTATCTAGCAAAATTTAGTCAATCCATACTGCATTAATGGTGGGTGGCAAAAGAGCGAGAAGCAAAAGAAGGTGAGAAGATAATGAGGACAAAGTTGCTCAAAACACTATAACATCCATTACCTTTACCAATGCTTTTGAAACCTCATAAAATATATATTTTAAGACAATCAGAAATATATGAGCAAATTAAAGGCTAATGATGAATTCTAATTAGAAGACTTTTAATGATTGATAACTTTAAAGACCTGATTAAGGCACTAAATTCCATAATGCCCAACCAATGAAGATATTTTTCAGAAGAGGTGGCTGACTCAAAGTTTAATAAATACTAGTTCTCCCAGCATTGTTCTCATTACTAGCAAATTCCATGCTTCAAAACTTTGAATGCACTTACTTAAGAAGCATATAAAAAATGGTGTCTTTTTTTAAATTATTATGCTGTATCTCAAAAGAATTTTTATAATAAAGCTTTTTTTTTTCAGAAAACCAATTTTTTACTATGTAAGAAAATGCCATCGTTGCATGCTTCGAGTAAAAAATATAAATTATTGTGAAAAAAAGATGTTGAAGGGCCACTGGCCAAAAAAGTAAGACTAGAGTAGTAGGGTGTCCCTTAGAAAATCAACTTTCAAGCACCCAAAGATTCCAAATAGTCCCTCAATCTATCCCATAATTTAGTTTTACAAGTTTCTTCAATGATTTGTTACTTAGCGTTCTTCTGGCACCAGGACACGTGGCATGGAATAGGAAAAGCAATGATCCAGTTAGGGGGTTGAAAGAGGGAAGAGCCCATTTCAAGTATTGTTGGCATGTGCATAGAGTAACCTAGTGCGCTTTTCTATGACCCTCATAAATCATAGAAGATAATTGCACGGGAAAGGGAGTACTCCATTCACTAATGGATATAATCATGGCATATTCACGGACAGAAAAAGGGGGAAAGCCCAATCCCAATTAAGTTGGTGCCAGAAACAAGATGATTAGGGTAGCGGTAAGCGCAAAATATTAGGGAAGGCCGGTGTTGAGAATGACTATCAGATAAAGATCAATGGTATCTTTCTAAAGATATAAAAGGACAATAAAACAATAGAACAGCACCAATGCTAGATAAGAAATCATTGACAGGCCACAATCAGAGAAAATGACTCTTCAAGCCTTCACATGCTGCAGTGTCTTTCATAAGAACATTCACATGTGTGTGATGGTAGAATCCCTACATCCGTTGTTACAGGACACATGAGATGGAAACAGCCTATAATAGAAGCAATAATAATAGATAGATGTTGCAAACGTCACCATTCTAAATTCAACTTGGAGGACACTTCAGTGTGCAATTAACCTATTGTCTACTAATTTCTGCAAAGCACATTGTGAGACTTACCTTGTCCTAATCAGCAAAAAGAAAACCAAACATTAGCACACCCACAAGGAATCGCAAAAAACAGAAATCAATTAGAAGCAGATGCTTCAAGTTCAAGAAGTGATCTAAGGACCAGAACTAACATTAACAAAAAATCATAGAATAGTACCAAAACTTCAATCTTTCCCATGCTGACCACCCACCCGATCACCAATAGACATCAAAATCACAAGATTGCCATAATTCTCGACCGGAAAAACTTAAATACTGTACCCAAAAGCCAATCTTCCCCATCATCCATAATCTCGGCAATTTAATGCCTTAAAATCATTCATTTAAGAAGCAACTGCCTGATTAGTGAATGGGAAGGAAAGACCCTAGGTCTTCTATACTAGAGCTCCTAATCAGTGATGTTTTTCACAAAATCTGTGGATGATCACTGATGTCTAATTATCTTTCCTTGACTTTTGATGCAGCGTGAAATGAAAATATAGGCCTGCATTTATCCGTTAATTTTATTTACGTTATTTTGAGTCGTCGTAATTTTAGTCAAATAAAAGAGATCGCCTGTGATCTCAAAAGTAGTTAGTTTTAATTTGAATTTCAAAATTAATTAGTTAGTCGGTTAGAGTCAAATTAGGATAATTAGTTTGAATTTGAATTTAAGTTTCTATTTTTGTAACCTCATCCCTCCTATATAAAGGGATGATAGGCTATTGCGTTAAATAGTTCATGTTATCAAATTGAGATTTTATCTCTCTCCTTTCTCCTCTCTCTCTCACTCTCCCCATGCGTGTTCTTCGCGCTTCTTCTTCAACCCCTTGTTCCCGACGAGTTTTCTTCTTCTCCCCTCCAATTTCTCCACAAAATCCACCGTCCAAAATATTTTGATTCTTCGTCGACGCACCAAAATCCTCGTTTTGCATCAACCTTCTTCCACCAATAACCACAAAATTTTATTTTCATCAACGTCGCGCAATTTCAATTCTGCATCATTTGGTATCATAGCATGGCCCACAGATCGCCCTCACGATCTGACGATCCGCACCGACATGCGCGCCGACCTACGACGAAACACCATCATTCGTCGGAACGTAAACGGCGAGCCGACGACGCCCACAACGAGAAGATGAGGAGTCGGCTACTTGAGATACAAGCCAACTTCGAGTCCATGTTTCGAGAACTTAGGGCTGACTTCGAGTACCTATGCGCCAAATCGAAGCCTCCGACCACCGACACCGAAGTTGAAGATGAAGATCTAGCCGTCAACGACGAACATCTCGCTATCCACGAAGAATCGGCCACGGTCCAGGACGATTTTGAGAGCAAAACGACCGAAACACCTGCTGTCCCGAAGGGTTCAGACCAACCGCCACCGCCGACAACGTACCCAATGACGGTTCCAGCATCCCTGCCACCCGACCTTGACAGCCCCGCATCCACGGGGACCCTTCCCGCACCCACGGCGGCACCAATCCAGGCCCCAGACCCGCCGCCTGCTACCCCCACGCCCGCTTCCCCTGACCCCTCCCTTTCCCGCCGCGACGCAACCACTCCCTCACCCCAGCTGTTGCCACCCCCTCACCACCTCCATCCCGCGACCCCGTACCCGCACCCAAACCCCCCTGCAACACAGTCCCGACCACCCCTTCTCCCTACGGCCCCCTGCCACCGCTCCCAACCCCCCCGCGACGCCGCCCCCAACTCCCCTCCGAGCCGCCTCACCATCATCTTCCCCCCCCCCCACCAGCGCCTCTTCCTCCCGAATTCACTCACCCTGCCGCCCCCTTCCTCCCCCACGGCCCTTGACCCTTCCCCGCGCCACCCCTCCCTTCCTCCCACCGGCGCCCTGCCAGAACCGCCCACTCCTCCCCGTCACATCGGCGCGCCGCCAACCATTACGGGCCCGCGACTCCCATCGCCTCACCCCCGCGCGCCAATCTCCTCCCTTCCGCCTCCCCACAGTGCCGCACCAGCCCTCGCGAAACCGCCTCCACCACCATCCCTACGGCCGCCAAGAGCCTCGTCGGTCGTGGTCCCTCTCGCCGCCTTGGCGGAAGGCGTCAACCACGTTGAGCTCTCGTGCGCGATTCCACGGGTGCCACCGTCCCCGTTCCTTGCGCCGCCTCCACCGTATTAGGAAGAGAAGAAAACTGACGTTAATTAGGGATAACGCCACAGCCCCATCCCTGGAAATTAGGGAACTTATTGGGAAAATTTGCCTCAAGACCCCTCCTCAAAACAACATTCACGGGAAGGCTCTTATTGAAGAGGTGTGAAAATTGCAAGCCCACCCCCTGGAGCTGAAATATTTAAAGAACAGTGCTGGAAAAGAGCAATCGAGGAAACTTCCCTATCCTATTAGGACTAGGAGTTTGAGTTTCATCTATATAAAGACCCCATGGCTCCCTTCATTGGCCACATCTCCTCCTCTCCTTTCATTGTGCTATTGCTTTACCATGGATCCTCCAAAAGCCATGTCATTCATGCCTCATCAATTCTTCGAGCACCACGTTAACGAGCAGAAAATCGGATGGACGCCCGCCTACGCGCCGCACCTACTCTTCCATCACGTCGACCACGTCGCCAACGCCCACGGGTGGATTCCACCATTCGCTCCACACCACTTCTTCCAGGGAATGACTGAGAACACGGATTCAACCTCCAAGGCCTGCAGATCCAGCAATTCGTCGAGAGACGAATTTTTAAAAGCAGAGGAGGGTTGATGCAGCGTGGAACCAACGGATAGGGTCCGATATTTATCTAATTTTAGTGGTCAATTTTATTTACGTTTATTTAAATTGTCGTGTCTTTAATTAAATAAATGAGATCGCCTATGATCTCAATAAATCAGTTAGAGATTTTTCGAATTTCAAATTAGGTAGTTAGTCGGTTAATTAGTTAGAGTCATTTTTAGGATAATTGGTTGTCAATTTAAATTAGTTTCTATTTTTGTAATGCCATCCCTCCTATATAAAGGGATGAGGGTCCAATGTTTTTGGTCAGTTCAGATATTATCAATTTGAGATTTATCTCTCTCCCCTTTGTCTCTCTCTTCTCCCCTACGTGGTCTTCGTGCTTCTTCTCCCTCAACCCCTCGTTCCCGACGAGCTTTTTCTTCTCAACCCCTCTATTTTCTTCTACCAAATAATTTCCACCGTTCAAATTTTATTTCCCGACGTCGCGCCGAATTCCGATTTGCATCAACTTTTCAAGAAAAAATAATTAATATTAGAATTAGAACCAAAGAGCATTTTATTAACAAGAACCCCCTTCTAAATAATAGTGAGGAATACCTAATGGACCCAAACACTGACATGCCCATGAAATATCACAGGTAACCAGTTCTCTAAATGCATAGCATAAACGACTACTACCTAAACAATGACCACGACCAATCAATTAAGTAGAAATCAAATGTACATGGGTGAATCCAGTACAATAACAACCACCACCAAGCTTTATGTCAATATAGATAAAAATCATAAAATTGGCTACATGAATTCATTGCCTCGAAGAGATCTGATTTAAGTTGTTACCTTTAGCTTAGATGTTAGAAAGCTACATCCTTAATAATTTCCTTCCAATAATTATTCCCCTTCCTTGCCCTCTCTTCCAGGGCTCTTCCTCTAATTATATGAACTAAATGAATAATAAATGTGCTAAGCCTTCTCCCACTATAAGTAGGGTCGGCTACATGGATTCTTGCTCAAATCCGTTTTGAAAGATTCGACTATTTTTTACGCTGGCCTTCGACTACCTAACGCAACCCCTGCAAGAGTGGGATTTGAACACTGGTCTTTTGTGTGGTAGACACACTGTACTACTACTAGACAATTAAGTGGGTACATGAACTAAATGAATACAATCCATAAAAAAAACTAGATCAAACACACCTCTCTGACCTATTGTGTATCCATCTCCATTCTCATTTCTTTGATGAATTCGCATTTAAGTGCACTTTTTTGGACTGTAAGCTCCATATCTAATTGACACAAACCATTGGAAAACAAGCAAAACTAATTTAAATCAAGAGAAGCAAGAAAAAAAACCCTCCGGGTATTTGGTGCAGAAGCACATAATCAACCCAAACGATCAAACATTATAGGCCCAAATGATCGACATACCAAATAACCAACAGCAGCAATTGGTTCAATTAACTGCAAACATAAATAAATGCTTTTTTGATAATAACACGGCCCGTCTATAGATAATCAGCTGTAGTCAAATGATGCCAGTGCATTAAAAGACTAGGTCAAATACACTTATCTAACCAAATGCACATAAGATTTTTTTAGTCCAAACAAGGGGGAAACACGCTATGGTATCCGCCCTAAATATATTTCTACATAAAAAAGAAAATTATTTTTTCCTAACCAAATAGCCCAGATGGTTGCCAACGGGTGAAGGATGACCTCCCTAACACGATCCTCGGCAAGGAACATGGATTCCCAAAAGAGATCAAGGTCGTGTAGGTTAAGCCAGCTCCAGTTATCAACTGTCCAATCAGAAGCAGTATTTGCACACTGGAAGAAGAGGTGATCCACAGTTTCGATATGTGTATCACAAAGAGGGCATCTGTTAGAGATGTCTGGAAAGAGTCTTGCACAGCGGTCCCTAATCATAATCGTCTTTTCCTAAAAAGCCACATAAAGAAACCAACTCTAGCAAGAAGGTGAAGCTCCCAAATGAGGTTGCAGTCATGAATCAAGGAGTCCGTTCGAGGAGGTGGTCTGGAAATTGCTTGATAGGCTCTCTTCACACTGAAGGAGTTATCCTTCCATGCCCAATGGTCTCTACCCGTAGAAGGTCTACTAATGTGTCTCAAAGATTCAAGCAAGATGAAGAAATCTTCTAGCCTTTGGTCTGAGAATTCAGTTAGTAAGGAAGGCATCCGATTCCCATCAATCAAGCAGTCCGAGACTAAGGAATACCAACTATCTATCAGTCCCCAGATAAAGCGAAGAGTCGTGGGAATCTGGATGAGAATGTACACTCACCAGTCCAGCTGTCTTTCCAGAATAAAGAGGTGCCATCCCCAAGCACTGGGTGAAAAACTCCTGAAAGCGAGGCAGTACGGAGTTGATACACTTCTAAAAGGCCAAGGAGTGTACATGTTGGAGCCGTGTTATGCTGATGGGATCCCCAATATTATAAATCTTGTGAATTAATCGGCAGCAAATGTCTTCATCTCTACCCTACAAACGGGTAATCCATTTAAGCAAGAGTGCGTTATTCATGATCTCCAGGCTCATGATGCAAGTCTGTCATCCATCTTAGATAAAGTAACGATCTCTCAATCCACCAAATGAATCCCAATTGTATCATGGTCCAACTTTTCCCACAAAAATCTTCGCATTATCGTCATCATATGTATTCATCTCTACCGCACAAATGGGTAATCCATTTAAGCAAGAATGAATTATTCATGGTCTCTATGCTCCTGATGCCAAGTCCACCATCCATCTTAGATAAAGTAACGATCTACAAATCCACCAAACGAATCCCAGTTGTATCCTAGTCTGACTTTCCCCGCAGAAAACTTTGCATTATCTTCTCAAATCTGGTCTTGATACCACCAGGCAACAAGCGTGACGACACAAAAAAAATGGGATAGAAAAGGGATTTGTACCCACTTAAATAGTCTAGTGGTAGTGCAGTGTGCCTACCGCCCAAAAGATCAAGGTTCAAATCCAAGAAAGGACCGCTTTGACAAGTACAAGTCGTCCGCCTCTGAATAAGATAGCCACCTTCTAGCCCGCCAGTTTTCTCTCCACTTTCTCAATCGAAGATAGCCAATCAGAGATCTTGAATCTCCCGCAAGTGAGAGGGATGTCAGGGTAATAGATCGGTAGAGAACTACAAGATGTGCCCAATTCCGCAACACGATCTCTGACAACCTCCTCATAGAGACCAAAGGGTACAAAAGTGGATTTCCAATAGTTGAGAACAAGTCCAAACATTTCACTATAAAGCTCCCGAGTTGTTGCCATTCCTTTAGCCTCCTCCTTGCCTCCCTCAATAAAGAAGACGATATCATCAGCGTACTGTAGGAGAGGAATAGAAATATCTCAATTAGAGTAGCCAAAAGTAATTCCGTTGCTAATAACCTGACTCACCATACAAGAGAGAACATCAACGGTGATGACAAACATAGGCACTAGAGGACAGCCCTATGGCTGGAAAAAACGTACCTCCGGGCAGCCATTGACCAGTATAAAGTAGGAGGCAACAGTGATACAACACTTCATCCAACTTATCCAGTGCACATGAAAACCTTGTTTGTTCATTGCCGCCCACAGGAAACGCAAGTCCACCGTATCATATGCCTTAAAAGAGTCCACCTTCCATAGGGCACCCTTCACTCTTCTACGCTTCCAATCGATGACTATTTCGGTAGCCATAGCAATACCATTGGCAATTTACCTGCTAGGAATGAGAGCATACTGTAATGGAGAGATGATATAGTTCATAACCCTGCTTAGTCTAATGGCAAGGACCTTCACAATATTGAGGTAGATTGCATTAGAAGGTGCAATTGATCTAAAGTCCTTCACTCTTTCAGGTACATCCTTCTTAGGGATTATGAAAATAAGTGTTGTGTTCTATCTCTCAAAGCATGCATTAGCTATAGTAAATTCATCAACTACCTCAACGACCTCACTCCCAACAAGGGGCCAGAATTCTCGGAAGTAGAAAACTGGGAATCCATCAGGGTCAGGAGCATCGTCAGCGTTCATGTTTCCAAATGCGCATAAAATGCCATTAAACATGACTACCATTCAACATCCAAGTGAACCTTCTTAGATTATACAGTCTCCATGTCCATATGGAAAAAAATCGTCAGAATATCAACCACTACTACTTTAATAATAATTGAAAGTAGATACATAAGAATACTTTTTAACAACTTTGTTGGAGGGAAATGGCATTTCCGTTTTCAGATTGCATACAATTGTATCAATCAATACATTACTAGTTAAAGCACAACAAACTCACAGAGCTCATTATAGTGAATTGACTTTTTTTCTGTTAAGATATATTCTTTTCTTGAAATTGGATATAATCTAAGAATTCCTTACTAGTTCATAAGAAACACCTTTACTATTGAAGCAGCTCCAAAATTTCATGAAAATTCGATTGCTTTCTTGGCATCGGATCCAAGCATAATCAATCAGGAGTTCCTTAATTGTTTAAAATTAATTGTTTAAAAGTGAAAGTGGATCAAATTGTGATTACTATTCCTTTTCTAATAGCAATCAGGAATTCCTTATCAGTTATATCGCATCAAAATGTAACTCATCGTATTAATCAGGAATTTCGTACCAATTCGATAATTTACAAAAGAAAAAAGAGGTCTCTTCTCCTACTGGACTAGCTTCGTGGGAGGGAAATTCCATTGATATATGTGACCCCTTCCTCGAAATTGAGTGCAATGAAGTCTACTGTCAGTCAGAAATTCTTTTTTAGTTCAAAGAAAAATCCTACTAGATCAACTTCGCTGGAGTGGAATTCCATTGAAAAAGTGCTCTCTTTCTCGAAGTTGCATGCAACGGTATCGATCAGGGATTTATTACTAGTTTTAAAAGAAGACGAAGAGAAGTCCCTACTGTAGTTGCCTAAGTGGAGTGGAAAATGGAGTCATCTTATCATTATACAGTGAAATTGAACCTTCTAGATAAAATAAATAAGCAACTTCATTGAAGCGAATTCGATCATTTCTCGAGAATTGCTTACCCTAATTATAACAAGACGAATGTAAAAAACAACTGTTTGTGTTTGATCATCACCTGACCGTCGAGGAACGAGCAGGCGGCCTCGAGCGCGAGTTCCAGCGCGCGGAACTCGAAGGGGAGATAGTCGGGGGACTCATAAGCCGCAACATGGTCCTCGCGTCGTGCAGCCGCAAGGCGCCTCTGGAGCTCGGCGGCGTACTCGATGACGTAGGTGTCGAGGGAGTTGAGGACAAAGACCTCATCCGCGGTGATGATGCAACGGATCTGCTCGAGGTTGACGACGATGGCGCGCTCGCGGCCGAGGATGGTGGAGGGGTAGACGAAGAGGGGATCGAGGAGGCGCATGTCGCGGGCGGGAAGATCGCAGCGGCGCATCATGGAGGACTTGTCGAGCTCGACGGTCTGCGCGGAGGCGGTGGCAGCGTCGACGCGGATCCACATGCGGAGGCCGTGGCCGCGCTTCTTGAGGCCGAGGACGTCGAGGCCCTGGAAGAGGGGACGCCTGCGGGAGGAGGCGTTGGAGGGTTTCGGGAGGAGGAGGGACTCCGACATGTCCGCCATTGGAGGGGGAATGGAACTTCCTTCTTCTCCTCTTCTTCTTCTTCTGTTCGGTGGGGATTTTTGGTGGGTGTGGATGGGAGGATTTATACGTGCTTCTTTGATCCCGCCTCCTAATTGGAGGTTAATCGGTTTTGGTTCAGTTGGATGTGATAAAGTGTATATTTATGTATTTATTTTGAATTAGATAATTCTGATTATGGAGTCTGAGATAGGAGAAAATAGCATGCATGTATGAGGATTTGAGGGGTGGAATAAAGAAGAATTTAGCTTTGTCTCGATATGTCATCTTGGCAAAATGCTGGTACTTGTACGTTGCCAATTAATTTTCCTATGTGCTTTGTTTGATCGCATCTCCTAATTGAAGTCGGATTAGTTTCAGTCGGTTGATGAATTAATTAAACTTAAATTGAACGTGACAATAAGAGCATGTTATTTTGATTCGGTTGGATGATAAGTTTATCAACATGATTGTGCATGATAAGAATATTGATTCCTTCGGATTTAATTGGATGAGATGGTGTATGTTTTGTGTATTCATTTTAAATATAGAACGACGATTGTAGAATTGAGGAAAAAATTGTATAGATATATCGATTCGAGAAAAGAGAAAATTAGTTTTGTCATCTCTATATTAACTTGTCATTCGGCTTCCACAACTAGAATGTTGTTCCCTTTTTTTACATTTTGTTTAAAACATGGATCCGATTGATATAATGTTCTTAAATGTGAAGATTAAAAATAGTCACTTGGGTTAACCTTTAACAAAACGAGCTTAGTTAAACTCGATATTGACAAATGAATTATAAACGAAATGAATCGAGCTACAAAAAAGACGAACATGGACATGGATATGTATTTGTCGGGAACAAATCTGATCAATAAAGACAAGCAAAAGCTGATCGAAAAAAATATGCCCAGTCCCACAATAAAAAGATTTATAGTGGCTTGGTAATGGATCGAAAAAATATGCACAATCTGACCAACAAAAGATCTATAGTGGTCCAGCAATGTATCTATTTCTCTTGCTAACATTGAACTCTCTCTTTTGTATTCTCGTGAAGATATTTTTTATAGTTAAATGAGCAGTTGTCCCAACGATTGTATATACCACGATACCATGATTGAAGTTAAAAAGTGGTGCATGTGAAATTACCAAAATATCGTTGAAAAAATATCAATCATGCATGTACATTATTAGTCAGTCTATCGCATCGATGAATTGAATTGATTTAAACTTTTAAGAAAAAGGATGAATCGAACCAAAGTTGGAACGGTCGAGGAGATTCGAAGTCCATACTAAAATTTGGCTATTCTCATCCCTTGTGATGCTTCCTTGATAATATATGCATGCAAATCATGATTTACCCACTTCTTCAAGTAGTTCACATCTCTCTCTCTCTCTCTCTCTCTCTCTCTCTCTCTCTCTCTCTATATATATATATATATATATATATATATATAATGGCATTGTGGTACTTGCATTTGAGTGCTCAAGAGTATGCACTAAACTACTATTTAGTCATCCTACAAATAGTTTACAATAGAGGGGAAGCTTGACGCAAAATTAATGTCGACCTGGTCCAGACAATTTGTTTGCTTAGGCTCAACTGGAGTCCATGACCACAACCCAAAATGCTTAAGGTTGATTAGTAGTAGCCCCTACTACTTATAAGCTACTACCACACTTTTGTGATTACTAGATGGTGTACTATGTTTGGGTGCTACAATCATCTACACTTATATTCGCAAAATCCTCATTGTGCAATGGCCTATTACCTATTCCCAATAACTATAACAGCTTCACCTCTTCGGTAGCTCTTTCCTGTAACTCTATAGTAGGGGTGGCTCTATGCGAGACCCCTCATAATTCGGACCTGAACTTCTTAAAAATTGCTTTTATCCAATTATCAAAAAATTTGATTGAACACTCCATCGTGTAGAGCTCGTCGAGACCTTTCCAATGAGTCCAAGAATGAAAATATCTGAGTTTGAGAGCTCGAGTTACAGTCATTTTAGTGAGACTGGATCTGGGTCATATTCGGATCCGAACACGGGATCCGAATCCGGGTTGGATCCCATATAAGTTGTCCTCCCTCTCCCCAAAACTCCCTAATCATCAAAAGCAGCCTCTCATCCTGCCTCCCCCTCACCGGAGCGCCGTCGGAGCTCGTCGAAGCGAGTCGGATCCGTGATCCGAACCGCCAACGAGTAGAGAAGGACAATGTCATCCTCGTGTGCAGTTTAGCATAGCGAACCGAGCGTTGATTACTAAGGAGATTTTGTGAGAGGTCTAAACGTGTGATCTGACAAATCGGATACTCAAGTCGTTGTGTTGACCAATCTCAACAAAATCGCTAAGTTAATCAACAATCAAAACCCATAATGGAAAATAGATGAAATCAATCGATGCAAAGTGAATGTAATTTATGAAATTTATTTTAAATCTATATAAAATGTGTACAAAGCAAGTAGGTAGAGTACATGTCCACGAGAGAAAAAGTATAGAGTGAAAAAGTGAAGCCTAATTAAAGCAATTAAACTAAGTATTTTTGTCAATTTTTGTTTTTGCTTATTTTTTGGACTTTTAATTAATATGTGATTCATAACTAGATTTTATATTTTGTGGGTTTTTATGTTGCAAATATTTTTAATTAATTTTTATATTAAGTATATACTAATATATGATAAAAGGAGGGAGAGAGACAAAAGAGATCTTATTGTATTTTTAAAATATAATAAATAAACTCAAAATGCATAAAATAAAATATTTTTGGATTTATATTTTTTATCTATTTATGGTATTTTTTATGATATTTTTGAGATTTTTATGGATTTTGTAAGTTTTAAAATACATAAACTAACTAAACAGAAAATACAAGAGAATCAAATGGGCCTAATAAATATCTATCAGATTAGAAAGGACCCAAAGTTAATTTTTCTATATTGTAGACAAAACAAAGAAAAGTTAGAGATTTAAAATATATTTTTCTGATTTTTATCTAATTTTATATGATTTTTATAAGTTTTCTGTATTTTGCAATTTTTAAGGTTTTTGTTTTATATTTTTTTATGAATTTTGTGTATGTTGTAACATACAGTAAAACACCTACCCTAATTTTGGTAATTTTTAGAGCCATATTGAATTTTTATAGGTCAAAACATTAAAATATATCTTATTTTTGAATTTTTATAAATAGAATGATAATAATAAATACCTTAATAATATATACATATATATATATGATAGAGTATCATATTAGGTATTAAAAATAATTTTCCTAGAATTTTTTGTGGAAATTAGATAATTAAACTATTTAAAATAAAGACGTAAATAAATTCAACCAAATAGGGACTATTTTGCTAATAAAGAAACCTTAAGCATTAGATTGTAATAAAATCCAATAATCTAGGGGCCAATCAATATATCAATTTAATTTACAATTAAAAAATGACTGAAAGGGGTATTTATGCAATTAAACCAAAGTCCAGGGAAAGGAATGCAAATAATCTAATTAAATATGGATTTAATTTGAACTGGCAGGATTAAATAACAAATACGTAAAAGTTAAAGAGCGGCTAGTAACATGTAACTGAAACCTAGGTGTATAGCTTGCAAAATCACCAATATATAAACATTTAATATTCAACGAAAATAGACCTTCTTGCAATTACTTAAAACTTCAATTCATTTGAAAACATGCCCAAGAAACTATAGGGGTACTGATGAGTTGAAAATCGAGATTGGTCAAGATGGAATAAATATGCAATCATCGTTGTTCTCAACCAATCGATTCGGTCAACGAGAAAAATATGTAAACCACTTTAAAGAAAATCAAGTAATTTAAACCAAGCGGTCTTCGCTATTCAATTAACCTGATATAACGATTAGGGTCAAACACAAGGAACTCGATTAAAGAACTTAGTAGTCAAATTTCGAAGATAAAATTTTTAGTGGTTTTTCATTTTTCAAATTTTTTTAATTTTCAAAGGAGGAGCAAAATGCACAAAGGGGTAAAAATACACATGCACACTCTCTTTTTGTATTTTTCAAAATGGTCAAAAATTCTCAGAAAAATACAGAAAAGTTGTTTTTTTGTAATTTATATGTTTTAAAATATTTTTGATAAAGAGTATTTTATAACTTTAAAAAAAATTAAGTACCAAAAACTCCTAGAACTTATTTTTATGCTAAAGTACAATTAAATATCTACAAATAGAGACTAAAATCCGAATTTTTGGATTTTTCCTACAATTTTATATGATTTTTTAAGATTTTCAGTATTTTGCAGTTTTTAAGAGTTTTATAAATGTTTATTGCATGAAAATTGGATAGAAATTAAAAAACAGCTAATACACCTACAATAATTTTTTTGGAGTTTTTAGATAAATTTTCGAATTTTTATGATTTTTCTAAGTTCGGACAGAGAAAAAGACATTGTTTTTTGATTTTTTTTAAAATATCAAATAACAACAAAAGCAATGAAATTTTTTTACAATGATCTAGGGCACAACAGGAGTTTAACTTGATTTTTCCAGAATTTTCAAAATTATAAAAACATTTATTTACATCAAATAAACATGTAAAATGAAGTCTGGAATACATGTACTTATTTGAAGTTATTCATTGTTCCTGCATTAAAAGATAACAACAATTAAAACATGGAGGAAAGTTTCGCAATATACCCAAGATGCATGTGTGATGCACGTTGCTAGCTCTGACAGTGGCTTCTTTATAATTTGAAGAACTTCTAGACGCCTTGATGCAATTTTTCCAAATTCTTTTTTTTTAAATTACCCTAGGTATCCTTCATGCATTGTCTTCCTCGTTCAAAGGGGCCATCGCCGCATGGTGGATTTGGAAGGCGGAGGGCCGGCGCGGCTAGAACGGTGGGGCCATGCGTCTTCGATGCGGCTGGTAATGAGGGTCGATGCTGACTAGGCAGGTGGAGGTTGATGGCTAGGATATATCGGGGACGGCACTCGTCAGAGAGGCCGCGGAGGGGCACGGGGCCTCACTCCAGGTGGTCGGCTGCGGGTGGAGTTGAAGGAGGAGCCGCGGTGGCACGACGACATCGCACACAGTGGAGAGTGTAGGTTGTGGATGCGGCAGGCGTCGCACGGGCACGACAGGTGATCGGATGGGGCTAGGTCGCGTGCAGACTCGCGCGGGGGGGCGCTGGCACGCCGCAGTGGAGGGCGGCACCGGCGATCGTACGGAGGCGCTGCTGGCGATGCTGGAGAGGACTAGCATCTTTTTATTATTTTTTAATGTAAACAGAAATAACAATTTTTTTTATTTTTTTAAACATGAACAATAAACAAAAAATTATTATTATTATTTTAATTTCCTGCAAAACAAATGTTAGAGATAAAAACAATTATATGTTTTTTATTTTATTTATTTATTTATAAACAAATGAGGACGCGAACGGTTCCGGATCATGGTGAAGCGGGAGATAGATCCGAAGATCCGACCACCATACATGGTCGAATGTGAAAGGTTGTGAGACATAAAATGAGAACGTGTGTGGATCGAGAAAACGAAATGAAAACTCGGATTCAGATAACAAGTGTGATGGGTTTTTTTGGGGGAATTAAATATCAAAATTTTAATCAAGAAATCAAAATAAAAATTAAATCTAAGAATTATCTAGGAAAAATGATGGAAATTTGAAATTGGATCTCACCTCAGAATCGGATATGCCGTGATGGCCACAACGAGGGTTGACTCGCTGTCACCAGAAGCTCGGAGGTTGAGCACCCTTCTTCAACAAGATTGCTCTCGAAGACCGAGCTCCTCTCCACCAAAGATTGATCAAATTGTGAAAGAGAGAGGAGGAGCCCAATAAAAAGAGAAGAAAAATAAAAAAGGAAAGAATGTACAATTAAGAAATGTAATTAGTGGTTATTTAAATTAATTATTTAATTAATTTATTAAAAATTGAAATTTGGAATTAAATAAATAAATAAAATAATATTAATTTATAAAAATTAATTAATCACCTTAATTGTGGTTATTAAAGGCATGGAATCAAATATTTATATACAAGGCATATTTTCAAATCAAATAAATGAATAAATTAAATAATTAAATTCAAATTTCATAATTAATTTAATTTAATTAATTAATGTTAGATATTTATTTTATAGGTGATTTTTATGTAAGGAAATTAATTGTATATATTATATACGTATAGTATAATATACATGTGCAAATAAGGAAATTATTTTTAAATGGATTTTTTTAATTTTATTTTTTATTTTTAATAAAGAATATAACATTTACAATTATATACATTTTGTATAAAAAATAAATATGAATAAATATATACAATAAGTAAGTAATAAAACTGCACAAACCACCCCAGAAAATTGACTTTCCAACCGTAACTCCAAAAATTATGAAATCACAACCATTTAAAAGATAATTTAATTTAGAGTATAATGGAAGTGAGTTTGATTCAATTTGAGTCCGTATGGAGCCGGAATTGGTATTTCAATTATCACTTTACGGCTTTTTCTGAGTATGATTATTTGTAATCTGTAAATTAATTTATTTTGCAATTATTTTTAGTATTTACAAAATATTATTACTTACAACTTCTTTTAGAAAAATATTTAATTTGAGGTCAATTTATATACAAATAAAATAGTGTAAGTTTTGTACAAATATACAGGGAAAAATTTAAAAACTATTTTTTGGATTTTTGAATTAAAGATCATATCTCCCCCTACTTTATTCCTGATCGATCAAATCAGGTCTTGACCTTCTCTCAGAGTTCGGATCAGTCTGCATTTATTTCATAAACACATCCTTTATTTTTCTTTCCTTTTTCTTTTCTTCTTTATTCTTTTATTAAAAGTGTTAAAAATGCATATTTAACAAATGCATGCAAAATGGTAATTTTATGAAATTAGTAGGTATTTACATACGTTTGACTAAGGAAATAAAGCTAAAATAAAAGAATAAAGATGATGAATCGTGGATTCATCATTCCCCTATAATTTACCTTTGCTAGTCCCTTAGAAAACACTTATTTGGAAAATAAGTGAAAACAAAATAAATAAAAGAAAAGGGAAAGAAGTTAGAACAATGTTGACTTTTTAACTTATCTTCATAAAATTGTAGTATGGAGCTCTGTCGAACCTTTGGATTATTAGTATGTTGGAACCTTAATGGAAAATGGATTTAAAACCTAACAACCTCTAAGTTCCACAAGACTCCTATTCAGGTCTCCTCAACAGTCAGGTTAGAACAAGTCTACATACATAAATTCTTATGACTATGAATCTTTACTTGTACGGTGTAAGTAAAGTATAGATCCTCATCTCAAAAGTAGCAAAGAAACAGCCTCTCTCAACAAGGTAACTCTAATCCTCTGGTTTAGCAACTCTTTCCTCGAGGAGCATGGATATTCCCTTCGAAGTTCAAGTACAACTAGCTCAAGAAGAGGGGATGGAGAAGAGAATGGACGGTAGCCAGTGTGGCTACCTATCTGGAAGTCAGCAAGCTTACAACCATTTGACTTTGAAGCTCTTATTCTTTTTTTCACTTGTATATATACTCCGGCAAGCATTTTACTTTTCAATCAGACCTGTCCACTTTTAAAGATTTTGTATTTTTTTGAAAATATATACAAGGTGCAGCATGTACATAAGGAGTTTTTTCTCATGAGCCAGTAGACTATCCCTCTTTTGAAGCATTATTGCAACCCCATGGCATCTTGTCTTTAGACCTCAACATCGCCAAACCAGGTTGAGACACACTTCTCTCCCTAGAAGAGGACGAGAGGTTCCGCCTAGATGTACTACCCTCATATGCTACCCCAAGCCAAAAGATTCTGCCCCCTCACAACCTCCTCTATGAAGAGCTACATGTAGAGTGCTTGTCCAAGGTAAGCCACAGTATAAAAGAATCATGCGTGTGTTGTTAAATATTCTACTTAGATTAATGAAGATGACATGTGAACATAGTCTTATGTACTCAAAGAATTAAGTCACTAGGACCTCAAAAGTCTTAACTCCAGTTCTTATATGGTTCCTCTGAAATTAAGTGGATTAAGGTCTAACTAAGCTCCATTCTTCAATTTCATTCCAGACTTAGTTTAATTACCAATATTATCCTGAAAAATGCACATGCTAATGCAAGAAAATATGTACAATACAAAGAAAGCAAAATATTTTTATGAATTTTCTAATTTTAAACTTTTTATGGATTTTTGAAAAATGATGTACATGCAAAAAGAATTTTTTTTATATAAACAAATGGCTAGTAATATATACAAGTATATACAATTTTTTAAAAAGGGTTAGGGATGAGATACACATATTTACACAGGTTCTGAGTCAATTTTTACAAGAATTAGGTGAAAATATTTACAACTTGAGTATTTTATACAGGTATATACATACAGTTCGATTTTTTTGTGATGCATATATTCCTCAAAATTATTTGAAAATAATTTTACAAATAATTTTGAAAACTATAGTCCAAAATAATTTTCAAACAATTTTACAAACATTTACAAATATTTGAAAGCTATTTTGCAAACATTTTTCAAACAGTATATATAGATTTTTTTTCAAAATAATTTTTCAACCTTTTTCAAAATATTTGTAGATAGTTTTATAAAATAATTTTATTTCAAACAAAGAAAGAAAAAATACAAGCCAAAATATTTTTACAAAGGTTGAAAATATTTTTCAAACATTTTTCAATTAGTTTTCAAAAAAAAATTCAAATAGGTTTTCAAACTACTTTCAAAATATTTTTCAACATATTTTAACCTTACTTATTAATCAGTATATACAAAAAGAATTCTGAGTAAATATCTGCATCTTTTTTTTTGTTTTACTAAATTTTACAAGTATTTATACAATATTTTAGCCATATTAAAAATACGAAAGTCCGAGTTATGGCTAAAGTATATATACAATATATACGGCACCCCGTATACTTAGCTCGAACTATGTCCTCATAGTGATCAAAGAGCTGTAAAGGAAGACATAGATCATGCTAAGTATAGAAAAGTGAAAAGCATGCTATATCACAACGACGAATGAAAGAATAAAATCAATAGAGATCGGTGATCCCCTTATACTTAGGATCAAGTAATCCTAAGTATAGAAGACTGTACACAAGGGGACTACCGAGTGATACGATGTACGGAGTCTACCTTCCCTATACTTAGGGTAAAATATCCCAAAGTATAGGCATCAAAATAGAGGTAAAAAGAATCAAAATAATAATCAAAAGTCTGACACCCCCCATACTTAGGGTAAAGTACACCATAAGTATAACATAATCATAAGATGAAGATGGGGTGTTAGACAGAAAGAATGAATGATATGGACAGAATGATCTATACAACTGCGAGTAGGAAGTGATAATGTTGAGGTGCCTCTCAACAAGCGCTGGAGTTTACGCCCCTAACTGGGCACAAATGCTGGGATAACACAATATCGAGGTTCAGGACAACATCTGTGAGGCGAATACCGTACTGTTGTCGTAGTTCTGGTAGGGGAACAACGACAAGGTCAACAGAGTAAACTATGACACCCAAGTAAACAATCAGGTAGGTGTCTGCTATCGGGTAAATATATGGGAAGATGAAATCGGGTTCCGGTAGCACAAAAGAAATCATCAGCTCAAGGTCTGAATGGAGTGAATGAATAGAGCCGAAGAATTCAAACGTGGAGAAGGAAGGATCTGTGAGGGAATCTTTCACGTCAATCATCGTCTCAAATAGATAAGGAAGATCAAGATCAAGAGACTCTCTATAAGAATCAATATTTGATGCATGTAATATAGAGAAATCAATAAAATCATCGAATACCTCAAAGATCAGTTCATCCTCGTGAGGGTCATCGAGGTGAGAAAACTGGGACTCAGCAAGATCAAGAGTATCAGAAGACTCAGTCTCGTGATCCGACAGATTGGATATACTCTCAGAAAGTGAAACCGAGTACACTGGGTACGTGGCATCCTCCCACAGATAGCCCTCGGGGAGTAATGCACAATCATCGGTGAGGAGAGTAGAATCAGAATCGAACTTGGGGATCTATGTTGTCAAATACCAGGTCCTTCAAAAATATATCGACCTCATTAAATGGGAGGACACACGGCTCAAAGACGAGACTATCTAGGTCTATCAAATCAAAACGGTATCCCTCATAAAGTTGTCTATGCTGAGATGGATCCGAATGTGTATCTGAATCGAAGAGGATCTTCTGAAGAGTAAATACCGAATCAGCTGGACATGGACACTGAAATGACTCAAAGGACGGTTGAAATGTGGGGTCCTCCTCTATTTCTTGGGATATTATCAGATCTAGAATCCAAGAATCTTCAACGTGAAGGTATGGGACTGGCTCAAAATCTGGTTGTAAAATCAACGGGAACTCGACCAATGTCCTACTATGGGAACTCACCGTGGTGGTCAACATGTCCATCATATGAAATGTAGTAGCATATATATCCTCTTACTGGTGTGTGCAGTCTGAATCGACATGAAGTGTCACACACTAAACTGACGTCATATCCCCCTCATGTGTTGTCCCGAATAAATCATTTCGTGAATATGGAATGTCTGAACCTACTCCTAAGATGGTATCAAATAAATCCATGTCGGGACTGTGGTGTGAACCACCACACGAGGTAATGACTAATGCAATCTGTTCGGCAATCATCCCCTTCATGGCGATCTGGACAAAGTCAGTCATCGAAAATCCATGATCCGGAAATCGCCTCAAAAGATCAAGTAGACTTACCCACGAATCTCTTAATGGCTTCTGGGGGTCTACTGAAAAATCTCGAATACAAGACCGCATAAACTCTACTCTACGATGGGGGTAAAATCTCTATAAAAACAACATCCGAAGGTCGCCCCATGTAGCAATCTTCCTTTCCTACCATCAGTGCCAACTCATGGCTCTACTCTGAAGTGTAATTGGGAAGGTCGTCAACATCAGGTCCTCAGAAGTGATATCTAGGTATGCTCGTGATCCACAAAAATCCTCAAACTCAAATGTATGAAGATACGGCTCCTCGTGCACTCTCTCTGAAAACTTCAGTAGTAGATTAATGAACTCTAAATCCAAAATGAAGAGACTCGATGTAGAAGCAGACTGCACTTCCTGATCTGGCTTCTCATCCATCATCCCAGGGTATAAGTCATCTAAAGCTTGCAACTGCTCCATATGATCGCCTATGAAATGCACTCTCGTCTCAACAATGAAATCGCACGGGCCTTGTATATAGTCAATTTGGTCTCCAACGGTGTCAAGAAAAACATGTCTCGAATAAGAAGGTGGGAATGGGGAGGGAGAAGATGGGATGTCGGTCGGAGTTCTGACCTCCCAAGAGAGTGGGCGAGAATGATGGGAATGAAATGAAGATGCCACAAAATCCGACTGCCATGGAGTGTGACCCATCATGACAAGAGGAAAGAAGGATGAAGAAGGGAGGGAGGGATAAGAGAAAGAGATAGAAGGAGACAGAAGATGACTGCTACTGATCTAGAGAAGAAGATCGTAACCAACTCACACCAAAGACATCCAAAAACAAAGCAAAACCTTGTTTCACCAACTCTACGCAATGTGAAGACCATAAAATCTGGTCTTTTATCTTTTCAATTTCAGAGTTAGGTGATCAAACAAAAATTGTACAAACACTTAGGAGGTTTAATGGGATTTGGGTACTATTCCTTAGTGTGTACGCGAGCAATTAAAAGCAAATACAATGAGGGGGTTTCTCTTCCAAAATAATGAAGTGTATCGATTACGCTTTCATTTTATGGCCAAGTTCAATTAGCAGTCCTAATTTATAACTTTTTGGTTTTCTCTCTTTTTTTGGGTATTTTCAATGAAACGTCTAATGGGATTTCTGATTTCCTTTATTCCTATATCCACAAAACAGAGGGGGAAATGGAAAAGCCAATGCACGAGAAAATATGGATGCAACTGCTAGAGATAAAGGTGCGTACCTGACTCCAGTAGTCTACATGCAATATGATTCGTGCAGAAAAATAAAATTAACTATATGTAAAATGCAAGCAGGAACCGTCCTAAACAATAACTTCTACTCAGGAAGATCCGATTAATTATTTGACTAAGTATAACATTCTATAGGAACATATATTCTTTTAAGGTGTTTGGACCTTATAATTACATGGCTCAACTAAATAAAACCTAAGTCTAGGGACTCCACTCACAAAAAACAAATGAAAATAAAAGCGATGAAAATGGCGGAAAAACTGTAGTAAGGTCCCCCAAGTGCACCGCCACTTGGCGAAACAGGTCCCGAATAATGTCCAAATCCAAGAAGAGTCCAAGTGTCTAAATATTACAACACTGTTTATTATTCTCTAAAATAAAATAAATCTCTTCTCCTCTTCAATGCTCTTCCTCTTGTACGGGTCCTCCAAAAAGACTCCAAATCATCCTTCAAGCGGTTCCTCACACAAAAATTCAAATAGATGATGGTCAGAAAACAATTATAATATAGAGAGACAAGAAAAGTTGAAAAATGACTACAAAGCCATGCTCCCCGGCAACGACGCCATTCTAATGAGCTGAAATTCGAGATTGGTTAAGATGAGATAAATATGCAATGGTCTTTGTTCTTAACCAATTGATTCGGTCAACGAGAAAAATATGTAAACCACTTTAAAGAAAATCAAGCAATGAAAAGCAAGCGGTCTTCGCTATTCAATTAACCTGGTATAGCGACCAGGGTCGAACACAAGGAGCACGATTAAAGAACTTAGCAGTCAAATTTCGAAGATAAAATTTTAGTTGTTTTTTTTCAATTTTTTTAATTTTCGAATGAGGAACAAAATGCACAAAGGGGTAAAAATACATACGCACACTCTCTTTTGTATTTTTCAAAATGGTCAAAAATGCTCACAAAAATCCAAAAAAGTTGTTTTTGTGTTTTATATGTTTATTTGGTAAAATTTTTTCAATTTTTCTAAGGTTTTTGATATTTTATAGAAATCAAACAGTGGAAATAAAGTTAAATAGTACACAACCAAGAGTATTTTGCAACTTACAAATATTTTAAGTGTCCAAAACTCCTAGAATTTATTTTTATGCTAAAGTACAATTAAATATCTACAAATAGAGACTGAAATCAGAAGTTCTTGCTTTTTCTATAATTTTATATGATTTTTTTAAGATTTTCAGTATTTTACAATTTTTAAGAGTTTTATAAATGTTTATTGCATGAAAATTGGATAGAAATTAAAAGATAGTAACATATACCTACACTATTTTTTTTGGAAATTTAAGACAAATTTTTGAATTTTTATGATTTTTCTAAGTTCACACAGAGAAAAATACATTTTTTTAAATATCAAATAGCAATAAAAAATAATGAAAATTTTATACAATGATCTGGGGCACAACAGGAGTTTAACTTGATTTTTCCAGGATTTCAAAATCATAAAACATTTATTTCCATCAAATAAACATGCAAAATCAAGTCTGGAATACATGGGCTTATTTGAAGTTATTCATTGTTCCTGCATTAAAAGATAACAACAACAACTAAAATCTAGAGGAAAGTTTCGCAATATACCCAAGATGCATGTGCGATGAACGTGACTGTCTCTGATAGGGGATTCTTTATAATTTGAAGAACTTTCAAGTGCCTTGATGCAATTTTTCCAAATTATTTTTTTAAACTGCCTATTTTTCCTTCGTACGTTGTCTTCCACGTTCAAAGGGGATCACCGCCGCCGTGAGGTGGATCTGGAACAAGAAGGGCCGGCGCAGCTAGAGCGACGGGGTCGCGCGTCATCGGTGCGGTTGGTGACGAGGGTCGATGCCAGTAGGCAGAGGGAGGTCAGTGGCTAGGAGATGTCAGGGACGACACTCGTCAGAGGGGCAGCGGAGGGTCGTGGGGTCTCGCTCCAGGTGGTCGGCTGTGGGCGGAGTTGAAGAAGGAGCTGCGGTGGTGCGGCAGTGGTGCGCGTAGTGGACGGTCTCGGTCGTGGACATGGTGGGCGCCACATGAGCACATCGGGCGATTGGACGGGGCGGGGCCGCGTGCAGACTCGCACGGGGCGATGCTGGCACGCCGCTGTGTAGGGCGGCACCGACGGTCGCGTAGAGGCGCCATCGGCGGTTTTGGAGATGACCGACGTCTTTTTTATTTTTTTAATGTAAATAGATATAATGAAAGTTTTTCCTATTTTGTTTAAAAAAGAAAGATAAACACAAAAAAATTATTATTATTATTGTTATTGTTATTATTATTATTTTATTTTCCTGCAAAACAAATGTGAGAGATAAAAACAATTATATGTTTTTTATTTTATTTTATTATTTATAAATAAATGAGAACGTGAACGATTCTAGGTCGTGGCGAAGCGGGAGATAGATCCGGAGATCCGACCACCACGCGTGGCCGGATGTGAAAGGTTGTGAGAGATAGAACGATAACATGTGTGGATCGAGAAAATGGGATGAAAACTCGGATTCGGATGACAAGTGTGATGGACATTTTTTGGAATTAAAGATCTAAATTTTAATCAAGAAATCAGAGCAAAAATTAAATCTAAGATTTATCTAGGAAAATGATGGAAAATGAAGTTGGATCTCACCTCGGGATCGGATACGATGTGATGGCCTCGACGAGGGCCGACTCACTGTCACTGGATGGCTCGGAGACTGGGCACCCTTCTTCGACAAGATTGCTCTCGGAGACCAGGCTCCTCTCCACCAAAGATAGATCAAATTGTGAAAGAGGGAGGAGAAGCCCAATAAAAATAGAAGAAAAATAAAAAAAGCAAAGAATGTATAATTAAGGAATGCAATAAGTGATTATTCAAATTAATTAATTAATTAATTAATTAAATTTTCAGAATAAAATAAAATAAATAAATAAATAATTTTTTTTAAAAAAATTAGCCACCTTAATGTTGGTTATTTAAGGAATGGAATCAAATCTTTATATACAAGGCATGTTTTCAAATCAAATAAATGAATAAACTAAATAATTAAATTTAAATTTCGTAATTAAATTAATTAAATTATTTAATGTTAGATATTTATTTTTTGGTGATTTTTATGCAAGGAAATTAATTGTATACAAGTATTATATACATATAGTATAATATACACATGTACAAATAAAGAAATCATTTTTAAATAATTTTTTAAATTTTATTTTTTTTTAAATTTTTTATTTTTAATAAAGAAGATAATATTTACAATTATGTACATTATGTAAAAAAATAAATATGAATAAATATATACAATAAGTAAGTGATAAAACTGCTCAAATCACCCCAGAAAATCGACTTTTCAACCGTAACTCCAAAAATTATGAAATCACAGCCATTTAAAAGATAATTTAATTTAGAGTATAATGGAAGTGAGTTTGATTCAATTTGAGTTCACGTGGATCCGGAACTGGTATTTCAATTATCGCTTTACGACTTTTTCTGAGTGTGATTATTTATAATCTGTACATTATTTTATTTTACAATTATTTTTGTAATTTACAAAACATTTTTATTTACAACTTTTGTTTAGAAAAATATTTAATTTGAGGTCTATAAATAAAATAGTGTAAGTTTTGTACAAATATACTAGGAAAAAATTACAAATTATTTTTTTTGATTTTTGAGTTAAAGACCCTATCTTCCCCTACTTTATTCCTGGTCGATCAAGTCAAGTCTTGACCTTCTCTCGTAGTAGGTCAGTCTGCATTTATTTCATAAACACATCCTTTATTTTTCTTTTCTTCTTCTTTTCTTCTTTATTCTTTTATTTGAGTATAAAAAGTGTTGAAAATGCATATTAACAAATCATGCACAATGGTAATTTCATGAAATTAGTAGGTATTTAAAGGTGTTTGACTAAGGAAATGGAGCTAAAATAAAAGAATAAAGACAGTGAATAGTGGATTCATCAGGTACCCTGCAAATTAACCACACAAACCCTCACGTGGAACACCACGTTAAGAGACCTAAAACTGGATTGAAATGCAATAAACAAAAAAATGAAGGTTCAATAGGAAAAATATTCAAAATAATTATAGAGAAAATGAAAGTTTAAATGTTAACTAAAAATACAAAAAGGTAGAGGGTTGTCAGTGTAAAATACCCCTTCACACGCGATCCAACAGTTGATATGTGTTAACTTAAACCACGAGCAACTCAGATTAGATATCGGTTCATTGATCGAATGGCTGAGATACGCTCCCCGATGGATTAGACGCTGACGTGCTTCTCAATCGAGCGCCTCGGATTAAATATGGTGATTGTTCTTCATCGGACAGTGGAGACGCAACCATGAAGAATAGGTATGAACTACATCATGTGGTTTCTTACATCCGACGAATCTCCTCCCTCTGTCCTACTCTTGAGCAGCATACATTCCCCTACAAGATCCTAGAAAGATTCCGCAGCTAGGATGGTTAAAAAGTGGTCCAGGACCCACAATGGGGTCATGGAGATGTGTGGAAGCTCGAGGTTCTTGAGCTGCTCCATGCTGGTCGAATAATGCCCCTAGAGGCCTCCTTCAAGCGCAAGACCTGCACAAAAAGAATAAGGTGTCGAGGGCAAACTACCTTAACCTATTATTGGGCGAAATGGATGGCCGATGCATAGAGGCATGGATCTCCGATGATGCGATGGAGGAGGAGATCTGAGAATCAGATCTGGGTTGAATCGAGGTGGAGGAAATGGTATGGCTCATGGAGAACTTAAAGGTGAAAGATACGACGATAGAATGGGGTCGAACAGTGACTCCACGAGCGGAACAAAGGCCAGAGCCTAGTGCTTCGATGTACTCTACTAATGGGATCTAAGCTAAATCTCAACAGAAAACAATAAATAAAAGATGAAATGGAAATGCGAAAAGAAAATGCGAGTAGAAAAATGCGAGAAATCTAACTTCAATCGGTCTCTAATTGCCCTGGAGATTCCTTCGCCCAGAGGTAAGCTAGGAGCGAAGGGGACGTCACCGTGGAGGCCTTCTCCACGCTGCAAAACCACATGTCGCTCCTCCTGTCACTAGAAGCAACGAGGCTCATGGGTATCTTGGAGTTATGTTGCTCTAGGATGAGTCAGAATCAAAAGGAAGAAGAAGCTGCACTTATATACAGGTGGATGAAGAAGGTGAATGGAACTAGGGTTTCAGCGTTATTCGGGCAACAACGATCCGGATCAAAAGGATAGCGTGACAGAGCGATGGAGAATAAAAATCAAAAAGTTATCGGGGCCAAAAGTAGTAAGGATTCGATGAGAAAATTCGTAAAAAGGGGGCTCCTGACAAATTTGACATACCCCAGAGAGGGTGAGGGGGTGTTGACCGGTAGAATGTAAGTTATGGAGATATAAGTATAGAGATAAATCTTCATTTCATCACCTTTATTATTTCATTTTGTCCTTAAATCCCTAGCTAAATGCATGAATATATCATTAATTTGTGAAAATAAATGCTCAATAATTCATATTTTATACTATATAAATTATGTATTTATGTCAAAAGAAAAGAAAGAAAAAAGAATGACGTGTCAAAGACATCGAGTGATCCTAGTCCCCCAGACACAGTCATCATGATTACGTGATCGCCAAGGAATAAAGTAGGGGAGATAGGGCGACTAATTGTATAGAGAATACACTCAAAACCTCTAATTGTATTTTATAACAATAGGCCTTTTGGGACTTATTTTATTTTCTTATTTTTATCCATCAAATCAATAAACCCTCAACATGAATATTGTATGTTAAAATATAAAGAAAAATACAAAATTTATTTCATTCAAAAATAATACGCAGTGTGCCCAGAACACACAGAATAAGAAGCCGCAAAGAAAACTTTATAGACATGTATCTTCTCCATACAAATTCAAAATTGACCAAAATCACCTTTATTGTTCATAAAAGTTAATAAGCTATTTAATGATGGTAGTTTCATTCAATTTGTAATAAAGATGTAAAAGTTAGATTTTGAGCTCTCATTGTGCACTATACATGTATATAATAATCAATATATTTATTCTTTCTATTTTTTACATTATTTTATTTTTATAAAATTATAAATATTATTTAAAACACATGTACAAACTTAAATAAAAAACCATTAAAAAATAAATAAATAATATATTCTAATACATAAATGAAGTATGTATATACACCTATAAATATATGTATATAATTAGTTAAGCATGTAAATAAATTCATAAAAATACAATAAAAATACCTAAACATGTGTCTAAATAAGTTATAAATATATAAAACACATGTATATAATAATAAAATACAAAATTAAAATTAAAACTAAACATAAGAAATACATGTATATTTACCTATAAATATACATGTAAATATTAACTTATAATATATAGTGTTGTAAAAATAAATAAAATAGGCATAACATACTATATTAAATTACAAGCATTTTTCATGTTTTAATAAAAATTAATTAATTCATTTACTAAGTATTATTGATTTTACTATTAATTTTGCCATATAATTTTCTAGTTGGTCCACGTCGACCAACATGAAGCTTCCGTTCGTTGACCTAGATCAACTGTTCAACCTTCTTGGGCCACCTTGTCAGACTCACGGCAAGCATTTTTCTCCCATTTTTCACGCCTCCTCCTCTCCTCCATATCCCTTGAGATCTGCTCCACTCCATAGCCCCTTCATCCTTGATCCTCGCCTATGAGAGAATCTCCACCTACCAACTTTGATCCTCCTGCCATCTCTCCATTCTTTTGGTCGGTGACCAGCCTATAACTATACCCCTCTGACCTTCTTTTGCTTTTTGATCTCTCTTCAACCATCGTAACCACCTTAGAACATCTCCATCTAGTCCTTGGTGACAACAGGAAGAACTCCAGGCCTTTGTAGTGTGGATAAGGTGGAGTAGAGCAAGATACAGGTCCACCGATGCTCACATCCGACAAGCCTTCCCTACTCCGAGCTCCAGAGCTCGTCCTGCTAGGTACATTTCATTTTCTTGCTTCGTTCCCTTAGCGTAGATTAGAAAAACTAGTCTAAAAATTCCAAAAAAAATTAAATATTATATATTCCCACAGTTTTCTCTCTTGTATATAATATCTAATTTTTTGGTACCGGTGCATGTACAGTTACATGCACCTTAGTGCAACCTCCCCATCCTCTCTACATAAGTATCCCTGTGGTTGATAACATCATTCTACAATCAAGTTCTCAGATTTATACCAAGCACTAAGAGAGAGAGAGAGGCAATATATTAAAGCTGATCTTATTCAAATTTACATCCAAGTTCACGTAAAGATTATACCATTCTTATTAATTTTGCTGAAAATGTGTGTGTGGAGTATGTCTGTATTTGTGATTGGGATGTTGGTGTGAAACTTTTACAATTATGATGTAAGGATCATCAAATATAGTGATTGTGATTTATTTATTATGTTATATAGTAATATATAATATCTATTTTTTTTGAAATTTTAGATTAGTTTTTGTAATCTATGCTAAGGGAACGAAATGCAAGAAAAAGAAACGTACTTAGCATCTCGACAAGCTCTAGAACTCAGAGCAGGGAAGGCTCGCTGGAGGTGAGCATCTGTGGACCTAGATCTTGCTCTACTCCACATTATCCATGCCACAAAGGGCTGGAGTTCTTCCTGCTGTCACTAGGGACTCGGCGAAGATGTTCTAAGGGGGTGTTTGGATAGTGGGTTTAGGTGGGTTAAACTGGTTACAGGTAACCCATTTCTGGGTTTTGGTGTTTGGATAGAGGGTTAAACTGGGGGTGGGTTAGAAGTGGGTTTGAGGTGATGTGATTGTATTGGAGTTTGAAAAAGTGAGAAGTTATTGTGATGTGATTGTATTGGAGTTTGAAAAAATGAGTAGAAGTGGAGTAGTTTATAATTTTTATATGATATGATGGTATAGTATATTATTTTTTGATGGAATTGATGATGGAGAATTGATTTATTTAATTTTTTTAAAAAGATAAAAAGTGGGACCCACATGGAGGGAGAAAGTATGGGGTAGGGGAGTTAAACCACCCTTGGAGTGATTTAACCCGATACAAGAACACACCCTAAGGGGGTTACGATGGCTGAAGAGAGATAAAAAAGAAAAGAAGGACGGAGTGGTATATTTATAGGGTGGTCTCCATCCAAAAGAATGGAGAGATGGTGCGAGGATCGAAGGTGGTAGGTGGAGGTAAGTTTCTCTCATGGGAGAGGTCAAGGATGAAGGGGCTATGGAGTGGAGCAGGTCTTGAGGGATATGGAGGAGAGGTGGAGGCATGAAAATTGGGAGAAAACCTCCTGCTCGTGAGTCTAACAAGGCAACACAAGAAGGTTGTACAGTTGACCTAGGTCAACAAACAAAAGCTTCCGGTTCGTCCATGTGGACCAACCAGAAAATTCCGTGGTCAAATTTGCTAAAATCAATATTAATCAGTAAATTAATTAATTATTTTTTGTTAAAATATGAAAAATGTTTATAATTTAATATAGTATTTTATTCCTATTTTATTTATTTTTACAAGTATATTTATTATAAGTTAATATTTAATGTATATTTATAGCTAAATATACATGTATTTTCTATATTTTAATTTTAATTTGTATTTTATATTTATTATTATATATTTATAACTTATTTAGACATGCATTTAGATATTTTTATTGTATTTTCCTAAATTTATTTACATGCTTAACTAAGTATATACATATATTTATAGGTGTCTATATATACTTCATCTATGTATTGGAATACATTATTTATTTTAATTTTATTTTTAACGGGTTTTTAATTTTGATTATGTACATGTGTGTTAAATAATATTTACAATTTTATAAAATAAAATAATGTGAAAAATACAAAGAATAAATATATTAAATATCATATACAAATATAGTGCACAATGAGGGCCCAGAACCTAACTTTTGCAACTTAACTTCAAATTGAATGAAACATCTTCATTAAATAGCTTTTTAACTTTTGTGAATAATAAAGGTGATTTTGGTAAATTTTGAATTTGTATGAAGAAGATACAGGTCTACAAAAATCTCTTTTTGGTTTCTTATTTTGTGTGTTCCAGGCACACTGTGCATTATTTTTTAATGAAATAAATTTTTTATTTTTCTTTGTATTTTTATGTACAATATTCAAGCTTTGGATTTATTTATTTTATGATAAAAATAAGAAAATAAAATAGGTCCCAAAAGTCTTATTATTATCTAATCAAATTAGGGGGTTTGAGTGTATTTGTTGTACAATTAGCCAACCTATCCCCCCCTACTTTATTCCTTTTCGACCAAGTCATCATGATGAGTGTGACTCGGGGACTAGGGTCACTCAATGTATTTGACACATCATTCTTTTTTTTCTTTTCTTTTCTTTATCTTTTATTTCGGATAAATACAATATTTTATACAATATAAATTGTGCATTATCGACTGTTTATTTTCACAAATTAATGATATATTATTGCATTTAGCTAATGATTTAAGGCCAAAATGAAAGAATAGAGGTGATGAAATTGAGATCCATCTTACCTCCAGCCTCCTTTTTTTCGTCCTCGTCGATGCATGGAACTTCGTCGGCTTTAGCTGCAGATAATGTTTCTTACCATGTTTCCATCTCCATGTACGCCCACGAAGGCACCACCACTACCGCACTCGAGGTCTTCCTGTACATGCTGTGAGATGGGTCATGCACACCTGACTACTACACCATAACCAATGTGCTCACGGCGATGGGAGTCTAATGGACCTCACGATGGGTCTCTACTTGTCCAATGTGTCGTGGTGAAGCATGATAGATGGTTGGAAGAGGTAGGGTGGAGGAGGGTAGGATGCAGTAACAAAGGAGAAGGAGGCAAGAGGAGGTGGGTGATGGAGGAGAGGGGAAGAAGAGGTGGGGTGTTGGAGGAGGAGGGAGTGGAGGAGGGGTGGGGTGCGACATTAGAGGTGGAGGAGGCAAGAGGAGTGGGGTGATGTAGGAGAGGGGTGAAAAAGGTAGGGTGTTGGAGGAGGGAGAGGAGGAGGGGTGGGGTGCGACATTAGAGGAGGAGGAGGCAAGAGGAGGTGGGATGATAGATTAGAAGGGAGGAAGAGGTGGGGTGCTGGAGGAGGGGGTGGAGGTGGGGAGGGTGTGGCAGCTGGGGAGGAGGGGGGAGGAGGAGGAGGTTGGGGGCGGAAAATGCTGGGAGAGGAGGAGGGGGAAGGGGAGGGGGAGGGAGGAGGCTGGGGGCAGAGGAGGGGGAGGAGGAGGCTGGGTGCGAAGGAGGGGGAGGAGGGAAAGGAGGCGGAGGAGGCTAGGGGCTCCTGGTCACCTGGACTTTATATTTTATTCTTCCCAAATTTGATTGCTCCAGATGGATGGACTTCCATCCCCGACAATATTAGGTTTCTCAATCGATCTGCATGTGTTCACACTTTCTTTTCGATATGCAAATGCCTTCAGATGCTATCGAATCTCGAGGTTCACAATGAAGCTTCTGGATGGTTCATGTTGCTTCGATTCACATTTACACTTTGATTTTTTTGATCACTAATGCTTATGGATGAGATCTATCTCCTGGTAACTCAGATGAAGGAGGTCGGGGGTGGTGATGTTGAACCAGCAGGGGAGGATGAGGTTGGGGCAGAAGAGGAGGGGGAGGAAAGCCCTCTTAGTCATTTTTTAAAATTTAGTTACCCTTGTGTCTCCGAAGTTAACGTCTGTTTGCGTTAGGGATGGATGGCAACTAACTCGAAGGGCACAAGTGATAGAATGGCAAGAAGTCGGGGCACAACTGATATTCCAAAAAAATAAGGGGCATAACTGATATTGCAATATCTCATAAGTGCATAACTGATAAAAATCCTAAAATTTAAGTAATGAATAATGTTCATTGTTATATATTTAACTATTGAAAATATGAAAACGAATATTAAATGATCCGTTGTTTTATGTTAATTTTATTGTCCTATCTGTAATACCTTCAATCGAGGATGTTCCAAGATGCTGATTTATAATATCCATCATCTCAGATTGAGTATTTTCCAAGAGCATAATCTTAACAAATGATGGCAAATACACATATGTCGTAGATGTCGACTACATCGAGCAATGGCGACGCTGATGGGTAGCCTTTTTATATGCATATGATCCAACCACAAATTCAAGAAGAAATTGCATATAGTTTAACGAGAATATGATATTTTATGTTCTTTTGAACATTGTCAACAACAGCTATACCTTTTTTTTCTTCATAGTTACATGACGACATTTAGATATATAGCCTCATTGTCAACATTCGTGCCACACGAGCCCGTGGTTTGATGTGTGAGGCCTGGGTCGGGCCAGCCCGCGAAGTGTAATTTTTTCTTTGATTTTGAGCACTTCTTTTGTGTATATGAAATCGAAGAAAGTTAAACGGCAACAGGCTAATTACTCACAATGGTATACATTGACAAGTGATCCAATTCAGACATCCATTTCAGCACACAGATTAGATAAAATCATAAACTAATTTGGTAAACTTGAAAAGAGCAACAATTGGACCATCCACAATGTCCCTTAGCTTAATACTGTAAGATAATCTTGCAAAACATGAATTCTAGAACATAAGAAAATCATATACGCGTTGCCAATCAGTTGAGCATGTTTCATTTATGATGTATTATATCATTAGAAAAAAATTCTTTTGTGACGATCTTTCGGAAACCGAATATCTATTCTCACAAGTCAGGGAAATTTTATGAGGCTGAAAACTTTTATTTATTAAATATGTTCGATATAACGTGTGTTTGCTAAAAAAATCGCGTAGTAGTTTTATTTGGATAATATCAGTCAGCAATAATAAAGAAAGTGATCAATGAAAATAAAAAATTATCCACATATTTTTTTTAAAAAAATATGTTGTAACGACATCTATAGTTGCTGCCGGTTCGGCCACTAGCTGCAATAAAACTGTCCCACGGTAAACATCACTCCTTTCATTCAGCTTTTGAGTACTTGAATATCCACATTTAAACCTGTTGATATATTGATTTTTGGATGGGTTGGAGGGAAACACGTTTGTGTAGATTTGACAGGTTGAAGAGCGGGACCTTCACAGCGAGCATGCTGCCCTTAAAGCAGCCTCAGCAAAAGTGGTGAAGCATGAGAAAGTGTGCATTGAGAATCAACATGCCTTCATCCCTTTTGGTTTTGATACTTTTGTCTTCTTTGCACCAGAAGCTGTTGAACTTTTGAAGAGGGTCCGAAAAATCTTGAGCAGTAATGTTATGGTTCCCAAGTCTATGGATGTAGTGTTTAGAAGAATTGATTTTGCAATTCAAAAAGGACTAGCGGGGCAGTTTGTTTCCCTCTTGTCTCCTATTTCGATGCAATCATTTCGAAGTTTGTAAACATCAAAATATGTCTTCATAAACGTTGATTTTAAGAAAAAACGATGTATATAAACGTCAAAATTAAACATCGAATCTGAGCCACTAAATAAGGTTATGTAGATGTATAATTAGGTATGTCAAATTCATTAAAATTTCAAAAATAAACGTCAAAGTTAATGTCAAACTTTGACGTATAAACGCCAATTTTGATCTAAAAATTCAATGTTTATCCGTCAAAATGAGCAAGAGAAGTTGACGTGTAATTGGGCAAACATCGATTTTTGAACATTTCCAAACGTCAATTTTCCAGTTTAATGCAAAATTGGGATTTGTAATAAATTGCCATAGGCACTTGAGCTACAATGCACTAGTAGATGTAGTTCTAATCTAGTTCGCACTTCCTTAGTGAAATTTGCAAAAAAGCTCCAAAAAATCAATTTTTTTTCAAGATCCTACAATCTAAATAGATCTAAAAAATTATTTTTTTCAGGACAGTATAATCTAAATAGATCTAAAAATATTTAATTATAAAACATCTTCATCCTCAACTCCTTGAGGGACATTGTCGAGTACTTCGAAAGCTCAGCAGGCCATAAGTTGGTGTTTAATTCATTAGAGGGCTGCTCATATGCACCGCTCCCTGTGCTCGATACAACTCCACCAACCACCGATCGATGTCCTCAAGTCATGGTTCTTCCTCTTCTTATTTCCCTTGATCGTTGCATTGTGATTCCTTGAGATCTATATTTTGCACTTGAGTTGGATCGTAATCATCGTCTTCGTCATCATGGTCTCTTCTGAATCGTCGTTGTCATCGTCGTCTTCAAATGGTCAGTTTTGAATACATCATCCTTCTCGGGTACCCCTTCTCCTGTATTCAACAAAATTGCCCATCAATGATCTCAACAAGAACCTGTTTAGATGACAAGTTTTCAGAATTAGAATACTTTCACTCTATAAGTTGTTTGAAGTATTGATTCATTCTATGATTGAGGCCGACCTCTTGGACTGGTTTCTTGTGCTTCAAGGGATTCACAAAATCAATGCATTAAAGTTTCTTGGCTCCAACAAGAATGAACGAAGGTAAAATAATTTGTAACATGTAAAATCATTAAATGTAATAATTAAGCAAGCAAAGAGCATTATTTGATTACCTTCATCGAATCTTAGAAGGCTTGAGATCAACACTGATAATTCTCGATGCCCCTACATACCTCACTCCTCGGTAAGCATACTCATATATAAAAACCTATAAGATGGTTGCTTCAACCATGCGAGAGCAAGTGAAAGGATGTCATCAAGGGGAACTCACCGAAAGACCCATAGCTCCTAGCCAAAGACAATAATTGTCGATCCCTTTGTAGGTCTTGCAACATTCATGGTTGCACCAAAACCTGAAAAATTCATGCAAGATGTTGCAAATCTTAGCAGTGAGAATCAACTTTCTATGTAAGATTACTGTGAATTATTGACAACCATGCATTACCAGTGGAGAATCCATAACTAAGACTATCAATTATCTTGCCTTATCCACAATATGATTCTACTTCACATGCATAGACAATTCACCCTATACCCCAGTCTGCTGATGAATCTCCATTTCATCAACTTTATTCTATCTTTTTGGCCTTAAAAATCCTAGTAAATGCATGTAAATAGGCTTAATTTAGGCATTTTAGCATCCATGCATTATTATGTAAATAGTGTATAAAATAAGGTTTTTAAAGCTAAAATTATAGAATAAAGAAAAGAAAAGAAAAAGAATAAAATTTTGTAAATATTTTATGACCTGAAACCCCGAGACCTAGGCATCTCGATGACTAGGTCGATAAGGAATAAAGTAGGGGGAGATAAGGGCCAAAAACCAATAAATTTTCCTTTTATTCTATTCATTTTCCTTCATTTTTGGGACTTATTTTTAGTTTCACTTTTCATACCTCAAATAAAGAAACTTCGACATGAAAGTTGTAGATAATTAAATATAGAAAAATACAAAATTGATTTCACACAAAAAATAATGTACAGATAAAAAGCTATGATCTGAATAATATTCCAAAATCTCAACTTCCCAAACATGTATCTCTCAAACAAAAACTCAAAATGTATCAAAACACCTTTAATTGTATATAACTTTTAATAAGCTATTTAATGAAGGTGGTTTTATATTTTTTGAAGTTACATTTTGAAAGTTGGGTTTTGGACCCCTATTGTATACTTTACCCGATTAAAATATTCATTTTGTTTATTATTCAGTATTTTATATATTTATATTTTTTTATAATTTTGTAAATATTATTTATAATACATGTGCATATTAAAACTGGAATAAAAACATCATTAAAGATAAAAATAAAATACTTGTGTAAAATACATAGGTGTAATACCTATACTTATACCTATACAAATAATAGTGCTAATATTTAATTATACATAATAAATCAGAAAAATAAAATAAAAATATATTCAAGTATATAAAATTAAGTTATAAATTTATAAAATAATAAACAAAATTAACAAAATTTAAAATACAAAATAAAAATAAAATATTAAAATATATAGATGATTATACCTTATATAGCCTTAAAAAGGAACTTGTGATTTAAAACCTCTAAAAATTAATAAAATGGATTTTTACCAGACAGACCCTATAATCTTTGTCAATTACCTCTACGACCTTTGAAACTATGTAATTCCTCCCTCGCCCCTGTAAACTTGCTCCGTCTTACCCTCTAAACCCTACCGTTAAATCGACACATATAAAGTTACCTTCCCTGGGTTAAGAATGGGTTAATCTAACCAACTACGATCTGGCGAGTAGAATTAACCCAAGAAAAAAAATGAGCGAGGAGCTGGAGCAGGGAGGCGGGGCTGGGGGAGGGGGGAGGGCTCGAGCAGGACGTGGCGCGGCTAGGGGGGCTCCGACTTGAGGCGATGGTCGGAGTGGAGGGAGGGAGGTGCTTGAGTAGGGGACCCGTGGGTTGGGGAGGTGCAGGTGGTGGGGGGCCTGGGGAGGTGTGGGTGGCGGGGGCCTGGGGAGGCGGCGCGGGTGGCAAGGGAGTCTGGGGAGGCGCAGGTGGCGGGGAGCCTGGGGAGGCACGGGTTCGAGCAGGGGACCCGCGGGGTGGGGGGAGGGGGCGTTGGGGGGGCGGCGTGTGTGGTGGGAGCCTGAGCAGGCGGCGCGGGTGGGCGCGGGTAGCGGGGGCTCGAGCGGGGGCCCGCAAGGTAGGAGGGGCGCTGGGGAGACGTAGGTGGCAAGGCGGGTGGCGGGGGCCTGGGGAGGTAACGCGGGTAGCGGGGGAGCCTGAGGAGGCGCGGGTGGTGGGGAGCCTGGGGAGGCGCGGGTTCGAGCAGGGGACTCGCGAGGTGGGGGGCCTGGGGAGGCGGTTGGGTGGCTCGAGCCTGAGGAGGCGCAGGTGGCGGGGGGGAGGGGGAGGCGCGAGTGGCGGGGGGGCTCGAGCAGGGGAGCCGCATGGTGGGGGGCTCGATCTGGGGAAGCGGTGCGGCGTGGCGGGGCGTGGGGGGTGCCAAGCAGGGGACAGAGGCGGGCCAGGGGAGCCTCGAGCAGTTGGTTGCTGCGGGGGGCTCGAGCAGGGGAGACAGCGTCCCAGAAGGGGGGGTTTGATGCAGCGTGGTTTCGGGGGCTTCGACTTGAAGAGGGAGTGGCATTTTTAGTAGATTTGATGAATAAAATGGGTATAATGTGAAACAAGATAACGGAATCCGATTAACTTTAACGGTTAAATGGATGGAGATTAACCATGGGGTCTGCAGGGTAAAGGTTAACAAGTTTACAGGGGCGAGGGAGGAATTACGTAGTTTCAAAGGTCGTAGAGGTAATTGACAAAGATTATAGGGTCTGCCGGGTAAAAATCCCAAAATAAAAATCATCATAAAATACTTCATAAAATAATTAATATTTTTTAATAACCTAGAATTAATAAATCCGTTTGTTATTTTTAATTGTTTTTAGAAATCTTTTCTCCAGGATTTTTCCTGGTTGGTCCACGTGGACCAACCAGGAGGGTCGGAGAGTTGACCCGCGGTCAACTCTCTGACCCACTGCCTGCGGCCCTGTCAGAACTTATTTTTACCTCATTTCAAGGATTTTTGGGACTTGACCCTTTCACCATCTCGCGTCAGGTCCTTGATGACTTTTCTTCCTCGATATGTGGTGTTTCACGCCCAAGCTAAACATCGGGCTTTAGATCGCTGCATCGAGCTGTCTCCTTCGATCTTTGAGCCCTGCCATGCACCTTGTACAAAAACCTTCCCTTTCCTTCATTCATGTTTTGAATCCTCTTGGACCTCTGTCCTCTCCTCCTTTTGCTCTAGAAAGAAGGAAGGAGGCGACAGCTCCTTCCTCATGCCATCAGGTTGATCGAGGAGGTGGTTTTTGAGTGTGTTTCACCTATCTCCGGTGAAGCCGCCGTCGAGGTACTCATTTCCTGGTTTAGGCCAGTTGAGTTAATTTTTATTCATTTTCTTTGCTCATTATTTAGCTGTAGGTTTAGCTGTAGTTCTGCACTTTTTATTGCGAATTTTATTTACCGCTTTAGCATAGGTCTTCACCTAACATCCCTTGCCAGAGCTTCCACTCTGGTCACCACCACTGCCACTCCGTGCTATGCCGATTCTTCGCCAATAAAGGCCAGGTCGTTGCTGCGTTTCTGTGCCGTGTTTTCCCATTTGTTTGCAGGACCTCAAGGGGGCTTCTGTGCCCCATCTGGAACCTAGAAGAAGCTCCAGGACCGTCGATACGTCATCGAGCTCCAGGAACCCATCGTTGGTCCCCAGACATTTCTGGTGGTGCTGATAGTTGCGGGGCATCGTGAAGAACAAGTAGAGACCCTTGGTTGAGCTCCAGCTTTTCGGAGACGCACGCATCATTGATTTGAAGCTCGCCATGCGCGAGTTCATCAGGGGTTCTTGTTGACCAGCTCTGAGCCGTTGGATCGAGATCTGTTCTTCGCGTGTGCCAGGTAACGTCTGATCTACCAAGCCTCGATCGTCGGATCCATCTGCAGGATCTAATCTCTGCCATGCAAATCGAACCGTAATCGGCCCACAGGATCATGACACGTATTTAAGTGATCCATCCTCCACCGTCCGATCAGCAACGTGCATTAGTCTACAAACTTTCATTTGTCGTTTTATATTTTTTTTAAATTTACAAACGGGCCCTGATGAATCCACATTTCATCATCTTTATTCTATTATTTTGGCACCAAAAACCCTAGCAAATGCCTGTAAATACCCTTTATTTCATCATCTTAGCATTCATGCATGTACCTGTAAATAGTGTATAAAATACTGTAATTAAAGCCAAAATTATAAAATAAATAAAAGAAAAGAAAAAGAATAAAATATTGTAAATATTTTATGACCCAAACCCCGAGACCTAGGCATCTTGATGAATAGGTCGACAAGGAATAAAGTAGGGGGAGATAAGGTCAAAAATACAGTATGAATACCTATCCTTTTTATTCATTCTTTATTCATTTTGGGACCTATTTTTGGTTCCACTTTCTATACATCAAATAAAGAAACTATGAACATGAAAGTTGTAGATAATTTAATAAAGAAAAATACAAAATTTATTTCACTCAAAAATAATGTACAGATAAAAAGTTATGGTCTAAATAAAAATCCAGAATCCCAACTTCCTAGACCCGTATCTCACAGATGGAAACTCCAAATGTAGCAAAATCACCTTTAGTTGTATATAGAATAAAATAAGCTATTTAATGGCGGTGGTTTTGCATTTGGCGGAGCTACGGTTTGAAAGTTGAGTTTTGGACCCACATTGTACAGTTGTACTGAATAAAATAATCAATTTATTCTTTATTCATTATTTTTGTATTTTTATATTTTTATAATTTCATAAATATTATCTATAATTTATATTATATCAAAATCAGAATAAAAATGCAAGAGAATTCAAAATAAAAATAATTGTATATACAATACCTAGGTACTAGACCTATGCACATACCTATACATTACTTACTTGTATTTTATTAAATATACAAAATGTATCAGAAAAATAAAACAAAAATATATTTGTGTATATAAAAGTATTTTATAATTTTATAAAATAAGAAATAAAAATAATAAAATTAAAACACACAAAATAAAAATAAAAGAATAAAATATATATGTAATAAACCTATATAAGGTGTAAAAAGCAACTTGTAAAAATACATCTCATAAAAATAATTAAAAATCATAACAAAATACTACATAAAATAATAAACATTTTTTATTTTATAACCGTAATTTAATAAGATCATTTTCGATTTTTAAACTAATTTTCAAAACTTTTTCGCAGTGTTTTTCCTGGTTGGTCCACGTGGACCAACCAGGAGGTAGTCAGCATTGACCCTAGGTCAACTGCCTGCTTTCCCCCGCCTGCCTCCTATCAAACCTGGGTTTTCACCCACTTTTGTCGAGATTTTCCAGCCGTGCCTTGCATTTTTTTGTGGTGAGTTCACATCGTTTCATCCTCGTTATGCGGTGAATCACGCCCAAGTGAAACCTTGGGCTTTGGATCACTGTGGCGATCAGGGCGCCTTGATCTTTGGGGCTCCTCAGCCACTTGGTCAAACTGCATAAGATGGAGCCCCAACTTTGAATTCGATTTTGAGTCCCTTCGGTCCACCCCTCTCCGCCTATCTTGTGCTCTGAAGCTTCCTGGAGGTGACAGCTCCACCGCGAGCACATCAGCCAAGGCGCACGAGGTCGAAGTCGTCTCCGCCACCTCCCGCAACTCCGGCGGTCGAGGTACATCTCTTCCTCTGGTTCCGGCCATTGAGGACCCCCTCCCCCCTATTTTTCATTTGTATCATGTTAGTTGTAGTCTAAAGATCAAAATCCCTCAAAAAGATCTTGTTTTCATCGATCGATTCACCCAATCACTCCAGCTCGCCAGAGCGCACCTCCGGTCGAGCATCGCCGCATCGTCTCTCACCTTGTTTCCATCCTCCACGGAGTCCAGGCACTTTGCCCTGGACTCTATCACCTTCTTCTGCAGGTTCGCGCAAAAGAACGTCACCTGGGAGCAATTTTGGGGCTCGTCGGAGCAACCTGGAGCTCCCGAGTTCCGCCGCTGTCGTAGGCGAGGACCACCTCCTTCCCGGCCATTTTGAAGCTCTCCAGACATAGAGGACGCCTGCAAGAAGCAATCGGGGCTGTTTTGAGGCCTTAACGCCGACGACAAGGGGCAGGGGAGGTCGCGGAAGTTCGCCGTCGCCGGCCTTCTTCCGCGTTCTTCCTCCTGGCCTTGCTGCCATCCGATCAAGGAGGAGCCCCAGATCTAACGTGGACCGTCCAATCGCCAGAGCCAACCACTGTCGGATCTCATCCGAGATCTGATCTCAGACGTCCAGGCCGAACCGTCATCAAGCTACTCCGTGCCGCCACGTGGCAAGTGGAGAACGCCCCACCGTTGGATCGTCTTAGCGAGGGTATTTTGCAGCGCCACCCCTGCTATTTTTGTAATTTGATTTTAGCCTATAAACTTTAATCTGTAGTTTAAAACTTTTGTAAAATTTGCAAGTAGGCCCTTAGACTTTTCGTATTTACACTTAGGCCCCTTGCCACGTCACCTCACGTGACATGTTCACGTGAGGCGTGGGCATTTTGCAAGGGGGCCCTCGGCCCTTGTATTATTTCATTCCAGTACAAGGAGTTGTGATTTAAATGTTAAAATTTTGTGGAAATTGCATGTAAGCCCTCGGGTTTTGTGGAAATTACATTTCAGTCCTCGCCAGGCGCGTGCAGGTCACGCGCCCTGGTGGACATTTTGCGCGGACACCCATGAGGGTTAAGGAATTTGTATTTGGTCCTGGAAATTAAATATTAAGTGCAATATTTTGTGGAAATTTGCTTTTATGCCCCTGGACTTTTGGATATTTGCATATATACCCCTACCAGGTTGTGATATTTTTATGCACTTGTCTTATTTATTTGGACCCTCATTTTAATTCCAAAAATTCTCAAGAATTCAAGTTAAGCTCCTGTGTACTTGTACATTAATGCTATATTTTTAGTTTTTGATTTTATTTCATTTTTATATTTATTAAAAATCAAAAACTCGCCTTTTGCCTATTGTCTAGCTTAGAAAATACCAAAAAATAAAATACCTCTAAAAATTACAAAAAAATTCCCTACTGTCTATTTTAACCTATTCTAGTGTCAATCCAAAAATCCCTAAAAATCTCAAAAGAAAAACCTTAAAAACTAGTAAATACTCAAAAACTTCAAAAAATATAAAAAATTCTAGAAAAGTCCAAAAATTGCAAACTCAGTTCATGTGTCTTCCTTATTTTATTATCTTTGTTTTAAGACTAATTTGGAAAAATTTTGAGATCATTTGGTATTTTTCTTTTCCAGTTTAGTCTCGGCCAGATTGTTTATTCACTGTTTGCTTTATTTCAGTGTTTAAAAATCTCAAAAATATTTTGAAAAATACTCAAAAACCACAAAAATAGTAGAAAATCATAAAATTACCAAAAATATTTTATTTATGAATTTTTGGCTATTTTTGCACATTTTTATTAATCTTGTAGCACCTCTTCTATTACTTTGTTTATATTCCAATATTGAAAAAGAAAATAAAAAAATATAAAATATATAAAAATATATAAAATATAAAAATTAGAAAAATAAAAATCAAAATACAAAATTTAAAAATTTAAAAAAATATTAAAAATTAAAAACCCACAAAAATATTTGCTTGCATGGTGTAGACAACACTTCACACTAACACACACATTTGCTTGATCTACCTTGTTTGCTCCCTGTGTTCGAACTCTCTGCATACTTGCTTGCTATACATCTTTTGTGTAGAGTTAAAAATAAATTTTAACTCCACATTTATTTCTTACTGCTTGATCTATAGTGTGGGTTAATTGTTGATTTTAGTCCAGGATTCATTGCGAGTCGTCACAGCGACGGTTGTCTCCGCCTTGTGTGAGCTACCATTTTAGACTCCGTGAATTATGGCCAAATCAAATGGCGCCATTGCTAGGGAGCAACATCGAATAGTTCATCTTTTTGTCTGTTTGTGTTTATTTGTCTACCATTGCTTGCTATTTTATCTCTCTTATTTTTGACATATTTTGTTGAGCTTTCTCACCACTCTTTTATCTTCTTGCGAGGGACCGCGGAGCGAGGCGGATCGCTTAGGTGACCCGAAGCATCCTTGGGAAGCGGAGCCGGCTGTTCTTTAGCCAAGCCGGCAGGAGAGAGCAGGAGGAGTGAGAGAGAGAGAGAGTGCTTAGAATAGTTGCATTTTTATTTTGTGAGAGAGAGTGATTGATAATTTGTAATAATACAGGGACTTAGACTCTTGGACACGCCGGGCCTAATTTCCGGGTGTTTGTTCACCTGGGGGCTCACCGCAGTTTTTATCGCGTTTTCCGTTTGTCATTTTCCGATTTTGTTTTCATTTTCATTTCTTTTGTGGATTGAGCCCTTAGACTCTAGGCTTGCTTGATTCGATTAGAATAGGTCCAAATACACTAATAACCTTTGCATGCTCCTATAGATCGTATTTGGACTTAGACTAATTAAACAGTTAGTCATTAGCTTTCGATCCGCGCGCCGCGAGCTCATCCCGCCAAGCGCTTCTCCTAAACTCGATGTGTCGAGAGAAGGAGGGGTGAGCCTAGACCGGACATTAGGATTGGAGGTTGGTGGCTAGCTTGTGGTTCTTCACGCTAGCAGTTGCCTATCTTAGGACGATTTCCGCATTGCATACCGGCATGTAGTTTAGGTTTATAAATTCTGCTTTGCATCCCGCATGGAGAGAGTTGGGATTCGTTGTAAGTCTTCTCACTTTGCATCCATCATCTAGGCACAAAGATGAGATTTCCACCTTGGTGTCGACTTGCATCGGCTTTTCCGACTCTATTCTCCCTCTGTTTTTGGACAAAGTAGGATCAAAGAAAATACAAAAACCGTTAGGCGCTTGTTTGAATTCACTCAAAAGAAGCGATAACATCAAAAAATTAAAAAAGGGACTGCTAAGAAAACCTTGACCAAAAATAAAATTGGTAATTGGATTCCTTGATTGGGGAGAGTAACACCCTCACTTGTATTCAGGTTGCATGGGAAGGTCTCCTTCCAAGTGAGGTGAGCGCTTCGTAAGGATTAGAGCCCAAAACCCAACTTGTGGCTTCCTTGTGTATCGCCTGGATTTCCGAAGTATTGGCGCTACTATCGTACGTAGGCGAGTAGGGCTTGGTCGCCATTGGTGACTCACTATTGTGTGAGCATCGACCTTGTCCGAAGTACCGAGCTTAGGCCACGCCTTCATGGGTGTGTCTGTCTCACCGTCTGCGTCTGAGTAGGATCTTGCACGCTCACGGGTGATTCCGTTGCAAGCGAGGTCCAAAGTATCGGTTTCGCCTATCGGCTTCCTCCCTTTATTTCTTTGGCTGAGTAGGGATCCAGGAAGGGTTACAAGGACCTTAAAAAGCGCAAGTTACAGGTTACACAAGAGGAGGACAAGTACGGGAATACTTTTCTGGCAGTACTCTCTCTCCTTTAGGCGTAGCGCTCTAAGGACTCGTGAAAAGATTAATTCCTGAATTCAAGCTAAAATTGACAAGATAAAAGCCGAACCTTCACGGCTTCATGTGTTGAGTTGGTGAACTCACCCCTGTTTTGTGTTTGATTGCTAGTTTTATTTAGGTCAAGATCAAAAATACAGCACAATTGTGCGTAATTTTGCTTCTCATTTCATTCCTCTTCTTCTGCATTCGCCATGCTCTTCCCAATAATGAAGATGATGGGACAGAGGTCTCTTAGGTCGACTTTATCGGCACCGCTATCTAGCACTCCTCCTCATTCATCTAGGAATACCTCGGAGAGTCCGCTCTCCGAGCCTGAGTTTACCTCCACCCTGTTCCCCCTCGACCACCCTTCTCATTCTCCTTCACTCAGTCCAATAGTTTCAGAATTCAGTGCATCATAGAGTTCAGGACATTCGACAGCACCTGAGATGGCCTCTTTTGCTTTTTCAGAGAATCTAGTCATGCCAGACAGAGGCGAGCATCCGGATGATCATGAGCACCCTCCATATTTCATTGATCAAGCCGCCATCAACAATTCACTTCTAGCATCCCTGGAGACCATGCAGAGGCATATTCGTGACCAGGGTACCTTCATGGGTGATCTCATGAGAGAGATAGCGCAGATGAGAGAAAACCGAGCTGGTGGCTGTGGCGGAGGTGGAGGAGGAGATGGACCCGATGCAGGAGGAGGAGATCCCGACGCCGAGAGACCACCACAGACTATCATGAGGGAATTGCACAACTCAGCAGCATCCCTCACTCATCGTTGGATCAGACTTCCGCCTATCCATGGAGATTTCGAGCTTCGTCCCCATACCATTCAGCTTCTACCCAAATTCCACGGGTTGCCGACCGAAGAGCCACACCTCCACCTCCAAGAATTCGAGATGATATGCAGCACCATCCATGATAGGTTGATGATAGAGGACACAATCAAGATGATCGCCTTTCCATTCTCCTTGGTTGATAGAGCCGCTTATTGGCTCAAACATCTGGGGCAATTCATCGATACTTGGGCAGATCTCCGGACCGCGTATCTGAAGAAAAACTACCCTCTCGGCCGGACTAATGCAGCTAGAGAAATGATAAGTAACTTCGTTATGATCCCTAATGAACAGTTTCATGAAGCCTGGGATCGATTCAAAGAGCTCATTGACCAGTGTCCACATCGTGACATCTCCAAGCCCAACTTAGTTCAAAGTTTCTTCTGTGGGCTGACACTGGAGCTGCAGGGGCTTGTCAACGCCTCTTGCGGTGGGTCCTATTTTTCCAAGGGTGAAGACGACGTCTGGGCCATCTACGAGGGCATGGCAGAAAATTCAAGTGATGGCCCAAGCTCGTGTCTACATGCAGCAGAAGCCCCTTCAAGGAGCGGGATCATTCCAGAGGATCGCCCGCATCAATGCCGGTCCTAACACAACGTCGGCAGCCGCAGCCCAAGCTGAATCAGCCGCAGCCGACATGGGCATAATTAGTGAGAAGCTGGACCGTCTCGAGATCCTCGAGAAGAAGCAGATGCAAGGCATGGCCTAGATGGACCGGATTGCCAAGACAATGAGTGACCTGAAGACGCAGATCCTTTGCGTTCAGGAGGCACAAAGTCATTCCCAGCAGCCTCCCAGGTCACGGGCTGACCCCATCAGTAGCAGTTCCAACCAACCCTCTACCTCATATCGTCAAGTCAACCATATCCAGGCAGAGCCGATTCCACTGCTACAGTACTACCCAGCGCAGCCACCGTCTTCGGACACGCAGATGGTGGTTTACTAGCCGGAGCAGCCACTGGCAGTTCTTCCTCCACCCTCCTTCGAGCAAGAACCATTGATGGAAGTCAATGGGATTTGGTACGACCGGTACCCTCAGCCCGGGATTCGTCGTGATCACCCCGGATTCCGTTGGGGGCAACGGTGGCTCCTCATCTCAGCAACAGCCTCCTGCCCAAGGACAGCAGAACAACCAGCCACAGCAGCAGCAACCCCAATATGCCCAAGTATCAGACTGGTCCTCATCCCGCCTATCAGGGACAACAGTGGAGGCAGCGACAGCAGCCTCAGCAATCTTATTACCATCCTCCCCAGTATCAGCCACAACAACAGTAGCCTCATTTCCTGTAAGAGAACCCATCCGGTTCTCAAGGCCCCGTTTTTGAGAACCCAGCTCTCGATGATCTTGCCCGCTTGCTCTCCGAACAACGAGCATCCTTCAGGCAAGGAATGGATGAATTCCGGCAGGAAATGAGGGAAATAATAAAAGGCAAGGCCGCCATACCCGCTCAGATTGAACCGAACCCGAACAATCTGAAAAGGAAGTTTGAGCAGGTAGAGTTTACAGAGGATACCTCTCCTAGTGACTATTTGAGTGATATGTCTTATTCTTTGTATGATGCCGATTTTGTGACTACTAGGAGCGGTAGGATGCCAGCCGGCGGCGCCTCTTCTGAGCGACAACCAGATGCAGGACCAGGAGCGCCAGAGGAGCAGAGTAGCGGTGCTGATGCTGCTAATGATGATGTCGAAGATGGTGGTGCTGAGGCCACCAATGATGGAGATCCAGATGATGGTGCTGAGGCCGTCGTGATACCAGATGCAGACGGTGGTGCTGACGCCACCATTTTAGATGCAGATCCAGAGCGCGGTGCTGATGCCGCAGAGACAGGTGCCGGTGGTGGTACTGAGGCCACCACGTCTACTTTTGTTGAGCTTCCCTCTGTGATGTTACCACCTTTTGTATCTATGGACTGTGGTAACAAAAAGAAAAACAAAAATATGAATAAAGGAAAGGTTTCTGTTCACATTACCGATCCATATGTGTTGCATGATGATGATTGTATGGATTCTCCTTCTTCACAGGCACAGGGACCTATTCCTAGTCCTCCATCTGTGGAGGCCCCTACCATCCCCTTCCCTGAGGCACTCCGCTGGACGAAGGGAATAAAAGAGAAAATCTAAAAAAAAAGCAACAGGTAGAGTTCAACAATCAGATGATAGATAGATTCCATATTCAGCTGACTCTACAAGAAGCACTTGAGCACATCCCCCTCTTCAAAAAGAACCTGAAAGAAAAGACTACAGTCTGCAGGAAGAGGAGGAACCACAGAGATCAGATCCATGTGCTCACTCATTTCACTTGCTGCACCATCCAGAACAAGCTGCCAGCCAAACGACCAGACGCAGGAGCTCCTATGTCAGATGCGAGATTCAGGAGCAACAACTTGATAGTACTCTGTTAGACAGCGGCTCTTCAATTAACCTTCTTCCGGCAGCCTTACTCGACCGATTCGAGTTTGGTCCTCTTCTTATGAGCAGGATAGTCCTTCAGTTTGCTGACAGGTCGACTAAGAGGCCAAAGGGGTTATTGAAAGACGTGGTCGTGACCATTCAGGGCCTGAAATTCCCCGTGGACTTCGTCGTGTTGGACATGGAGATCCCTGAGTCAGTAACCGATGCCCTTATCATACTCGGACGTCCATTCTTGGCCACAGCCAAGGTGGTGACCGATCATGATAGCGGGAAGGTATGTTTTCGCGTAGAGGGTGAAACCATACAAATAGAGACGATCGAGGAAACCAGAGCCAGAGAGTTAGAATGCTCGGAGCAGTCAAGCGAAGCCGCGCAGATGTCAGAGGAAGAGTTAGACATCCACCAGGCGTGTGATTTTGTGATGACTGATGATGAATCCAACTGGATAGATCCTGTAGCACCGACCCTCGCCTTGCCTACAGATTCACTATATCTGAAGCTCATGGCAGTCGAGAGCCGGGAGAGCACATCCCTGGATGAGGATACACATGAGGCTGACAGTGTAGTGATGAGTGGTGCCGATGATTTTCATTCTTGCTCATCTTCTTCTGATCCCTCAGATTCAGACATTGACTGGGATGATTTTGACGACTATTTACCTTGTCTGATTCCTTCTGAGCCGACAACCATGACAGAGTGCGTGCCGGTGTAGTTCATTGAGATTCAGCAGGCCGCCTTCCATCAGATATTCATGCAGAGCGAGAGTTCTCCCATGCAGACCTGGTAGCTTTCACACATACATATCAGAAGCCAGATATGCCACCTCCCAGTTGTCTAGAACTGAAACCTCTGCCGCAGTCGTTGAAGTATAGATTCCTTGTGGGTGAGTCTGACATGCACCCAGTCATTATCTCAGCAGGTTTGACTGGAGAGCAAGAATCTCGTCTGATGGAGGTTCTTGAAAGAAACCGCAAGGCGATAGGTTGGAGTATAGCTGATCTCCAGAGGATTAGTTCGGCTCTGTGCTCCCACCACATCTATCTTGAGGATGACGCTAGGCCGTCGCGTGAGTTCCAATGACGGCTGAACCCGATCTTCGAGACGTAGTCATGAAAGAAATTTCAAAGTGGTGGAGCGCCGATTTTATCTACCCCATCCCCGACTCCAAATGGGTCAGTCCGCTACATGTGGTACCCAAGAAGATGGGTATCACTACAGTTGTCAATGAGTCTGGAGAGGAGATAGCTACCAGAGTGTCCACTTCTTGGAGGGTCTGTGTGGACTACAGACGATTGAATGAGGCCACCAAGAAGGATCACTTCCCGCTACCCTTCATTGATCAGATTATCGAGCGGCTAGCTGGGAAGAGTCATTAATGCTTTCTTGACGGGTACTCTGGATATAATCAAGTGGCCATTGCGCCCGAAGACCAGGAGAAAATGACATTCACCTGTCCGTTTGGGAATATGCTTTCAGACGGATGCCCTCTGGTCTATGTAATGCTCCGGCGACATTCCAAAGGTGCATGTTGTCCATATTCTCGGACATGGTGGGTGACTGTTTAGAGGTCTTCATGGATGACTTCTCAGTCTATGGCGACGGGTTCGATGCTTTCCTTGACTGCCTAGACCGTATGCTTCAGCGTTGCATAGAGGTCAACCTTGTATTATCCTGGGAGAAGAGTCACTTCATGGTGACTCAAGGGACGGTCCTTGGTCATATCGTCTCCAATAGGGGCATGGAGGTCGATCCGGCCAAGGTGGATATCATCAGAAAACTCAATCCACCGTCCAATTTGCGTCAGTTGCGGTCTTTTCTGGGGCATGTCGGTTTCTACCGACGGTTCATTCAGGACTTCAGTCGAATTGCATGATCGCTTACTGATTTGCTGACAAAAGACACCGAGTTTATTGTCAATGATAAGTGTCTTGCATCTTTCGAGACTCTCAAAGAGATGGTTGTTTCAGCTCCTGTCCTTCAGCCACCCGATTGGTCTCTCCCTTTCGAGATCATGACGGACGCTTCAGATTTTGCCGTTGGGGTTTGCTTGGACAGAGGAGAGATGGTTTACCTTTTCCCATTCACTACGCCAGCCGAACTTTGGATGTCGCTCAGCGGAATTACACTGTGACTGAAAAAGTGATGCTGGCTGTAGTCTTTGCTCTGGATAAGTATCGATCTTACATTCTCGGATCTAGAGTGACTATTTTCACTGATCACACCGCCATACGATACTTAATGGCTAAGAAGGATGCCAAAGCACGTCTTACCAGATGGATCCTTCTACTCCAGGAATTTGATATTGTGATTAAGGATAAACCTGGAGTCAAAAATGTGGTGGCAGATCATCTCTCCAGATTGGAGAACCTTGAGGAATCTGAGCCCAGTGCACCTATTACAGAGACGTTTCCAAATGAGGCGATATTGGCCATCACCTCACTCCCGTGGTACGCTGACATTGTGAACTATCTTATCTCCAAGACAGTCCCGCAAGGTTGGCCCAGGCAGAAACTCGAGACCTTCCTGGCGAAGGCCAAGTTTTACCATTGGGAGGATCCCGTCCTTTATCATGAAGGAGGGGACAGTATCTGGAGGAGGTGCATTCCTCAAGAAGAGCATCATAGCGTCCTCACATACCGCCACAAGCTTGAGGCAGGAGGACATCATTCTGGAAAAAGGACAACACAGAAGGTGCTTCAATCCGGCCTATGGTGGCCTACTCTCTTCAAGGATTCTGATGCGTTCGTGAAGAGATGTACTGTCAAAAAATGGGAACCTGCGGACAGAAAGACATGATGCCCATACAACCCATTCACTTTTGTGAGGTTTTTGATGCATGGGGGATTGATTTCATGGGCCCATTTCCTAAGAGTCAGGGATTCGAGCATATTCTGCTCGCTGTTGATTATGTCAGCCGATGGGTTGAGGCCATCCCCGCCCGAGCCGCAGATGCTAAAACCGTATGCAAATTTTTGAGGAAAATATCATTTCACGGTTCGGGGTACCTAGAGTCTTGATTTCAGACGGGGGGTCTCATTTCATCAATGATAAGGTTAGGGCCCTTGCAGACGAGTTCGGCATTGACCATCGGGTTGCCACGCCGTATCACCCTCAGACTAATGGTCTTGCCGAAGTATCGAACCGGGAGATAAAAACAATCTTGTAGAAAGTTATCCGCCCAGAACGAAAGGATTGGTCACAGCTTTTGGACTCGGTCTTGTGGGCCTATCGGACTTCTTTTAAGAATCCATTGGGGACATCTCCCTTTCGTCTCGTCTATGGCAAGCCGTGCCATTTGCCAGTGGAAATCAAGCACAAATCTTTTTGGGCAGTCACTGAGTTACTGTTAGATCCTGAGAGTATAGGAGACCAGAGAAGAGCAGAGTTGGCAGCCCTGGAAGAACTGAGAGATACAGCCGTTTCCAACAGCCTACAGTACATGGAGAAAATGAAGACATGGCACGATTCGCATATCAGCCATAAACAGTTTGAGCCAGATCAGAGAGTATGGTTGTTTGATTCTAGGCTGAAATTATTTCAGGAAAATTACAGAGCAAGTGGAAAGGTCCGTATGTGGTCAGGAAGGTACATGACAATGGCAGCATCGACATATCCGAACCGTCATCTTCCTCTACCTTCCGTGTCAATGGTCAACGTCTGAAACTATATCTAGATCATGATCCGCCGACCATTGACGTTGCCCCCATTCTTGTGGTATGAGATATGCTCTTTGACTCACATCATCTGCATCTCATACATGGTGATCAATTCCATCTTCCGTTGTACAGATCCATCTGTTCATATCACTCTTACATCTGTTGATTCATTTTCTTCTTTTCTTCTTTTCTTCTTTTCCTTTACTATCTTCTCTTTGTATCAAAAAGGTGCCACCCTTGTAGACAGTTTTCCATACTTAGGACGTACTTTGTCCTAAGTATAGGGGGGTGTGTACCCCGAGTTCTTCTATTCTTTGCAATCCTCTCCATTGTCTCCTCTTCTTGTTTATACTTAGGGATATTTTACCCTAAGTATAGGGGGAGACAATCTGAGTACGATCTGTTCATTCCCACCCTTGACCCTCCCTGCGTTATGTACAGTATGCTATACTTAGGATTATTTGATCTAAGTATAGGGGGGACGGTCAACTTCTCATTGATTCATTCATTTCTTTATTCGTTTATTCTTTAGACTTGCCTATATTTAGTACGAGTTATATCTTCTCTTTTCTCTCCGATCTATGAGGACATAGCTCAAGCTAAGTATAGAAGGGTCGTATATACTACGCATATACTTTAGCTAACTCGTACTTTTGTATTTTCCTAATAATATGGCTAATTATTCTTTAAAATTCATTAAAAACCCTAATAATAAGATGCTACCATTCCTCAAATTCTTTTTGTATCTACTGATTAATAAATCAGGTGAAAATGTTTTTTGCAAAATGTTTGAAAAATAGTTTGAAAATCCTCGTGAACATTTATTGAAAACTATTTTGAAAATATTTTGCTACATGTTTTCAACATGTGTAAAAATATGTGGTTTGTAAAATTTCTTTTCTTTGTGTGAAATAAAATGTTTGAAAAATGATTTGCAAATGGTTTGAAAAATGGCTGCAAAAATATCTTGAAAAATCTATATATACTGTTTTGAAAACCTTTGCAAAATGATTTTCAAATGTGTGTACATGTTTGTAAAATGTTTGTAAAAACTATTTTGGACTATAGTTTTCGAAAATTGTGTGAAAAGCTTGTGTCAAATAAGTTTGAGGAATATATACATCACACCAAAATCCACTATATATACGTGTATAAAACTGACCACTTACCCGTGTAAATTCTTAAAATCCACCTCTTATATATATAAGAAGCACTCCCGTGTACATATTTTCTCCTAACTTTCAGCCAAAATCTTTTTGTTTTCAAAATTCCCAAAAACATTTGCAAAATTAAAATCCAAAAACATTTGAAAAATCTTTTTGAAAAAGACAAGAAAAAAAATGCATCTGCATATGCATCAGCATCATCTTTTCAAAAATCCATAAAAAGTTCAAAATCTTTGAAAATTGCATCACAAAAATATTTTCTGCATTTTGCATCGCATTTGCATAGCATTCGCATTTTTCGGATTGAGTTTGATAGTTGAACAAGTCTAAGTAAAATCCGGAGATTGGAGCTTGATTGGACCTTAAAATCTACCTAATAACAGGAACCTTATAGGAACTGGGTTTGAGGTACTTCAGGTCTAGTTAACTTAATTCTTTGAGGATCACGGGACTTGGTTCAATGGATTCTTGACTGCCTAAGTAGAGTATTTCGGAGCATACGCACGACTCTTGTTGATAATGACCTAACTTGGATACCTGCACCTTTCACATGGCTCAACTCAGTTGGAGTGGCGAGAGGATTGGATTTGCCGGTATGAGACACACACAAGTGGAAACATTTGTCCTCCTCTAGGGAGGGAAGTGCACCCCAACCCATCCAGTGGTTAGGAAGTCTAAAGACAGGAGGTTGTGGGTTGCAATAAAGCTTCAAAAGAGGGATAGTCTACTGGCTCAAGAGGAAAAACTCCTTATGTAAATGCTGCTGTGAATAGTATTCAAAAAAAATTTGTTGTTTAGGCATGTACAAAAATAAAAAGCATGCAAAGTATGTACAAATGTTGTAAAGCCAATAAGCAAGATTGAGTTCCAAAGTCAAATATGTGAGCCTGCAGCAGGATGACTTGACTACACTGGTCTTGCATCCCAGGATAGGTAGCTACACTGGCTACCGTCCATTCTTCTCTTCACCCCCTCCTCTTGAGCTGGTTGCCACTTGAACTTAGAAGGGAATACCCCGCTCCTCGAGGATGGAGTTATTGGATTGGGGAATCATTAGGTTGTCATACTGGAGAAGTCAGTTTCTTTGTCATTTCAGTTGGGGAGAGCCACCTTCACTTACACTGTACGAGTCAGATTCATAGTCGTAAGAGTTTGCGTATGAATTGAGATATTTCTGACCTGGCTATTGAGGAGACTTGGACAGAGTTTTGGGATTCTCGAGGACTGTTGGATTTCAAATTCGGTTCTCATTAAGGTTCCACCCGTATTAAAATACCATAGGTCTGACTTAAGCTCCAAACTTTGACTTTGTGAAGACAAGTTTGATAATCAAATAAAATCCAAGTTCTTCTTTTTCTTTTCTTTCTTTTTCTTTTTGCACTTATTGCATAAGTGTTTGCTAGGGACTAGCAAAGGTAAAGTATAGGGGGATGATGAATCCACATTTCATCATCTTTATTCTATTATCTTGGCACCAAAAACCCTAGCAAATGCCTGTAAATACCCTTTATTTCATCATCTTAGCATTCATGCATGTACCTGTAAATAGTGTATAAAATACTATATTTAAAACCAAAATTATAGAATAAATAAAAGAAAAGAAAAAGAATAAAATATTGTAAATATTTTATCACCCAAACCCCGGGACCTAGGCATCTTGATGAATAGGTCGACAAGGAATAAAGTAGGGGGAGATAAGGTCAAAAATACAGTATGAATACCTATCCTTTTTATTCATTCTTTATTCATTTTGGGACCTATTTTTGGTTCCACTTTCTATACATCAAATAAAGAAACTTTGAACATGAAAGTTGTAGATAATTTAATAAAGAAAAATAAAAATTTATTTCACTCAAAAATAATGTACAGATAAAAAGTTATGGTCTGAATAAAAATCCAGAATCCCAACTTCCTAGACCCGTATCTCACATATGGAAACTCCAAATGCAGCAAACTCACCTTTAATTGTATATATAATAAAATAAGCTATTTAATGGCGGTAGTTTCGCATTTGGTGGAGTCACGGTTTGAAAGTTGAGTTTTGGACCCACATTGTACAGTTGTACTGAATAAAATAATCAATTTATTCTTTATTCATTATTTTTGTATTTTTATATTTTTATAATTTCATAAATATTATCTATAATTTATATGTATATTAAAATCAGAATAAAAATGCAAAGAGAATTCAAAATAAAAATAATTGTATATACAATACCTAGGTACTAGACCTATGCACATACCTATACATTACTTACTTGTATTTTATTAAATATACAAAATGTATCAGAAAAATAAAACAAAAATATATTTGTGTATATAAAAGTATTTTATAATTTTATAAAATAAGAAATAAAAATAATAAAATTAAAACGCACAAAATAAAAACAAAAGAATAAAATATATAGGTAATATACCTATATAAGGTGTAAAAAGCAACTTGTAAAAATACATCTCATAAAAATAATTAAAAATCATAACAAAATACTACATAAAATAATAAACATTTTTTATTTTATAACCATAATTTAATAAGATCATTTTCGATTTTTAAACTAATTTTCAAAACTTTTTCATAGGGTTTTTCCTGGTTGGTCCACGTGGACCAACCAGGAGGTAGTCAGCATTGACCCTAGGTCAACTGCCTGCTTTCCCCCGCCTGCCTCCTGTCAGACCTGGGTTTTCACCCACTTTTGTCGAGATTTTCCAGCCGTGCCTTGCATTTTTTCGTGGTGATTTCTTCACATCTTTTCATCCTCGTTATGCGGTGAATCACGCCCAAGCGAAACCTTGGGCTTTGGATCACTGTGGCGATCAGGGCGCCTTGATCTTTGGGCCTCCTCAGCCACTTGGTCAAACTGCATAAGATGGAGCCCCAACTTTGAATTCGATTTTGAGTCCCTTCGGTCCACCCCTCTCCGCCTATCTTGTGCTCTGAAGCTTCCTGGAGGTGACAGCTCCACCGGGAGCTCATCAGCCAAGGCGCACGAGGTCGAAGTCGTCTCCGCCACCTCCCGCAACTCCGGCGGTCGAGGTACATATCTTCCTCTGGTTCCGGCCATTGAGGACCCCCTCCCCCCTATTTTTCATTTGTATCATGTTAGCTGTAGTCTAAAGATCAAAATCCCTCAAAAAGATCTTGTTTTCATTGATCGATTCACCCAATCACTCCAGCTCGCTGGAGCGCACCTCCGGCTGAGCATCGCCACATCGTCTCTTGCCTTGTTTCCATCCTCCACGGAGTCCAGGCACTTTGCCCTGGACTCTATCACCTTCTTCTGCAGGTTCGCGCAAAAGAACGTCACCTGGGAGCAATTTTGGGGCTCGTCGGAGGAACCTGGAGCTTCCGAGCTCCGCCGATGTCGTAGGCGAGGACCACCTCCTTCCCAGCCATTTTGAAGCTCTCCAGACACAGAGGACGCCTGCCGGAAGCGATCGGGGCCATTTTGAGGCCTTAACGCTGACGACAAGGGGCAGGGGAGGTCGCGGAAGTTCGCCGTCGACGGCCTTCTTCCGCGTTCTTCCTCCTGGCCTTGCTGCCGTCCGATCAAGGAGGAGCCCCAGATCCAACGTGGACCGTCCGATCGCTAGAGCCAACCACCGTCGGATCTCATCCGAGATCTGATCTCAGACGTCCAGGCCGAACCGTCATCAAGCTACTCCGTGCCGCCACGTGGTAAGTGGAGAACGCCCCACCGTTGGATCATCTTAGCGAGGGTATTTTGCAGCGCCACCCCTGCTATTTTTGTAATTTGATTTTAGCCTATAAACCTTAATCTGTAGTTTAAAACTTTTGTAAAATTTGCAAGTAGGCCCTTAGACTTTCCGTATTTACACTTAGGCCCCTTGCCACGTCACCTCACGTGACCTGTTAACGTGAGGCATGGGAATTTCGCAAGGGGGCCCTCGACCCTTTTATTATTTCGTTCCAGTACAAGGAGTTGTGATTTAAATGTTAAACTTTTGTGAAAATTACATGTAAGCCCTCGGGTTTTGTGGAAATTACATTTCAGTCCTCGCCAAGCGTATACAGGTCATGCGCCCTAGTGGACATTTTGCGCCGACACCCCTGCGGGTTAAGGAATTTGTATTTGGTCCTGGAAATTAAATATTAAGTGCAATATTTTGTGGAAATTTGCTTGTATGCCCCTGGACTTTTGGATATTTGCATATATACCCCTGCTAGGCTGTGATATTTTTATGCACTTGTCTTATTTATTTGGACCTTCATTTTAATTCCAAAAATTCTCAAAAATTCAAGTTAAGCTCCTGTGTACTTGTACTTTAACGCCATATTTTTAGTTTTTTATTTTATTTCATTTTTATATTTATTAAAAATCAAAAACTCGCTTTTTGCCTACTGTCTAGCTTAGAAAATACCAAAGAAAATATTAAAATACCTCAAAAAATTCAAAAAAAATCCCTACTGTCTATTTTAACCTATTCTAGTGTCAGTCCAAAAATCCCTAAAAATCTCAAAAGAAAAACCTTAAAAACTAGGAAATACTCAAAAACTTCAAAAAAATATAAAAAAATTCTAGAAAAGTCCAAAAATTGCAAACTCAGTTCCTGTGTCTTCCTTATTTTATTATCTTTGTTTTAAGACTAATTTGGAAAAATTTTGAGATTGTTTGGTATTTTTCTTTTCCAGTTTAGTCTCAACCAGATTGTTGATTCGCTGTTTGCTTTATTTCAATGTTTAAAAATCCCAAAAATATTTTGAAAAATACTCAATAATCACAAAAATAGTGGAAAATCATAAAATTACCAAAAAGATTTTATTTCTGAATTTTTGGCTATTTTTGCACATTTTTATTAATCTTGTAGCACCTCTTTTATTACTTTGTTTATATTCCAATATTGAAAAAGATAATAAAAAATATAAAATATATAAAAAAATATAAAATATAAAAATCAGAAAATTAAAAATCAAAATACAAAATTTAAAAATTAAGAAAATATTAAAAATTAAAAACCCACAAAAATATTTGCTTGCATAGTGTAGACAACACTTCACACTAACACACACACATTTACTTGATCTACCTTGTTTGCTCCCTGTGTTCGAACTCTCTGCATACTTGCTTGCTATACATCTTTTGTGTAGAGTTAAAAATAAATTTTAACTCCACATTTATTTCTTACTGTTTGATCTATAGTGTGGGTTAATTGTCGATTTTAGTCCAGGATTCATTGCGAGTCGTCACAGCGACGGTTGTCTCCGCCTAGTGTGAGCTACCATTTTAGACTCCGTAAATTTTGGCCAAATCAAGCCCCTGAACTCTCCAGATTTGCACTAAGGCCCCCGGCTACGTCACCTCACGTGACTGTTGCACGTGTAGCGTGGCATTTTGCTAGGGGACTGTTGGGGTTCTTATTATTTCTATTTAGCCCTCAAACTTTTATATGCAATTATAAATTTTTGGCAATTCTGTAAATTAGCCCTCAAGGTTTTTGGAAATTACAGTTGTGTCCCCGCTAGGTGCACACGTGGTTAACCATGTGATCCTTTACGTTTTTGCAGATATATCCTCATGGTTTTGTGCATTTAGTATTGGTCCGTTAAAGTTTTGAGCACGTTCAATATTTTATGGGAAATTTACACTCAGGCCCTCAGACTTTTTGATATTAACAAAAATACCCCTACTAGTGTGTATTTTCTCTTTATTTATAGTATTTATTTCATGCATCTATAAAATTCGAAAAAAATCCCAAAAATAGGCATAAGTTCCCATTGCATTGCACTTTAACACTATAATTTTATTTTACATTTTTGCAGCATTTTATTATTTATAAAAAAATAAAAATTGTCATTTTCATCCCTATTTGCATTACAAAATCCATAAAAATTATAAAAACTCTTTGAAAAATTACCAAAATAATATATTTTGTGTATTTATTTATATGTTTTTATCTTCAAAAAAAATCACTAAAAAATAAAAGAAAGCTCATAAAAATTGCAAAACCCCTAAAACCATTATAAAAATATAAAAAATCCATAAAAATCACAAAAATATAATTTATGTTGTCGAATTTTCTTTACTTATTATCTTTATTTTAAAAATAATTTGGAGAATTTTAGTTATTGTTTTGTATTTTTCAGCTCCATTTTGATTTCAGATATTTATTTTATTCCCAATTTTGAGTATTTTTGACTTTAAAAATATCAAAAAAAATAGCAAAAATACAGAGAAATCACAAAAACAGGAGAACATTATATTAAACCCAAAAATATTTATTTCCTACATTTTTGATATTTTTACTTATTTTATATATAGTATCTCTCTTTCCTTTATTGTATATATATTTATCTTATTTTCTAATTTAAAATAAAAAGAAATTAAAAAATATAAAACATAAAAAGAAAATACAAAATCAGAAATTAAAAAATCAAAATATAAAAAATATAAAAATAAAAAATCAAACAAAAAAAATATAAAATTTAAAACCCACAAAAAATAGACTTATAGACAAATACATCACATTCATTTTTATGCAATTTATTGCCCCGATCTACCTACTTGTTCCCTGTGTTCGACACTCTACACATACTTGCACCTATACACATCTTTGTTGTAGAGTTATAATAAAATTTAACTCCGCATCGCTTTTCATTGTTTGATCATTGTTGTGGGTTAATTGTTGATTGACTCGGGTTTAGTGAGCAGTCGCCTTAGCGACACTGTGGTCCCGCCTTGTGTGGACTACTTTAGACCCTCTCAAAAGCCATGTCAACACCTGCACACCATGTGCATCACCTTGTTCTCATTGATCAACACTTGTGATTCCTTTCTCAAGAAGAAGAGAATCCCCATCTTCTTGCTGGTGTTGCACGTGCATTCAACAACTCTATCCACTCCTCCATCAATGATCTCAACAAGAACCTATTTAGATAACAAGCTATCAAAATTAGAATACTTTAACTCTAAATATTATTTGCAGACCGATTTATTCTATAATTGAGGCGCAAAAACCTAAATGTTGGAGGACTCAGTCGTGGTTCATATGTCATATATAATAGATGATTTTTTGTGATACTGAAAAGATCAACGAGAACAATTAATGTAATATAAATAGAATCCAGAATTATAATCAATTTTCATGCCCAATTATAGTCCAAAGGGAGGCATGGATTGCATGTCCACGCAACTAACCCATTCCCAATCTTTACAATGCCTACACTAACGTGGCACATGAAATAATAAAACATTTACTTCTTAAAATTAGAATACTCCTTCACTAAAATTAGAATACTTCAAGATCAATCATTAACATTTACCTGGAGGTGAGATATAGTAAACATATCCTAAGCATATTTATAGGATAAGCACAACTATAGTAAGCATACTAAGGACAACCTATTGGAATAAATCAGCAATGGTACTTTATCAAATCTGTTTATCTTTCCATAAGAAATAAGCATCAACTTATTGGAATAAATTTTTGCAACATAGAGAAACTATAGCATAAGAACAAACCTGGTACAGTAAACATATCCTAAGCACATTTATAGGAAAATCATAAGCAACAAACCCAAGAAGTCGTAAGCCATGGTTTGATATTCCCCATTCAATAGTATCAACCAAAAGCATACTAAACCAGCTGCAATCCAATAGCAACCAAACAAAGAAGTTCTCTTGATTTGATCTTGCCCCATTCTATCCTATCAATCCACTAAAAGCAAAACATTCAAATGTCCACATCCCAAACTAGAAAGCGTTCCACGAAAACAACAAGTAGAAAGGTATGAGAGAAGAAAAAAGCATCAAAGCAAATTAAAACTCCATGTGATTATGTTTACTTCTATTAGTAGCTGGACCCAAAAGATATTAAGTACCTACAAGAATTCAAACCAAATACATAGACTAAATAAGAAAGAAAAATGTGACATTCAAAAAGTTAAACAATAGAATTTATTCTCTAGTTATCATCATCATCATCGATCTCTTCATCGTCAGAGTCTTCTTCATACGAGTCTTCTTCCTCTTCATCGGATTCATCAATGTCAACTTTTCTTTTGCTTGAAAACGACATCATTAATATGCTCAACTGGGTGAACCTAATAAATTTTTAATAATTGATTTAGAAAACTTACTAAAAATAAATTTATCTAAAATGAAATTATTAACAATATTTGTTGCACTAATTGGTAGCATTAAGGTATTTAAAACTTACACAATTGTTCACTTGACACATGATTTTGTATCTGCATATATTGCATATCCATTTCTTCATTTGCTCCATTTGTGTCAGCAACATTTGTTGTGCATCTTCCTGTTGTTGGAATTTTTGTTGCCATCCTTGATTGATGGAGGCAATCTTGGCATAAATTTCAGCAGCCATCTTCTCCCTCATTGCAACCTCGGTGGCATGAATTGCAGTCGGTCAGATCAGCTGGGGATGCATGTTTTCTGCATTCTTTAGTTTGCTCAGGAATGTGCCCATACCCCCATCCATTCCTCCAGTCTGTCATGTCCCCATTTCCCAAGACTTTATCAACAATCTCATCCTCTTCAATATGAGTACTTGTTGCCATCGCCTTGTCTCACATATCCACCGCTCTAAACTACATGAATAAGGATAAGGAGCATTATATATATAACTTAGTGAGTGGAGTGCAAGAAGAAAAAATACTTACATGGTTATGAAAAAAAAGTGAAATGCTCATTGATGCGATAGAAAAGTGACACATGGTTATGTTAGCTTCTAGTTCGAAAGTGAAATGCTAATTAATGCGATAAAAAAATGATACATGGGTTATGAATATCACCTTCAATTTGAACCAAAGTGGAAAGGTATCCATTTACCTTTCTATATATTTGACACCCATTCTCCCTCAAGTATTCTTCTTTGCTCACTAAAATCATTTATAATATTGATTTTTGCAAACTTTAGGATTTCAAAATTAAAGATGTATCAATACTTACTCAATAAATGGACCGACTTCCATACTATTACTGAGAATATACAATTTGGCTCTTTGAACCTCTTGATGAATCCATGATTCATCGCCTCTATTCTTTCATTTTGGCTAAAATCTTTGGTAAAGTGCATGTAAATATTCACTAATTCTCGCTAATTAACATTCGAATTATATTTATTAATATTATATATTTAACACTTATTTTATACAAAATAAAATAATAAAGAGAAAAAGAAAAATAAAAGAAATGAAGGATGCAGATATGTATTATATTAAGAATTATCCTAACCTCGAGACCATGCCAATATTGACTTGGTCGAGAAAATAAATAAGTAGGGGGAGATCATGATCCTAATTTTTAAAAATATCACAAAATTAAGATCACAAATGTACATAAATTCATTTTTCACATTATAAATATCTCACCTATTTTATTTATCATTCAGATCACTTCAAACTAAAATATTATATTCAAGTTATTTATAAAAAATATATTATTTTATAAAAATATCAGAAAAAGTTATTTAATGTATAAATACTTAATTACAATGAGCCGAAAAAGCTGTTAAAGCCTACTTCTAATGTTCATAATTATTTATAGAAAACTCTAAATTGACCAAACTCATTTTAAACTTCGTTTTATCAGTGATACTATGTATTAAAAATATAAAAAAATATTAAAATAAAATGTCTGAGTTATTTGGACCCCTTTTGTCTATATGTACTATGTATATAATCTTCCCTATTTTCTAATTAATTATTTCGAACTCCGTTTGAATTAATTCTTTTTCTAATGTGTCTCTAAAAATCAATAGAAAAATATAACTTAAAATAAAATGTCAATAAATCCCGAAGCCACGAAGCCGTGATCCTAAATTTCCGGATCTCATTACTCGACCATATGAACTTCGAATTGTGCGTACTCATTTTTAAAGTTCATTTCATAGAATTTCGATCAAATGAATCTGATTTCACTAAAATCGGAGTTAATATGCAAAAAGTGGGTTTTGGGACCCTATTGGTATAAATTGTACAATGTATCCTAATTTTATTGTATTTAATATGTGTCATTTATTATATTTATATACTTCATTAATATTTTATTATTAAAATAAATAAAAATTTATTTATTTATTTATTTATTTAAATACTAATTTATTTATTAATTTATTTAATCATTTATATAATTACTTCATTAATTAATTATTATTTATTAATTTAAGTATTTATTTATTCATTTATTAATATTATTTAATTATTTACTTAATCTAGTTAATTAATTATTAATTATTTTATTTTTTATTTGTTTCCTTCATTTTATCTCTCCTCTCTCTCTTCTTCCCCGCAACCACTTTTCTTCTTCCCTGCGCTTGTCACCGCCTCCTTCCTTCTCCTCTCCTCCGCCAACAGCCTCAACACCGTAACAACCTTTTGTTACCCCAACTCCCTCACCGTCCTACCCTCCTTTGCTGGTGGCCATACCCTCGGAGTGCTCCGCACGCAACCTCCGTCTATATAAGGAACCCATTTCATCTCTGATGGGACATCCACCACTTTTTCAACAATTTCCTAGTGAGCTCTGGTCAGGGAGGAGAGAGGTGACAACTCCACCATCCATCATTGCAATAAGGGTCAAGGAAGAGGTTTTGGCGAGATCAGCGTCGGCGCTGCAGCCCAGCTCTACCGCGTGATTCAGCCCCTGCGAGCACCACCGTCACATCGTAGGCTAAGACATCTGGAACTGTTGCTCCAGGTTCCACATGTGTCGACATCATCCTTCATCTTATCCATCTAGTTTAGATTTCTATTCTTCTCTTTCTCATCTAGATTCTTCTCTGCCATTCTCAGTCCATCCATTCTCCTCTCAATACTTCCCTCCCTCTTTTTTTTGATCTAAATCGATCCCTCTTCAATATGATCTGATAATCACCGTTACCTTCATGTATCCCTCCAGTTCTTGTTCTATCCTACACACATGTACAACTCCAGCCACGCACAGTGGCTGGAGATCTGAAGTGAATCTTCCATTTCCAGAGGCTCCCTATTCACTCTTCTCGTTTGCATTCGGATCGAGGATCCAAGCCTCGAGTTGTACTACCTTCTGCAGGCGCTTCTTTGAGAATCTTGTAAGATCATCTTCATCAAATCACACGAGCACCTGCAGATCGATTGCCTATTGAGAAAAGATGCATATCATTTGAGTATCTGCACTAGCGCCTTGAAGCTACATCTACAAAGCATCGCCACTATTCATCACCTGCAGATCCAAAGTCGTAATGCCATCGCCTGCGAGAAGAACACCTCTGAGTAATCGCCTCTCTTGAGCACAACATCACTACTACTCTCGAGAACAATCGCCCAATCGCACATCTCATTGAGCTTCGTTGTACGAGATTCGAGATCAGATCTGCCTTTGCACCGAAGATAATCTATAGATACAGGTTCAATATGGGGAAGAATAAGCGTCTCCCCCAAATTGAATCTCTACCGAAGGATCACTTCCCATCGAACGCTCCTCATTCCGACACACATCAGCCTCAGTTTTCATCCATTGCCCACTGCTCCACCGCTTAATTGCCTCACGTGCGCTGTACATGAGGTCGGGAGATGTTGGGGCATTTTGCAAAGATACCCTCGAACTTTCTGCTATCACAAGCAGGTCCCGCCGTCGAGGAGTGTCACGTGCACCTCACACGCATTTTGATTGCTTTGCATATAGATCCCTGGGCTGGAAGCAATACGTGATTAAACACGTGATCTCTGGTGATTTTGCGTGATATTCCCCAAATTTCTCACATTTTCCACGTGCGCCCTACAGTTTTTGATAATTACAGACATACCCCTATACAATATATAAACCATTTACTTATTATAATACATAATAAATAAAATACTATTAATAAAAATTAAATAAAAAAACATATTAATATCGTATACCATACTATATATTATAGTAAATCAGTTTTAAAAATTAAAGAATATTTTCTAGCAATAAGTAATTCAAAAATCTTTAAAAAAATACACAAACTTATAAAATAAATAAAATAATATAAAAACATTTTAAAAATCTACAAAAATTATCCATGGTATATTTTACTATATTTTACATAATAAACCAAAAAACAAATAAAAATTGAATATTAAAATCAATAAAAAATACAAAATACATAAAAACTTTAAAAATACATAACTAATTCTGCAAAAATCACAAAAATACATATAATAACATGTTTTGAAGGTATTTTTATCAATTTTTTGATAAAAATAAAATAACAATATTATCTTACTATTTACTACTTTTAAAATAAAAAATAAAACATATTTTCATTAAAAAAATAGTTTTTACTTTAAAAAAAGTTCAAAATCCATAAAATAGTAAAAACCTCTAATATTACATAAAAATAAGAAGTAAAAAAATAAGAATATTAAAATTACAAAATAGAAATAAAATAAAAAATAATAAACCAAATACACATATTTTCTACTAATGGACATATAAAACCACAAAAATAATATAAAATTCATAAAAATCACTAAAAATCTAGAAAAATCCCTAAAATAAATAAAAAATAGGAAACCCTTATACCTTAGATATTCTATTATTTTACCTTAGTTTTCCACAGTTTGTCTCCCTGAGTTCGACACTCAGCACTATACACATATAGTTTAGGAGTATAAATAAGATAAATGATAAATTTTCTGTGAATCTCATCTGACCGAGTTAGAGCTATCATGTTAGATGTGTTCCTTTGAAATAATATTTGGAGAGTAATTTGCAGATCCGAGTACCCTTTCCTTGTGTCTAAATACAAACAATTCATCATTGACATCGATGTCATAATTTCTCTCTAGTCTATTAAATAGTGTCTCCATGTCTTTAATATGCATTGAACACCAAGTAATACACTCATGGACAACATACGCTTCAGCTATTGAACCTCATGACATGCTCAATTACACACAAACTTTTTCAATGAATGTAAAAAATCTTTCGATTGGATACATCCAATGAAAGCTATCGGACCCCCTTTGGGTAGATGGATAACAAGATAAATCATTATATCAAACAATTCTGGTGGAAATATCATTCCTAATTTACAAAGTAGTAAGATCATTTCATTTTGCAGACTTTTAATATCATCCACCAAGACTTTTCATTTACATAACCTGTTGAATAAGGTGCTAAGTTCAGATATAGCTCCTACAACATTCTTTGGTGAAGTATAAATAATGCAGGAGCTAAAAGCCATTGCAGGAGTACATGACGATCATGACTCTTTAATCATGTAATATGAGCATCTTCAACGTTTATGCATCTACCAATATGAAATGCGTAGCCATCTGGCATCATCATATTTTTAAGAAACTCACACAATACTTTTCTTTCTAATCTGCTCAAAGCATACCAAGCTTTAGGAATAGAATAATTTCTGTCAAGTCGCTTTTACAATTGTAACTCTTTTCTTATACCCATGTCCTCAAGATCAAGTCTAGCCTTAACCGTATCCTTTGATTTCCCATCCACATCAAGTACTGTCCACAGTATATTTTCTAATATGTTTCTTCTCATATGCATGACATCTAAGTCATGTCTCAAAGCTAACTTATGCTAGTATGGAAGTTGGAAAGAATTGATTTCTTTCTCTAATTATGCACATAATTATCACGCCCACGTTTTTTCTTGAAGAGATGCTTTCCATACTCAAAATTGGGTAAGCTTTCAACTTCTTTCAATAGTTGTTCGGTGTTCGATTCTTTAGGAGGTAGGCTTCTCTCAAATTTGCCATCAAATTTCTTGCATCTCCTCCAATGATGATTTATCGGCAAGAAACAACGACAACCAATATACCCTATCTTAAAACGAATCCTCTTAGACGGAGTTCCATCCTTGTAGATTGTACATGACATGCATCCTTTAGTTTTCCATCTTGATAAAACTCCATAAGCTGGAAAATCGTTTATTGTCCATCATAAACAAGCATGCATATTAAATCATTTCTTTTTAGCGTCATCGAATGTCTGCAATCCATTATCCCACAAATCACGAAGCTCATCAATAAGAGGCTTGAGAAATACATCTATATCCATTACATGAGCATCATGCCCAGGAATCAATAGACGCATCATGTAATATTCCAGTTTCATGCAGGCAAATTATGTGTAGTCAAGATTACTGGCCACATACTGTATACAAGCTCAATTTACCGAATGGATTAAAGCCATCAGATGATAATGCAAGGTAAACATTTCAACCATCTGCTGCAAATGATGGGAAATCAGAATTAAATTGTTTCCAATTATCTGTGTACTTGGGATGTATTATCCACTTGTTATCTGAAGGTACTGATTCTTTATGCCAAACCATATGTAGATCCACCTTGGATGATAAATAAAGACGTTGCAAGTATGGTTTTAGCGGAAAGTAGCGCAACACTTTGTGAGGTATAGGTTTACTCACTCCATCGTTAATCTTATATCTTGAAGTACCATATTTTATGCAAGATACATCATTCTCTCCTTTTTTTCCAGAATAATGTGCAATGCAAACATCAATCTTTTGTTGACCCATACCCATTTCACTACGGTACTTGCATGCTTCATATGTATCTTTTGGCAAGATATGAAATGCATGGATTGCTTCTCGAAGCATTGACAAAAGTCCATCCAAGGTCTTCTTACTAAACATTACATACACTTTCAGATGAAATAGTTTTACAGTGTACTTATTTTGACCAGGGAATAAGTACTCTTTTGAGTCATTTACCAATGCTTCCAAACAATCACTCATGATATTAAAACTTCCATCATTATCATGATTATCAAATATCCAATCATTCAAAATGCCAAGATCATCAAGAATATCAGCAACACTATCATTATCTGAATCATCAACTTCATCCTCCTCAATATTCATTGCATTTGAAGGTGCATAAGTAGTTGCACGGGAGGTTGGAGGTGCAAAACCATGATCCTCTCCATGACAAGACCAAGGATGATATCTTTTATGAATCCCATCCACTAATAAGTGGGCTTTAACTATGTTATGAGGATGCAAAATAGTTCAGATAATTCTTGCAAGGGCATCGTATAGCAGTATCCACTCCATACATCTCACGTACATGTCTCATGAATTCATCAACTCCAGCCTTGTAAACACTGGAAGTCTTCAACTCGACTATCCGATCGTACTTCTGATGAATACCCATTCATCACTCTTTATTCTTATATTTTAGCTACAAAAACCTATGCAAATGCATGTAGATATGTGTAAATAGGAATAATTAGCAAAAGCATGCATCTTGTAAAAACCTATAATTAGCATGTTTTTGTGCAAAAATAAAAGAATAAAGATGAAAAAGAAAAAGAGGGAAATATTTAGAATAAATATTGAGCAACCTAGCCCAAGGGAGGGCTCAGCATGGGCCTGACCGCATAAAAGCCAAAGTAGAGGGAGATAGGGGCTCTAGTGTAAATATTTAGGTAAATAAATAAAATTATATTTTCCTCACCCAAAAATATGCTTGTACATAATACATTTAGAAACTATTAAAAACAAAATAAAAATTTAAAAATCAAAAAAATGCAAAAACATCCTTTCACCATGTACATAGACCATGCCTCCTTATTTATTTAACCTTATAAATAAATAAAATTATTTTCTAAACTTTTTGTAAATATTCTATATTATATAGTTTAAATAAATAAAATAAAAAGAAAATCAAATAAAAATTACAAAATTAAAAATACAAAAATACATTGTATATATACCATGTATATAAATGTACATAACTATTTATTTTACCTATGTATATAAATAATAAAAATAAAATAAAAATATCCTTTTATTCCTCATTTTATTCTATAAATAAATAAAATATAAAATAGGAATAAAAATGTATAAAAATAACTAATTAAAAATCAAAATTAAAAACCCTATATTGTACATATACCTATATATAGCCCTATAATGTACATACCTTATTTTCATTTTGAAAAATTAATTAAAAATCACCAAAAAATAGAGAAAAATAAAATAAATATTTTTCATGTTTTAAGTTTTTAGAAATTCGGCCTTTTTCTAACTCAAAATAATAAAATAAAATTCCATCGCTTGGCGGCCTCTGATTGGTCCACGGGGGATTGTTGACCCCCGGTCAACTCTCCCCCCAGGACCATCAGAGCCGGGTCCTCCTCGCCTGACCCGTTTTCTCCTATTTTTCCACGGATGACCCGATCGCCAATCCACCAAACCCCGGGTCCGGATCACTACACTCGCATCCGGCATCCTCGCCGGAGCCGCTCCCTCGGGATCCGCGCGCTCCTGAGCTCGCCCGATCGCCATCTTTTCGGACCCCTAGCTTTATATAGTCTGAATCTCCGCCCCCATTTTCCTGCATCTTTGGCTCTCCACCTTTCATCCCGTGACCTCCACAGCAGTCCCTGAGGTGACGGCTCTCGATTGCCCGTGTCGCATCGAGGAGGGGGTGGCCGGACCATCGATCCGGCGACGTAGCGCCGCCGTGCTCCGCCCAGTGCAGGAGCTCGAGCCTCAGGACCGGACGACCTTCGAGGCCACAACCGGGAGCTACCTCAGCTCCAGCCTAGTCTACTTCGCCACCCAGGTAACCTTCTAGCTTTCCTATTTCGCCTAATTTCTAGGTTGCCCCAAATCGTAGCTCCGCCGAGTTCCGTCAATTCCGGCTATCTCGCATACCCTTTCGATCATCGGAACCCACGTTCACCATCGCCTTTCCTCCACGCACCTTCTCCGCCCCTTCGTTCAACCCAGCTCGCACAGGAGCTGGGGTTCGAGCTCCACCGTCCGTCGCTTCGCCGGAGCTCACTCATCCCGACGCACAGACCACCTTCACGCCGCCTAACCGGGTCGAGGCACTTTGCCCTCGACCCGCGACGCTTCTGAGCTACTTTGCAGGTCCATAGGAGGCCATCTGAGGCGTCCCTACATCCAGGCCAGGAGCTTTCCTCCGCCGACCTCGCCGGAGCCCCTCCAGGGTTCGGCTGGGCCATCGGAGGCCACCAACAGCTGCGGAGCTTCATCGCCAATCTTCTCCGATCTTCAGAGGCAGCTGAGGAGGACCACAGCACGCGCACGAGGCTGGCAAAACTCGCCGGCCACCTGCTCTTCGAGGATCCTCGACCACCGTCCGATCGCCCTCCGTGCTCCAGTTTCCATCGTGACCATCCATCCATCGAGGAGCAGTCACCGTCCAATCATTTCGAGGGGTGATCTGGACCGTTAGAGCAGAGAGAGAGGCGCCATTCACCAGCACCCGTCAGATCTGCCACGCGTCTCGCTCTCGGACGTCGATTGGGCCCACGTGCGGAAGGAGAGAGGTGCCCGCGTCCAGAACCGTCCGATCAGCCACACGTCCATAATCCAGCCCTCGACATAATAAAGGGGTAATTTACCGTAGGCCCCCTCTTAGTTTATGCTTTACGTTTCAGTCCTGTAAATATTTTGTGCTTTTTATTTACGTTGGGTTATTTGCACATTGGACCTCATGCTTTTTAGTATTTGCACTTATGCCCCTGTATGTGTGAGACACGTGCTTCGTCACGTGTAGTTTTGGTGTATTTGCGACTCTAGTCCTGTAGTTCTGGATGTTTATGATTGAATGAAAACTTTTTGGTAATTGCATATATGCCCCTGTGAGTGTTTAATTACGCATGTGCGCCTATTTTGTGGGTTAATTGCAGTACAGGCCCTGGACTTTTTGGTACGAGTTACCAAAAGGTCCTCGGACTTGTTTTTCTTACCAAAAGGTCCTTGAGTGCCCCAGGCACGCGCTGCGCGCGTGAGTTGCTGGGAAAATTGCACCTGGACCCCCAGAACTTCGGGTATTTGCACTTTCGTCCCTGTGCACAATGCCCTCTTTGGATTTTTGAATAAAATATCAAATCACCTCCAAATTCGATGAAAATTTGACACATGGCTCCTGCCATGGTGTAGGATTTTTGAGAATTTTTGAGGACATTTTTGATTTTATTTGTTATTTTTAAAAAAATTCAAAAACCTCTATTTTAGCTACTGTCTAGAATTAAAAATCCCAAAAAAATATAAAAACCCCCTCAAAAATTCCAAAAAAATTAGGTACTGTTGCTTTTGTGTTTCTTGATTTTCTAGTTAATTTTGGCTATTTTTCACTGATTAAAAACCCTAAAAATTCAAAAATACCTAAAAACTCATAAAAATCATAATAATTAATCTAAAAACCCAAAAACAATAATTTTGGTGCTCAAATTTTCCTTATTTTCTCTAGTATACAGGAAAATTACCTCCAGGTCCATCTGAGATCCTTAGATATTTTATCTTTGGATTTTGGACCTGGCTGGACAATACCTTGTCTTTTTAGTACTGTTTGATTTTTAGAAAAAAAAATATACATTATAAAAATCCCAAAAATTCACCAAAAACATTAAAAAACCTAAAAAACATAAAAACATTTTTGTTTGAATTTTTGCTTGATTTTTGACACATTAAATAATTAGTTGAAGCTTGCTTGATTTTGTGTTTCTTTTATTTTCTTCACATTTAAAAAATCCAAAAAAATATAAAAATTATTAAAAACCACTAAAAACATTTTACCTTTGTTTTACTTTATTTTTACTACTTCGTAGGCCTTTGGCCAACCCGTGCTCCTTGTGTTCGACCCTGGGTGCTATACCAGGTTAATCTCATAGCGGGACCGCTTCACGTCTTGTTTTGATCTTTGATTTATTTAGTAGTCCTATTTTTCTTGATATACCTATCCTCTGAGATCCGGGTCGCAACGACCCTTGTCTTATTACCTTCACCCGGGTCTTTGGGAATTTTGGGTTATCAGAATGGCGCCGTTGCCGGGGAGCACGGCTTAGTAGTTCTTTTTGTTTTTATTTTCGTTTTCATTTTCGCGGCTTTTCGCGGCTCTTCGGAGTTCGCAGCTTTTCGCAGTTTTTGTTTATACTTTCTTTTTGTTTTATTTTGTTTTATTTTTATTTTCTTTTGTTTTTGTTTTTGTTTTATTTTGTGTGTTTATTTTATTTTCCATTTTTGCACATATACCCTCACTTTTATTTTCATTTATTTTTCTTCATTATTCTATTTTTGCTGGTCTGACCACTCTTCTCTTTGTCTTGCGAGGGCCCGAGGACCGCGGAGGCGACTTTCGAGGAGCCGGTGCAGCCAAGGAACTTGGAGGCGGCTTCCTTCTTTACGAAGCCGTAGGAGAGAGCGAGAGAGAGAGTTGAGTGGGTGAGGTTAGATTAGGATTTTATTTTTTATTCTATTATTATTGTAATAATACAGGGACACTTGGACATTCTTGGACACTTGACCGTAGCGGGTCTGTTTCGCCGAGCACCGGTGTGCTCGGGGGACCCTTTAGGACTTGCGCGGTTTTTCGCGGCTTTCTTCGCGGTTTTATTTTTCTTTTATTTCTGTCTTTTCCGGTTTTTCGCGGTTTTTGCTCGAGCCCCTAGATTTAGGATTTTCTGGTGAATGTGCCGTAACTAGTAGGATCCACACACCTAATTGCATATCTGTTCCTATAGACCGTAATTGGACCTACTTAAAATCAATAATAAAAATAACCGACTCGCTAGCCTCCGTAGCCTACGTGTCGTAGCCTGTCCTGTAAAGCGCTTTCTCCTACCCCCGATTTGTCGGACAGAGGAGGGACGGGCCAAGACCGGACTCTTTGGCTTGGAGGTCGGTGACCGGTTAGACGGTTCTTCGCTAGAAGCTGCTCGTCTAGGACTCGGCTTTTCCCGCTGCATCATTTAGGTTAGTTTTATTTCTGTCTTTACTTTTATGCGCGGATCATATTGCATGTAGAGTGCTGGAGGCAGGTACGCATTTCTGACTTTGCATGCATCATTGATTTATCGTGCATCGGCTTTTTCGACTTCTCCCCCCTGTTTTGGACTTAATAATCAGGAGAACCGAAAAATTCGTTAGGCCATTTGTTTGTTTTGAAAAAGACTAAAAAGAGAAACCATAAAATTGGGACTGCTAAAATTATTGACCTTAAAACCCGCTCACCCTAAAAATTTTGTCTTGGGGAGAGCAACCCCCTCATTGCTTGGTTTGTATGCGCGAGAGAGTGACCTGCACACTAGGTAGAGCCCCCCGTTGCTAAACCCGACTGATTACCGACTCTTCCGTGCGGGCCAGTCGGTTGGGTTAGCATCAGATATCCCAACAGGTCACGTAAGCGCTCTGATATTCTGTTTGTTCACCAAAATAAAATCGACAAGATAATTTGACCGAACTTTCACGGTCTTCAGCTCGCGTTGCGTTGGTGAACCGGGGGTTTGTTTTCAGATCATAATTTTTCCAGATCTCATCCGCCCTACTCGCCAGATCAAGATGATGGGTAGACGGTCTCTTAGGCAACCTCTGGTTGCACCGCTTTCGGGCGCGTCTACCTCCTCATCTAGGTTGGCTCGTGAGAGCTCAAACCCGCTCTCCGAGCCCGAGTACGACTCCACCCTGTTCCCCCTCGACCCCCTTTCTGACCTTCCTGAGAGACACGAGCCCGAGGAGAGATTGATACATTTGACAGCACCTGAGTTGGGCTCGTTTGATTTTGCAGACGTCGACATGGCCGGAGCCGGCAGTTCAGACGATCACTCCCGTCAGCCAGAGCATATTGTACTAGACCAGGGAGCGATCAACTCCACCCTGATCGCATCACTCAATACAGTCCAGCAGCAGCTCCGCGATCAGGGAGCATTTATGATTGAGATGAGGAGAGAGTTGGAGAGGCTCAGAGCAGAGCGAGATGAGCAGAGCGAGCCCGAGGAGCCCGATGATGCACAGGCACGAGCCGCAGCAGCAGCAGCAGCCGCGGCCGCCGCCGCAGCGGCAGCAGCCGCAGGAGGAGGAGGACCACCTAGACCGATGCGGGAGTTGCACAACCCCGGATCTACACTGATGCACCATTAGGTGGTGGTACCTGCGATCGTGGGGGACTTCAAGTTCCCCCCGAACACCCTGCAGATGCTTCCTCGTTTTCACGGACTCGCCACTGAGGAGCCCCACCTTCACCTCCAGGAGTTCCTGATGATTTGCAGCACTGTCCACGATCGCCATGTGGACCAGGACACGATCCGGATGATAGCCTTCCCGTTTTCACTGGCAGATAGAGCAGCCACCTGGCTGAAGCACCTTGGGAGGTTTGTCTACACCTGGGAGCAGCTCCGCACCGAGTACTTGAACAAGTACTATCCACTCGGGCGGACGAATGCAGCAAGGGCCCTGATCAGCAACTTCTCCATGTTCCCCAACGAGCAGTTTCATGAGGCATGGGAGAGGTTCCGAGAGCTTCTGGACAGATGCCCGCACCACGACATCACGAAGCCGGACCTTGTGCAGAGCTTCTTCAGCGGGTTGACACCAGAGCTACAGGGCCTGGTGAATGCTTCTTGCGGCGGGTCCTACTTCGCCAAGGACCACGACCAGGTCTGGGCCATCTTTGAGGAGATGGCAGAGAACTATATGGTGATGTCCCAGACCCGGCTCTATACTCAGAAGACCCAGCCACATCAGCCAGGACCCGTGCAGTACCAGCGGATAGCACGGGTAGATGCAGGTCCATCCAGTTCGTCCGCAGCCGCAGCAGCACAGGCAGAGTCGTCAGCCGCGGACATGGGTATCATTAGCGAGAAGTTGGACCGCATGGAGCTGATCGAGAAGAAGCAGTGCCAGAGTATCACGCAGATGGAGCAGATGGCACAGGTCTTGAGCGACATGAAGACACAGCTCATGTGTCTCCAGGAGGCACAGACGGCTTCTCAGCCCCGTCTTCAGTCGCGAGGCGACGCCGGCAGCAGCAGCAGCTCGTCCCAGCGCTCCAGCACTCCCGTGCAGCCTAGACAGGTTCACCTTGTACAGGCGGAGCCGTACCAGCAGCCGCAGCCCTCCTACCAGTCCCCGCCATCTCCAGAGATGCAGATGGTGGTCTACCAGCCGGACCAGCCTCTGGTAGTACTCCCGCCAGCCCCCTACGATGCCGAGCCGTTGATGGATGTCAACGGGATTTGGTACGACCGCCCCCAGCCTGGGATCCGACGAGACCATCCCGGATTCAGGTGGGGGAGTGGTGGTGCCCAGCCCCAGCAGCAGCCGTCAGGACAGGGAGGGCAGTACTCCCAGCAGAGAGACCAGCACCGGCCGCAGCAGCAGCCCCCAGCGTATCATCAGCAGTCATCCTACGGTCCTCGTTCCTACCAGTAGCAGGGACAGTCTTGGAGACGTGAGCAGCAGGCTCACCAGGGATACCAGCAGCACCCTCCACCCTACCCCTCTTACCCACAGCAGTTCCAGCAGCCTCACCCACAGAGAGGCCACCCGTCGGGCTCCCATGAGAGCCCCCGCTTTGGATGACATCGCCCGCCCCCTCACGGACCAGCAGGCCACATTCTGACGGGAGATGGACGAGTTCCGCCAGGAGATGCGGGACCTGGTGAGAGGGAAGGCCACCATACCAGCCCAGATAGAGCCGAATCCGAACAGCCTCAAGAGGAAATCTGAGCAGGTAGTACATACTGAGTTAGCCACTCCTAGTGATCCATTTGATGATACTTCTTCGGATCTATTTGATGCTGATTTTGTCACACTTAGGAGCGGTAAAACCCCAGCAGGCGGCGGCACCTCATCTGAGCTTCATCCAGAGGCGCCACAGGAGGAGGAGGAGAGCGGTACTGAGGCCGCTCCAGACGATGACGGTGGCACTGAGGCCACCAAGGATGCTGATCCCACCGGCGGTACTGAGGCCGCCGCTTCACCAGATCTAGGAGGTGGTACTGATGCCACCCCTTCAGCCGAGCCAGCCAGCGGTATTGATGCCGCACGACGTCTACCAGCAGCAGCAGCAGAGCAGCCAGCCCGTGGTGGTACTGAGGCCACCGGTGGTTGTACAGACAGAGATGTTGTTTTTCCTCGTGTTCATGTATCTCGGAACTCTGCTATGAATAAAGGAAAAGGTTTACTTTCTTCTGGTCCCACTGTGGTGCATGATGTATGTGTGGATCCGGTTGTTGAACCGCTTAGACCTTTTCCTAGTCCTTCATCTGAGAAGGACCCAGTGATCCCCTTCCCTAGAGCCCTTCAGATGGGGAAGGGGAAGAAAAAAGAAAATTCCAAAAAGAGAGAGCTTGAGGAGTTCAACCAGAGCATGATCGATCGATTCCACATCCAGCTGACCCTCCAGGAGGCTTTGCAGCACATCCCCCTTCTCCAGCGTTCTTTGAGAGACAGGACTACAGTCAGGAGGAGGAGGAGGAACCATACTTCAGAGATACATGTGCTGACGAAAGCCACGTGCTTTGCGATCCAGAACCGACTGCCAGCCAAGAGGCCAGATTCAGGGGCACCGTATGTCAGATGCCAGATCAGTGAGCAGAGGTTCGACCGTACACTTCTAGATATCGGATCGTCGATTAACCTTCTTCCGGCAGCCCTTCTCGACTGCTTCGAGTTGGGCACTCTTCGACAGAGCAGGACAGTCCTTCAGTTCGTTGATCGATCTGTCAAGAGGCCGAAGGGGTTATTACGAGACGTTATCGTCACAATTCAGGGCCTGCAATTCCCCATGGACTTCGTAGTGTTGGACATGGAGATCCCTGAGTCAGTGGCCGATACCCCCATCATCCTTGGTCGTCCGTTCTTGGCCACAGCCAAGGCGGTGACTGATCATGATAGCGGGAAGGTATACTTTCACGTCCAGGGTGAGAGTATACAAATAGAGACGGTCGAGGACTACAGAGCCAGATTCAGAGCCCGCTCAGATGCGAGTACCGATTCAGAGCAGCTGACAGACGCAGAGCCAGACATCCACCAGGACTGTGATTTTGTGATCACCGATGATGAGGCAGCTTGGGCAGATCTTGAGACACAGACCACCCTCTCACTTTCAGACACAGCTGATGACGAGATGATAGCAGAGGAGAGTCTGGAGAGCACAGACCCTGGTTCAGGATACTATTGAGGCAGCAGAGCCGGTCCTCGATCGCAGCACGATGATTAGTGATGATGGTGCTGAGGCCACCCTGTTTTCCGGTGGTACTGATGCCACCGTTTCTGATACAGATCCCTCGGATTCAGAGTCTGATTGAGCCGATTACTATGATCAGATGCCAGACCTGAGTCCATCTGAGCCTATAGATGAGGTGGAGGTAGATGCAGAGCAGAGCAGAGACAGTGCAGTTGAGCCGCCTTCCCCCGATCCAGTTTGCGAGAGTACGCTTTCACTTTCCCAGGCAGATTTGGCCGACCTTGCAGCTTTCACTCAGTTCCTTCCACAGCCAGATTTGCCGGCACCCAGCATTCCAGAGCTGAAGCCGCTCCCTACTTCGCTGAAGTATCGATTCCTTGCGGGCGAGCCAGAGATGTACCCAGTCATCATCTCCGCCGAGTTGACTGGAGAGCAGGAATCCCGTTTGATGGGGGTTCTTGAAAAGAACCGCAAGGCGATCGGATGGAGCGTAGCAGATCTCCATGGGATTAGTCCATCAGTGTGCTCCCACCATATCTATCTCGAGGAAGGGGCGAAGCCGTCGCGTGAGTTCCAGCGGCGTCTGAACCCCAACCTGAGAGAGGTTGTGATGAAGGAAATATCAAAATGGTGGGGTGCAGGTTTTATTTATCCCATTTCCGATTCCAAGTGGGTCAGCCCCTTGCATGTGGTGCCCAAGAAGACGGGCATCACGACTGTGATCAATGAGTCGGGAGAGGAGATTGCTACACGAGTACCCACCTCTTGGAGGGTTTGTGTTGACTACAGGAGACTCAACCAAGCCACCAAGAAGGACCATTTCCCCCTGCCTTTTATTGACCAGATCATTGAGAGACTGGCGGGGAAGAGCCATTATTGTTTCCTGGATGGGTACTCGGGCTACAACCAAGTGGCCATCGCTCCTGAGGATCAGGAGAAGACCACCTTTACCTGTCCCTTCGGCACATATGCTTTTCGACGCATGCCATTTGGGCTATGCAATGCCCCTGCGACGTTTCAGAGGTGCATGCTGTCGATCTTCTCGGACATGGTAGGGGAGTGTTTAGAGGTCTTCATGGATGATTTCTCGATCTACGACGACGGATTTGATTCTTGTCTTGACTGCCTAGATCGAGTACTCCAGCGATGTATTGAGTATCACTTGGTGCTATCTTGGGAGAAGAGTCACTTCATGGAGACTCAAGGGACGGTGCTTGGCCACATCATCTCCAACAGGGGCATGGAGGTTGATCCGGCCAAGGTTGATGTCATTAGGAAACTCGCACCGCCGTCCAATTTGAGGCAGTTACGGTCATTTCTGGGGCATGTTGGATTTTACAGGAGATTCATTCAGGACTTCAGCAGGATTGCTCGACCGTTGACTGACCTCTTGATGAAAGACACCGAGTTCCTTGTCGATGACAAGTGTCTTTCGTCGTTTGCTACTCTCCAGCAGTGTGTGATTGAGGCTCCTGTCCTCCAGCCGCCTGATTGGTCTCTCCCATTCGAGATCATGACGGACGCCTCCGATTTTGCCGTAGGGGCAGTGCTGGGACAGAGGAGGGATGGAGTGCCATTTGCTATACACTATGCTAGCCGCACATTGGATTCCGCCCAGCGGAATTACACGGTCACAGAGAAGGAGATGCTAGCCGTAGTGTTTGCCCTGGATAAGTTCAGATCATATATCATCGGATCTAGAGTGACTTTGTTACATATCACACCGCCATCAGGTACCTCATGGCAAAGAAGGATGCCAAGGCCAGACTGACTAGATGGATCCTTCTACTCCAGGAGTTCGATATTGAGATCAAGGATAAGCGTGGAGTCAAGAATGTGGTGGCGGACCATCTCTCCCGATTAGAGCAGCCTGAGGAGTCTGAGCAGATTGATCCTATTAGAGATACCTTCCCAGATGAGGCGATCCTTGCTATCGCCTCACTCCCATGGTACGCCGATATTTGTGAACTTTCTCGTTGCTGGGAAAGTCTCACAAGATTGGCCCAGGCAGAGGCTTGAGACCTTCCTTGCGAAGGCCAAGTCTTACCATTGGGAGGATCCCATCCTTTACCACGAGGGAGGGGATAGCGTCTGGCGTTGGTGTATTCCTCAGGAGGAACACCATAGCGTCCTCACTTACTGCCACAAGCTTGAGGCAGGAGGACATCATTCTGGGAGGAGAACGGCACAGAAGGTGCTCCAATCCGGCTTGTGGTGGCCTACCCTCTTCAAGGACTCAGATGAGTTCGTGAAGAGGTGTACTGACTGTCAGAGGATGGGCACTTGTGGACAGCGTGATATGATGCCGATGCAGCCCATTCACTTCTGTGAGGTTTTTGACGCATGGGGCATCGATTTCATGGGTCCATTCCCTAAGAGTCAGGGATTTGAGTACATTCTGTTGGCCGTAGACTATGTGAGTCGTTGGGTGGAGGCTATCCCCGCCCGAGCCGCTGATGCGAGGACAGTTTGCAGATTTTTGAGGAAGCACATCATCACGCAGTTCGGGGTTCCACGAGTTCTGATTTCTGACGGGGGATCTCACTTCATCAACGACCAGGTGAAGGCACTTGCTAGCGAGTTCGGCATAGATCATCGTGTTGCTACACCATACCATCCACAGACGAATGGTCTAGCCGAAGTGTCGAATAGGGAGATCAAGACTATTCTGCAGAAAGTCGTCCGCCCTGACCGAAAGGATTGGTCACAGCTTTTGGACTCGGTCTTGTGGGCATATAGGACGTCTTTCAAGACACCTTTGGGCACATCTCCCTTTCGCCTCGTATACGGCAAGCCATGCCATTTACCTGTTGAGCTGAGGCACAAGTCACTTTGGGCAGTTACAGACATTTTGATGGATCCAGATGGTATAGGAGACCAGAGGAGGGCAGAGCTAGCTGCCCTGGAGGAGCTTAGAGATGCAGCTTTCTCAAGCAGCCGACAGTATAAGGAGAAAGTCAAGGAGTGGCATGATTCTCATATCAGCCACAAGCATTTTGAGATTGGACAGAGTATGGCTGTTTGATGCGAGGCTTAGATTATTTCCAGGGAAGCTACAGAGCAAATGGAAAGGACCTTATCTGGTTCGGAAGGTACACGACAACGGTAGCATCGACATATCTGAGTTGTCTTCTGAGAGTACCTTCCGAGTGAACGGCCAGCGGCTCAAGCCATTTCTAGATCATGAGCCGCGGGTCGTTGATATTGCCCCTATTCATTTTGCGTGAGATGTGGTCTTTGACTCACATCTAATGCATCTCACGCCTGAGCTTCACTGATCTTCCGTTGTATATAGATCCAGATGTCCATATCACCACATTCTTTAGTCCCACATCCCTTTCTCCATCTTGTGATTATGCTATACTTAGGGTGCACTTTACCCTAAGTATAGGGGGATGTGAGACATTTCGGGTATTTCTTTTGTTTCTGTCTACCCCTGTTTTGCTGCCTATACTTAGGGATATCTTACCCTAAGTATAGGGGGGGCAGACCCTGTACATTCTGCACTCAGGTTTTCCTTTAGTATACAGCATGCTATACTTAGGATTACTTGATCCTAAGTATAGGGGGAAGACCTGAGTTCCTCTTGACTTTTCATCTCCTTTTGTATAGCCTTTCTTTTCACTTCCCTATACATAGCACGAGTTATGTCTTCTTCATCGCTCTTGACTCTGAGGACATCGTTCGAGCTAAGTATAGGGGGTGTGTATATATTTCATATATACTTTAGCCATAACTCGTACTTTGTGTGAGTGTGTTAAGAAATAAAATGGCTAAAAACCACAAAAATTAAAAATTTTTAATGTACATAATCTTCTTTTATTTGCACATACATAGCTAGTGTACAAATTATTTTTATAAAAATGATTTCAAAAATCTTTTGTGTAAAGCTTGTGTAAATATTTTTGGTATCAAAATTATGTATATAGTACAAAATTTTTCCAAAATGTTTTGAAAATCAAAAGTTTGCAAAAATATTGTGTAAATGTGTGTAAATATCTTTTTGCAAAACTTGCACCTCATGCATCATTCATGATTTCAAAACATTTTTCAAAAATTTTTGCATGATTGTAAAATATGGTGTAAATAAGCATCTTTTTGTACATATGTATATAGTTTTTCTGGATGATAGTTGACATTTAAACTAGCCTGGAATCAAACTGAGAAATGGAGCTTGATTAAGATCTTAATCCACCTAATTTCTAAGAGGAACCTTATAGGGCTTAGGTTTAAGGCTTTTCAGGTCCATGGTGACTTAATTCTTTGAGTCCACTAGGCTATGATCACATGTCATCTCAATGAGCCTAAGTAGAGCACTTAACAACAACACATGACTCATATAGATTATGGCTTTACTTGGACACCAGCACTATGCACCGAGCTCTCTACGGATGAGGTGGTGAGGAGGCAGTCTTCCTTGACTTGGGGTAGCATATGAGGGTAGTACTTCTAGGCGGAACCTCTCTTCTTCTTATAGTGAAGGAAGTGCGTCTCAACTTGGTCTGGTTGCCATGAGGGTCTAACGACGGGAGTTGTGGGTTGCCATAAAGCTTCAAAAGAGGGATAGTCTACTGGCTCAAGAAGAAAAACTCCTTGTATATATGCTGCACATGTATATGTTGTATAGATGCACTCGAAAAAAAAATGTGCAAAAAGAAAAGAACTCCAAAAAAGTGGTGGGTCTGAGAGAAAATGATAATCCCACCGGAGTATGTATATAAATGCAATAAGCAAAGCTTGGTTTCATGATCCACCTGTTGTAGCTTGCAGCAGGGAGACTTGGCTACACTGGTCAAGCTCCCAAGGGTACTTGGCTACACTGGCCTTGACCCATTCTCTTCTTCCCCCTCTTCTTGAGCCGGTTGTACTTGAACTTAGAAGGGAATACCCCGCTCCTCGAGGAAAGAGTGGCCAGATTGAGGTCATAGAGTTACCTTGTTGAGGAGGGTTGTCAAGTTGCCATTTCTGAGGTGGAGAGCTTAGACTTCACATCCACAGGACAAGGAAAGATTCATGGTCTTCAGGGTTTGTGATTGATGACTTGTTCTGATCTGGAGCATTGAGGTGTCTTGGTTATAGATTAGTGGAACTTAGAGGCTGTTAGATTTTAAGCTTAAGTCTAAATAAGGTTCCGACACATCAATAATCCAAAGATCTGATTGAGCTCCATACCTCAATTTAATGAAGGCAAGTTTAATAATCAACCTTGATCCATGTACATTCTCTTTTTCTTTTTCTTTCTTTCTTTTTCACTTCTTTTTCAAATAAGTGTTTGCTAAGGGACTAGCAAAGTATAGTATAGGGGGGTGATGAATACCCATTCATCACTCTTTATTCTTATATTTTAGCTACAAAAACCTATGCAAATGCATGTAGATATGTGTAAATAGGAATAATTAGCAAAAGCATGCATCTTGTAAAAACCTATAATTAGCATGTTTTTGTGCAAAAATAAAAGAATAAAGATGAAAAAGAAAAAGAGGGAAATATTTAGAATAAATATTGAGCAACCTAGCCCAAGGGAGGGCTCAGCATGGGCCTGACCGCATAAAAGCCAAAGTAGAGGGAGATAGGGGCTCTAGTGTAAATATTTAGGTAAATAAATAAAATTATATTTTCCTCACCCAAAAATATGCTTGTACATAATACATTTAGAAACTATTAAAAACAAAATAAAAATTTAAAAATCAAAAAAATGCAAAAACATCCTTTCACCATGTACATAGACCATGCCTCCTTATTTATTTAACCTTATAAATAAATAAAATTATTTTCTAAACTTTTTGTAAATATTCTATATTATATAATGTAAATAAATAAAATAAAAAGAAAATCAAATAAAAATTACAAAATAAAAAATACAAAAATACATTGTATATATACCATGTATATAAATGTACATAACTATTTATTTTACCTATGTATATAAATAATAAAAATAAAATAAAAATATCCTTTTATTCCTCATTTTATTCTATAAATAAATAAAATATAAAATAGGAATAAAAATGTATAAAAATAACTAATTAAAAATCAAAATTAAAAACCCTATATTGTACATATACCTATATATAGCCCTATAATGTACATACCTTATTTTCATTTTGAAAAATTAATTAAAAATAACCAAAAAATAGAGAAAAATAAAATAAATATTTTTCATGTTTTAATTTTTTAGAAATTCGGCCTTTTTCTAACTCAAAATAATAAAATAAAATTCCATCGCTTGGCGGCCTCTGATTGGTCCACGGGGATTGTTGACCCCCGGTCAACTCTCCGCCCAGGACCATCAGAGCCGGGTCCTCCTCGCCCGACCCGTTTTCTCCTATTTTTCCACGGATGACCCGATCGCCAATCCACCAAACCCCGGGTCCGGATCACTCCACTCGCATCCGGCATCCTCGCCGGAGCCGCTCCCTCGGGATCCGCGCGCTCCTGAGCTCGCCCGATCGCCATCTTTTCGGACCCCTAGCTGTATATAGTATGAGCTCCGCCCCCATTTTCCTGCATCTTTGGCTCTCCACCTTTCATTCCGTGACCTCCACAGCAGTCCCTAAGGTGACAGCTCTCGATTGCCCGTGTCGCAGCGAGGAGGGGGTGGCCGGACCATCGATCCGGCGACGTAGCGCCGCCGTGCTCCGCCCAGTGCAGGAGCTCGAGCCTCAGGACCGGACGAACTTCGAGGCCACGACCGGGAGCTACCTCAGCTCCAGCCTAGTCTACTTCGCCACCCAGGTAACCTTCTAGCTTTCCTATTTCGCCTAATTTCTAGGTTGCCCCAAATCGTAGCTCCGCCGAGTTCCGTCGATTCCGGCTATCTCGCATACCCTTTCGATCATCAGAACCCACGTTCACCATCGCCTTTCCTCCACGCACCTTCTCCGCCCCTTCGTTCAACCCAGCTCGCACAGGAGCTGGGGTTCGAGCTCCACCGTCCGTCGCTTCGCCGGAGCTCACTCATCCCGATGCACAGACCACCTTCACGCCGCCTAACCGGGTCGAGGCACTTTGCCCTCGACCCGCGACGCTTCTGAGCTACTTTGCAGGTCCATAGGAGGCCATCTGAGGTGTCCCTACATCCAGGCCAGGAGCTTTCCTCCGCCGACCTCGCCGGAGCCCCTCCAGGGTTCGGCTGGGCCATCGGAGGCCACCAACAGCTGCGGAGCTTCATCGCCAATCTTCTCCGATCTTCAGAGGCAGCTGAGGAGGACCACAGCACGCGCACGAGGCTGGCGAAACTCGCCGGCCACCTGTTCTTCGAGGATCCTCGACCACCGTCCGATCGCCCTCCGTGCTCCAATTTCCATCGTGACCATCCATCCATCGAGGAGCAGTCACCGTCCGATCATTTCGAGGGGTGATCTGGACCGTTAGAGCAGAGAGAGAGGCGCCATTCACCAGCACCCGTCAGATCTGCCACGCGTCTCGCTCTCGGACGTCGATTGGGCCCACGTGCGGAAGGAGAGAGGCGCCCGCGTCCAGAACCGTCCGATCAGCCACGCGTCCATAATCCAGCCCTCGACGTAATAAAGGGGTAATTTACCATAGGCCCCCTCTTAGTTTATGCTTTACGTTTCAGTCCTATAAATATTTTATGCTTTTTATTTACGTTGGGTTATTTGCACATTGGACCTCGTGCTTTTTAGTATTTGCACTTATGCCCCTGTATGTGTGAGACACGTGCTTCGTCACGTGTAGTTTTGGTGTATTTGCGACTCTAGTCCTGTAGTTCTGGATGTTTATGATTGAATGAAAACTTTTTGGTAATTGCATATATGCCCCTGTGAGTGTTTAATTACGCATGTGCGCCCATTTTGTGGGTTAATTGCAGTACAGGCCCTGGACTTTTTGGTACGAGTTACCAAAAGGTCCTCGGACTTGTTTTTCTTACCAAAAGGTCCCTGAGTGCCCCAGGCACGCGCTGCGCGCGTGAGTTGCTGGGAAAATTGCACCTGGCCCCAGAACTTCGGGTATTTGCACTTTCGTCCCTATGCACAGTGCCCTCTTTGGATTTTTGAATAAAATATCAAATCACCTCCAAATTCGATGAAACTTTGACACATGGCTCCTGCCATGGTGTAGGATTTTGAGAATTTTTTAGGATATTTTTGATTTTATTTGTTATTTTTAAAAAAATTAAAAACCTCTATTTTAGCTACTGTCTAGAATTAAAAATCCCAAAAAAAATAAAAACCCCCTCAAAAATTCCAAAAAAATTAGGTACTGTTGCTTTTGTGTTTCTTGATTTTCTAGCCAATTTTGGCTATTTTATTCTGATTAAAAACCCTAAAAATTCAAAAATACCTAAAAACTCATAAAAATCATAATAATTAATCTAAAAACCCAAAAACAATAATTTTGGTGCTCAAATTTTTCCTTATTTTCTCTAGTATACAGAAAATTACCTCCAGGTCCCTCTGAGATCTTAGATATTTTATCTTTGGATTTTGGGCCTGGCTGGACAGTACCTTGTCTTTTTAGTACTGTTTGATTTTTAGAAAATAAAATATACATTATAAAAATCCCAAAAATTCACCAAAAACATTAAAAAACCTAAAAAACATAAAAAAATTTTTGTTTGAATTTTTGCTTGATTTTTGACACATTAAATAATTAGTTGAAGCTTGCTTGATTTTGTGTTTCTTTTATTTTCTTCACATTTAAAAAATCCAAAAAAATATAAAAATTATTAAAAACCACTAAAAACATTTTGCCTTTGTTTTACTTTATTTTTACTACTTCGTAGGCCTTTGGCCAACCCGTGCTCCTTGTGTTCGACCCTGGGTGCTATACCAGGTTAATCTCATAGCGGGACCGCTTCACGTCTTGTTTTGATCTTTGATTTATTTAGTGGTCCGATTTTTCTTGATATACCTATCCTCTGAGATCCGGGTCGCAACGACCCTTGTCTTATTACCTTCACCCGGGTCTTTGGGAATTTCGGGTTATCAATTTCCCATCTATAAACACCATAGATAACAATTGCGAATACATAATATACAATCATAGCCTAGCTAGGGGACTTTAGGAGCATGAGAAATAGCATATAGGTTATGCTCATTGGATAAATTTGTTGGCAAGAACCTATCACATAAGGTAGACACCAAATAATATAACCGAAGACTCATCCTTTTGATTCACGAATAAAACTTAAAAACTCATGTTAAGTTCTACGTCTTATATAACAATATGTAAATTAACAATATCTTAAGTTCCAACTTATCCCACCACTCAGTTGTCCCTTTGATCCTCCTCAATCTGGGAGTACTACGGTCATCAAACGGAAGTCTCTTTGATTCACTGCATCTGTGCATATCGAGTTCTTCAACGAAACAAATCCCAGTATTTATTCCGATTTTGTTGCAGTTCTAAAAATTACAGTTCTCCCACATCTCATGTTCATGTTCTTAATATGCTCAAATCACCAAGCAATAATGCAAATCCATCAAAGATTACTCTCTTCTACGCAACCAAATTTCTAGGAAAAATGATTTAGATTCGATGTTGAACCATATGTTGGTGCCGTCCGATCCGATGAAAAGAACTAGAGGTTGCAAATGAGTTTTTTTCTTCTTCCTTTTCTCCATCTTCCGCTATTCATGTTCTTACTATGTTCTTGATAACATAAGGCAAATAAATAACAAGTAATATGTATTTCTCTACACTTTCAAAATTTCCAGTGCAAATGTTCTAAACACAAAATGGGCAGTGCAATCTATCCAGATGCAATCTATCCAGATAGATGAAGAAATTGGGACTACATTATAGATATTTTGATTTACCGTTCAACCCAACGCAAACAACTGCTCTTGTTCTTATTAATGCTCTTTTGTTCTAATTACAAGAAGTAGAAAAAATGCAATGGCAGGAAATGGGTAATCTTCGAATCCAAATTTTCGGGGGGAAACCAATTTCTTTGTTGGTTTTGTTATTATGTTCTAACTATAGGGGGCAATGTACATGTATTGAAGAAATTGGAATAAAATATCCGTATTTGGGTTGTTTATGTTCTTATTATATTCTAATTACAAGAAAAAGCTGTAAAAAATGGGTAATATTTCTAATCCAAATTTGGTGGAAAAAAAGACCAATCTTCTGTTGGATTTGTTATTCTGCTCCAACGACAAAGTGGTGGCGTAATTTGTCTGCTGTACCGAAGGAAATCAATGTTATGCTATCCAGTTTTCGATACACATCTCAACATATGTTTTAAAACTAGTTTATATATGTATGAAAAGTTCTATAAACCACTTTATATGGCATGAGCAGACTGCCACACCGCACCACCCCTTTATTTCCAAGATTTAAGCAAAAGAGAAGTCGTCTATTTCATGTTCCATGACAAGTCCAAGGTCCCCATAGATATCCAAGTTATTTTGGTGCATTTCTAGCATGAATCCAAATGAGGGATAGAGACTAATGCTATAACATGTGGCACTTTTATTACGAATTATTGAAGTCAAGTAGAAGACCTTGATGTTTGTGGGTGCCATGATAAGTATAAAGTGTGGTTGTGCTGGATGCCTTTGATTTATATGTGCATAATTTTTTATTAATGTTGTATATAAAAGAATCTCTGTATGCTGACAAATATACATTGGTTAATAAAAAAACAAATTATTTTTTAAGGTAAGTAATGGCTAACTGAGATTGAACGATCCGCTTATGATGAATTACAAAGTAATTAAGATCCAATAAATTTCATAAGTTTCCAAGTAACATAACCCATGTGAAACTATCATGACTTCAAACCGATTTTCATACTTCAGCATCTCTGATCTATATGCAAATTATCTCTTGTTCTGCAACTCTCTCAGTTAAATTGTCATTGAAAATAGTGCATCCATACAAAGCATTTTGCTACCATTCTGTGTGTACACACATTACATGTTGCCCCATTAATTTTTTAATCAGTGCGTGCATGCCTTCCTTTGATCTTTGCCTACCACACCTTCCAGAGAGAGAGAAGATTAATTGTAAAAATTAAAGAAATATCATGCTACCACTATTGCAAGGGGTCAGCACAATGAAAAGACTTCCAAAGTCAACATGCAAATCCCAAACCCTGGGGCCCTGTTTGGTTGGAGAATAAGCCCTGGAATATGGGGCCAATTCTCCTCCCGACACGGTTCCCAGTGGTATAACTATTCCCCATTATTCCATCTTATATCACTCTTATTCCTATCTTTATCCCACCTTACCTACCTTTATTTCACCTTATTCTCCTTATTCCTATCCTCCAGCCGAACAAAGAATAGACCCTTATTCTCCTTATTCCCCATCCTTATTCTTGCTTATTCCCGAATCGAACGAGCCAAGGACGGAGGAATTGCCACATTAAAAAAAGGAGAAAAAAGTAGGAACGTGACAATGGCAGGGGGGACTGAATTGGTCTAATCCAATAAGATCTTATCAAGAAAATAAAATGAAACAACAGATTTGCACAAAGATCTAACAATATCGCAAAAAATAAACAAAAAAATATTCTCCTCCAATATGAAAATCAAAATCCCTAAAAAAATAGGACAAAAATCAGACAAACAATATTCCTACATGTTGAATGTGATCTCGGGAAGAACATATCCAGAACTAATCTAATCAGAGGAGAATCCGCTGTGAGAGGATCGGTGTCGTGGAGATTTAGGGATGTGAATCCCCAAAATCTAATCATAAGAGATTTAGGGTGCGATAGTATGTTGGAGAATCCCCGAAATCGGAATGCAGTGAAGATGAAGAAGAAATTAAAGCAAAGGGAAGAATGGTGTGAGGAGAGGGGTAGATTGTATATATACCTTCGGGATGGAAGTTGTAGGGGATCCGGTGACACGACTCTTGGTGCACAAGGTGACTGCACATACGGGAGGGGTGTCAGCCGGGAGATTCAATGCAGATGGGAGGCACCGAGGGGAGGTTGGGAAGGAGGGGAGGAGCACTGTGGGATGAGGAGGCAGCTCTTGCAGGACAACAGAGGAGCGAAACACCGAAGAGATTAGGATTTTTCTTTTATATTAAAGCGATCGACATAAATAGAGTGTCGATTATTTCCCAATTAAAAACACACGTCGACAACATTGTCTGAATTTCGATATATTACAAATGTAAAAAATGTTGACAATAAGGGTCTAATTTTCTATATTTTGTTGTAGTGTCAATTTAGTTTGTATTATAACGATCTGGTAAATCTATCACTTAATACTCGTTACCATAAAATTAAATAACAAATGCAAGGCATAAATCGAGGTGATTTTTTCTTATGCTTAAACTTAGTCAGGATCAAGATAATCCAAAGCTCCAAACACCATAGTAGTAGCATGTATATGTTTTAATATCATTCTGAAATATTTCAAAGAAAGAGAACATTTTTTTCCATTAGCTCAGCCAATTTTACTTCTAGTACGGTTAGATTGTGATTTGAAATGATTACTTGTTAGTGACCGAATATTTAAAATTCTATCAAGGAATAATATGCAACCTATAACTCCTAGATTAACCCTCGAACTAAATAGATGATTACATATGTCTAAAAGGGTTAGCCTCTTTGCCTTCTCAACCATGTTATCCACTTTTGTTTTTTACCATGTATAAGTGAACAGAACAAACAAAATTTATGAAATCATTTGACAATATAGTAAAGCAGTAATTTATATCCTCGTATTTTATAAAAGCATTTGATTGTGTATTAGGTAAATATAGTAGGAGCAACGAACAAAATACTAATTATTGTATCATCTAAAGGCAGTATGTAGAGAATTCGATATATTTTGATGTTCTACATAAAATTTTGAACATCTTAATTTGGAAAGGTAATTCTGACGAACGAACAGAATACCAAGGGCATCCCTCTTGGTATAGTATGATAAATGCATCTCCTTTCATTTTTTTATGGCTAAGAACTCCACCTTTTGTTCAGCTCCACACATGGGCTTGTGGAGGCATGTGTCTGACAAATTACTGTAAAAGAACTTAATAAATATTTTAACAAATAACATCTACAATATTCAACACCAACATATTTGTTGATGGCATGCATGACAAGTTACTCTTTGCCTTGTGTCTTCCTTTCTGGAGCCGAAGCAATAGAAAATCATTCCATGAAATATGTATTAGAACTGCATCAATCAACACTACCACATCTCGCCTCTCTGCTCGATGAAGTTGGATTCTCAAATAACTTACAGATGTATAATGACATGTCAACAGCATAGTTTCCTAAAAGATTTATGTGCCGGTATATCACTAACCACAAATAATATGAAATTCTATGTTCACGTCCCAAGCGACAAGACAACAAGACAATTCAAAATAATTTACACACGCACATGATATCATGCATGGCTTGAATGCAATCTGCGTTATTTGTATCTTCATACGCAAAACGGACAGCTTTATGGACGTCCCATGCAACAACGTAAAGGGAACGACGACTTACACATATGAAGTTGAAATATGAAACAGACATCTCGATCTGAATTTATTTTGCCTGCGGCTTAAAAGGCATCTCCTCATTCGAGGGAGTCATGTTCCCAGAAATTATACTGCTTGGATTGTAACTCAGCTGGTAGGAACTTTGATACACCCCATGAGTAGTACCTTCCAAGCTAAGGCCAACCTTCAGTTCCGCCACCACTTCACCCATTGTTGGTCTTTCTGCAGAGAGACGTGCTGCACATGCCAAAGCTACGTCCATCGTTTTCCAGACGGAGTTGATGCTGTAGTTGCTGTCAAACCTTTCGTCGACTATCTCCTCGATCGCTCCCTTTTCATACCATGGAAGAATAAAGTCGACTATGTGAGTATTGTCATTTCCTCGAATAATCGCAGGTAGTCCGGTCACCAGTTGCAACAAGACTATCCCAAAACTGTAAACATCACTCTTCTCGTTCAGCTTTTGAGTTCTTGTATACCTGGCCCCGATACAAATGGCGACGTGTGATTATATAATGATACTCGTAACCATGAAACTAAATCATAAAAATAATGCATAACTTGATACAAGTTGATATTTTTTTTATTATCTTTGAACTTACTCGGGATCAAGATAACCGGGAGTTCCCATCACCACAGTAGAAACATATGATTGAATATCGTGATGAAATATTTTAGAGAGACCGAAATCTCCAATCTTAGCTTCATATTCCCATCAAGCAAGATGTTTTGGGTCTTGACATCTCTATGTACTATGGCCGGTTTGCATCCCTCGTGTAAATATTCCAAACCTATGATGGAAAAATATTGTATAAAGGCAACGAATACAAAACGAACAGTATATTCTATGCGTTCAGAAAGTAAACCTTGAGCGGCACCGATTGCTGTTTCTAGTCGTTTCTTCCATCCAAAAGGCTTCGTCCTATCAACTTTGCCTACAATCAATAGTAATCTTCTTCGGAGTCATTCAAAAGATATGAGTTGTGAATTCAAATGTCTTACATTCATTTATTAGGGCGAAAATTCTAACAACTAGATGCAAAGATGATAACTCTGCTTATATCTAATATTGAAATCATTGTTTCCTTAGTGACAGTTCCATGCATAATCCAGTTGGAGATATATACATGGTGTTCGTGGAAACATATATTGTGGACAAACTTTGTGAGAAAAAAATATTTACGCACATTTTTGTTAAAAGATATTGAAATAAATTGAAGAGATAATTGCACAACAATATCGAAGGTCGCCATCGGTGGTTCAATACCGCCAACGTTGAGATCGAAACCGCCGCCGATGAGGTTAACCGATCACCAGTGATTTATTCGCCAATCATAGTAACACCGGCTGTTCCAAAATACCGACGGCCGATAACACCCTGCTTCATCAGCAGTTAATGAAACGTCGGTACTATGTCAAACCTCGACGATTTTTAGACCCCTGTCTTTTTTCTCACAACCGTCATTATCGTGTCTAGGAAAATTAACATTGATGGATCTTAACTGCCGGAATAAGTTTGCCATGGTCGGCAGTTTATTAACTACTGGCGATGCATTAAGCCGGTGATGACGGTTCAAAAGACGCTGAAAATAAGGCAGTTACATAGGGATTTTTATCTTTCCCCAGTGATTTAACAACCGCCTGGAATACTTGTGAAACATTTTAAAAAATCAAATCCGCATCTGCATCCGGATTTGATTTTTATCTTTTTAATATTATAGATATCAAAATCCAAATTTATAAATGAGTTCTTAAAATTACAACAAAGAATATAATTACAATATTAGACATCCTACGTCTGGAGGCGGTAGATCATCTTAAGGGTTAAAAATGAAAAATATTAATATAGGAGACTTCCAACTCATTTGAATAAAAAAAGTATGTGTGAGCATTTCTAGAGTTTTATGGATCTCCTCGGTATTCCTATCAATAGTTTCTTTCAAATTCAAAATGACATTTTCCCCCTCATTTAACTGAACTCGTAAGCGTTGATTTTTCTTGAACTAATCCCTAACTCCTCTTTTCCCCATACAAATTGGTGGTGTTCATTACTGCACCACCGCAACGAATAGGGCCATGATGTTTTTTTGGTGGAAATCAAATAAGAATGCTTATTCTGAAGTCATCAGAGGGATTAGCATGCGACTACTATATGGTGATTATGTCAGCTACCAATGTTGAGCGATCTCCTCCTATTTTAAAGTAAATAAAATAATTGTCAAAATGTTTAACCGCCACCATTTCAAAATATTTAGCATCTCCTCTTATATGCGAACACCTTTCGCAAAGGTTGTCCGTTAACATAAAGGTTGCGAGATGATTCCTCATAGGCAACTAAATCACCATATTAGGTTAAGGCTTATAAGTCAATAATTACTAAAATGACACACACACGTCATTGTCTACTCCGAATGGGGCTAAAAAATCAATTAAAATATATCAACAAAACCTAAAAGCATGATATCATCATCATTTTTTAAGAGTATTAATTTGGTAACATCATCACCTCAATTATGATGTGAGGTTGTGAGAGGGTGGCTGTGGTGTAAGGCATGTGATTAGACTTTTAGGGATAAATACTTTATAAAAATACATTTCCCACTATGAAAGATACTTTCGAGATATCTAGTGATTTTAAAAAAATAAAAAAAATAAAAAATCATAGAGGTTGATGAATTACCATTCATCTACCTTTATTCTTCCATTTTGTATTTAAATCCTTATCAAAACACATGTAAATTCAGTTAATTTTTACAAATTAGCACTCCTTATTCATATGTAATTAATACACTATTACTTGTATTTAAATCTAAAATAAAATAATTAAGAAAGAAATGATAAATAAATGAAGTATCAATGATGCTAAATGAACCTAAACCCCGAGACTAAGTCAATATTGACTTCGTCGACAAGGAATAAAGTAGTGTGAGATAAGGATCAATACTATATATAGAAACCTCAATTTTCATTCTTCAAAATAACTGTTTTACTCTATTTATTCTTCATTTTATACACATTAAATAATAAAACAATCTACATAAAATTTGTACATAAAATACATCGAAAAATATAAAAATAATCGAATACCGAAATAATATAGTGTGTAACTAGGATACACAGATGAAGAAACCGTGAACCGAACTTCACAGATGAATATCTTCTCCATATGAACTCAAAACTCATCAAACTTACCTTTATTTTATTTTAAATAAAATTATCTATCTATGAATGGATTCATAAAAAATAGAGTTAAGATACAAAAGCTGGCTTTCTAGGGTTTTATTGTACTTTGTGTTTGTAAATTCGAGTCATATATTTTATTCTTTATATTTTTGCTCCTCTTATATTTTTAAATAATTGTAAATATTATATAAAATATATTAAAACTGTAAACATAAAATAAAATCGGTAAAAGACATTAAAATAAATAATGTATTAAAATATATAGGTATATTATACATATATTGTATATGCCTATATTTATTTAAATAAATAAAATCATAAAAATAAAATAAAAATATGTCAATATGCATTTATTATATTATAAATATATAAAATATGTATAAATGATAATAAAATTTAAAATACAAAATCAAAATAAAATACACCAAATATAGGTAAATATGCATATGAATATACTTGTAGACATTAACACCTAATAAATAAGGCGATAAAAAAGATAAAAATAGCCATAAATAGTCAGAAAAATAAGGAACATTTTTTATATTTAACTAAATTATGTTTATTAATTTTAGTCAAATTAATAAGGAAATTTATCCATGTTTTATCCTGATTTGGTCCATTTGGTCAACAAAACCTAAAAGATTGATATCCTCATCACTTTTAGGAGTATTAATTTGGTAACATCATTACTCAAATTATGATGTGAGGCTGTGGGCGGGTGGTTGTGGTGGCAATGCATGTGATTAGATTTTTAGAGATAAATATTTAGAGAATACATTTCCCACTATCAAGAACACTTTTACGATATCTAGTGATTTAAACAAAAAAATAGATATCATAGAGGTTGATGTTTTAACATCTACCTTTATTCTTCCATTTTGTATTCAAATCCCTATCAAAAACATATAAATTTAACTAACTTGTATAAATTTGCATTCCTTTCATATGTAATTAGTACACTATTACATGTATTTATATTCAAAAGAAAAGAATAAAGAAAGAGAAGGAAAATAAATGAAGTAAACCCCGAGATCAAGTCAATATTGAATTGATGGACAAGGAATAAAGTATGCAGATGATGAATCTCCAATTGATCATCATTACTCTCTCTTTTATCCTCGAAGAATAAGAACTTCATTGCAAATCTTCATTAATTCCGCATATTTGAATATAATCATCCACCTTGTAATTAACCCTATTTTCTATCCATAAATTAACTCTTTTATTTTCTTTAATTTTTCATTTCTATTCCCTATTTAAAAATCACCTAAAATTATAGTAATTATTGTAAATATTTTTTGGTATTAAAAAGAAATTAAAAATACAAAAAAACAAAGCCATTAAAAACAAGTGTTTTTAATTCCTTAAGAAACTTCCAAAAATTCCCTTGTACAAATGACCTCTTCTGACTTTTTAGTCAACAAGAAACTTGTAGATCTCATTAAAATCTACAGCTTTCATGTTTGGACTTTTTGTTAATTCGACCTCCTATTGTTTCTTTCTTTATTTTATTTTTTATCTTATTTTCTGCATAATTGATTAGGCCACATGGTGCCCTCTGAGCCACACACGTGGCCCCTTCTCATCTTGACACCCAACCACCTCCGCTGCCCTTGGATCACCTTTCCCCTACCTTCATCTCCACCGTGTCTTCCTGCTCTCTCCACGGCCCTTGGATTTGCTCCTTTGATATGATCTAAGTCGCACCCTCGTGCTTGCATCTCAGCCATCCGATGCCTCCCCATCTAATGGTTGATCACCCTTCACGTCGCCCGTTCCACACCCATTGTTGGATGAAACACCATCTCCATTTGTCCGTGCTTTATTCTCCACCACTCGATCATATCGCAGGATCTGATCCTAGCCACACACGAGCACCTTCATCTGGGTATCCAAGGGCTATAACCTCGTCTTCCTCCTCTTGACACCTCTCTCATAGGCATTACACCTCGCTCCATTTTCGCTCCCTTCCTATTTTTGCTCCCATGCCTGACCACCTTAATGAATCTCATATCCAACATGCTAACTTTGAGATTCAACATCATCTCCTATACTACAATTTATGATGAATCTCGGATTCAACATGCTAACATTGGTGAATTAGACTCTGTTCCTCAAAATCCATGCATATCTAATAATTAATACAACATGATTAGCATTCATACATGTGTTAATAATAATAGCATTTCATCATGCATAATTGCATAAAATAAGGAACCCAATAATCCAAGTGTAAATTGACATAATAAGCTACTAACTTCCCATATTTTCATTAATTCATTCTAACGGTTATTGACTTGAAACCACTCCATTGTGTATATATTATTAACAAGAATAAATAAAAAATACAAAAAAATTGCTAACTCAAATAAGTATCAAATAAATCCAAAACCTAATTTCACATTATACGAACTAAAGCACACATATCTTCCTCATACAGTGTCTGATTTTGGTCTACTCTACCCACTTTTTAAATACTCCATTTTCAAATACTTCAAAACAAGACCAATTTCATAAAATTCAGAGCTCATCAAATGGTGTCATTGCCTTGGAACATTGAATTTTTAGGGTTTTAAATTATTTTTTGTAATTATTTTTATTGAAATTTATTTTGTGTCATTTTTTCTTTCCCTTTTGCATTTTATTTTTCTGCATTTTATTTTTCATCTTTCTCTCACTTATGATACTAATCGCATCTTCTCTCTTTCTAGATAGCTCGAAATGATTTTTAGATATAATTTAGGAGTTTACAAAGAAGATTGAATTTTAATTTTGTGAGAGAGAGCTTGGATAGTTTATTTTCTACATTATTCACATGGTCTCTCTATATGAACCCTTTAATTTGTAATAATTCGGACTTGACTTCTCTATAGTGTGTCGGATCTGTTTCAACCCCTTCTGTGTGGTTGGGACCCGACTTGAGTGGTGTAAGAATTAGACACATATACGCTTGCTTATTTATTCTTGATTGTGGTCGTAATTCTTAAGTCACATTTTCACTAATTATATGCACCGGTAGATCGTTCAACTTAGCCAATTTTTTAAATCAATTCTTTCCTGCTAATAGAACTATCTGCTTAGGGTGATTTCATCTATGCATATCATCTAGTGTAACTTTTAAAAATTCCTTATATTGCATCTCGCATGAAGAAAGCGAGGAATCATTATAAGTCTTCTTCTTAAGCACGCATCATTAATTTACGCATGTATTGCCTTTTTCGATTCTCCCTCCTCAGTTTTACAACTTAGGAATTAAAGGAATTGGGACTGGTTGTTAGGTGTGAATTTCTGTGCTCACCTAAAACTTCAGTGATAATCTTAATCTAAAACTGGGACTGCTAATTTAGGTGACTATAAATAACCTAACCTAAAATCAAGCTTGTTTTTGGTGAAGAATAACACACAAATTGTTTATAACGACCAGATCGCACACATAGGATATATCAAAAAATCAAAAATTTTCATTCAAACTACTGTTTTTAGAAACAACTAGCTACTTCTCAGGGAGGGTTTTGGGTAGCCGTTTTATGGTCCGACTTCTCTTGGCAGAGTGGGTAGTTTAGAGGACACTGTGAAAAGCTCCATCCTCAAGTAACACGGGTAGTCGTCTAACGATCCGTACTTACACCCATATTGGTTGAAAGTAGATGCAACTAGTTGTATGAACTCAGGACAGTTTTTATTAAATATTTCAGTACCTAATAGCTTTGCTTAATTTTCAAGATTCCTTTATTATTAAATTAAAATTGAGAAAATAAATGATCGAGCCCTGACGTGCCTTCACTAGTGTTGAGTGGGTGAATTGATGAGTTTGAATTGTGTTTTATTTTGTTCGAGTCTTTTGTAGATTTGTACATCCTGTGTATTCTTTCTCCTCAACATTTCTTTGTGCTCCAAACTTTTCCTTTCATCCAAGATGGATTCTTCTAGAGTTCTTCGTTCGAAATTTGTGAACAAATCCCTGAGTTCCTCAAGTAATTCATCACCTCAATTTTGATATGACCCTCTACTCGAAACCCCATGGTATGGGGATGTCACTTTTCTACAAACGATGGTTCACCCTTCACCTATAGGGATTAGTTAATCCCCGACCAACCCTCTCTCCTATTCCCTTCCTGCCAAAGAAACTTTCATCTTGGAAGAACCCCTAAACCTTCCAAGCATGGGCCTAATTCATATTTATATGTATACGAAGGTAAGGAAGAAGTCAAGATGCCTCCAAAGAAGGATGATAATGACAATGACCCTATTCGCGTACTTTTGGTAAGAATAACTACTACCGAACAACACAATAAACTCCTTAGAGCACATATGGCAGAAATGAAACACGACGAAGCTACTATGGAAGCTACATAACTCCCTGATTTAGATGAAGATTATAATTGGTTGAGGTCGGTACTCCCCGAGGATGCGTTCGAACACAAACCACATTTCCTTGCATTATTGCCTAAGTTCGGAGGAAATAATCGTGAAGAACCATATATCTTCCTCCGTGACTTCGAGCTAGTCTGCGCTAACCTATTCCACCCTAGGGTTAGTCAAGACTACATAAGGCTGAGAGCTGTCCCCTTCGCCTTGAGTGATAAGATGGCTAACTAGTTAAAAAACCTATGAGAAGTGGTCATCACATGGGCCACCTTCAAGAAACTATTCTTAAAGAAATTCTACCCAGTAAGTAGAATTAATCAGATGAGGATCAAGCTCAAGAGCTTCATCCAACACCCGAGCGAGCCATTCCATGAAACCTAGGAAAGGTTAATCCAAAAATGCCCAGGACATGGGATAAGCGAAATGATGCTGGTCCAAAGTCTTGTCAGTGGACTAAACCCTGAGACCCAAGGGTTAGTGAGTGCATACTGCAGAGGAAGCTGCATGGGGCGCCACGAGGACACCATCTACAAGGTGTTCGACAAACAAGCAGAATCCAACCGTGCACAAACCACCAATCGGGCTTACATAGCTGTCTCTTAAAAAATGGTGACTAATCTGTCGACAGATCAGAACGCCGACATGGGATATAGCTGATGAGCTAACTATGGTCGAGCATATTTATAAGAAGGTGGATGAACTCCGTAAATCATTCGATATGGAGAAATTGGCTAAATTTCTTAATAAAATGAAGGAACTAGCTAACATGGTATCTAAGTTTCGGAAACCTGCCCTATCTTCACCCCCTACCCCATACACCAAATTTACTACATTTAAGGTCAAGGGGTAGGGCAGCAGAGCTATTGGGGTGGAGACCAAGTCTTTTCCCATCAAACATAAGAAACCTCTGCTCAAACTATTTATGAGGAACCACCACAAGTCACAGAGATAAATGGAGTCTGGTATAACATGGATCCTATCAACCGATTTGATCTGAACTCTACTCCGAACCCTCATCCACCACACTCTTGGCCCATCTACCAGCCTCAACACCAACAACAACAGTGTTAGTAGTACCATCAGGGTTATCAGAACCTGCAACCTCATTAACAACAGTATCAGTGCCAGGGCCAGTAGGGCTAATTTAGACATAATCAGCAGACTCAGGCCAAGCAGGGCTAGGGGTCTTCCTCTTCTTCGATCTCTTCTAAACTACAACGAGTGCTGGACAAACTTCATGATAAGAAAATTGACATTAATCGACTCTCTCGATGGAAAGATGAGTTGACTACATCCAAAATCGTATTCCAGCTCAAGTCCAGGCTAATCAAAACTACCTTGGACAGAATTAGGTATTAATATGAGAATATTCTTTACCTGAATTTGAGATCTTTTTGCATGATGACACTTATCATATTTCTCTTAGGAACGAAAAGACCGTAACCATGCTTGATCGAGCGAAAGAACATGGTGACATAGCACCAGTGCCAACTAATACACATATGGGGAAGAAGAGGAAGAGATGCAAGAGGAGGAGAAATAAGAACTCCTACCCACACCACCCATCGAGCACTACACCATGAAGGACCCTGGAGAGTTGGAGTCTAAAGAAGCGTCACCAAAACATCCGTAGCAGTTGACCACCAATTTCCCTATTTTTGGTTCCGTCAGTCTGAGTCCTGTAAATATGTTTAATTCCTCATTCAATAAAAGTGATATTTTTATCACAATGAGCTCATTCATTTCCCCCATGCTCTTACAGCAGGAAAGAAGGAAAATATAAAAAACCAAAAAATGATGAAGAGATGGCCACCATCTGCAGAGAAATATCAAGGTCACTTTATCCCTAGACGAGATGATAGAAAGAGACCTAGCTTTTAGGAAATACCTTAAGGTGAGATGCATACCAACAAAGACCAGCAAAAAGAATCCTAGATGAACAAAGAAGCACATACTCTATATTTACACATCTCACCTGATAAAAAATGAGCTACCAAGGAAGAAAAGAGACATGGGTGCTCACTTTATGACTAGTCAGGTTAAGAAAATCAAGTTTGCCCGAACACTGTTAGACAATGGATCCTCCATCAATCTCATGCACACAACTCTATATGAGCATCTAAATCTAGGCCCTCTTAAGAAATCTAGAGCCATACTTCAATTCGCAGATTCATCAACTAAGATACCTAAGGAGGAGATTAGAAATGTTTTCATCAACATAGAGGGACAGAATTATCCAGTATATTTCACAGTACTTGACATGGATGTCCCTAGAAATTGGAAAGATTCTGAAATGATACTAGGATGACCCTTCCTTAGGATCGTAGGAGCTCCATTTGATATATGGGAGAATCCAGTTTGAATAAGTTGAACTTAAAATGAAGCAAACTAGGTTTCAACGACCTGAATCCGAATCTAGCATTGAATCCGAAAATTCAGAATTTGACACAGATTACACAGAAGCAACAGTTGGGCCATGGAGACAAAACCCGACCATAATGATAGAATCACTCTCATCTGGCGAGGACAGTTGATAAATTAATCTACCATCTCATACATGCATCTACCTACCCTCCTAGAGACTCAGAGCTCCCTTTTGGCATGTTAGTCCATTCTCTTTCTGGACAATCCCAAAGTGAGGTAAACAGATCGGACGTGGCGTTTTCCAAACCACATCGTATCTTTAGCGACCTGGTCTCTGAAACAATTATTAAAAGCGTTCAAAACAACACGAGTAGATTGTAGTATCGAAAGTCAACTCATGTCTCGAAATCTCGTGGAAGACTTGTACAACCTTGGGTTCTACTAGGAGAAAAAAGACCATGTACTTAGTTCATCATTAGCGACCACCCTAAGATTCTTCTTCTATAGTTCTGGGCTCGACTTCCGACCCTCGATGCTCCGACCTGTCAAAATAGATAATCTTTCCTCATGTCCCCACTATGAGTCTGACTTTTTTTTGAATTTGTCCTAGCAAGTCAGCTACCTTTGGTCGAGGACTGATGAATCTACGATTCTCATTCTTTATTCTTTTATTTTAGCTTTATCTTTTAGCAAAATCATCTATAAATACCTATAAATACAACAAATTAACTATGTGCATGTCATTGTTTCTAGTGCATAATTAGCACCTTTTCTATAGAAACAAAAAAAATAAAGAGAAAAGAAAAAGAAGGATGTATTTAGAATAAATACATAGTTGCCCAAACCGCAAGAGAAGACAAGTCTTGACCTGATCGCAAAAGAATAAGTAAAGAGAGGTAAGGGTACACTATGTATTATACATATTACCTATGCTTGTAAATATAATTATTTACATTTATTCTACTTTTTGTAAAATTTTTATTATTTTTGAATAATTGTATAAAGTCCTAATAAAAATATAAAAACAAAATAAAAATAAGAAAATACAAAATAAAAAAAATACAAAATACACAATCCGGTATACAGAGGTCACATGTGTATAAGTGTATTGTTTACCTTTTTATTTAATACCTTTCTCTAAATTATAAAAATAAAATAAAAAATCATTTTATATATTTTATAAATAAATAAATATAAAATAAAAAGAATTTTTATAAAGATAATAAAATAAAAATACATGTATGATAACAGGCCTAAATACTCGGGTATAAGGTACTAAATAGGTCGTTGCGACCCAAGCGATCAGACAATGTAAATCAAGAAAAATGAACCACTAAATAGAGATAAAATCGATCAAAACACGAATAGCGGTCCTGCTATGGGATTAACCTGGTATAGCACCCAGGGTCGAACTCAAGGAGCACGGGTTGGCCGAAAGGCCTACGAAGTAGTAAAAAGAAAGAAAATAAAAGAACAAAATATTTTTAGTGGTTTTTGAATATTTTTATATTTTTTTGGATTTTTAAGTAATTAAGAAAATAAAGAAAAACAAGGAAAAGTACACTTCAACAATTTATTCAAAGCATCAAAAATCAACCAAAAATTGAAATAAAAATATTTTTATGTATTTTATATTTTGTAGTGTTTTTGGTGAATTTGTGAGAATTTTCTGATGTTTATTTTATTTTCTAAAAATCAAAAAGTGAAGCAAACAGTGGGTACTGTCCAGCCGAGCCAAAAAGCCCTTGATAAAATATGTAAGGGCCTTAAAATGGCCTGGAGGTAATTTTCCTGTAAAGATGATAAAACAAGGAAAATTTAGGTACCAATTTTATTATTTTTGGATTATTAATTTATTTACTAGAATTTTTATGGGTTTTTGAGTGTTTTTAAGTTTTTAGTGGTTTTTAGTAATTAAAAATAGCCAAAATTGGCTAGAAAATCAAACTAAGTAAAATAGACAGTAGCTAATTTTTGTAGAATTTTTAAGTGAGTTTTAATATTTTTTTGTGATTTTTCAAGTTAGACAGTAGCAAAAATGAAGGTTTTTTATTTTTTAAAAATATCAAACGAAATAAAAAATGTCCTCAAAAATCCACGAAAATCCTACACCATGGCAGGAGCCATGTGTCGAATTCTCGTTGGATTTGGAGGCGATTTGATATTTTATTCAAAAATAAAAGAGGGGCACTGTGTACAGGGACCACATTGCAAATACCCGAAGTTCTGGGGGGTCTGGTGCAAAATACCCAGCAAAACACGCGCCACGCGCGTGCCTGGGGCACTCAGGGACCCATATGTAATAAAAATAAGTCCCGAGGACTTATTGGTAATAGGGACCACAAGTCCAGGGGCTTATCTGCAAAATACCCAAGATATATCACACATGTGGAAATAAATCACGCACAGGGGTATAAATGCAAATAGATAAAAGTTTTCATTCATTCAATAACATCCAGAACTACAGGGGTCTCTACTGCAAATAAACCAAAATATCACGTGTCGAAGCACGTGTCCACAACTGGCAGGGGTATAAATGCAAATAAACTAAAGCACAGGGTCCAATATGCAAATAGCCCTAAAACTAAACAACTGACTTTAATATTTACAGGACTAAAATGAAATAAAAATAAAGACAGGGCCTAAGGGTAAATTACCCTTTATTATGCGGAGGGGCTGGATGGCTACCACGTGGGTGATCGAACGGTCGAGGGCAGGAGGCACTCCAGCGCTGGTGTCCTCGGGTTGATCCAACGGTAACGGCCGAGCCACGTGTCGATCAAACGGCTGGGATCAGACTCCTCAGATCCAACGTCAAAGGGGGGTCCAGGAACGAACGGACGGTCCGGATGGCACCTGGAGCAGGAGGCTGATCCGACGGCGATGGAGGATGCTGGAAGAACAGGTGCCCGGCGAGACTCGCCGGGCTCGAGCGTGCGCTATGCTCCTCCTTGGAGCACTCTGATGGTCGGAGAAGAAAGCTGGAGTGCTCCTGCGTCTGCTGCGATGCTCTGATGATCGAGCCGAGCTCCGAGGAGCTCGGGCGGGGTCGGCGGAGCTGGGTCTCCTGGCTGGATGACGAAGGGCCTCAGATGGCCCTCGTTTCGACCTGAAAAGTGAACCAGAAGACTCACGGGTCGAGGGCAAATTGCCTCGACCCGGTTAGGCGAAGTGGGGGTGACTGATGCGTCGGGATGGCGAGCTCCGGCGAAGGTGGTGGACGGAGGAGCTCGGTTCCCAGCTCCTGTGCGAGCTGGGTTGAGTGAGTGGGTGAAGAATGTGCGTCGGAGAGAGGCGGGTGTGTTGGTCGATTCCGATGATCGATAGGGATAACGGAGTGGTCAGAATCAACGATATACGACGGCGGCGCGAATTGGGAGAAAATGGAAATCAAAGAAAACGGGAAGCCTAAGGGGGTACCTGGGTGGTCGGAGAGACTGGGGAGGAGCTGCTGAAGCTCCTGGTCGTCGCCTCGAGGATCGTCTCGCTCCGAGGCTCGGAGCTCACGCCGGTGGCGGAGCTGCGGCGGCTGTGCTCGCCGGATCGATGGCGAAGCTCCCTCTCCTCGCTTCGACAGGCTCAGACGCGAGCTGTCACTCTCACGATTGCTCTGGAGCTCACAGGAGGAGGAAACAACTAGCCAAAGATCGAGCAAATGGGTGGCGGAGCTGCAGCTTTATACGGCTAGGGGTCCGGCTAGGAGAGGTCCGGGCATGCTTGTCAGAGCACGGATCCCCATAACCCACCCCAGGCGTGGATCATGATTGATCAATCTCGGATTAGGACCCGGGGTTAGGTGGAATGATGATCGGGTCGAGCGGGCAAAAATTGGAGAAATCGGGTCCACGACCCAGATCCGCGGGATGTGGTCCTGGTGGGGGTAGTTGACCGGGAGGTCAACATCCCCAGGACCCAATGGAAATCGGCCACGTGGCTGAATCTTGAAGCTCAAAATTAAGTAGCAAATGGCCGAATTTGCAAAAACTTAAAACATGAAATATTTTTATTTTATTTTTTTCTATTTTTAGTGATTTTTAATTAATTTTTGGAAATAAAAATAAGCTATATACATAGTATGTACTCTATAGGTATAGGTACACAATTAGGGTTTTTGATTTTTGATTTTTAAATTATTATTTTTATGCAATTTTATTCCTATTTTATATTTTATTTATTTTCATTATAAAATAAGGAATAAAAGGGTATTTTTATTTCATTTTTAATATTTATATACATAGGTGAAATGATATATATGTACATCTATATACATGGTATATGTACAATGTATTTTTGTATTTTTAATTTTGTTATTTTTATTTGTTTTTGTTTTAATTGTTTTTATTTTATTTATTTACAATATATAATATAGACTATTCACAAAAATTTTGGAAATTAAATTTATTTATTTATAAGGTTAAATAAATATATGGGAGTGGTTTATGTACATGGTGAAGGTGGTATTTTTGTTCTTTTTGATTTTTATTTTTTTTTGATTTTATACTTCTAAGTATATATAAGTATTTACAAGTATATTTTTGGTGAGGAAAATATCTTTATTTTATTTACATAAATATTTACACTCATGAGCCCCTATCTCCCTCTACTTTGGCTTTTATGCGGTCAGGCCCATGCTGAGCCCTCCCTTGGGTTAGGTTGCTCAATATTTATTCTAAATATTTCCCTCCTTTTCTTTTTAATCTTTATTCTTTTATTTTTGCACAAAAACATGCTAATTATAGGTTTTTACACAATGCATGCTTTTGATAATTATTCCTATTTACACATATCTACATGCATTTGCAAAGGCTTTTGTAGCTAAAATATAAGAATAAAGAGTGATGAATGAGTATTCATCACCCCCCTATACTTAACTTTGCTAGTCCCTTAGCAAACACTTATTTGAAAAAGAAGTGAAAAAGAAAGAAAGAAAAAGAAAAAGAGGATGTACATGGATCAAGGCTGATTATTAAACTTGCCTTCATTAAATTGGGGTATGGAGCTCGATCAGATCTTTGGATTATTAATGTGTCGGAACCTTATTTAGACTTAAGCTTAAGACTCAACAGCCTCTAAGTTCCACTAATCTATAACCAAGACTCCTCAATGCTCCAGATCAGAACAAGTCATCAATCACAAACCCTGAAGACCATGAATCTTTTCTTGTCCTGTGAATGTGAGGTCTAAGCTCTCCACCTCAGAAATGGCAACTTGATAACCCTCCCCAACAAGGTAACTCTATGACCTCAATCTGGCCACTCTTTCCTCGAGGAGCGGGGTATTCCCTTCTAAGTTCAAGTTCAACCGGCTCAAGAAGAGGGGGAAGAAGAGAATGGGTCAAGGCCAGTGTAGCCAAGTACCCTTGGGAGCTTGACCAGTGTAGCCATGTCTCCCTGCTGCAAGCTACAACAGGTGGATCATGAAACCAAGCTTTGCTTATTGCACTCTATATACATACTCCGGTGGGATTATCATTTTCTCTCAGACCCACCACTTTTTTGGAGTTCTTTTCTTTTTGCACATTTTTTTTCAAGTGCATCTGTACAACATATACACGTGCAGCATATATACAAGGAGTTTTTCCTCTTGAGCCAGTAGACTATCCCTCTTTTGAAGCTTTATTGCAACCCACAACTCCCGTCGTTAGACCTCATGGCAACCAGACCAAGTTGAGACGCACTTCCTTCACTAAAAGAAGAAGAGAGGTTCCGCCTAGAAGTACTACCCTCATATGCTACCCCAAGTCAAGGAAGACTGCCTCCTCACCACCTCATCCGTAGAGAGCTCGGTGCATAGTGCTGGTGTCCAAGTAAAGCCATAATCTATATGAGTCATGTGTTGTTGTTAAGTGCTCTACTTAGGCTCATTGAGATGACATGTGATCATAGCCTAGTGGACTCAAAGAATTAAGTCACCATGGACCTGAAAAGCCTTAAACCTAAGCCCTATAAGGTTCCTCTTAGAAGTTAAGTGGATTAAGATCTTAATCAAGCTCCATTTCTCAATTTGATTCCAGGCTAGTTTAAATGTCAACTATCATCCAGAAAAAACTATATACATATGTACAAAAAGATGCTTATTTACACAAATTTTACACACATGCAAAATTTTTGAAAAATGTTTTGAAATCATGAATGGATGATGCATGAAGTGAAAGTTTTGCAAAAAGATATTTACACACATTTACACAAGATTTTTGCAAACTTTTGATTTTCAAAACATTTTGGAAAAATTTTGTACTATATACATAATTTTGATACAAAAATATTTACACAAGCTTTACACAAAAGATTTTTGAAATCATTTTTACAAAAATAATTTGTACACTAGCTATTTATGTGCAAATAAAAGAAGTTTATGTACATGAAAAAGTTTTTAATTTTTGTGATTTTTAGCCATTTTATTTATTAACACACTCACACAAAGTACGAGTTATGGCTAGAGTATATATGAAATATATACACACACCCCTATACTTAGCTCGAACGATGTCCTCAGAGTCAAGAGCGATGAAGAAGACATAACTCGTGCTAGGTATAGGGAAGTGAAAAGAAAGGCTATATACAAAGAAGAATGAAAAGTCAAGAGGGTCTCAGGCCTTCCCCCTATACTTAGGATTAAATAATCCTAAGTATAGCAGGCTGTATACTAAGGAAAAACCTGAGTGGAGAATGTATAGGGTCTACCCCCCCTATACTTAGGGTGAAATGTCCCTAAGTATAGGTAGCAAAAACAGGGGTAGACAGAAACAAAAGAAATACCCAAAAAGGTCTCACATCCCCCCTATACTTAGGGTAAAGTGCACCCTAAGTATAACATAATCACAAGATAAAGAAAGGGATGTGGGACTAAAGAATGTAGTGATATGGACATCTGGATCTATACAAGGCGGAAGATCAGTGAAACTCAGGCGTGAGATGCATTAGATGTGAGTCAAAGACCACATCTCACGCAAAATGAATAGGGGCAAGATCAGCGACCCACGGCTCATGATCTAGAAATGGCTTGAGCCGCTGGCCGTTCACTCGAAAGGTACTCTCAGAAGACAACTCAGATATATCAATGCTACCATTGTCGTGTACCTTTCTGACCAAGTAGGGTCCCTTCCATTTGCTCTGTAGCTTCCCTGGAAATAAACGTAGCCTCGCATCAAACAACCATACTCTCTGTCCAATCTCAAAATGCTTGTGGCTGATATGAGAATCATGCCACTCCTTCACTTTCTCCTTATAATGTAGGCTGTTTGAGAATGCTGTATCTCTAAGCTCCTCCAAGGCGGCTAACTCTTCCCTCCTCTGGTCTCCCATACCATCTGGATCCATAAGAATATCTGTGACTGCCCAAAGTGACTTGTGCCTCAGCTCAACAGGTAAATGGCACGGCTTGCCATATACGAGGCGAAAGGGAGATGTGCCCAATGGTGTCTTGAAAGACGTCCTATATGCCCACAAGACCGAGTCCAAAAGCTGTGACCAATCCTTTCGGTCAGGGCGGACGACTTTCTGCAATATAGTCTTGATCTCCCTATTCGACACCTCGGCTAGACCATTCGTCTGTGGATGGTAAGGTGTGGCAACACGATGGTCTATACCGAACTCGCTAGCAAGGGCCTTCACCTGGTCGTTGATGAAATGCGATCCCCCATCAGAAATCAGAACTCGTGGAACCCCGAACCGCGTGATGATATGCTTCCTCAAAAATCGGCAAACTGTCCTCGCATCAGCAGCTCGGGCGGGGATAGCCTCCACCCAACGACTAACATAATCTACGGCCAACAAAATGTACTCAAATCCCTGACTCTTAGGGAATGGACCCATGAAATCGATGCCCCATGCGTCAAAAACCTCACAGAAGTGAATGGGCTGCATCGGCATCATATCACGCTGTCCACAAGTGCCCATCCTCTGACAGTCAGTACACCTCTTCATGAACTCATCTGAGTCCTTGAAGAGGGTAGGCCACCACAAGCCGGATTGGAGCACTTTCTGTGCCGTTCTCCTCCCAGAATGATGTCCTCCTGCCTCAAGCTTGTGGCAGTAAGTGAGGACGCTATGGTGTTCCTCCTGAGGAATACACCGACGCCAGACGCTATCCCCTCCTTCGTGGTAAAGGATGGGATCCTCCCAATGGTAGGACTTGGCCTTCGCGAGGAAGGTCTCAAGCCTCTGCCTGGGCCAATCTTGTGGAACTTTCCCAGCAACGAGAAAGTTCACAATATCGGCATACCATGGGAGTGAGGCGATAGCAAGGATCGCCTCATCTGGGAAGGTATCTCGAATAGGATCAATCTGCTCAGACTCCTCAGGCTGCTCTAAACGGGAGAGATGATCCGCCACCACATTCTTGACTCCAGGCTTATCCTTGATCTCAATGTCGAACTCCTGGAGTAGAAGGATCCATCTAGTCAATCTGGCCTTGGCATCCTTCTTTGCCATGAGGTACCTTATGGCGGTGTGATCTGTGTACAAAGTCACTCTAGATCCAATGATATACGATCTTAACTTATCTAGGGCGAACACTACGGCTAGCATCTCCTTCTCTGTGACCGTGTAATTCCGCTGGGTGGAATCCAATGTGCGGCTAGCGTAGTGGATAGCAAATGTAACTCCATCCCTCCTCTGTCCCAGCACTGCCCCTACGGCAAAATCGGAGGCATCCGTCATGATCTCGAATGGGAGAGACCAATCAGGCGGCTGGAGGACAGGAGCCTCAATAACACACTGCTGGAGAGTCGCGAAGGACGAAAGACACTTGTCATCGACAAGGAACTCGGTGTCTTTCGTCAAGAGGTCAGTCAACGGTCGGGCAATCCTGCTGAAATCCTGAATAAATCTCCTATAAAATCCAACGTGCCCCAGGAATGACCGTAGCTGCCTCAAATTGGACGGTGGTGCGAGTTTTCTAATGACATCCACCTTGGCCGGATCAACCTCCATGCCCCTGTTGGAGATGATGTGGCCAAGCACCGTCCCTTGAGTCACCATGAAGTGACTCTTCTCCCAAGATAAAACCAAATGGTACTCAATACATCGCTGGAGTACTCGGTCTAGGCAGTCAAGACAGGAGTCGAATCTGTCACCGTAGACCGAGAAATCATCCATGAAGACCTCCAAACACTCCCCTACCATGTCCGAAAAGATCGACAGCATGCACCTCTGAAAAGTCGCAGGGGCATTGCATAGCCCAAATGGCATGCGTCGAAAAGCATATGTGTCGAAGGGACAGGTAAAGGTGGTCTTCTCCTGATCCTCAGGAGAGATGGCCACCTGGTTGTAGCCCGAGTACCCATCCAGGAAGCAATAATGGCTCTTCCCTGCCAGTCTCTCAATGATCTGGTCAATAAAAGGCAGGGGGAAATGGTCCTTCTTGGTGGCCTGGTTGAGTCTCCTGTAGTCAACACAGACCCTCCAAGAGGTGGGTACTCGTGTAGCAATCTCCTCTCCCGACTCACTGATCACAGTCGTGATGCCCGTCTTCTTGGGCACCACATGCAAGGGGCTGACCCACTTGGAGTCGGAAATGGGATAAATAAAATCTGCACTCCACCATTTAGATATTTCCTTCATCACGACCTCTCTCAGGTTGGGGTTCAGTCGCCGCTGGAACTCACGCGACGGCTTCGCCCCCTCCTCGAGATAGATATGGTGGGAGCACACTGATGGACTAATCCCATGGAGATCTGCTACGCTCCATCCGATTGCCTTGCAGTTCTTTTCAAGAACCCCCATCAAACGGGATTCCTGATCTCCAGTCAGATCGGCGGAGATGATGACTGGGTACATCTCATGCTCGCCCGCAAGGAACCGATACTTCAGCGAAGTAGGGAGCGACTTCAGCTCTGGAAGGCTGGGTGCTGGCAAATCTGGCTGCGGAAGGAAATGAGTCAATGCTGCTAAGTCTGCCAAATCTGCCTGGGAGAAAGAAAGCGAACTCTCGCAAACTGGATCTGGAGGAGGCTGCTCAACTGTGTTGTCTCTGATCTGCTCTGCATCTACCTCCTCCTCCTCTGTAGGCTCAGGTGGACTTAGGTCTGGCATCTGATCATCACAATCTGCCCTATCAGACTCTGAATCCGAGGGATCTGCATCAAATACGGTGGCATCAGTACCACCGAAACACAAGGTGGCCTCAGCACCACCATCACTGAAATCCGTGTCGCGGTCAAGAACCGACTCTGCTGCCTCTATAGTATCCTGGACCAGGGCTGTGCTCTCCAAGCTCTCCTCTGCTGTCATCTCTGCATCAGTGGTGTCTGGAAATGAGAGGATGGCCTGTGCTGCAGGATCTGCCCATGCTGCCTCATCATCTGTGATCACAAAATCACAGTCCTGGTGGATGTCTGGCTCTGCGTCTGTCAGCTGCTCTGAATCTGTGCTGGCCTCTGAGCGTGCTCTCTCTCTAGTTCTGTAGTCCTCGACCGTCTCTATTTGTATACTCTCGCCCTCGACGCGAAAGTATACCTTCCCGCTATCATGATCGGTCACCACCTTGGCTGTGGCCAAGAACAGACGACCAAGGATGATGGGGGTATCGGTCACTGAGTCAGGGATCTCCATGTCCAACACTACGAAGTCCACGGGGAATTTCAGGCCCTGAATCGTGACGATAACATCTCGCAACAACCCCATCGGCCTCTTGACAGATCGATCAGCAAACTGAAGGACTGTCCTGCTCTGTCGAAGAGTGCCCAACTCGAAGTGGTCGAGAAGGGCTACCGGAAGAAGGTTGATCGACGATCCTCTATCTAATAGAGTCCGGTCGAACCTCTGCTCATTAATCTGGCATCTGACATACGGGGCCCCTGAATCTGGCCTCTTAGCCGGCAGACGGTTCTGGATCGCAAAACACGTGGCTTTCGTCAGCACATGAATCTCTGAAGTGTGGTTCCTCCTCCTCCTCCTGACTGTGGTCCTGACTCTCAAAGATCGCTGAAGAAGGGGGATGTGCTGCAAAGCCTCCTGGAGGGTCAGCTGGATGTGAAATCTGTCAATCATACTCTGGCTGAATTCCTCCTGCTCTCTCTTTTTTGGGTCTTTTTCTTTTTTCTTCCTCTTCCCCATCTGAAGGGCTCTAGGGAAGGGGATCACAGGGTCCTTCGCAGATGAAAGACTAGGAAAAGGCCTAGACGGCTCGACGGCCGGATCCGCACATACATCAAGCACCACAGTGGGACCAGAAGAAACTAAATCTTTTTCTTTATTCAAAATAGAGTTCTGAGATACATCCACACGAGGAAAGACAACATCTCTATCAAAACAAACACCGGTGGCCTCAGTACCACCTCTGGCTGGCTCTGCAACTGCTACTCTGGACGTCTCGCGGCATCAGTACCGCGGGCTGGCTCGGCTATGCTGGTGGCGTCAGTACCACCTCCTCGAACTGGTGAAGTGGCGGCCCTCAATACCGCCGGTGGAATCAGCATCCTTGGTAGCATCAGTACCACCGTCATCAGGTGTGACCTCAGTACCGCTCTCCTCCTCCTCCTCATACGGCGCTCTGGGTGGATCCTCGAGTCGTCGCTCAGATGAGGCGCCGCCTGCTGGTGCTCTACCGCTCCTAAGTGTAACAAAATCAACATCAAATAGATCCGAAGATGTATCAACAAATGGGTCACTAGGAGTGGCATGCTCAGTGGAAACTACCTGCTCAGACTTCCTCTTGAGGCTATTAGGGTTCGGCTCGATCTGTGCAGGAATAGCGGCCTTCCCTCTCACCAAGTCCCGCATCTCCTGGCGGAACTCGTCCATCTCCCGTCTAAATGTGGCCTACTGATCCATGAGGAGGCGGGCGATGTCATCCAAGGCGGGGCTCTCCTGGGAACCCGACGGGTAGCCTCTCTGGTGCTGAGGCTGCTGGAACTGCTGGTGGTGCTGCTGAGAGGGGTAGGAAGAGGGATGCTGCTGGTATGCTGGGTGAGCCTGCTGCTCACGTCTCCAAGACTGTCCCTGCTGCTGATAGGGACGAGGACCGAAGGACGACTGCTGGTGTGACTGGTAGGCTGGGGGCTGCTGCTGCGACTGGTGATCTCTCTACTGGCCATACTGCCCTCCCTGACCGGCTGGCTGCTACTGGGGCTGGGTACCTCCATTCCCCAACCTGAATCCGGGATGGTCTCGTCGGATCCCAGACTGGGGGCGGTCATACCAAATCCCGTTGACATCCATCAACGGCTCTGCATCGTAGGGGGCTGGCGGGAGTACTGCCAGAGGCTGATCCGGCTGGTAGACCACCATCTGCATGTCTGGAGATGGTGGGGACTGGTAGGTGGGCTGCGGCTGCTGGTACGGCTCCGCCTGTACAAGATGGACCTGTCTAGGCTGCTGAAAGGTGCTGGAGCGCTGGGACGAGCTGCTGCTGCCGCCGGAGTTGCCTCGCGACTGAAGACGGGGCTGTGAAGCCGTCTGTGCCTCCTGGAGACACATGAGCTGGGTCTTCATGTCGCTCAGAGTCTGTGCCATCTGCTCCATCTGCGTGATTCCCTGGCACTGCTTTTCTCTATCAGCTCCATGCGGTCCAACTTCTCGCTGATGATGCCCATGTCCGCAGCGGACGACTCTGCCTGTGCTGCTGCGACTGCGGACGAACTAGATGGACCTGCATCGACCCGTGCTATCCGCTGGTACTGCACGGGTCCTGGCTGCTGCTGGGGTCTCCCCTGAGTGTACAACCGGGTCTGGGATATCACCATATAATTCTCAGCCATCTCCTCGAAGATGGCCCAGACCTGGTCGTGGTCCCTTGGTGAAATAGGACCCGCCGCAAGAAGCATTCACCAAGCCCTGGAGCTCTGGTGTCAACCCGCTGAAGAAGCTCTGCACAAGGTTCGGCTTCGTGATATCGTGGTGCGGGCATCTGTCTGTGAGCTCTCGAAACCTCTCCCATGCCTCATGAAATTGCTCGTTGGGGAGCATGGAGAAGTTGCTGATCAGGGCCCTCGCTGCATTCGTCCGCCCGAGTGGATAGTAACTTGTTCAAGTACTCGGTGCGGAGCTGCTCCCAGGTGTAGACGAACTTCCCCAGATGCTTCAACCAGGTGGCTGCTCTGTCTGCTAGGGAGAAGGGGAAGGCAATCATCCGAATCGTATCCTGGTCCACATGGCGGTCGTGGACAGTACTGCAAATCATCAGGAACTCCTGGAGGTGGAGGTGGGGCTCCTTGGTGGCAAGTCCGTGAAAACGGGGAAGCATCTATAGGGTGTTCGGGGGGAACTTGAAGTCCCCCACGATAGCAGGTACCACCACCCAATGGTGCATCAGTGTAGATCCGGGGTTGTGCAACTCCCGCATCGGTCTCGGTGGTCCTCCTGCCGCGGCGGCTGCCGCTGCGGCGGCGGCTGCGGCTGCTGCTGCTGGGGCTCGTGCCTCTGCATCTAGTATGTCCTCAGGCTCGCTCTGCTCATCTCGCTCTGCTCGGAGGCGCTCCAACTCTCTCCTCATCTCAATCATGAACGCTCCCTGATCGCGTAACTGCTGCTAAACTGTCTCTAATGAGGCGATCAAGGTGGAGTTGATCGCTCCCCTGATCCATCACGACGTACTCTGTACGGGAACGATCCTCGGAACTGCCGGCCATGACGTCTGCTGCAAAATCAAATGAGCCCAACTCAGGTGCTGTCAAATCTATCAATCTCTCCTCGGGCTCATGTCTCTCAGTCTGAAAGAAAGGGGGTCGAGGGGGAATAGGGCGGATTCGTACTCGGGCTCGGAGAGCTGGTCTTGGCTCCCGCGAGCCAACCTAGATGATTGGGTAGACGTGCCCGAGAGCGGTGCAGCCAGAGGCTGCCTAAGAGAGCGTCTACCCATCATCTTGATCTGGCGAGTAAGGCGGATGAGATCTGGAGAAACTATGATCACAAAACAAACCCCCGGTTCACCAACGCGACGTGAGCTGAAGACCGTGAAAGTTCGGCCAAATTATCTTGTCAATTTTATTAGGTGAACACACAAAATATCAGAGCGCTTACGTGACCTGTTAGGATACCCGATGCTACCCCAACCGACTGGCCCGCACGGAGAAGTCGGTAATCAGTCGGGACTAGCACCGGAGGGCTCTACCTAGGGTGCGGGTCACTCTCTCGCGCATCGAAACCATACAATGAGGGGGTTGCTCTCCCCAAGACAAAATTTTTAGGGTGAGCGTCTTTTAAGATCAATAGTGTTAACCAGTCCCAATTTTATGGTTTTCTCTTTTTAATCTTTTTCAAATCAAAACAAAAGGCCTAACGAATTTTTCGGTTCTCCTGGTTATTAAGTCCGAAACAGGGGGGAGAAGACGAAAAAGCCGATGCACGATGAAATCAATGATGCATGCTGAGTAAGAAATGCGTACCTTGTCTCCAGCACTCTACATGCAAGTGATCCGCGCAGAATTGAAAGACTGAAAATAAACTACCTATATGATGCAACGGGAAAGCCGAGTCCTAGACGAGCAATTTCTGTAGCAAGAACCGTCTAACCGATCATCGACCTCCAAGCCAAAGAGTCCGGTCTTGGCCCGTCCCTCCTCTGTCCGACAAATCGGGGGTAGGAGAAAGCGCTTTACAGGACGGGCTGCGGCACGTAGGCTACGAAGGAGATGATTCGGTTATTTTTATTAATGATTTTTAGTAGGTCCAATTAACATTCTATAGGAACAGACAAGCAATTAAGTGTGGGATCCTACTAATTATGGCACAAGCAAGCGAAATTCCTAAGTCTAGGGGCTCGAGCAAAAACCGCGTAAACACCGGAAAAGGCAGAAAGAAAATAAAAAGAAAACCGCGTAAAAGCCGCGAAAAACTCCTAAGGGTCCCCCGAGCACACCGGTGCTCGGCGAAACAGACCCGCTAAGTGTCCAAGCAATGTCCAAGTCCTGAGAGTGTCCCTGTATTATTACAATAATAATAATCAAAAATAAAACCTACTCTAACCTCACCCACTCCACTCTCTCTCTCTCGCTCTCTCCTGCGGCTTCGTAGAGAATGAAGCCGCCTCCAAGTTCCTCGACTGCACCGGCTCCTCGAAAGTCGCCTCCGCGATCCTCGGGCCCTCGCAAGAAAAAGAGATGAGTGGTCAGACCAGAATAATCAAATAAAAATAAAGAGAAAATAAATGAAACTAAAAGTGAGGGTATATGTGCAAAAATTCAAAATTAAATAAAACACTCAAAATAAAACAAAGACAAAAATAAAAGAAAAGAAAATAAAAGAAAATAAAACAAAAATAAAATGAAAACAAAAGCCGCGAAAAAGCCGCGAGCTCTGAAAGAGCCGCGAAAAGCCGCGAAAATAAAAACGAAAATCAAACGAAAACTACTAAGTCGTGCTCCCCGGCAACGATGCCATTCTGATAACAGGGCTGAACACTCGGGTATAATGTACTAAATAGGTCGTTGCGACCCAAGCGATCAGACGATGTAAATCAAGAAAAATGAACCACTAAATAGAGATAAAATCGATCAAAACACGAATAGCGGTTCTGCTATGGGACCAACCTGGTATAGCACCCAGGGTCGAACTCAAGGAGCACGGGTTGGCCAAAAGGCCTACGAAGTAGTAAAAAGAAAGAAAATAAAAGAACAAAATATTTTTAGTGGTTTTTGAATATTTTTATATTTTTTTGGATTTTTAAGTAATTAAGAAAATAAAGAAAAACAAGGAAAAGTACACTTCAACAATTTATTCAAAGCATCAAAAATCAACCAAAAATTGAAATAAAAATATTTTTATGTATTTTATATTTTGTAGTGTTTTTGGTGAATTTTTAAGAATTTTCTGATGTTTATTTTATTTTCTAAAAATCAAAAAGTGAAGCAAACAGTGGGTACCGTCCAGCCGAGCCAAAAAGCCCTAGATAAAATATCTAAGGGCCTTAAAATGGCCTGGAGGTAATTTTCCTGTAAAGATGATAAAACAAGGAAAATTTAGGTACCAATTTTATTATTTTTGGATTATTAATTTATTTACTAGAATTTTTATGGGTTTTTGAGTGTTTTAAGTTTTTAGTGGTTTTTAGTAATGAAAAATAGCCAAAATTGGCTAGAAAATCAAACTAAGTAAAATAGACATAGCTAATTTTTGTAGAATTTTTAAGTGAGTTTTAATATTTTTTGTGATTTTTCAAGTTAGACAGTAGCAAAAATGAAGGTTTTTGATTTTTTAAAAATATCAAACGAAATAAAAAATGTCCTCAAAAATCCACGAAAATCCTACACCATGGTAGGAGCCATGTGTCGAATTCTCGTTGGATTTGGAGGTGATTTGATATTTTATTCAAAAATAAAAGAGGGGCACTGTGCACAGGGACCAAAGTGCAAATACCCGAAGTTCTGGGGGGTCTGGTGCAAAATACCCAGCAAAACACGCGCCACGCGCATGCCTGGGGCACTCAGGGACCCATATGTAAAAAAAATAAGTCCCGAGGACTTATTGGTAACAGGTACCACAAGTCCAGGGGCTTATCTGCAAAATACCCAAGATATATCGCACATGTGGAAATAAATCACGCACAGGGGTATAAATGCAAATAGATAAAAGTTTTCATTCATTCAATAACATCCAGAACTACAGGGGTCTCTATTGCAAATAAACCAAAATATCACGTGTCGAAGCACGTGTCCACAACTAGCAGGGGTATAAATGCAAATAAACTAAAGCATAGGGTCCAATATGCAAATAGCCCTAAAACTAAACAACTGACTTTAATATTTACAGGACTAAAACGAAATAAAAATAAAGACAGGGCCTAAGGGTAAATTACCCTTTATTATGCGGAGGGGCTGGATGGCTGCCACGTGGGTGATCGAACGGTCGAGGGCAGGTGGCACTCCAGCGCTGGTGTCCTCGAGCTGATCCAACGGTAACGGCCGAGCCACGTGTCGATCTAACGGCTGGGATCAGACTCCTCAGATCCAACGTCAAAGGGGGGTCCAGGAACGAACGGTCCGGATGGCACCTGGAGTAGGAGGCTGATCCGACGGCGATGGAGGATGCTGGAAGAACAGGTGCTCGGCGAGACTCGCCGGGCTCGAGCGTGTGCTATGCTCCTCCTTGGAGCACTCTGATGGTCGGAGAAGAAAGCTGGAGTGCTCCTGCGTCTGCTGCGATGCTCCGATGATCGAGCCGAGCTCCGAGGAGCTCGGTCGGGGTCGGCGGAGCTGGGTCTCCTGGCTGGATGACGAAGGGCCTCAGATGGCCCTCGTTTCGACCTGAAAAGTGAACCAGAAGACTCGCGGGTCGAGGGCAAATTGCCTCGACCCGGTTAGGCGAAGTGGGGGTGACTGATGCGTCGGGATGGCGAGCTCCGGCGAAGGTGGTGGACGGAGGAGCTCGGTTCCCAGCTCCTGTGCGAGCTGGGTTGAGTGAGTGGGTGAAGAATGTGCGTCGGAGAGAGGCGGGTGTGTTGGTCGATTCCGATGATCGATAGGGATAACGGAGTGGTCGGAATCAACGATATACGACGGCGGCGCGAATTGGGCGAAAATGGAAATCAAAGGAAACGGGAAGCCTAAGGGGGTACCTGGGTGGTCGGAGAGACTGGGGAGGAGCTGCTGAAGCTCCTGGTCGTCACCTCGAGGATCGTCTCGCTCCGAGGCTCGGAGCTCACGCTGGTGGCGGAGCTGCGGCGGCTGTGCTCGCCGGATCGATGGCGAAGCTCCCTCTCCTCGCTTCGACGGGCTTAGACGCGAGCTGTCACTCTCACGATTGCTCTGGAGCTCACAGGAGGAGGAAACAACTAGCCAAAGATCGAGCAAATGGGTGGCGGAGCTACAGCTTTATACGGCTAGGGGTCCGGCTAGGAGAGGTCCGGGCGTGCTTGTCGGAGCACGGATCCCCATAACCCACCCCGGGCGTGGATCATGATCGATCAATCTCGGATTAGGACCCGGGGTTAGGTGGAATGATGATCGGGTCGAGCGGGCAAAAATTGGAGAAATCGGGTCCACGACCCAGATCCGTGGGATGTGGTCCTGGGGGGTAGTTGACCGGGCGGTCAACATCCCCAGGACCCAATGGAAATCGGCCACGTGGCTGAATCTTGAAGCTCAAAATTAAGGTAGAAAATGGTCGAATTTGCAAAAACTTAAAACATGAAATATTTTTCTTTTATTTTTTTCTATTTTTTAGTGATTTTTAATTAATTTTTGAAAATAAAAATAAGCTATATACATAGTATGTACTATATAGGTATAGGTACACAATTAGGGTTTTTGATTTTTGATTTTTAAATTATTATTTTTATGCAATTTTATTCCTACTTTATATTTTATTTATTTTCATTATAAAATAAGAAATAAAATGGTATTTTTATTTCATTTTTATTATTTATATACATAGGTGAAATAATATATATGTACATCTATATACATGGTATATGTACAATGTATTTTTGTATTTTTAATTTTGTTATTTTTATTTTGTTTTTGTTTTAATTGTTTTTATTTTATTTATTTACAATATATAATATAGACTATTCACAAAAATTTTGGAAATTAAATTTATTTATTTATAAGGTTAAATAAATATATGGGAGTGGTTTATGTACATGGTGAAGGTGGTATTTTTGTTCTTTTTGATTTTTATCTTTTTTTTTGATTTTATACTTCTAAGTATATATATAAGTATTTACAAGTATATTTTTGGTGAGGAAAATATCTTTATTTTATTTACATAAATATTTACACTCATGAGCCCCTATCTCCCTCTACTTTGGCTTTTATGCGGTCAGGCCCATGCTGAGCCCTCCCTTGGGTTAGGTTGCTCAATATTTATTCTAAATATTTCCCTCTTTTTCTTTTTAATCTTTATTCTTTTATTTTTGCACAAAAACATGCTAATTATAGGTTTTTACACAATGCATGCTTTTGATAATTATTCCTATTTACACATATCTACATGCATTTGCAAAGGCTTTTGTAGCTAAAATATAAGAATAAAGAGTGATGAATGAGTATTCACCAATGTACATAATACATAGGTATAATATACATGTATATATCACTTAATACTGTATATGCCCTATTTATATTTTTCATAAAAATAACTAAAAATCACATAAAATAGTTTATAAAATAATAAAAAAATATTTATACATTTTTTATTTTGAAATCATTTATTATTTTTATTCAATATTATTTCATTTTGTAAATTTTGAATTCTCATTGGTCCACGTAGGAACATTGTCCCCGGTCAACGTCTCTCCCCAGCCAGGTCGACCCGACATCTGCTCATTGGAGCTTCTTCTCCTCTTTTTCCTGATCGTGTCAGGCCTCCATTCTCCTTAATTTCTGCTCCTGATTAAAGTCCTAAGATCCATGATCCTTGTGTATCCCTAGATATAGTCGGATCATCCTAGGGTTTTGAATGCCACTCCGATTCTTCTAGACCCTCGAGCAACCTATAAATTCTTCTCTCCGCCTCCTGCACTCCTCATCTCGTACCTTGCCACCATTCTGCCCCCTAACCATCTCCAGCTGAGTGACAGCAATCTAGAGCCACCTTCGGATCTCAGGTTGATGCTGGATTGATAATGCTCAAGTGTCGCTGTCGGAGAGCTTCCACAAGAAGCCTCCTTGGTCAGTCGCAACCTGGTTGAAGATATAACCCCCCCTCCTCTTCACCTAGAGTTCCTGCACTCGTCAACACCTTCAGGTAGCGATTATCCTCCCTGCACTTTCCATTTCATTTCAATTTCTCTACTTCAACCATCGTCAATTTGTTGGCTCCGACCATCGGGTCCGAGCCCCATTACCCCCTTCATTCGCACCGATCGAATCGCCAGGCACCCTTCATCTTCCAACAGTAGACTATTCCCATGGACACTGCTCATTGGAGCAGGATAAGGTCGGGTTTTCTTTCCTCACCTTTGCCAAAAACCCAAGCTCCATCTTCCTTTCACTTCCCCTTGTCTTTCTATGCAATAACCCGACTAGAGCCACGCCCCCGAGTCGCTTATGCCTTGCAGGTGATTGCTCATGCGAGGAGACCCATTTGATATCCTAGCTGCTCAAGCAGAGCAATTCTAGGAGGCAGACCATCGCCACACCAAACCGACCATCCACGCTCGCATGCATCCCATCCCCAGATGTAGAGTGCTTCCACCATCGCACCGGACCTCTCGGTAGCCTCATCGGAGCTGTGGATCAACCTCCATGATCAGATGAAGCTCGCCATACACATGTTCAACCAGCCATCTTCTTCGCCGTTCGATCTGGAGTTTGGTCCCAGATTTGATCTGAGCCTTCTATTCACGTCTCATTCTGACGCTCGGATCACTTCTGGGTCCCTCATCTAAGACGCCTGACAAAGCAGCTACCTAGATCGTTAGATTAGGTATGACGCAACAGATCTGACCATACATCCCCGACCATCCTTGAGACGTTACATGCTTTTGCAGAGGATCATCTGAACTGTCAGAGCACCCACGTGTGCATTACATGCATTGTTTGGGTATATTTCACTTTTGTCCTACATGTTGTTTTAGTTAGCTTTAGTCCAACAAATAAAATGAGTAGCTACAAACATTTATAGTTTGGACCCTTTATATTTGCATTTCAGTCCAATCGAGTTGGAGTCACATGGATCCCCACGTGTTTTGCTGGGATATTTGCAACATGTACCTTGAAATTTCTACTGGTTACTAAATGAATGTCAAGTTTTGATAATTGCATTTATACCCCTATTTGCCTAGACCACGCGCATCGCACATTTTTAGTGGGACTATTTCATTATTGGCCCCGGAAATCTATTATTTGTTATTTGTTTGGGTCCTAAAAGTTAAAATATTTGGGTTTGGATCCTTATAATCTGTTTTTAATTCCTTGTCCTTTTTGTATGAAATAAATAACAAATTGGGCCCAAAATTCTACAAAAATAATTGTTAATTCTACTTTCTTGCTGTTTGCATGGTAATTTTGGTTTGCCATTTTTATTTTTATTTAATAATATTAAAAATTGAAACCCCCCTAAAAAGTGTCTTATTTGTCTTGGAAAATTATCAAAATTTGAAAAAGTCTAGAAAAATTCCATAAAAATTCTTATAGTTGTATTTTACAGTATTTGATTTTCGATATTAATTTTGTTTGAAAAAATCCTTGAAAAACCCAAAAAATTACAAAACACCCAAAATCTTATAAAAATTGCATAAAATCAAAGAAAATAAAAAATAGTGTTTTCAATTTCTGTTTGTAGGTTTTTTACTTCTAATTTATCATAAAATTATCATCTAGGATTTTTAGGCACTTTAAGTATTCTTAATTTGCAAATTTATTATTGGCTATGCACTGTTTTGGATTTTTGGCATTGTTTGAATTATTAGAAATTCATAAAAAAAATATTTAAAAATGCCATGAAAATTACGAAAAACATTTCAAAAGTATAAAACCAAAAATATTTTTACTTTAATTTTCTGAGTATTTTTTACTATTTCTAAAAATACAAAAAGAGTGTTGCATGTGTCTTTTCTGTTTTTGTGCTTGTTAGCCTTTATTCAAAAATTTTAAAAAATTGAAAAATTAAAAAACACAAAAATATGTTAGTTTCCAGAAATTTGACTACTTGGTTTTTAGATCGTGCTCCTTGTATTCGACCTTGGTCGCTATACCAGGTAAATAAAAGAAGGCCGCTTACATTGATTGTTTAATTATCTAAGTGGTTATTGTTCTCTAGTGGCATTGAGGAATCTTTGTGGCCTAAGAACTACCGTCTACAACTGGCCTTAGGATACTTCTTCTATATTTGATGCTGATTTTGTGACACTTAGTGCGGTAGGAAGCCAGCTGACGGCAACTCGTATGAGCGACAACCTGATGAAGATTCCAGGGCGCTAGATGATGACCGGCCAGAAGACCAAGGTAAAGGTATCGATCGGTCGTTGCGACCTCGATCAATCGGCTAAGTCAATCAAGAAAAAATGAACCACTCAATAAAGATAAAATCGATCAAAATACGAAGTAGCGGTCCTGCTATTGGATTAACCTGGTATAGCACCCAGGGTCGAACTCAAGGAGCACGGATTGGCCTCGCGGCCTATGAAGTAGTAAAAAGAAATAAAATAAAAGAAGAAACTATTTTTAGTGGTTTTTAATTTCTTTTATATTTTTTGGATTTTTAAATGTATAAAGAAAATAAGAAAAACAAAGAAAAGCACACTTCAACAATTTATTAAATGAAACTAAAAATCAATCAAAAATTCAAATAAAAATATTTTTATGTGTTTTATAATTTTTTAGTGTTTTTGTGAATTTTGAGAATTTTCTGATGTTTATTTAATTTTATAAAAAAAACAGTAGCTAAAATAAATGGTACTGTCCAACAGAGCCAAAAAGCCCTAGATAAAATATCTAAGAGCTCCAAAATGGCCTGGAGGTATTTTCTTATAAAGAAGACAAAATGAGGAAAATTTAGGTACCAATTTATTATTTTTAAGTTTTTAATTTATTTACTAGAATTTTTATAAGTTTTTGAGTGTTTTTAAGTTTTTAGTGGTTTTTAATAATGAAAAATAGCCAAAATTCGCTAGAAATCAAACTAAGAAAGACAAACAGTAAATAATTTTTATAGAATTTTTAAATGAGTTTTAATATTTTTTTGTGATTTTTCAAACTAGACAGTGACAAAAATGAAGGTTTTTGATTTTTTAAAAATATCAAACGAAATAAAAAATGTCCTAAAAAATCCACAAAAATTTTACACCATGGCAGAAGCCATGTATCCAATTTTCGTTGGATTTGGAGGTGTTTTGCTATTTTAATCAAAAATAAAGAAGGGGCACTGTGCACAGGGACCAAAGTGCAAATACCCAAAGTTCTGGGGGGTCTGGTGCAAAATACCCAGCAAAACACGTGCCACGCACATGCCTGGGGCACTCAGGGACCCAAATGTAATAAAAATAAGTCCCGAGGACTTATTGGTAACATATACCAAAAGTCCAGGGGCTTATCTGCAAAATACCCAAAATATCACGCACATGCTCAAATAAACCACGCACAGGGGTATAAATGCAAATAGATAAAAGTTTTCATTCATTCAATAACATCCAGAACTACAGGGGTCTCTACTGCAAATAAACCAAAATATCACGTGTCGATGCACGTGTCCACAACTGGCAGGGGTATAAATGCAAATAAAGTAAAGCACATGGTCCAATATGCAAATAACCCTAAAACTAAACAAATGACTTTAATATTTACAGGACTAAAACGAAATAAAAATAAGGACAGGGCCTAAGGGTAAATTACCCTTTATTATGCGGAAGGGCTGGATGGCTGCCACGTGGCTGATCGAGCGGTCGAGGGCAGGTGGCACTCCAGCGCTGGTGTCCTCGGGCTGATCCAACGGTAACGGCCGAGCCACGTGTCGATCTAACGGCTGGGATCAGATCTCCTCTGATCGGACGCTATCTGCGGCTCCAAGAACGGACGGTCCGGATGGCACCTGGAGCAGGAGGCTGATCCGACGGCGATGGAGGATGCTGGAAGAACAGGTGCCCGGCGAGACTCGCCGGGCTCGGGCGTGCGCTATGCTCCTCCTTGGAGCACTATGATGGTCGGAGAAGAAAGCTGGAGTGCTCCTGCGTCTGCTGCGATGCTCCGATGATCGAGCCGAGCTCCGAGGAGCTCGGGTGAGGTAGGCGGAGCTGGGCCTCCTGGCCTGAATGACCGAAGCCCTCAGATAGGCTCGGTAGCACCTGCAAGATAGCTCAGGAGACTCGCGGGTCGAGGGCAAACTGCCTCGACCCGGTTAGGCGAAGTGGGGGTGAACTGTGGGTCGAAGCGGCGAGCTCCGACGAAGGTGGTGGACGGAAGAGCTCGACTCCCAGCTCCTGTGCGAGCTGGGTTGGCTGGAGAGGTGAAGAAGGTGCGCGGGGAGATGGCGAAGGCGAGGGTCGGTTCCGATGATCGAGCGGAGTGAAGGGATGGTCGGAATCGAAGATATGTGGCGGCGGTGCGATTTGGGCGTAAACGGAAATTAAAGGAAACGGGAAGCCTAAGGGGTTACCTGGGTGGTCGGAGAGACTGGGGAGGAGCTGCTGATGCTCCTGGTCGTCGCCTCGAGGATCGTCTCGCTCCGATGCTCGGAGCTCACGCGGGTGGCGGAGCTGCGGCGACTGGGCTCGCCGGATCGATGGCCAAGCTCCCTCTCCTCGCTTCGACAGGTCGGGACGCAAGCTGTCACTCTTGCGGGCGCTCTGGAGCTCACTGGGAATGGAGACAAGGGACCAAAGATGGTGAAATGAGGTGGAGGAGCTCGCTTATGTACGCTGGAGGGGTCCGAGAAAGATGGCTCGGGTAGGTCGTGGAGGCGCGCGGATCCCAAGGTGGATGCCCGGCGAGGATGTCGGATATGTCAAGATCAAAGCAGACCCGGAGTTTAGGTGGGATTCAATCGGGTTTAGGCGCGAGAAATTAGGGAAGTCGGGTCGGGCGCTTAAGTCCGCAGAAGGTGGTCCTGGGGGGGTAGTTGACCGGGCGGTCAACATCCCCAGGACCCAATAGGAATGGGCCACATGGCTAAATTTTGAAATGCAAATTAAGGGTGGCTAGGGGCCGAATTTGCAAAAATTCAAAACACAAAATATTTTTATTTTATTTTTATTTTCTATTTTTTAGTGATTTTTAAGTAATTTTTGGAAATAAAAATAAGCTATATACATAGTATGTACTATATAGGTATATGTACACAATTAGGGTTTTTGATTTTTGATTTTTGATTTTTAAATTCTTATTTTTGTATAATTTTATCCCTATTTTATATTTTATTTATTTATATTATAAAATAAGGAATAAAAGGACATTTTTATTTAATTTTTATTATTTATATACATAGATAAAATAAATATGTTTGTACATTTATATACAAGGTATATGTACAATGTATTTTTGTATTTTTAATTTTGCTATTTTTATTTTGTTTTTGTTCTAATTTTTTTTATTTTATTTATTTACAGTATATAGTTTATTTACAAATAGTTTTAAAAATTAATTTTATTTATTTACAAGGTTAAATAAATATGGAAGAGTGGTTTATATACAATGTGATATTGATATTTTTGTTCTTTTTGATTTTCCTATTTTTCTCTTTTGTTTTTATACATAGAAATATGTTCAAATATTTACAAGCATATTTTTGGTGAGGAAAATATCTTTATTTTATTTACATAAATATTTACAGAAGAGCTCCTATCTCCCTCTACTTTGGCTTTTATGCGGTCAGGCCCATGCTGAGCCCTCCCTTGGGTTAGGTTGCTCAATATTTATTCTAAATATTTCCCTCTTTTTCTTTTTAGTCTTTATTCTTTTATTTTTGCACAAAAACATGCTAATTATAGGTTTTTACACAATGCATGCTTTTGGTAATTGTTCCTATTTACACATATCTACATGTATTTGCAAAGGTTTTTGTAGCTAAAATATAAGAATAAAGAGTGATGAATGAGTATTCATCACCCCCCTATACTTAACTTTGCTAGTCCCTTAGCAAACACTTATTTGAAAAAGAAGTGAAAAAGAAAGACAGAAAAAGAAAAAGAGGATGTACATGGATCAAGGTTGATTATTAAACTTGCCTTCATTAAATTGAGGTATGGAGCTCGATCAGATCTTTGGATTATTAATGTGTCGGAACTTTATTTAGACTTAAGCTTAAAACTCAACAGCCTCCAAGTTCCACTAATCTATAACCAAGACTCCTCAATGCTCCAGATCAGAACAAGTCATCAATCACAAACCCTGAAGACCATGAATCTTTTCTTGTCCTGTGAATGTGAGGTCTAAGCTCTCCACCTCAGAAATGGCAACTTGACAACCCTCCCCAACAAGGTAACTCTATGACCTCAATCTGGCCACTCTTTCCTCGAAGAGCGGGGTATTCCCTTCTAAGTTCAAGTTCAACCGGCTCAAGAAGAGGAGGAAGAAGAGAATGGGTCAAGGCCAGTGTAGCCAAGTACCCTTGGGAGCTTGACCAGTGTAGCCAAGTCTCCCTACTGCAAGCTACATCAGGTGGATCATGAAACTCAAGCTTTGCTTATTGCACTCTATATACATACTCCGGTGGGATTATCATTTTCTATCAGACCCACCACTTTTTTGGAGTTATTTTCTTTTTGCACTTTTTTTTTCAAGTGCATCTGTACAACATATACATGTGCAGCATATATACAAGGAGTTTTTCCTCTTGAGCCAGTAGACTATCCCTCTTTTGAAGCTTTATTGCAACCCACAACTCCCGTCGTTAGACCTCATGGCAACCAGACCAAGTTGAGACGCACTTCCTTCACTAAAAGAAGAAGAGAAGTTCCACCTAGAAGTACTACCCTCATATGCTACCCCAAGTCAAGGAAGACTGCCTCCTCACCACCTCATCCGTAGAGAGCTCGGTGCATAGTGCTAGTGTCCAAGTAAAGCCATTGTCTATATGAGTCATATGTTGTTGTTAAGTGCTCTACTTAGGCTCATTGAGATGACATGTGATCATAGCCTAGTGGACTCAAAGAATTAAGTCACCATGGACCTGAACAACCTTAAACCTAAGCCTTATAATGTTCCTCTTAGAAATTAGGTGGATTAAGATCTTAATCAAGCTCCATTTCTCAATTTGATTCCAGGCTAGTTTAAATGTCAACTATTATCCAGAAAAACTATATACATATGTACAAAAGATGCTAGTTACACAAATTTTTACAAACATGCAACATTTTTGAAAAATGTTTTGAAATCATGAATGGATGATGCATGAAGTGCAAGTTTTGCAAAAAGATATTTACACACATTTACACAAGATTTTTGCAAACTTTTGATTTTCAAAACATTTTGGAAAAATTTTGTACTATATACATAATTTTGATACAAAAATATTTACACAAGCTTTACACAAAAGATTTTTGAAATCATTTTTACAAAAATAATTTGTACACTAGCTATTTATGTGCAAATAAAAGAAGTTTATGTACATGAAAATATTTAATTTTTGTGATTTTTAGCCATTTTATTTATTAACACACTCACACAAAGTACGAGTTATGGCTAAAGTATATATGAAATATATACACACCCCCCTATACTTAGCTCGAACGATGTCCTCAGAGTCAAGAGCGATGAAGAAGACATAACTCGTGCTAGGTATAGGGAAGTGAAAAGAAAGGCTATATACAAAGAAGAAGAATGAAAAAGTCAAGAGGGTCTCAGGTCTTCCTCCTATACTTAGGATCAAATAATCCTAAGTATAGCAGGCTATGTACTAAGGGAAAACCGAGTGGAGAATGTACAGGGTCTACCCCCCCTATACTTAGGGTAAAATATCCCTAAGTATAGGCAGCAAAACAGGGGTAAACAGAAACAAAAGAAATACCCAAAAGGTCTCACATCCCCCCTATACTTAGGGTAAAGTGCACCCTAAGTATAGCATAATCACAAGATGAAGAAAGGGATGTGGGACTAAAGACTGTAGCGATATGGACATCTGGATCTATACAAGGCGGAAGATCAGTGAAACTCAGGCGTGAGATGCATTAGATGTGAGTCAAAGACCACATCTCACGCAAAATGAATAGAGGCAAGATCAGCGACCCGCGGCTCATGATCTAGAAATGGCTTGAGCCGCTGGCCGTTCACTCGAAAGGTACTCTCAGAAGACAACTCAGATATATCGATGCTACCGTTGTCGTGTACCTTTCTGACCAAGTAAGATCCCTTCCATTTGCTCTGTAGCTTCCCTGGAAATAAACGTAGCCTCGCATCAAACAGCCATACTCTCTGTCCAATCTCAAAATGCTTGTGGCTGATATGAGAATCATGCCACTCCTTCACTTCCTCTGTATAATGTAGGCTGTTTAAGAAAGCTGTATCTCTAAGCTCCTCCAAGGCGGCTAACTCCGCCCTCCTCTGGTCTCCCATACCATCTGGATCCATAAGAATGTCTGTAACTGCCCAAAGTGACTTGTGCCTCAGCTCAACAGGTAAATGGCACGGCTTGCCATATACGAGGCGAAAGGGAGATGTGCCCAATGGTGTCTTGAAAGACGTCCTATACGCCTACAAGACCGAGTCCAAAAGCTGTGACCAATCCTTTCGGTCAGGGCGGACGACTTTCTGCAATATAGTCTTAATCTCCCTATTCGACACCTCGGCTAGACCATTCGTCTGTGGATGGTAAGGTGTAGCAACACGATGGTCTATACCGAACTCGCTAGCAAGGGCCTTCACCTGGTCGTTGATGAAGTGAGATCCCCCATCAGAAATCAGAACTCGTGGAACCCCGAACCGCGTGATGATATGCTTCCTCAAAAATTGGCAAACTGTCCTCGCATCAGCGGCTCGGGCGGGGATAGCCTCCACCCAACGACTAACATAATCCACGGCCAGCAGAATGTACTCGAATCCCTGACTTTTAGGGAATGGACCCATGAAATCGATGCCCCATGCATCAAAAACCTCACAAAAGTGAATGGGCTGCATCGGCATCATATCACGCTGTCCACAAGTGCCCATCCTCTGACAGTCAGTACACCTCTTCACGAACTCATCAGAGTCCTTAAAGAGGGTAGGCCACCACAAGCCGGATTGGAGCACTTTCTGTGCCGTTCTCCTCCCAGAATGATGTCCTCCTGCCTCAAGCTTGTGGCAGTAAGTGAGGACGCTATGGTGTTCCTCCTGAGGAATACACCGACGCCAGACGCTATCCCCTCCTTCGTGGTAAAGGATGGGATCCTCCCAATGGTAGGACTTGGCCTTCGCAAGGAAGGTCTCAAGTATCTGCCTGGGCCAATCTTGTGGGACTTTCCCAGCAACGAGAAAGTTCACAATATCGGCATACCACGGGAGTGAGGCGATAGAGAGGATCGCCTCATCTGGGAAGGTATCTCGAATGGGATCAATCTGCTCAGACTCCTCAGGCTGCTCTAAACGGGAGAGATGATCCGCCACCACATTCTTGACTCCAGGCTTATCCTTGATCTCAATGTCGAACTCCTGGAGTAGAAGGATCCATCGAGTCAGTCTGGCCTTGGCATCCTTCTTTGCCATGAGGTACCTGATGGCGGTGTGATCTGTGTACAAAGTCACTCTAGATCCAATGATATACGATCTGAACTTATCTAGGGCGAACACTACGGCTAGCATCTCCTTCTCTGTGACCGTGTAATTCCGCTGGGCGGAATCCAATGTGCGGCTAGCGTAGTGGATAGCAAATGGAACTCCATCCCTCCTCTGTCCCAACACTGCCCCTACGGCAAAATCGGAGGCGTCCGTCATGATCTCGAATGGGAGAGACCAATCTGGCGGCTGGAGGACGGGAGCCTCAATAACACACTGCTGCAGAGTCACGAAGGACGAGAGATACTTGTCATCGACAAGGAACTCGGTGTCTTTCGTCAAGAGGTCAGTCAACGGCCGGGCAATCCTGCTGAAATCTTGAATAAATCTCCTATAAAATCCAACGTGCCCCAGGAATGACCGTAGCTGCCTCAAATTGGACGGCAGTGCGAGTTTTCTAATGACGTCAACCTTGGCCGGATCCACCTCCATGCCCCTGTTGGAGATGATGTGGCCAAGCACCGTCCCTTGAGTCACCATGAAGTGACTCTTCTCCCAAGATAAAACCAAATGGTACTCAATACATCGCTGGAGTACTCGGTCTAGGCAGTCAAGACAGGAGTCGAATCCGTCGCCGTAGACCGAGAAATCGTCCATGAAGACCTCCAAACACTCCCCTACCATGTCCGAAAAGATCGACAACATGCACCTCTGAAAAGTCGCAGGTGCATTGCATAGCCCAAATGGCATGCGTCGAAAAGCATATGTGCCGAAGGGACAGGTAAAGGTGGTCTTCTCCTGATCCTCAGGAGCGATGGCCACCTGGCTGTAGCCCGAGTACCCATCCAGGAAGCAATAATGGCTCTTCCCTGCCAGTCTCTCAATGATCTGGTCAATAAAAGGCAGGGGGAAATGGTCCTTCTTGGTGGCCTGGTTGAGTCTCCTGTAGTCAACACAGACCCTCCAAGAGGTGGGTACTCGTGTAGCAATCTCCTCTCCCGACTCACTGATCATAGTCGTGATGCCCGTCTTCTTGGGCACCACATGCAAGGGGCTGACCCACTTGGAGTCGGAAATGGGATAAATAAAATCTGCACTCCACCATTTCGATATTTCCTTCATCACAACCTCTCTCAGGTTGGGGTTCAGTCACCGCTGGAACTCACGCGACGGCTTCGCCCCCTCCTCGAGATAGATATGGTGGGAGCACACTGATGGACTAATCCCATGGAGATCTGCTACGCTCCATCTGATTGCCTTGCGGTTCTTTTCAAGAACCCCCATCAAACGGGATTCCTGCTCTCCAGTCAGATCGGCGGAGATGATGACTGGGTACATCTCAGGCTCACCCGCAAGGAACCGATACTTCAGCGAAGTAGGGAGCGGCTTCAGCTCTGGACAGCTGGGTGCTGGCAAATCTGGCTGCGGAAGAAAGTGTGTCAATGCTGCTAAGTCTGCCAAATCTGCCTGGGAGAAAGAAAGCGAACTCTCGCAAACTGGATCTGGAGAAGGCTGCTCAACTGTGTTGTCTCTGATCTGCTCTGCATCTACCTCCTCCTCATCTGTAGGCTCAGGTGGACTCAGGTCTGGCATCTGATCATCACAATCTGCCCAATCAAACTCTGAATCTGAGGGATCTGTATCAACTGCGGTGGCATCAGTACCACCGTAACACAAGGTGGCCTCAGCACTACCATCACTGAAAACCGTGTCGCGGTCAAGAACCGGCTCTGCTGCCTCTGTGGTATCCTGAACCAGGGTTGTTCTCTCCAAGCTCTCCTCTGCTGTCATCTCTGCATCAGTGGTGTCTGGAAATGAGAGGATGGCCTGTGCTGAAGGGTCTGCCCATGCTGCCTCATCATCTGTGATCACAAAATCACAGTCCTGGTGGATGTCTGGCTCTACGTCTGTCAGCTGCTCTGAATCTGTGCTAGCCTCTGAGCGTGCTCTCTCTCTGGCTCTATAGTCCTCGACCGTCTCTATTTGTACACTCTCGCCCGAGACGCGAAAGTATACCTTCCCACTATCATGATCAGTCACTGCCTTGGCTGTGGCCAAGAACAGACGACCAAGGATGATGGGGGTATCGGCCACTGAGTCAAGGATCTCCATGTCCAACACTACGAAGTCCACGGGGAATTTCAGGCCCTGAATCGTGACGATAACGTCTCGCAACAACCCCTTCGGCCTCTTGACAGATCGATCAGCAAACTGAAGGACTGTCCTGCTCTGTCTAAGAGTGCCCAACTCGAAGCGGTCGAGAAGGGCTGCCGGAAGAAGGTTGATCGACGATCCGCTATCTAATAAAGTACGGTCGAACCTCTGCTCACTAATCTGGCATCTGACATACGGGGCCCCTGAATCTGGCCTCTTGGCCGGCAGACGGTTCTGGATCATGAAACACGTGGCTCTCGTCAGCACATGAATCTCTGACGTGTGGTTCCTCCTCCTCCTCCTGACTGTGGTCCTGTCTCTCAAAGATCGCTGAAGAAGGGGGATGTGCTGCAAAGCCTCCTGGAGGGTCAGCTGGATGTGAAACCTGTCGATCATACTCTGGCTGAACTCCTCCTGCTCTCTCTTTTTTGGGTCTTTTTCTTTTTTCTTCCCCTTCCCCATCTGAAGGGCTCTAGGGAAGGGGATCACAGGGTCCTTCGCAGATGAAGGACTAGGAAAAGGCCTAGACGGCTCGACGGCCGGATCCACACATACATCACTCACGACAGTGGGACCATAAGAAACTAAACCTTTTCCTTTATTCAAAATAGAGTTCTGAGATACATCAACCGAAGGAAAAACAACATCTCTATCAAAACGAACACCGGTGGCCTCAGTACCACCTCGGGCTGGCTCTGTAACTGGACGTCTCGCGGCCTCAGTACCGCGGGCTGGCTCGGCTAATCTGGTGGCATCAGCACCACCTCCTCGAACTGGTGAAGCGGCGGCCTCATTACCACCGGTGGAATCAGCATCCTTGGTGGCGTCAGTACCACCATCATCATCTGGAGCGGCCTCAGTACCGCTCTCCTCCTCCTCCTCCTCATTTGGCGCTCTGGGTGGATCCTCGAGTCGTCGCTCAGATGAGGCGCCGCCTGCTGGTGCTCTACCGCTCCTAAGTGTAACAAAATCAGCATCAAATAGATCCGAAGACATATCATCAAATGGATCACTAGGAGTGGTATGCTCAGTGTGAACTACCTGCTCAGACTTCCTCTTGAGGCTATTGGGGTTCGGCTCGATCTGTGCAGGGATGGCGGCCTTCCCTCTCACCAAGTCCCGCATCTCCTGGCGGAACTCGTCCATCTCCCGTCGAAAAGTAGCCTGCTGGTCCGTGAGGAGGCGGGCTATGTCATCCAAGGCGGGGCTCTCGTGGGAGCCCGACGGGTAGCCTCTCTGGTGCTGAGGCTACTGGAACTGGTGCTGCTGAGGCTGAGAGGGGTAGGAGGTAGGATGCTGCTGCTGGTAAGGTGGGTGAGCCTGCTGCTCACGTCTCCAAGACTGTCCCTGCTGCTGATAGGGACGAGGACCGAAGGACGACTGCTGGTGTGACTGGTAGGCTGGGGGCTGCTGCTGCGGCTGGTGATCCCTCTGCTGGCCATACTGCCCTCCCTGACCAGCTGGCTGTTGCTGGGGCTGGGTACCTCCATTCCCCCACCTGAATCCGGGATGGTCTCGTCGGATCCCAGGCTAGGGGCGGTCATACCAAATCCCGTTGACATCCATCAACGGCTCTGCATCGTAGGGGGCTGGCGGGAGTACTGCCAGAGGCTGATCCGGCTGGTATACCACCATATGCAAGTCTGGAGATGGTGGGGACTGGTAGGAAGGCTGCTGCTGATACGGCTCAGCCTGTACAAGATGAACCTGTCTAGGCTGCTGAAAGGTGCTGGAGCGCTGGGACGAGCTGCTGCTGCCGCCGGAGTCGCCTCGCGACTGAAGACGGGGCTGTGAAGCCGTCTGTGCCTCCTGGAGACACATGAGCTGGGTCTTCATGTCGCTCAGAGTCTGTGCCATCTGCTCCATCTGCGTGATTCCCTGGCACTGCTTCTTCTCAATCAGCTCCATGCGGTCCAACTTCTCGCTGATGATACCCATGTCCGCAGCGGACGACTCTGCCTGTGCTGCTGCGACTGCGGACGAGCTGGATGGACCTGCATCGACCCGTGCTATCCTCTGGTACTGCACGAGTCCTGGCTGCTGCTGGGGTCTCCCCTGAGTTTACAACCGGGTCTGGGACATCACCATATAATTTTCAGCCATCTCCTCGAAGATGGCCCAGACCTGGTCGTGGTCCTTGGCGAAATAGGACCCACCGCAAGAAGCATTCACCAGGCCCTGGAGCTCTGGTGTCAACCCGCTGAAGAAGCTCTGCACAAGGTTCGGCTTCGTGATGTCGTGGTGCGGGCATCTGTCTGTGAGCTCTCGGAACCTCTCCCATGCCTCGTGGAATTGCTCGTTGGGGAGCATGGAGAAGTTGCTGATCAGGGCCCTCACTGCATTCGTCCGCCCGAGTGGATAGTACTTGTTCAAGTACTCGGTGCGGAGCTGCTCCCAGGTGTAGACGAACTTCCCCAGATGCTTCAGCCAGGTGTCTGCTCTGTCTGCTAGGGAGAAGGGGAAGGCAATCATCCGAATCGTATCCTGGTCTACATGACAGTCGTGGACAGTACTGCAAATCATCAGAAACTCCTGGAGGTGGAGGTGGGGCTCCTCGGTGGCAAGTCTGTGAAAATGGGGAAGCATCTGCAGGGTGTTCGGGGGGAACTTGAAGTCCCCCACGATAGCAGGTACCACCACCCAATGGTGCATCAGTGTAAATCATCTTGATCTGGCGAGTAAGGCGGATGAGATCTGGAGAAACTATGATCAGAAAACAAACCCCCGGTTCACCAACACGACTCGAGCTGAAGACCGTGAAAGTTCGGTCAAATTATCTTGTCAATTTTATTAGGTGAACACACAAAATATCAGAGCGCTTACGTGACCTGTTAGGATACCCGATGCTACCCCAACCGACTGGCCCGCATGGAAGAGTCGGTAATCAGTTGGGACTAGCACCGGAGGGCTCTACCTAGGGTACGGGTCACTCTCTCGCGCATCCAAACCATACAATGAGGGGGTTGCTCTCCCCAAGACAAAATTTTTAGGGTGAGCGTCTTTTAAGATCAATAGTGTTAACCAGTCCCAATTTTATGGTTTTTCTTTTTAATATTTTTCAAATCAAAATAAAAGGCCTAACGAATTTTTCGGTTCTCCTGGTTATTAAGTCCGAAACAGGGGGAGAAGACGAAAAAGCCGATGCACGATGAAATCAATGATGCATGCTGAGTCAGAAATGCGTACCTTGTCTCCAGCACTCTACATGCAAGTGATCCGCGCAGAATTTAAAGACTGAAAGTAAACTACCTATATGATGCAACGGGAAAGCCGAGTCCTAGACGAGCAATTTCTACACGCAGAACCGTCGAACCGGTCACCGACCTCCAAGCCAAAGAGTCCGGTCTTGGCCCGTCCCTCCTCTGTCCGACAAATCGGGGGTAGGAGAAAGCGCTTTACAGGACGGACTGCGGCACGTAGGCTACGAAGGAGATGAGTCGGTTATTTTTATTAATGATTTTTAGTAGGTCCAATTAACGCACTATAGGAACAGGCAAGCAGTTAGGTGTGGGGATCCTACTAATTACGGCACAAGCAAGTATAAATTCCTAAGTCTATGGGCTCGAGCAAAAACCGCGTAAACACCGGAAAAGGCAGTAAGAAAATAAAAAGAAAACCGCGTAAAAGCCGCGGAAAACTCCTAAGGGTCCCCCGAGCACACCGGTGCTCGGCGAAACAGACCCGCTAAGTCTAATCACTATCCAAGTCCAGTCTGAGAGTGTCCCTGTATTATTACAATAATAATGAAATAAAAATGGAAATCCTCTCCCACTCAACTCTCTCTCACTCTCTCCTGCGGCTCCGCAAAGAAAAGAGCCGCCTCCGAATCCCGCGGTTGCGTCGGCTCCTCGAGATCAGCCGCCTTGGTCCTCGGGCCCTCGCAAGAAAGAGAAGAATGGTCAGACCAATAAAAATGATCAGATAATCAAATAAGAAAAATAAATGAAAATGGAACTAAGGGTATATGTGCAAAAATGCAAAATAAAATAAACACTCAAAATAAAACAAAAATAAAAATAAAAGAAAAAGAAAATAAAACCAAATAAAACAAAAATGAAATATGGACAAAAGCCGCGAAAAAGTCGCGAGCTCCGAAAGAGCCGCGAGAAACCGCGAAAACAAAAACGAAAGTAAAAATAAAACTACTAAGCCGTGCTCCCCGGCAACGGCGCCATTCTGATGACCGGCCAGAAGACCAAGGTAAAGGTATCGATCGGTCGTTGCGACCTCGATCAATCGGCTAAGTCAATCAAGAAAAATGAACCACGTAATAAAGATAAAATCGATCAAAATACGAAGTAGCGGTCCTGCTATTGGATTAACCTGGTATAGCACCCAGGGTCGAACTCAAGGAGCACGGTTGGCCTCGCGGCCTACGAAGTAGTAAAAAGAAATAAAATAAAAGAAGAAACTATATTTAGTGGTTTTTAATTTCTTTTATATTTTTTTGGATTTTTAATGTATAAAGAAAATAAGAAAAACAAAGAAATACACACTTCAACAATTTATTAAATGAACTAAAAATCAACCAAAAATTCAAATAAAAAATTTTTTATGTGTTTTATAATTTTTTAGTGTTTTTACGAATTTTTGAGAATTTTCTGATGTTTATTTAATTTTATAAAAATAAAATAATAGCTAAAATAAATGGTACTGTCCAGCAGAGCCAAAAAGCCCTAGATAAAATATCTAAGAGCTCCAAAATGGCCTGGAGGTAATTTTCCTATAAAGAAGACAAAATGAGGAAAAGTTAGGTACCAATTTTATTATTTTTAAGTTTTTAATTTATTTACTAGAATTTTTATAAGTTTTTGAGTGTTTTTAAGTTTTTAGTGGTTTTTAATAATGAAAAAAAATTGGCTAGAAAATCAAACTAAGAAAGACAAACAGTAAATAATTTTTATAGAATTTTTAAATGAGTTTTAATATTTTTTTGTGATTTTTCAAGATAGATAGTGAAAAAAATGAATGTTTTTGATTTTTTTAAAAATATCAAACGAAATCAAAAATGTCCTCCAAAATTCACGAAAATTTTACACCATGGCAGGAGCCATGTGTCCAATTTTCGTTGGATTTGGAGGTGTTTTGCTATTTTAATCAAAAATAAAGAAGGGGCACTGTGCACAGGGACCAAAGTGCAAATACCCAAAGTTCTGGGGGTCTGGTGCAAAATACCCAGCAAAACACGTGCCACGCGCGTGCCTGGGGCACTCAGGGACCCAAATATAATAAAAATAAGTCCCGAGGACTTATTGGTAACACGTACCAAAAGTCCAGGGGCTTATCTGCAAAATACCCAAAATATCACGCACATGCTCAAATAAACCACGCACAGGGGTATAAATACAAATAGATAAAAGTTTTCATTCATTCAATAACATCCAGAACTACAGGGGTCTCTACTGCAAATAAACCAAAATATCACGTGTCGATGCACGTGTCCACAACTAGCAGGGGTATAAATGCAAATAAAGTAAAGCACAGGGTCCAATATGCAAATAACCCTAAAACTAAACAACTGACTTTAATATTTACAGGACTAAAACGAAATAAAAATAAGGACAGGGCCTAAGGGTAAATTACCCTTTATTATGCAGAAGGGCTGGATGGCTGCCACGTGGCTGATCGAGCGGTCGAGGGCAGGTGGCACTCTAGCGCTGGTGTCCTCGGGCTGATCCAACGGTAACGGCCGAGCCACGTTTCGATCTAACGGCTGGGATCCGATCTCCTCTGATCGGACGCTATCTGCGGCTCCAAGAACAGACGGTCCGGATGGCACCTGGAGCAGGAGGCTGATCCGACGGCGATGGAGGATGCTGGAAGAACAGGTGCCCGGCGAGACTCGCCGGGCTCGGGCGTGCGCTATGCTCCTCCTTGGAGCACTCTGATGGTCGGAGAAGAAAGCTGGAGTGCTCCTGCGTCTGCTGCGATGCTCCGATGATCGAGCCGAGCTCCGAGGAGCTCGGGCGAGGTAGGCGGAGCTGGGCCTCCTGGCCTGAATGACCGAAGCCCTCAGATAGGCTCGGTAGCACCTGCAAAATAGCTCAGGAGACTCGCGGGTCGAGGGCAAACTGCCTCGACCCGGTTAGGCGAAGTGGGGGTGAACGGTGGGTCGAAGCGGCGAGCTCCGGCGAAGGTGGTGGACGGAAGAGCTCGACTCCCAGCTCCTGTGCGAGCTGGGTTGGCTGGAGGGGTGAAGAAGGTGCGCGGGGAGATGGCGAAGGCGAGGGTCGGTTCCGATGATCGAGCGGAGTGAAGGGATGGTCGGAATCGAAGATATGCGGCGACGACGCGATTTGGGCGTAAACGGAAATTAAAGGAAACGGGAAGCCTAAGGGGTTACCTGGGTGGTCGGAGAGACTGGGGAGGAGCTGCTGATGCTCCTGGTCGTCGCCTCGAGGATCGTCTCGCTTCGAGGCTCGGAGCTCACGCGGGTGGCGGAGCTGCGGCGGCTGGGCTCGCCGGATCGATGGCCAAGCTCCCTCTCCTCGCTTCGACAGGTCGGGACGCAAGCTGTCACTCTTGCGGGCGCTCTGGAGCTCACTGGGAATGGAGACAAGGGACCAAAGATGGTGAAATGAGGTGGCAGAGCTCGCTTATGTACGCTGGAGGGGTCCGAGAAAGATGGCTCGGGTAGGTCGTGGAGGCGCGCGGATCCCAAGGTGGATGCCCGGCGAGGATGTCGGATATGTCAAGATCAAAGCGGACCCGGGGTCTAGGTGGGATTCAATCGGGTTTAGGCGCGAGAAATTAGGGAAGTCGGGTCGGGCGCTTAAGTCCGCAGAAGGTGGTCCTGGGGGGGTAGTTGATCGGGCGGTCAACATCCCCAGGACCCAATAGGAATGGGCCACGTGGCTAAATTTTGAAATGCAAATTAAGGGTAGCTAGGGGCCGAATTTGCAAAAACTCAAAACATAAAATATTTTTATTTTCTTTTTTTCTATTTTTTAGTGATTTTTAAGTAATTTTTGGAAATAAAAATAAGCTATATACATAGTATGTACTATATAGGTATATGTACACAATTAGGGTTTTTGATTTTTTATTTTTAAATTCTTATTTTTATATAATTTTATCCCTATTTTATATTTTATTTATTTATATTATAAAATAAGGAATAAAAGGACATTTTTATTTAATTTTTATTATTTATATACATAGATAAAATAAATATGTTTGTACATTTATATACAAGGTATATGTACAATGTATTTTTGTATTTTTAATTTTGCTATTTTTATTTTGTTTTTGTTTTAATTGTTTTTATTTTATTTATTTACAGTATATAGTTTATTTACAAAAAGTTTTAAAAATTAATTTTATTTATTTACAAGGTTAAATAAATATGGAAGAGTGGTTTATATACAATGTGATATTGATATTTTTGTTCTTTTTGATTTTCCTATTTTTATCTTTTGTTTTTATACTTAGAAATATGTTCAAATATTTACAAGCATATTTTTGGCGAGGAAAATATCTTTATTTTATTTACATAAATATTTACACAAGAGCTCCTATCTCCCTCTACTTTGGCTTTTATGCGGTCAGGCCCATGCTGAGCCCTCCCTTGGGTTAGGTTGCTCAATATTTATTCTAAATATTTCCCTCTTTTTCTTTTTAATCTTTATTCTTTTATTTTTGCACAAAAACATGCTAATTATAGGTTTTTACACAATGCATGATTTTGGTAATTGTTCCTATTTACACATATCTACATGTTTTGCAAAGGTTTTTGTAGCTAAAATATAAGAATAAAGAGTGATGAATGAGTATTCATCACTAGACGAGGACGGAAGCGACGCTGATGCTGCCTATCATAAAAATGATGATAGTGGTGCTGACGCCACTAAAGATGTTGATCTAGATGATGGTACTGAGGCCGTCGTAGTCCCAGTTGCAGACAGTGGTGCTGAGGCCACCAAGATTCCAGATGCCAGGCCAGAGTGCGATGTTGATGCCGCAAGTTCAGATGCAGTCGGTGGTAACGACACCATCAAGTTACCTTCTGTTGTGTTGCCTCATTTTGTACCTGAGGAAACTTATAGAAAAACACAAAAAATTGAAAAACAACAAAAATCAAAAATATGAATAAAGAAAAGGTTTCAGTATCTCTTGTGAGTCCATCTATGTTGCCTGATAATCTTTTCATGGATTCTAACTTATTACATGAACATGAATCTACTCCTCGCCTTTATCTCTTTGAATAGGGTCCCTCCATCCCCTTCCCTCAAGCACTCTGCTTAGGAAAGGGGACAAAAATAGAAAATCCAAAAAAGAAACACAGATAGAATTCATCGAGCAGATGATAGACAGATTCCAAATACAACTGACTCTACAGGAGGCACTAGAGCACATTCCTCTATTACAAAAGAATTTGATAGAGAAGACCACCATCCGCGGGAAGAAGAGGAACCACAATGCAGAGATCCATGTGCTCACTCGTTCCACCTGCTTCGCTATTCAGAACCAGTTGCCAGCCAAGAGACCTGACGCAGGAGCTCCTTATGTCAGATGCCACATTCATGAGCAGTGGTTCGACCGTACTCTATTAGACAACAGTTCTTTGATTAACCTTCTCCGATTGTCTTACTCGACCGATTTGAGTTTGTCCCTCTTAGACAGAGCATGACAGTCTTATAGTTTGATGAGATATGTTAAGAGGCTAAAGGGGTTACTAAAGGACATTGTCGTCACAATTCAGGGTCTGAAATTCTTCGTAGACTTTGTTGTATTGGACATAGAGATCCTTGAATCCGTGACTGACCCCCTTATATTAGGACAGCCTTTCTTGGCTACAGCCAAGGCAATATCCAATCATGGTAGCGGGAAGGTATACTTTTGTGTCGAGGGCGAAAGTGCACAAAGAGAGATGATCGAGGAGACTAGGGCCAAAGATTCAGCTTGCTCAGAGCAGATTACCGACTCAGAGCAAATGATAGATTCAGAGGTAGATGTCAACCAAGAGTGTGATTTTGTGATTTACAGATGATGAATTTATTTGTGTATATTTGTATAAAACTTACACTATTTTATTTATCCATAAATTGACATCAAATTAAATAATCTTCTAAATGGAAGTTGTAAATAAAAATATTTTCTAAATAATAAAAATGAATGCAAAATAAAATCATGTATGGAACAAAAGTAACCACATTCGAAAAAAAGCTGTAAAGCAATAATTGAAAGACCGATATTGGCTTCATATGAACTCAAATTGAATCAAACTCATTCCAATATTCTAAATTAAATTATTTTTAAAATAGCAACGGTTTCATAATTTTTGGAGTTACGATTTGAAAGACGATTTTCTAAGGTGGTTTTTGCAATTTTACAAATTATTTATTATATATATTTATCCATATTTATTTTTATACATAATATATTTTTAAATAAATTTAAAAATTTTCTAATAACTATTTTAAATAAAAATAAAAATAAAAAAATATAAAATATAAAATAACATAATTTCCTTATTTAATTATGTGTATAATGTACATATGTATATATTATATGCATATAATTAATTTCCTTAAGTAAAATTAAATAATTAACATTTATTATTTATATTTATAAAGTGATGAAAATAAATTATTTATTTATTTAATTATGTAAATCACATACCATATGTATATGATTAATTAATTTCTTAATTAACCCACCATTAAGTTGTTGATATTTATTATTCTTATTTTAATAATTTCGAAAATTATTTTATTAATTCCACCATTAACATCCTTCCTTCTTTTTCTCTCCATTCAAATTTTAAAATTCAAAATCATATTTTTATATTTATTTAGCTCCTCTTCCCTCAATACAACTTGATCAGCCTTTGGTGAGAGGAGCCTGATCTCCAAGAGCATTCTTATCATAGAAAGGTGTCCAGCTTCCAAGCCATCCGGTGACAGTGAGTCGGTCCTCGTTGAGGCCATCACAGCTTCCATCCACTCCAGCGATGAGATCCACTTTATTTTTTGTCTTTTAATTAGGTAATTTTAGGATTAATTTTAGTTTCAATTTCGTTGTCAATTTTAGATTTTAATTCGCAATGTCTTGTCATTGTTCGTCACGATTCGATCTGCCTCTGATTGCTAATCTCACACTATTTTCCTAAGTTTCATCGCTTCACGTTCTACCTCACACGGTCTCGCTCCTCCAGCCGCATACGGTGGCTGGGGAGTCTTGGTTCTCTTCCATCACAACCACCCAAACCATTTTCACTTCCATTCTCTATTTTTTATTTGGGACCGAGCTGTCATGCTCGAGTCGTTATTTTATTGCTGGCATATAAAAAATGGAAAAAAATATATACTTGATATTCTTTTCAAAAAAATAAAAAAAATAAAAGTTAGGGTGGCATTGTCGCCGCCGCCAGGAATGCCTCCCCTCCCACCATCCAGATCCATCGTTGTCGGCTACTGGGGGCATGTGTTTCCCCTTTGTCGAATCCGCAACACCGCCGTCATCCTGCAACCCGATCGCCAGGAGCCGACATCCAGCGTGGGTTGCCAGCCTGACCTCCTCCACTAGGAGCATCTCCATCACCACTGTAGTTGTCGCGCGGGGGCGTGTGTCTCCTTCGCCCCCCATCATCGCCACTCCAAAATCGCACCACCATGTTACTTCAGTCGCACCACCGTCTACCGCCAGAGGAGAGCACCGCCCTTCGCCCTTGAGAACCACCGACTCCACACCCTCGACGCCGACCTCCATCTCTGGCCAGACACTCGCATCCTCTGGCTTCGAAGATCAACGCCGCCACCTAAATCTATCGGCCGCACCATCGGGGGCATGTGTCGCCCCCTCATGCAACTCCTTCTCCGCTAGAGCAACGCCTGCCATCGCCCTTCCGTGCGCAAGGAGCAGAGCTCCCCCACTTCTCCGCTCAAAGCAACATTCCATCAACATTATCTCTGCCTTTTACCGCACACCCGAACACTGCCCACCACGTAGCCGACCTCCGCCCGCACAGAGGAGAACACCACCGCCGCTCTTGAGCGAGAGGAAGGAAGGGGCGATACCCCCTTTGATTTTGCTTGGAAAAAAAGAACAAATAGAGACACCCCTATGCTTTTGATCCCAAGAAGCCCTAGATCTAAGGGGTAAGAACACACCACATCATTCGATTTATTTCATTTAGGAAAAATGAAAACTCCCCCCCTGAAGTTTCTAATAATTGCAAAGAGCCCTTGCCAGATCCAAGTCACATGCTTTGCACGCATTTAAGGGGTAAAATTGCATTTCTCCCCACGTTTTTGTTATTACTTTTTCATGCATAAAAAGTAAATAATTTCAGTTCCCAAACTTTAAATTTCTTGCTATTATCATTAAAATAAATGTGTTTTATGGTCAATAAATTCTATAAAAATTATTTTATGCTCCTGATTTTTGTCTCTTTAATGTATATTTTTTATTGCATTTTATATACATTTAAAATTATTAAAAAATAAAAAACTTGCATTTTTCACTGTTTGAAATTAGAAAATTCATAAAAATTTGATTACTACGTCAAAAATTCCAAAAAAAAAATAGTTTTATTTTTGTATATTCTATTTCCTATTTAAATTTCATTCATTAACTATTTTTAAATCTCAAAAATTACAAAATACTCAAAAACTTATACAAATTATTGAAAATTGTAGAAAATTCCAAAAATTGTAATTTCACTTCCTGTTTGTCGATAACTTCTTATAATTTTTAAGAAAACTAAATTCAATAATTTTTATTTTGTTTACTATTGTAAAATTGTAAAATATTCCTATCTCTTTACTGTTTGATTTTTATCCTATTTTTATTCATTTTAAAAATTTTAAAAATTTTAAAAATCCGAAAACTCACCCAAAAATTATTAAAAACAGTAAATAAATATTAAAACACAAAAATATTTTCTTTAGGCAATTTTAATCATTTTTATTATATTTTAAAAATAAAAATAGCATTTCTTTTTCTTTGTATATAAACTTCCTTTGTAAATTATATTTTTAAAAATTAAGAAAAAATATTTAATACTAAAAATCAATAAAAATTTAAAATCAGAAAATTTAAAAAATAACAATAAAACAATAAAAATAAAGAAGATAAAACTCTTACAAAAACCAAGATACTTGGCATTTGACTTTCTTCTTTCCTTTAATTGATTTTTTTAAATTATTAGAATAACCCTCAGGATTTGTGGCCTCCTTGAGTTCGATCATGTACATGTAAATTAAATAGCAAAATTCTCTTTCTACATGTTAAAATTACTTTGTCTTGAGAAGTAAATACCTTTTTGTTGAGGGATTTCAGGATTGAAACGACATCATATTTATTTTCAATAATTCAAAAATCCGAAAATTCCCGATCAACAATCGACAAACATAACATCTTCCTCATCTTCCCTTTCTCCATTTTCACCCTTGCCTTCAATGGAAATACCATCAACTCCTCCCACCTCCACATTGTCGTCACCCACAACCCATCTACCACTATCCTCCTCGATGCTAAGATTTTCCTCTCTAGCAGTGTTTTGACCACCCCATCGAAGCCTTGCTCTCTAAGTAAACCTTCATGTCATAGATGACTCTCATCAGTAATTCCAACTCTAACAATATGACATTCTGCCTCACGATCAGCTTCGACATCATTGTCCTTAAATCTAGATTTCAATCCATGTAAGGTTGATGTGGAACGAGAGGAGTATCATTAATCAGGTAAGTCCAGGCGACGTTGCCTCCCAGCTATAAGAGCTCCTGTAAGACACCGAAGAATTCTTGAATAACCTCGTTCAAGGCAGATTGGATGCATGTACTCCTATGTGCTCTCGATGACACATACATCACCTTCAAGAATCTCCAAGAGATCGAGCAAGGCTGGAGGGAATTTTAGCTGAGGTGGGGACCATCGACAATATCCAACATATCCACCTTCTTAAGTTCCATGAATTATGTGTCATTCAATAGAAGGAGAGAAGAAGGTAGTGCAACATCCAACTTCAGATTTTATGTGGTTAGATTTACTCACGATTATCAATTTTTTTAGTCAAATAGAGTTACAATTGATGAAAGTAGTTGCAGTGTAAGATGCAACATGTTTGTAGGGTTAGGTGATAACTACGAATAATACATGATCAAGAGGTAATTCGTAAAGTTTTTAGGATCCATAGTGTAAAAATTCCTAAAAATAAACACAATTGTGGGAGTTAATTTACACTAACATGAACTAAAGCAAAATCTATATTTAGGTAGCCTTTAAAGTTGTCCAAATAGAGGAGAAAGGGTGGAAGCACCCTTCTCTAAAATCATATATTTCAGTAAGGGAAACATCTTTAAGATCTCCGATCAGTGACGGAGACAAGGGGGGGCGGGAGGGGGCTTGGCCCCCCCTGTCTGCCAACAATTCTTATTATATGTATTATATAATAGTAATAAAGCATGACTTAAATACAACAGTTAAATACAAATGCTAATAAGTTGTATAAAATGCCCCCCCTCATTCCTCATTTATAAGTTGTATATAATTCTTCCATCCTTATTTCTCAATAAAAAATCAATAATATTATATGAATACGATAATTTTATCATTAACATTTGTATGTTTTACATGAACTACATGATATACATAAGTACAAGAACAAAATAGGTATGTAGAGATTTTTTATATTTGGAAGTAGAAAGAATGTGATATCCATTGTTATATCAATACCATTGGTCCATATAGTGACGTTTACTGTCATGATTTTAATATCGACGATTAGTTAAGATTCTAAAAATATGACGAATAAACGGTACTATATTGACATTCGTTACTGATATAATAGTAGATATAACATTCGTCTCTAATTTTTACATAAAAACAATTTTGTAACAAATAATACTCATAATTATATATTTTAACAATGAATGAAATATTGATAGATTAAAAAAACATCCATATATGCACATTTTAGTATCGTGGATCATTCCCTTTATTAAAGATGTATAATTAACTATTAGCATTTACATGTTGTACGCATGCCGACCTTTATATCTTTTTATGAACTTTCATTTTGAACCTAAACAAACCCATTAAAAATTTTAGATTATTAAAACAATCATCAATTAAAGAGTAATTACATTACGCAAAATATACCAACATTATGCAAAAGATACCAAAATAAAGATATAAATGATTAGTTATGGACAAGCATATAAGTGTCATCATATCCAAATTTATTTTAATACATGAGTATTGATGTCAATATAGATATCAACGAATATGAATAATGTATTATTGTATCTTGAAAATTGGGTATATATATAAAATAAATATGGATTGAATATGAATACAATCACAAATACTTTATAAATTAGCTTATATATATCCCTTTCCCCTCTCTCTCTCTCTCTATATATATATATGAATTGAATGACTTATTATGATACAAATACAATATATATATATATATATATGGATTTAATGGGGCTGCCCCCGGGGACAGCCAACATGGCTTCCCCGCCCCCTATTTCGATGTTTTTTTTCGAAAAATATCGCCATGTATATTCATCTCTATATCCCTCCTATATGTCATTCAAATTTCGTTAGAAACGGAGACTCCTACGGCCTTCATTGATATGATGTCGATTTAAAAAATCCTATTACCGTTAAAAAATGGTTGTCTGGATGGAGGCCGTAGGAGTCTCTGTTTCTGACGAAATTCGAATGACATATAAGAGTGATATATGGATGAATATACATGGTGATATTTTTTGAAAAAAAACGCCAAAAATGACACGGGGACAGCCATGTTGGTTGCCCCAAGGGAGCAGCCCCATTAAACTCTCTCTCTCTATATATATATCATAAGAATTATACCGAATATAAAGAAAAAGTTAAAAGTTTTATTATATGTAATCTAAAATAAATATACAGCTATATATTAAAAAACAAATAAAAATATAGACAAAAATGTACGTGGACACCAAAGTGACATTTATATATCTATTCGTTTTAATACAGATATATATACACCTGTCAAAATATATTATAAGGAATGTGTACATACATATATATCCCTTTGTATCCCTACATTAAGTCTGGTATAATTTTACTTTTTTAAAATATTAGATTTAATGGTACTACTTAACATTGTGTTAATAAAAGTTTTTGTGATTTGAAGAATTTTGTAAGGACCTTTTTATCCATACAATGTTTGTTTGGATATTTATGTGAAATCGTAAGTTTATAGGGGTATCTTTGTAAAAAATTCTTGTAAATAAATATAAAAAATTAAAACAATAAATAATAAAAAAGATAAACTTTATACATATAATGTATCTACATGTATGTGTATGTGTATGTGTATGTGGTCTCAATAACTTGGCCCCCCAAGTAAAAATTTATGGCTTCGTCCCTGTCTCCAATTGCAACTTTCATAGGTGACCCCCATACTCTCTCTCAAGAAATAACCTCCCACAGATTTTGGGATTTGCAGACGAATAGGTTATACTCATGCCCTATGCAAAAATGAACTTATAAAGGTTTTGAAATTTCTATAAAAGTAACGTAACTTTGTACTTCCTCATGGGAAAAATCTCAAAGGAAGGTCTCCAAATTAACTTTTGTAAGGGTTAGTTGCTGTTAAGATCTAGCCGTGAACAACCTCGTACATGATGTACACACTATCATTCCCTCTAAAGGAACAATTCTATTACGCCTTTATGTTGGTAAGTTGAACTTGAGAAGTCTAAATTGGGAACTAAGGAGTTCCACTTCATGATGGCTTTGACAGCCCATTCCCAGTAATCCAAAGAAAGAGTGCATGTATACATCATCTTCCATGTACATGATGTGTTCATGTGTACCACCTCCACAGGAAGTACGATTGCTTCTCGAGGTGTAATTATGTAAAAATCCTCATTTGTTACTGTTGATGCGTGTTGTAATTTCATCTCCAATATTTTCCCTTTTCTCCACTTATTAGTCCCATGTTGTCCTCGTAGTAATGTCTGACTACAATTATACATGCATACATTGTAAAATGTGTAATATGCACAATTGATAAGCATGAATAAGGAAAAAAGAGTTGATGAGTATGTTATATGGAAACCTTCGATAGATGATTTTTTATTAGGGTTTGGTTTCCTAACATTATACATTTTTTTTGTTTATTAGTTTAGAGCATGAAGAACTGTAACGTCCCGGGTTTAGGTCTCCGGTTCGTTATCGAGGAAAATTGACCACGATGTCTTGTTGAGTACGGACCTAGATGGATCTGTTGGCAACCATCTAAAATGCTTAAGCCTAAGATGTCAAGTAGTAATCCCCACCACTTATAAACCACACCCATACTTCGTGAGCTTTAGATGGCACTATGTTTTGGGGGTATGGGTGTTACAACCTCCCCCACTTATATTCGCGACGTCCTCGTTACGACATGGCCTATCACTTATTCCCAGTGATAATGGCAGTTGCACGTTCTCGGCTTAGTTCCCTTCGGGTAGCCCTTTCCACTATCAGAGGGAACTCACTCTGATACCATTTGCAACATCCCGAGTTTAGATTCCTGGTCCGTTATCGAGGAAAACTGGCATTGACAACTTGTTGAGTTCGAGCTCAAATGGATCCGTTGACAACCACCCAAAATGCTTAATCTCAAGTTGTCAAGTAGTAATCCCCACCCCACTTATAAACCACACCCACACTTCGTGAGTTTTAGATGTGTCACTATGTTTTGGCGGTATAGGTGGTACCAAGAACACACGGAAACCCCTATATATCATCCAACACTTTGTGTGTGTGCAAGAGATATAACAACAAAATAAAATAAATATGTGTATATACCAATGTTATTGAAATTGGGAAGGACCATCCGGTTCGTCTGGTGAACTGGACCTGCATCGGTGCAGTTAATCAGTTTCTACGATTCGAGTCAAATTGGTGAATTGATTCAATAACTGGTCAAATCGATTATTTGCACCTCGATTTAACCTGATTCAATCGAACTTGAACAGCTCAACCATAATTAAATTTTAAAGTTACATTAAATAATAAAAACGGTGATGACTTTGGAACTCTAGCATCTTGTAAAGCATTATATAGTACCAACTACTCCGCCTCAGCTTTTTGAAAGGGTTGGATAATAAATATGCTTAACATATTACTATATTCTAGAATAGAAAGTTCAAAATTATTTATTTTTTATATGAATACCATTTAATTTTGCAAATTCAATAAAATATTATAAAAATAAGGTATTTACATTATTTGTTTATTTCATATATTTTAAGAGTGTTTGAGTGTGTATTTTGTATATTTTTTAATTCATTCCAATTTAGTTAAACGATTCAACCATTTTTTCCCTATAGGTTCAATTTAATCTGATTTTAAAAATTAATGACATCATCATCCAGTTAATCCAGTTGAATTGATTTGATTCAATGATCCAACCCGATTCAACCTTTTTATGAGATTTTCGATTCCGGATTGGTTTAAAAAACATTGGTATATGCATCCACTTACCTCCAAAAATAAATATTTATAAAGCTATTGGATATGATTCATTGGAGGCAAAATTTGAATATTTATACATATATTCTGCTAGCTTAAATGTGATATCTATATCATATCTAAAATATAAACACCAATGTCTAGTATATATTAACTTTCAGTTGCATCACAAAGACCATTATCGTTCAAATGTTGTTATCAAACTCAAACTCGCTTACATGTGTGACTAGAGAAGCATATTTGGTCTCTTGAGTTCCAAGTGTTCAAGTCACCATATAATGGGCCGCTCCTAATGGTAGTTTTTCTACTAGTTCCCGGGGTGAGGATTGGAACCCTGATCATTGAAGTGAGAGTCCACAGCTTCTACCACTAGACTATTTAAATGGGTTCTCCTAAGGGTAGTTTGTGGTTACAATGACCAGTGTCCATCAACTTTAAAAATTCATATTTACATTTAATTCATCATTTAGTTTAGGGAAAAGACAATGTCCATCAACTTTAACATTCAACTTTAAGAGTTCATATTTTGGTACTTTGATCCACGACTAATAGCATTGGTTATTCTTATTTGGGTTTTTTTTGCAAATTTCATGATTACAATCATATACATAATATCTACCTGACAGGTGATCATCTATACTCCCTTCTTCCATATATTCATAAACAAGTGAAAAATTGCCAGGGTCGCTGCAATAACCGAACAAGGACACCAAGTTTCTATGATGGATTTTGCTTAGAAGTAACGCCTGCACACAAAACAACAAAAAATATCGAACAAAGCTGCCATGATCCACAAACATGCTGATCAAACCAAGATGTAAGATCCAACCTATCTTCGAGTTCGGTTGGATAAAAAAGTTCCAAAGTCGGAGATCGAGTGTGGTTCAATAGGATATATTCAGGTCCATTTAGACAACGATTGTTCAATTTTGATTTCATAGTAAATCATTAACGATTTGACTTGATTCGAACTTATTTTGTGAATAAGTTGGGAATTGCTGTTCGGTAATAATGTTCAATAAGCGGAAAAAATAGGAAAAAGATATTTTTATCACTTATGTCCTTAACTTTTGCAATATTAGTTTTACCTCTCCCTTTTTTGTATATCAGTTGTGACCCTATTTTCTTAGAAAATTTATGGTTTTACCCTTTTTTAATATCAGTTATGTCCCTACATTACAATAACGGAAGGGTAGAATTGTTAATTTTGTATGAATGTAGAGAAACAATTGATATCGCAAAAAAGGGAGGGGTATAACTGATATTACAGAAGTTAAGATGGACACAAGTAATAAAGTTCCAAAAAATATTCATGTTGAAGTAGTACAAAAGCTCACCTGTTAATATCATAATTTCTTTTTAACAAAAATGTACCTTCAGTAAAAATATGAAGTTACATACAGTATTTGAAAAGCTAATTTTAACTTATTTTAATAAGGGATATTTACACCCATAGCCTTGAGTAATTCCGTAATTACATTCGTAGCCCTGCATAATCATGAATTACATCCATGACCCTGAATAATGGTTAACTCTTACACCCATAATCACGTGTTAACTTCCATCCAATTTCCCGTTAACTATAATAATATCTGTCAAATATTTTATATCTTATACCTTTGAATTCTTGTTATTTACAAATGACCACTTCCCTTCCTCCAACCATCCCGCCAACCTCCTCCTCCAGCCAGGCAACTCTCCCACTCCCTGCCAACCTCCTTTGCCGACCTCCCCTTCCTCCCCCCCGCCGACCACCTCCTCCTCCCCCACCGACCATCTCCCCCTCCCCTCCGTCAGCCTACACCATCGTTGAAGCCCCGCTGCCAGCAAGGACCCACCCCCCAAGCCCCTCTCGAAGCCAGCCCCCTCCCTCCATCCAAGTGACCCCTGTTGCCAGTAGGGGTGTAAACGGACCGAACCTGAGCGAACCTGTATTTTTTAGGTTCGGTTCATTTATTTAATCGAGCCTAAACTTGTGTTCAGGTTCGGTTCGTTTATTTTCGAACCGAATCCGAATCGAATCTCTTTTTAAACGAATCGAACCTAAGCGAATATCGAACTTAAGAATTCTCTAATAAGGAGTGAAAAGAAGAGAAATGGAAATATATATGTGTATTTACAGTTAGAATAAATATTCATTTAGTTGTTTTCTTTATCTAACTCATCTTCATCTTTTGAAAAAATTAGACTAATAAGGATTCGTCTCTTTGAAAAAAGTATAATTATAATATATTTTATATCTATTCAGATGGAGATAAGGAATAAGAATAATGCGGAGATATTTGATAAGTAATGTTTGTACTTGTTCTGTTGATTTGAAGATAAAGAAGGGAAAAGTACTAGACTATAGATGATAGATGTAAACATGATGTGACTATTTATTTTTGGATAGTTTATACGGAGATAAAACCTAGTTATCCCGTAAATATCTAGTTATCTCTAGACAAAATTCACTTACCTTGGGATAAAAACCACTCATCTCAAAATAAGTCCACTTCTACGGATAAGGATTTGTAAATATATATGTGTATGTTTATCGAGCTTTTAACGAATCGAACCTGAGCGAACCTATGATTTTTAGGTTTGGTTTGTTTATTTAATCGAGCCTAAACTTGCGTTCAGGTTTGGTTCGTTTATTTCCGAACCGAATCTGAATCGAACTTTTAGTGAGCCGAACTTGAGCGAATATCGAACTTGAGAATTTTCTTACACCCCTAGTTGCCAGCCTCCAGCACGAAGCCACTCCCTCAGCTCGCCATCCTCCAACACGATGCCTGCCACCAACAAGAACCCAAACCCAACCCCCAAAGCCCTCCCTCCCCCTCCCCCTCTGTGGAATCCCGACCCCATTGCCAACCTCCACCAATCGTTGAACCCCCCACCCCACCGCCTCCGCCAGCAAGAACCCCCATCACCGCCGCATCCACCAGCAAGAACTCCCACTACGGTCGCCGCCTGCAAGCCCCTCCCTGCAAACTCGCATCCACCTTGCAAGAAATTTTTCCCTTTTTTAATTTTTTTGGATAATCCTAGTCGTTAGATCATAGATTGGTTAGATTAATTTACTCATATGGTTGAGTTAACGTATAAACTCGCGGAGGGTTATGGACGTGAGACAGATTGATTATCCGGGGTTTCTCGTATAATTCATGATTACGCGGAGTTATCATTATAATTACAAAATTACTCAAAGTTATGGGTGTAAATATTTCTTTTAATAAATAGGATTTAGTTGCGGTGTTCAGTTAAGCCATTAATCAAAATCAATCAAAGTTTAACCTATTAGTACAATGTGAATGGAGATTTTAGTTTTTACTTGGGCAAGCTAAATGGCGGACACAAGGAAGAACTATATAGTTTGGTTTCAATTTCAGATAATCAAGTATTTAAGATTTTCAAAAGGGGATTTTTTTGGATTTTTATGCAAATAAAATGCAATGCAAATGAGTATCCCGCAAAATGATTCAGTTCCTAAGAAAAGAGCAACTTTAGAAAATTAAATTTGACTTGAATTAGGTCCACACTATCAAGTTACTGTTTTTCCAGCAAACCTGGTTATGAGAAACTCAAACATTTTTTTATATTTTAAAGGGTTTAATGTGTGTGCATGAAATATATATCAAGTATGGGAGTATTTTTGTAATTTTAAAATTAGTGAAATTCAAAAATCTTGTTTGATCTGTATCTGAAAATATAAATAACAAATTTAGTGTAATTTTGTTGAAATTTTGAAAATATGATTTTTATGTATTTTAAATTATAGACAGAATGATTTAGATTAATTTAATTTCAAAAAATACGAAACACTAATACTTTGGCAAATTTAAATTCCTTAAGATATACACTGAAATGATGAATCTAGGGCACTTTCAATTTTTTACTAAATGTAAGATCAATAAAAATTCAATATCAGAAAACACTAAACAATTTATTTTAGAAATTGACACATGTAAATGAAATGATTTTTAGGCATATTTAGAAAATGAGTAAAATTACAATCTGTGAATTATTGGAATATTTTAGATTAAAAATTGAGTCAATGTGAATTTGAGAACATCATGTGCAAAAATATAATGATTTAAGTCAAGATAATTTAAACAAATCCACTTTACATCAAGAAAAATCCAATAAAAACATCATAGGTAGAGCATTAATTGGTCGGGAATATAAACTTTTTGGATTTCAAAATGAGGACAAAATGATATTCAAAATGAAGTCCAAACACAAGGTGTTATTTGCAAAAATTGAAATGGAAATAAATAATAAAAAATCGGGGACTTTTATTCAATTAACAAATAATAACGGGGGTCCCTCTACGATTCGGAATCCACTTAAGGAGCACGTATTGGTTGTGTGGCTGGTCTGCAAATACTCGAAGGTACAAGGGTAGCTCTAAAGTTTACAAAATCACGTGCATTAGACATGTGATTTTCTCTATAACCATCGGATGGCTATGTCATCAACGGTGAGGTACTTGTTTCGCAGCAACGGTCTGGATGCAATTCTTGGATAATCGAATATCTCATGGGGAGAATCGGATGGATGCTCAGATCCCTATTATATAATTTCAAGTGATTAATAGAAAAAAGATTGAGTTGTAATTGTATTTGAGAAGTCTCTCCTTTCTTTCGTTTGAACCAGTCAATTGATTTTAAGTCAAAGAACTTCTCTTTGCTAGTCAGGAAGGGAATCAACCAACTATAGGGACGGTATGTGGAGCTATAATCTACGTCAGCCAAGGTTGTGGACCACGGTAAGAAAACTATGTTATTACTGTTGTATTTAAAGATAATGTAATTAGGTTTTAAATTGATAAACTTATTCAATTACATTGGGAAATAAATTAGGTTCAAGAGGGAAATCAAATTGTGTTGGAGGGAAGGTGTGAATTTCCAAATTTGAAACGAGGTGAATTTTGAATGGAAGTTTACTACCACATCTAGTACTATTAAAATTTTGGTGGACTTTGTATATGAGTTCATACCTCAAGCACTAGTAGAGAAGAGGAATGGAGGACCACATACGTGTGCGTGTTTCGCTTCGTCTCTGGCTTTCCAGCACCAGCTTAGGCTCGGGCTCAGGCTTGGGAGAGTCAATTTGGATCTCGATACTTTTTCTACGGATTTCATCAGTGAGTTGAATAAGTTAATTCTGCACATTGATTATAATTAGACTACAATGAGGGAATTCAAATCGACTCCAACGGTTCTGATATACCTGCAAATTTAGAATCCGAAGAAGCGTCCATTGGGAGGGATGTTTTCGGAAGATGAAAAACTGCGTTGTAGGTCTTCTTATACCCTTCTCATGGACGTCGTTTTCTTCACTCAATAGAAAATCCTCGCGTGCTCGCTCATTGTTCTTCCACCGTGATTGCGATCCTTTTCTTCCTCTTTCGGTTGCGATTCTCTGAGGTACATTCGAGGACGATCTCGTCGGTATAAGCGGACGATGATCATGTGTCGTTATATCTTAGGAATGGATCGCCAATACCCTTCGTACCCGTATGGTGGAGGATCTATCCTCTCTAAGGACAATTTGTAATAGACACTTCGGTGATCTCTAATCTAATCTTTTTTCTATCTTGTTTACCATAATTTATTTACTACTTTGTCTATTCTTGATCTCGCCTTGAAATGATATTATATAAATTATTTGATTGGTTCGTACGTGCATCTTGTAATTGCTATATGAATCAGATATGCATGATTATAATCTTATTAATATGTAATGCATTGATTCATATTTATCATGGAAATTACTATTTAATGTATGCCTTAATGATCATGTTAACAACAATCTAAGGGAGAATATCCAGAACCAGACTTAAAATTATACCGGACATCATATTTAAATCGATGATGGATATGACCAAGATGCTTAAAAATTTCGGTGGTCAAAAGTTCAAGTGTTGGCAATAATGTAAGAAAATCTATTAATCACTATAGGGTAATCTCGATGCTTGAAACTGAATGTCCTACGGTGGAAAAGGAAACCCCACACCTGATAGCAATAATGCACAATCTGCATGGAATGAATGTGATCGTATGTGTGATGTTTGGTTCTGTCCAGCACATTGTTTGTTGTATATTGTTCATCCACACAGAATGCGAAGGGGCTATGAGAAGAACTAGATCGGATGTATAATATCGAAGATCGCGGTACCGAAATATACTCTGTAACTAAATTTATAAAATTTTCCATGACCAAAGGGAAGTTGATTTCTAAATAAGTACATGAGTTTTTATTCCTACTCTATGGTTTAGAAGATGCCGAGATGAAACTTTTAAAGAAGTTTCAAGCCTTGTGCACATAGAAAAATTCCTCAAATTTCGGAAAGACTTCGATATAATCTTGGAACATAGAAAAAGGAAATTTTTTATTGATGACTTGATAATGACAATCGCCATAGAAGAGGAACATAGGAAATAAAAACATGTGACTCCTGTTGATGTTCAGGCTAAGGTAAATTTCATGACCTCTAAGGGCAAAGATAGAAGGAGAAAGGGTAATAACAACTAAAATAAAACTAGAAGAAAAAAATCCAGAAAAGATAAAGAATAAACCATGATGGCACTGGAATCAGGTTGGCCATTGGAAGAAGGATTGTCCATCCTTAAAGGCTCAATCAAAGATTGCATATGAGAGTCTGCAAGTAGATATGATCATTGCGGGATTTAGGGTAGCGATGGGTATGTCGCTGTAAAACATGGATTATACCATTTCCATGATCCAAATGAATGGTTTGTGGATACGGAGCCAATGTACATATCTATTCTGACAGAACTTTTATTTTCTTCTTATCAGACATGTAGTGGTGGGATTGTAAAGAAATGGAACGATTCTGCACTTATGATGCTAAGGTTAGGACAAGTCAACTTGAGGTTCTCCTCTGCATGTGTCTGGACTTTGCACATAGTGTTGCATGTCCTTTATGTAAAGAAGAATATCTTATATGGCTCTATCTTAGTTAGAAATGATTTTGAATTGAACTTGATGTAATAAAACTGTCATTCTGAGCCATAGAATTTGTATGTAAAAAAATTATTTGATAGATTTTGATTTTTTATTTAGAATTATGTGATTCAACAAACACTGATTCAGTGAATGTTTTAAGTTCTGAATGTTCTAATTGTGTGTCTCATGTTGTTAATAATTTAGAATCTTGTGATCTGTGACATGTTAGATTGAGACATGTAACCTTAAATTCAATTGAAAGAATGATGAATTTAAAGTTGATCCCTAAGCACACTATTGATAGAAACTCAAAAATATGAAATTTGTTTGCAAGCTAGACACCTAAGAAGTCTTTTTAGTCTATCTATAGAGATAGTGGGATCTTGGATATAGTGCACACAGATATCTGTGAGTTTAATCGTATCTTGACCAGAGACAATAAGAAATACTTTATCACATTTATAAATGATGGCTGTAGATATTTTTGTGTCTATCTAATGGAAATCAAGAATGAAGACTTAGAGAAATTTCTTATTTTCGAGAATGAGGTTGAGACACAAACAAGAAAAGTACTTAAACGTCTTAGGTCAGATAGAGGAGGTGAATATACTTCTAACTTTGTTTGATGAATTATATAAGGTGTTTGGCATAGTTCATCAAGTTACTGCTCCATATTCATCACAATCAAATAGGATAATAGAATGGAAAAATAGAATCTTAACTGACGTGATCAATGCTTTCCTACAAAATTCTGAACTTCGAACATATATGTGGGGAGGGACCTTGAATACTGCTTGCATATTCTAAATAGGGTCCCTCTAGGACATATGAAGAAGTGTCCTTTTGAATTTTGGAGAAATAGAAAACCAAGATTAAGGTATCTCAAGGTGTTGGGCTGTCTCGTTAAGGTATTAGTCCCAAAACACAAGAGAAACAAGCTTGGTCCTAAAACTATTAATGCAGTCTTTCTAGATTACTTGAAAATAGCTATGCAAATAGGTTCTTACTAATTCGATTCGAGATACCGAGCATAAATGTCAACATTATTGATGCTATCGCTTTTGAAGATGTCTTCTCTAAGAAGACTGGGATTCCTTAGAATCTGACCAATGATATTACCTCCACATCAGGGTCTTCTAGATCAAGTGGAAAGGATAACAAATATGGGGTTCAGACTCAACTTGAACCCAATGACTTTTCAGAAGAAATTGAGCCAAAGATGAGTAAACAACCACGAATAACCAATGATCTGGGTAGTGACTTTGTTGTCTACAAATCGAGGGTGATCCACCAATTTACAAGGAAGCCATGGCCTCATATGAAGAAAAACAAAGGAAGAAAGCCATCAAATCTGAGATGGATTCTATTATGGCTAATGGACTTAAGAACTGGTTGATTTACCTAAAGGGTGCTCTACTATTGGGTGCAATGAGTATTTAATATAAAGCTTAGATATGATGGATCAAATGAAAAGTATAGAGCTAGATTACTTGCTAAGGGTTTTTGGCAAAATTAAGGTATCGATTATTTTGATACATATTCTCTTGTGACTAGGATGACCACAATCCGGATGCTTATATCATTGGCATATGTATGTAATCTCTCTATCCACCAGATGGATGTGAAGACTGCCTTTTTGCATGATGATCTTTAAGAGGAGATCTATGTGGATCAAAATGATGGTTTTGTGCCTCTTGGGAATGAGGGAAAGGTTTGTAAGCTCTTTTAAATCCCATTATGAATTGAAACAAGCACCAAAATAGTGGTATGAAAATTTTGATAAAACTATTTTGTCATGTGGCTTTAAGGTTCATGAATTAGATAAATATTTGCATTCCAAGGTAAAAAGTTATGAGTGTATTGTCTTGTACTTGTTGATGATATAATGTTGTTTGGATCACATACAAAGATTATTAAATGAGAGTATAACATTCTTAAGTAGCAATTTTGAGTGAAGGACATGGGTGTTACTGATGTGATCTTGGGCCTCAGACTGATAAGGTCAATTGATGGTATTATAAGTATTCAATCTCATTACGTTGAAAGGTGCTTGAGAAATTTGGATATCAAGATTGCAAAGATGTAAGAACTCCTTTAGATTCATCCAAAAATCTGTTTAAGAATAAGAGTAAAGTACATGTAGCTCAGATAAGGTATTCACAAGTGATAGGAAGATTAATGTATCTTGCAAATTGCATGAGACCTGATATTTCATTCTCGGCTGCAAAGCTGAGTAGATACACTAGCTTTCCTGACCGTACTCAATGGGAGGCTCTGGATCGAGTACTGAAGTACTTGAAGGGAACTATTTCCCTTGGTTTTCATTATGGTAGACATCCATATGTGCTAGAAGGATATAGTGATGCAAGCTGGATAGAGAAAATCGAGGAGTCTGAAAGTAATGGTGTTACTAGGTATGTTTCTACCCTCGAAGGCGGTGCAGTCTCCTGGAGGTCTGTGAAGAAAACCATTCTAGCTCGGTCTACCTTTGAGGTCGAGTTATGATTGGACACTGATGAATTTCTATTTCATCACATTTATTCTTTCATTTGTCCTTAATTCCCTAATTAAATGTATGTATATATCATTAATTTGTCAAAGTAAACATTCTTTAATTTGTACAAAATATGGTATAAAATACTAGATATTTATTGTATCCAAAATTAAACAATAAAGGAAGAAAGAAAAATAAATGAGACACCATAGATGTTGAGTGACCCTAGCCCCTAATACTCAGTCATCATGATCACTTAGTCGATAAGAAATAAAGTAGGGTGAGATAGGGCAACCAATTGTACAAATTACACAGTCTAAAAAACCTAAAAATATAAGCCAATAATTACCTTTTAGGACACATTTTATTCTTTATTATTTATACATCAAATCAATAAACTTTGTACATAAAAGTAGTAGATAAAAATACATTGAAAAATACAAAATTAATTCATGAAAAAATAATGCAAGTTGTACATTCTACACCCAGAATAAGAATCCAAAAACCCACCTTCACAGACCTGTATCTCCTACATATGACTCAACATGCAAAATCATCTGTAATTGTATATAACTTTTATTAGCTATTTAATGAAGGTGGTTTCATTTAATTTAAATTTAAAATATAAAAGTTAGGTTTCAGACCCTTATTGTACAATATACTTGAATAAAATATTCATTTCAGTGATTCTTTATATTTTTCATTATTTTATATATTTTTAGAATTTTGTAGATATTATTTATAGTATATGTCAATAATTAAATAAATTAAAACCATTAAAAATACAAATAAATAATACATTTCACATTCATAGATGAATTACTTATATATATACCTATATAATAAATACATCCATATATTTAATTATATGTATTTTATCAGAAAACAAAACAAAAATATATTTAAGTGTATTTAAATAAGTTATAAATATATAAAACATGTGTATAAAATAATTATTTAAAATTCAAAATAAAAAATAAAATACACCACATATAGGTAAATGTACCTATAACTTATACTTTAAATAATAAAAATAAATAAAAATAGGCATTAGATTCTACATAAAACTAGAAATACTTTTTATTTTATAACCTAAAAATAATTAATTCATTTATTAATTCTTATTCATATTCAAAAGTATTTTTTCCTTGTAATTTCTTATTTGGTCCACGTGGACCAACCAAGATTATTTTTTTGTAGACCTGGGGTCAACTGTATTACCCTCTTCTACATCCCCCGTCAGAACTGAGTCACCCCATTCTTCTCCATTTTTTGGGATTGGCTCGTGGCTCAAAAAGCTCCATTTTTTTGAGGAATCACACCCAATATGACCACCCATCCTGCTAAGACATTAGATCCATTGTACGATCACTCAATCCATCGCAACCCCATGATCTTTACCTACCACCACACTTGTCTATAAACACCCCCCAAATCCTTTTTGTAAGTTTTGGTCATTCTCTCTTGAGTCTTAGCCCCTCGGGTCCACCTAATCTCCATAGCGTTGGTGAGAATGACATCTGGAGGGGATTCACAGCGAGGAGGAGTTGGGAATGGGTTGATCCAGCCACCTCCAGCGATCCACCATGTGGTTTCATCCCTCTGGTTCCAGCTAGATCGAGGCCCCTAGGTCTAGGTAATATCCCTACCCTAGATTTCATTCTCGTACTTAATTTAGGTTTAATCCTTAGGTTTTAACTTTAATAGAATCCATTCATAAACCTGGAGCTTGAGATCCAGGTTCATTTCACTATGAATTATCCCCCGTTCTGATGCATACACATATCCATCTCGATCCTTAACACATTCTACATCTTTTCCCTCACCAATCCCTCTTGATTCAGCTTGAATCGAGGTACATGAGAGCTCTCCATCCCACCTTAGATGGATCTCGCTCTTCTGCACCATCCACGAGGTTTCCGACCATTGTTTTTAGGCTGATACGATCGCCTCGAGCCATAGAGTGTATTGGTGCTGGTCCTGGTACTCGAAGATCGTTCTGGAGTAGAATCGAACTCCAACGGTCCCAAAGTAGGTAGACATTGTACAAAAGGTCGAGCCACATGGAACACCCAAAGATCGCCATGTAGAACAACAAGAAAAAAATAAAAATAAAAAAATCAAAATAAAATAATAACCAAACTCAAATGAAGAAGGTTTTAACATAACTTGTTCATCTCAGAAATACAACTTTCATGAAGGATGATGAGTCTATGAGGAATCATCATTATTCTCTCTTTTTATCCTCAAAGATTAAGAATTTTATTGGAAATCTTCATTAATTCTGCATCTTTAGCAATAATCTTTCTTCTTATAATTAACCCTAACCCCAATTATTGTATTTAATCACTGACATTTTTTATTTTCTTTTTTATTAAAATGCCTAAAAGTTAGATTAAATATTGCATATATTTGTTTTGGCCTTAAAAAGACAGTGAAAATAGAAAAAATAACAAACCCTTGAAAATCAAGTGTTTTATCTATAAAAATACTTACCAAAAATATTCCATTGTACAAATGACATCTTCTGACTTTTTCCACAACATGAAACTTGTAGATCTCATCGAGATATACAATTTTCATGTTTTGACTTTTTGCTAATTCTCGTTTCTTTTATTTATTTCTTAATTTCTCTTCTTTTTCACATTTCTGAATAATCTGGTTATGCCACATGGTGCCCTCTGGGCTGCCCATGTGGTCGCACCTCCTTTTGCCACCTACAAGATTCTTGGCCGTCCGATCACTCCTAGACACCCTCATCTCAGTCACACATCCTCACTATCTCCTTAGCCCTTGGATCTACCTTCCAGATCTCTTCTCGTCCACACCCTTCCGCCCTTATCTATACTGCACAATCATACCTCCATACAAAGGTTGAGCCTTCTCAATGTCATCCACTCCTCTAATCGCATGATATCTTCCTCTTTCATTATGATCGCTCCCTTGCGCCTCATTACCCACTACTTGATTAGATCATTTGATCTGATCTCGATCTCTCATATATGCCTCCATCTGGACCGTTGGATCACATGATCCAATGGTCCATGCCCCTTCTTCCTCCTCCAAGCACCTCCTTCCCATCCATTACTCCTGCAACCACCTCGCCTCCTTCCAATTCTATCCTCCTACTGTCAATGCCTTTCCATGAACTAATAATGTCTACTTATAGACTTCATGCCTACCATATTTGCGCAAAATCCTAACGTCCCCATCTCCAGCTCAGCTCTTCATCACGACTTTTTCAAAGACTCCTGCCACCTCTCCTGAAACCACCATCACCTATAAAGGCATCCCATTTGCCTCCTCTTTCCCTCGTCCACCATTTTAGAGACTAAGCCCTAGACCCTCTCCGCCCCCCCATGACAGACGGAGGTCAGACGAGGGGCCATAATGCTGCCTTTAGGCCGATGTTGAACCACTGTGGCTTCACCGTGTTGCGGCGCCTCCGAAGTTCTTTGAGCACCTCATCGCGACTGAGAGAGTCATGCAACAGCATGAGCTTCATACGAAGCTCAACACAAGCTCCTCTTCTAACCTCGATCCCCATCTGATCTCTAGGTAAACATATGATGCTCTTTTTCAAGATTTCTTCTAATTAATTAGGTACACGTTATCACCATCTTCACCAATTGAACCCTTGCGTACCTCCTACAGACCTCCAGCTCCTTCGCGATAGGCCCAGTTCACCATATCTCCTCCTCTAGAACCTCCCTACTCCAAGCTTTCTCCTCCTCCTGCGGTGGAGAACTCATCAAGGGGACCATCTTCTCCACCTCCGTTTGTACCCCAACACATCTATTTCTCTTCGGCTATCCATCTGCTAACCCCCGCAGGTCAGAGATGTTCAATGGTTGGAGCTGCTGCATGGCCTCCAGTTGATATTATCTTTTCCACGAGCTTGCTTCGATGAGGACCTCCAGACAACTTCAATCCTCCTTCAGCCCTCCACCATCTTCTCTAGCCTCTTCTGAAGGTTGCACGACCTTTGGAGGAGCATCAGGAGGCTGAGGAGAAAAGGCATGCTCGTCGGAGCACAACCCTCTCCGACCGGAGAAGCGGAGCACGAAGACACAATCGTCGTCTGGTCATCTGGATTAGACGGTCCAGACGAAGCCATGTTGCCAGCACCAAACCTCTAAGCATGGGACCACCGAGCCTCACATGATGTGCCACGTCGCTCGAGCTTCCGCCCACCCCCAATCATATCTCACATGCTTGCCAGGTACATGGGACTGGGGCGTTTTTCAGTCTCGCGCCCCATCTACTTTTGATATTTATACATAGGTCCCCTTACGCATGGATAAATTGCAGGGACGTCGTCTATTGATATTTGCATTTAAACCCTTCTCATGACATTTTTGATATACTTTTGCATTTATTTATCATACTTTTTCTTTCATTTATGACCCTAGCACAGTTTTATTCATATACTAAGCACTTGAACTCCAATTCAGATGATTTCAATTTCATTATGCTGTATATTTTATTCTCTAGCTAATGGCATAACTATTTCATGATTTGACATGATTTAATATGATAATTTCTGAGATCTATAGTGTCTCTTGCTCTTAAATTTAAATGCCATTAATCACCCTTATTGCTCACTTTGACTCTGAAACTGATCCATATTTTATTGCTCATTGATGTGATTATTTTAGGGCATCTCTATACATCATTTTCTGCTTGATCATGTATTGCATATTATACACCATGCATCTAATTTTAATTGCATTTTAAACCAAATAAAAATTGATGCATCATGTTGTTTACATCTGCATATCATTCTGTATTGTACATCACCTTTGCATACAAAGACCTAGATTTTAGATTTAATCGCTCAATATTTAATCCGTAATTTATATATGAATAAACTAGGAGGTTGTGTCCTTGAGTTTGACATTGGTACACTTATCAAGTAAAATAATTGCCACATATTCGAAGTTGTGGTTTTTGCTGAATCGAAATCTATCTCCTGTACTACAATAATACGACCTTATTAAAGAGGTATATTTCACGATCATTAAATGGCGTCGTTGCCTGGGACACGGCTCATCCTATTTGTTTCTTGACATTTATTGCATTATTTTTTATGTGATTATTGTCAGAAATTAAGGTCTTCACACTGTGTTTGTTTTTGCAACATTTGTTGATTATTTTTCTTAATATTTATCTGACATTTTTCTTTTATGGCAGAGCCTTTGGAGATCGAGAACGCTTGAGAACCATGGAGGTGTGGAGTCGAGAGCTTCTGCTACGTGGAGCTGCAAAAGAAATTAAGAAGGATTCAAGGAGTTTAGTCATCATTTTGTTCATGCATCTATTGTAAAAAATGTGTATCATTTGCATTTCTAACGATCCTCATTTGAGGGATTGCATGTGTAATTATAGACATGAACCTTTGCATGTGGTGTGAAGTCTCACTCCAGTACGGGTGCGACTCCACTTGAGTGTCGACCTAGGATCATGCACAAGACTCTGTAAGCCGACTTTATTCTTCATATTATTTATGCTTAATCGTAGGTAGGACACACATTAAGAATCTGGGAGATCCACCTTATCTCCTTGATGCGATAAGATGCACTATACATCGATCTACTTAGCCAAACTCAACTCATTCCTTCATTGCTAATAGTATCATGTTTAGGGTGTGGTTTTCTTCGAATTGCAAGCACATAGCATAAAATCCCAATTTCAATCATTAATATGCATGGAGAAGGCTGGAGGCACTGTAAGTATCTCTCTCAAGCATGCATCATGGTTGTCACGAATGCACTGGTTTTTCTCGATCTTCCCTCGATTTGTCACTTAAGGATATTAAATAAAATTGGGACTAACCGATAGACGATGCTTTTTTGACTTGTATTCACATTAACTTCAGTGTTAACCTAAAGCTAAAACTAGGACTGATAATGCAAGTTGATGAAAAAAAATACTAAAAATCACTCTTAGATTATGGGAGAGCAAACTCCGCCATTGCATGCAAGCTATTTTGAATGTTGGGAGGTGAGGACGTATCCCTAGGATAGTATCCAAAACCTAGCCTTAAAACCTGCATAATGTGCTTGAATTTTGAATGGTCACCAATAAAATGGACAAGATAAATGACCAGCAGCTGTTGGTCTTCATGTGTGTGTTGGTGAATCAACAGGTATTGCTTGCTTGGTTGAGCCTAATTGTCTTCTCTACCCAACCCTCCTTTAACCCTAGATAATCCACCCCTTCCCCCATCTCCATTGCTGTAAATCCACTCCACCCTCTAACCCTAACTAATCTCTGGTACCCCAACCTGAAATCTACATCCAAATACTTAGGCTAATTTTCAACCTATGTATAGGGGGACCTTGTACATAATTGTGATTACTCACCCAGGGTCTCCCTGTCCCCATTGCATATCTAATACTTAGGCTATTGGCAACCAAAGTATAGGGGGGACCCGAGTCTTTCTTCCATCTTCTTCTCCTTATCCTTAAGTCAGTTTGACCTAAGTATCGGGGGGGGGGGGGGGGGCTCTGAGTCAGTTCCGCTGTATCACCTTGTATTTGACCTGAGCCATGGTTTCATATCACTTTGTGCTATGTGAACATAACAAAAGTTAAGTATAGGGGTATACTGTATATATTGTATATATTTTAACCATAGTTCGTATTTTAAAATTTTTGAAAATTTTCAGGATTGTGGTATAAGTATTTCTTGAACTGATTTTTATGAAAATGTTGGCATACTATTTTGAAAATTTTTCGACAGTGTTTTACAATATTTTGAAAAATATTTGACATTGGTTTAAAATTGATGATTCTACTTGTTTTAAAATCTATTTATTATGTGATGTAGTTTGGAAAATGTTCTCAAAATTATTTTAAAAAATAAGGGACTAACATTTTGTAAATAAAATTAACCTCATTCAAAAAACCATAAAAATCTGAAAATAAAAATTCTCTTTAATAGAAATTCTGATTACTAAGCTAAAAAATGAGTAGCTATTTCTCAATGAGGGAACTATGATATCCCTTAGCAGAGTGAGTGGTTAAAATACAACGCATTTGGCATCATCTTGAAGTAATACTGTTAGCCGTCTAACAGTCCGTACTTACACCTATACTGGTTGGAAATAGATGCAACTATTCATATGAGCTTGGGCTAGTCATTATTGCTCTAAAGAAACAAAACAATGATGAAATAAAAATTATATAAAATTTGCAAAAAATCAAAATTCACAAAAATTTTATTAACTAAGGAGTTGGTGTATTCTTGATACATTCACTATTACTCAAGGCTTAAGGATTTGAGAACACTTAGTTTCTAAGATCTTGAGAGTCAGAGTTAACATTCCTTCGTCAATAGGGTTTTGAACTTTATAATCCACACTTCCCTAGTTTTAAATATTTGAGCACTATATTGCACTCTTTATCTCTATCTTCTAAAGAATATGATCATCACATCACTTTCACAACTATGTGATTCATGAGATGAGTTGAATTATCACTTGAGAAAATGGGAATGGTGATTTGAGTCTAGACCCGATTTAATGATGCTCGAGGATGGGATTTAGTCAATGAAGGCTTCAAGAAACCTGAGTGTCAGCAAAACCCTAGCTAGTTGTTGGGCATGCGAGCCCACAATGAGCCATTATGCAATAAATGTCATTCTAAATATCATTCCTTGATATGAAATGAAGATTAATTAATTTTTATAATAGGTCCCTTAGTATAATTAGGGTTATGTACCATGGCCATCTAAATGATCATACAGTTGTTGATTTAATTATTGGATCATAGAGACTGGTGCTTTGGAAGAGACGATCTCCATCCTCAGAAGGTGATGTCAATCCTTTCTCTATAAGCTGATATCTAATCAACCTCTTGATGTAGGTCCTCTACATAGGAATATAGATTTGGAGGTGTTAGATAAGTTAGGTCAAAGAGCTGACTCAATAATATTGAGATAAACAAAGACTTATGTCGTATGTTGTCACGATATATGCACAAATCCTCTGACCGGAGACAAATGTGTTACTATATGTCTTAGTATGTACATTTGGCAGACCGATAGATCGATGGCCTTATCAAGGTCTGGACACCGACGTGCTGGTGTGCATGTAAGGGCATATGAGTAATATGATCTCTCATGGGGATCATACATATTCATTTACTGAACCGGAAGATATGAGCTCACTCATGAGATATTGGGATCAAATTCCATGAACGGTCGTCTCAGTTTGGAAGCTTGAATGAATTTGTAGGTTTGATATATGCTTTTAGAAAGTATATGATCAACACATGGGTATGATATATGATTTTGAAAAGTATATGATAGATACCAACTCCCAATAGTCAAATGAGAAACTTAATGATCAAACCCTGAAGGAGATAATCTAAATAGATCTAAAATTTCGGGTTTATTCTAGTCTTTCAATATACAAGATGTATATGTATTAGGAATACATGAGGGTGATGTGATCATAAACGATTGTATAACCATGACGCTTCCATTCTTAGGGAGTGATGAAACAGGTTTGGATATTAGTGACTCCTCTCAATAAAAAATAATATAATCTTGATCTAAATGTTGGACAATGATTAGAATGTGATTCAGATACAATGAAAAGATTATATTTATGATTTTGATTTAATCAAACATCTATGGGAGGTCCGCATGATCTGGATTTGAGATATGATCTTAATATCCAAGTCACTATACATGGAACATACAATCGTCTTGTCCTTATCTCCATGTATCCACAGAGAAAGTGCATTATCCTTAAAAGATTTCATGGATAATTTCACTGTTGATATATGTATCTGATCATTGAGAAAATTGATAATTAATTATGATTTCATTATCATGAATATTATGACTTTGATTCATATTATAAGGAGAGTTATCTAAGAGAATTAAATGTGATTTAATTATCAATATATGAATAATGTGGAAATGATTCATATTATTTAGATACATGAGAATAGATATCCAAGATGATTAATTGTGATTTAATTATCATCGATAAGAATAATGTGGGTAGCACTATCCATATTAATCATATATATATTATTGATGCGATTTATAATATATTAGAGAGAGCACATTGTAATTTATATTTGTTGATTAATTATTGACGTGAATTGGATTCACATTGGATAATTAATTGAAAATACAATTTACATTTATTTTGGGTTGTGAATGTGATTCACAAATGTCCAATGACGTGATTGCAAGGTTCAAAAGATAATTATTAATTATTTTTGTGAGATAATTTACAACAAATGTTGTTGTATATAATTGGAGATTTCATGAGATAATGTAATCTCATGAAGTTGGAAGAAGATTGCAGCCAACCACCTAAAGGTGGTGGACGACCACCAACTCCTTGTTGAAATGGGTGGCCATCAAACCCCCTTTATGGTAGGAGGTCGATCTCCTTCCCAATTATTCAAGGATAATTGTTTTAATTTGAAATTAATTATTTTAATTGTTGTTTTATTTTTACAATAAAATCATGGCCATTGAAAGGAACACAAATTAATCTCATCCATTGATTTTGTGTTATCCTTAAACTCTCAGAATACTATATAAGAAGAGACATCCCTTGCTCTTCCATTCATGATAAGAAACATCAACAATTTCTCTCTCTCTCTCTCTCTCTCTCTTTCTCATTCTCACACCATCCTCTATCTATATATCTTGAGTGATCATCCACTCTAACCCTAGAGAGTACGCCACCGCCAATGTCGCATCACCGTTGTGCTACTGCCTCAACTACTTGTGGATCTTCGTCTCCTTTAGTACGCCTCGCTCGTTAAAAAGATGATTGCTCTTGTGATATGAGATCAGGAGATCCATCGCATGGATCATCAACATAGATTGTGAGGAGCATGCGTTTCATCAACGCGCTCGCAAGCGTCTCCTTCGGCAGATCGGTCTTAAGACAGGAGGTTGATGAATCCCCGATTCTCACTCTTTATTCTTTTATTTTCGTTATTTATCTTGGTAAATCATCATGTAGATAGATGTAAATACAATAAGTTAGCATTATACATGCATTTGTTAATATTACATAATTAGCAAGTATTTTGTGTAAAAATAAAAGAATAAATGAAAAGAAAAAGGAAGAAGGTATTTAGAATAAATACAGAGTGATCCAAACCCGAGAGAAGGTCAAGCATTGGCATGATCGTGAAATAAAACAAGTAGAAAGAGATAGGGCCTACTCTATATTGTACATATTATTTGTGTAATGAAATATTTATTTTGGGATAAAATAAAGATAAGGTGTTCTTTTTACCTCCTTATATAGTCCTAAAAATAAAATTTCCATCATGGAAGCATATGGATCATATCATATACGATCGAGAGCGATTAGTCACACTAGTTGCTCGATGCAGCGGGATTTCAAAAATTTCAATGATGAAACCACATGATCCAAGAACACTTCTTGGATTATTTCATCTAACTACATAATAGATAAAGGAATACCTCTTGTAGTGTGGTTACGACCAATCCTCTAAGAGAAGAGACATCCTATCTCAAGTCCAATCCGTCGGAGGAGACACTTACGAGCACGGAGATGAGTCGTATGCTTCTCGCAGTCCAAGTCGATGATACAAACAATGGATCTCCTAATCTTGTCTCACAAGATCGAATGCATTCTTCATGAACAAGATGCACCAAATAAGACGGAGATCCGAGAGTCATCGAAGCGACAACACAATGGTAATGCAACAATGACAGAGATCTTCTCTCTATGAGAAGAGTGGATAGCCACTCAAAAAAGAGAGAGAAGGGTTGGCGTGAGAAATGATAGAGAGAGGTGTAGTTGAAATTGTGTAATCCGAAGATCAAGGGATGCCTCTTCTTAAATAGGGTTTTGGGAGTCCATGGATCTCAATCCATGGACAACACAAGATCAATGGATAAGATTCATTTGTGTTAATTTCAATGACCATGATTTTGTTGTAAAAAATACAACAATAATCAATTTAATTTAAATTAATATATATTGATAAATTAATATAATTAGTTTCAAAATTAAATCATTTAATCTTGGAGATAATGGAGGAAGATCATTGCCTCATCCCTAAAAAGGTGGGGTGCACCAATTCCGTTTAATCGTCCACCCCTTGACTTGAGTCAATCTCATTCCAAATAATGAGATTACATTATCTCATGTAATTTCCAAGATCATCTCACAAGGATAATTCCCAATTATCTTGTGAAGATTGCAATCATGCTATTGGAATTATGTGAATCATATTCACAACCCAAAACTAAAAGTAATTATATTTTCAATTAATCATCCAATGTGAACCCAATTCACATCAATAATTAATCAACAAATATAAATCACAATTAGTCTCTCTCCTATATACCATAAATCATATTTATAATATATATATGAATAATTGGATAGTATTATCCACATTATTCATATCCATAATAATTAAATCACATTTAATTATATTAGATTATCATTCTCATGCATTCAAATAATATAAATCAAATTCACATTATTCTTGATAATTAAATCACATTTAATTATCCATTTCTCAATGCTCATATATAATTCAACAATGGAATTATTCTTGAATTCTTTCAAGAATAATGCGCTTTCTCCGTAGATACTTGGAGATAAAGGATAGGACGATTGTACGTTCCACATATAGTGACTTAGATATTGAGATCACATCTCAAATCTAGATCCCACAGACCTCTCATAGATGCTTGATTACATCAAGGCCGTAAACATAATCTTCTCATTGCTTCTGAATCTTATTCAAATCAATGTCCAACACTTGAAACAAGATCAGGTTACTTTTATACTGAGAGGAGTCACTAAAATCTAGACCTGTTTCATCACTCCCTCGGAATGAAAGCGTCATGGTTATACAATCATTTATGATCACATCACCCTCATGTATTCTTAATATATGTACATCCTACATACTGGAAGACCTATGATAAACCCGAAGATATAGATCAATTTTGCATTGTCATCTGTAGGGTATCATCATCAATTTTCTCAATCTTGGTCATTGAGAGTTGGTATCGATCATATACTTTCTAAAAGCATATATCATACCTTCAAATTCTTACCGTACTTCCAAAGTACGACAACCATGCATGGATTTTGATCGGTCCCAATACCTCACGAGGGAGCTCATATCTTCCAGTTCACAAGTGAACCTGTATGATCCCTTTGAGAGATCGTACTACTCAGATGCCCTCGTATGTACACCAGCTTGCTGGTGTTTAGACCTTTGTTAGATCACCAACCTATTGGTCTGCAAATGTACATACTTAGACATATAGTAACACATCTATCTTCGGTCAGAGGATGTGTGCCTATACTTTAATAGTTTACGAAATAGGATTTTTATTATCTCGATCTTGTTAAGTCAACTCTTTCACCTTACTAATATGACACCTCCGAATCTCTATTCCCATGTAGAGGACCTGCATCAAGAGGTCGTTCAGATATCAGCAAAATGAGAAAGGATTGCCATCTCCCACTCATGATGTAGATCATATCCTAATAATCATTTGACTGTGCTTGATGAGTCCTCAATCTAACTCCTTGGATATTCATCCAAACACCAGCCTCTATGATTCAATTATTGAATCAACAGCTGTATGATCATTAAGATGTCCATGGTACATAACTGTAATTGTACAGAGGGACCTTATAGTGCATTCATTCATTTAGTCTCATAAAGAGAGTGAAAGAACTAATAACTTTTATCGATAAATCAAATATTACAATAACATTTATTGTAAGAATGGTTTGCCTCAGGCTCACATGGATAACAATGCGTTTTGAAGAATAGTTCCAATCATTAAGGTTATTGAATTTATTAAGGTGGGATTCTCGTTATAGGAGGAGAGGTGTTTGTTGGGGAGATAGCGGAGGAGGAAGAACCACACTCGTCGCCTACATGGCTGCCTCTCTGCTCCATATCTGTGCCACCGACATACCATCATCATCAGCAACCGTCATCGTGCATGAGATCAGAAGAGGAAGATGATGTGTTTCTCTGGTTATCCAAGTTGAGGGAGGAAGATGGGAGGCATCTTTTGAAAATGTATTTTTTTCACGAGGTAAAACTGTCAAACATTGATGGATTCCGTCAAAACGTTAATAGAGAAACAAATGGAAGTTAATACAAGCTTATGTCATGTAAGAGTTAAGGACTATTCAAGGTTCTGAGAGTAATTCTTGATTATAAAGGGTTATGTATGTAATATGAAATTACTTAGTGTTATGGGTATAAATATCTCATAGAACAATTAACCCTAATTTTGAACACAATATAAAATGTTTATTTAGGTATTCAAAGGGGTTTATTTAATTGAATTTCCTTAGGAATTGAGTTAACATCAAGAAATCAAGTAGATAGTCACGGATTAATAAGCATTACATGATCGGTGCTGGTGGAGTTGCCCGAGGAACGACCAGAATGGGGGTTCAGTCTTGACCTTTTCTCTAAGATCGGTACATGAGCTTGAACAACTCGTAGGGATTGGAATTGCAATAAAACGGACAAATCTTTTTGATCTCGCCTTTAGAGGCTCAATCTTCGCTCGACTTGGGTGGAATAACCCACTATCACCGAGTTAAACTAGGAGCTCAAGGCCACTCGCAAGATGGTCGATCGTTTTCTCGGGAGTTGGTGGTGAGACTTTATTTTAGGAGAGAGGAAGTGGTAGCTACATGTGAAGGAAAAGGCCTTTTAGTTGACCGGAACATTAAGAATGACCAGGAGGTAGCATCAATCAACGGGTTGAGATTAACTTTGACGAAATTCGTCAAATGCGGACCATTGTCACCTTTTAGGTTCACGATAATTATATATGATGCAACTCTCCTTCTTTTTCTTCTCCTTCCTTCTCATCCATAAGAACCCATTACCGTCGGTAACGAGGAGGGTGAGGGCGAGGGCGGGAGGAGGAGGATGTCAGGGACGAGGAGGGTAAGAGCGGGAGGACCTGGAGGAGGAGGTCAGGGAGGAAGACAACAAGGGGGGAGGTTCAGGAGGAGGAGTTCAAGGGCCGGAGGACCTGGAGGAGGAGGGCAAGGGCAGGAGGACTTGGAGGAGGTCGGAGAGGAGGGTGAGGGTGGGAGGACCTAGAGGAGGAGGAAGAGGTCGGGGAGGAGGAGAGAGAGGGCGAGCATACCTGGAGGAAAAGGAGGAGGTCAGGAAGGAGGAGGGCGAGGGAAGGAAGGCCTGGAGGAGGAGGGCGTCAAGGAGGAAGTGGAGGGGTCGGACGGTGGGTGGGACATTAAAGGAGGAAGGGGAGGGGATTATTTTTTTTAATTTTTGTTGGAAATATTAATAACCGTTAGATAGACCATGGGTTTGATTGAACTAATGATCTAGTTGGGTGAACGGGCAAACCTAACTGGGGGTTATAGGCGTGAGACAGAATGACTATTCAGGGTTCTTGGTATAATTCAACATTACACATGATTACCATCATTACAATAAAATTGAGCTATAGTGACGGTTTTGAAAAAATCCGTCAATAATTAGTCGTTGTTAAATATATAATTACGATATTATTCGTTGCGAAATGAGTTTTCATACTCAAAATTAGCAATGAATATCATATCTATCGTTACATTACAAGAAATTGGACCTAAGGCAACGAATAATTTGAATATTCATTGCTATATCTTCCGATATTAAAGATATAACAATGAATATTATTCATTGCCAAATGATCTTTTATACTTGTAATAAATAACGAATATCATATTCATTGTTAAAGGTCTATATAACGATGATTTTTTCGTTAAATTATTCGTTAAAATTTACGTTAATCATTACCATATTTAGCAACGATTAGAAGAAAACGGCAACGAATAATCGTTGTTATATGATTCATTGCGAGTAAGATAAAATTTAAAGAAGTAAGCAACAATTAATATTCGTTATTATATATTTAACTACGGAAGATATAACAACGAATATTAAATTATTCACGACCTTTGATCAATTTTCTTGTAGTGTTATATCATTAACAATGGTCCACATAGCGATGCTTATTCGTTGGTTTTTTTTTAAATATCAACTAATCGTCGCTATTTTTTTTAGCGACGTTTATTCGTTACTATTTTTCAAAATATCAACTAATCGTCGCTATTTTTTTGAACTAAAAAAATAGCGACGATTAGTTGATATTTTGAAAAATAGTAATGAATAAACGTCGCTATGTGGATCTGTTGCCAATGATATAACGACAGATATGATATTCATTGCTAATTTTGAGTATGAAAACTCATTTTGCAACGAATAATATCGTCATCATATATTTAACAACGATTAATTTAGCGACGACTTTTTTCAAAACCATCACTATAGCTCAATTTTTTTGTAGTGTATGTACGTAGCTACGAAATTACCCAGGGTTATGAGTAAAAAACCATTTCAATTTAGAACAATCTCTTTTACTAGGATATGTATGTGTAGTAGTATCTGAAGATATAATAATGATTCTTCGTTATTTCGCAATTTTTTTTTATCATTATATATTTGTTTAATATTATAGGATATAATATCGATTATTCAAATTCTATTTGTAAATGTAAAAGGCGAAACATAGTTTTAATAGTGAATTACATTCGGTAGAAAAAACTTAAGAATTTTAATTTAATTAGTGGAAGGTATGTCTCAAATCATGAGATATCGGATAGTTTAGGATTACGTCCCGTCCCAACATCCTATTTACAATGTTATCAATTAATTTGTGGGCTTTTCCATACATATTCTCACTCAGTTACAACTTAAAATCAAAATTCTTAATTTGTAAATTTTCCTACAAAACCTTCCAATTTCCATCTATTACTAATTAATTTAATATTTATATTTTTTTGAATCGGTCCTTTATCCAGATGATAAAAATTATAAAATTTACATTTAATGCATCCATACGATGCATGATATCGACTACTCCTTAAACAAAGTGCAATATAGGCAATATCTAAATGATTTTATTACCAGCTATAAAGTGTATAAAAACATCAAACCAAATGATTGGATTTTATGTTGTCAACTAATGGCTAATATAAAAGCCACGATTAATATCATACAATACCAAACATTATCTGCTATATCCCTGAGATAACTAAATAAAAATGGAGAAGGTAGTTTACATATACGAACTATTTTTTTATACCAGGTATGCATCACTGTCGAAGTACTACAGTATTTGATTTGCAAGATCAGCTGTTCAATAACATCCTTATATTTTTTTTAAAAATATTTCACGCAATATTGTACTTGATTAACAAGTTACTATCGTCGTAGAAAACTCGACGGCGTTGATTTTTCAAATGATAGTTGAATGTTTCTATCATTTCCGAGCATTGGTATATCGGAATCGGATCCTCTGCAATGCAGCAGACGGCAGTAATAAGTGGGCGTCGTGAGCTGCTCGATCAAGATCGAGAGGTTCACACGAAATCAAAGTATTTTTGAACCCTTACCATGTGCACCTCTCGATCTTGATGGAGCGGTTCAAGGCCGCCCACTTATTACTGCCGGCCTCTGGTCTCCCGGTATACCTGCTAGTTATGATCGAAGGAATCTCGTTGTCCCTTTTAGCTAGTGTTCTGACATCAAATCATGCCATTCCTAGTTCTTTATGCAGGGAATATTAACCTCCATATTTGACTTATGCTTCGAGATCACTTACTGGTATAGCAACCTCGGTAATGAGACCAATAAATTCTTCGTGTTTGGCTTTGAACGATAATGATTTTACTGTATATGATGTTTATGCCATATATTTATAAAAGACAAATTTTATAAAATTTGAAGCCCATACCTCGTTTTGGAATTCTTTTTGTCCTTGAGATGAAGCCTTGGAGAGCATCTTCACTGCAACTTGTTGACCACCGTCTAAAACGCCAAGATAGACTAAGCCGAACCCCCCCTCGCCAATTATTGTACTAAAATTTCTAGTGATCTTCACGAGGTCATCGTACGAAAACTGTCTACTCCCCGAATCGACGAATACGTCGTCCGGTATTCTTATTTTGTTTTGTTTACCATCCTTCGGCTGATGAACTTGCACTTCAATGAAACAAAATAAATAATGTTCATGCTTCATGAGATTCCATTGTCAAATAACAACAGTTGGCAGAATCCAGAGAACGTACCTGAATTGTTATTTCTCACTCCATTTCGTTTACAGAAGAAAATTATAGCAGCGCCAACCAGAATTAACACCAAAACAATCGAACCTACAGCTGCAGCAATGATAGTTTTCCAGTTTTCCCCCTTTTTCTCGTCAGGGAATTGCGGATTTTCGATTCTATTCATATTTATAAGCAGAGATTAATAAGATAGACACTATTGTCAGAATAGAAAAATAAAAGGATGCATGCTACGTGCCATATGGCGATAAAAGTTTTACCTGAGTGTTAATGTCCCTGCTGTGATCCTATCGTAAAGCTCCCTGGGAACTAGTCCAGTCAAATTATTTCCCATCAGATCTCTGCAATGCACACCATCACTAAGATCACTGTTTGAGTATGTGCCCCGATGTTCTATAAATATTCTGAGCTGTAGTACTTACATGAATGTCAAATTTAAAAGGCCTGCCAAGGAAACTTGGAATGCCACCTGTCAACTCGTTATTTGATAAATCCCTGTAGAAACAATTTTTTGCATAGTTGATTAAGTTTGGGTAACTTGCCAAAAAAACCTTGGCAATTCTCAACAAGCATTTTCATCTTTCAAATGTAAAAAAAAACAAGGTTTTAAGAACCGTACAGAAGGCCAGTTCAACAAGGTTAAACCAAGAACATGAAGAAAAATAGTTCAATCACCCGATTTTTATTTAGAAAATAAAAACCAATTAAAACTTGGTTGGACTACTTAAAATCGGGTGAACCCGTTAAAAGGAAACCACCGGTTCGACCATCTATTTTTTGACAAAAAATATTTTTTGATAATATAGTTAATTACAATTTTTTTTTAAAAACTTTTCATAGTATAGTCTCATTCCACCCCTCATTATAATACTTATTTATCTCTTCTCCTTTCACATTGTCAATGCGTAATGACTCATTGTCATCTCTCCTTTCTTTCCATGAGAACATTACTTCTCTCTTCCCACATTGTGCATTAGGTTATCTACTTCCGACGACAACAAAAGTAAGAGATTGCCATAGTTGTACTACGAGAAGCATTAAATTAACAACATTTACCATTAATTAAAGCTTTAATAGTTTTAAGTTGTTAATGTTATACATCACACACATGTATTTTTTATGAATTTTCCAAAATATATTTATTATGCCTTTTTGAGTTTTAATTTTCTAATAACATTTATACCCTGAACTTTTTAGCAATTCACCCGTGCATCGATATTCTTAAAGAAGTCATAATATTATCGTTATGTTAGTACAATATAGGAGCATGAATGTACTAATAAATGGCCACTACTATGATTTTGTGAAAACATTGGGGCAAACATGAAATTATAAAAAAATAAGGGTATAAGTGTTATTGAAAAAACATGTAAGGACACCAGTGTATGAACACTCTAATATCATGTCGAATTTTTCATATTTATTTGTATGACATATCAGTCTAATTCGATTCGACCCGGTTGAACCATACAAACCAAACTAACAATACACAATCGTTTTCAATTTTTTTGAACTACTTACGTCATCACCAGTTTGACTTGCGAGTCTCATGGATCCAACAATAAAAACCAAAAATTGATACTTATCTGATTTCACATCCAGATTCATTTTTAAAACCTTGATAGAAAGAAGCTTTTTTTCCGCAAGTACCCGATCTTTGTATGCTTCCGTGACCCTTATATATCGACTTGTTTCAACTTCTTTTTGTTGAATTTGAAAAAAATGAGATTCTTAATTCGAATTGAAGCTTATTTTTGGTAATTTGCCCTGTAAGTTTGTTTCTGGTAAAATTACTGAGAAGACCCAACAAGAGAAACTAGCAAGATTTTGGTACTTCATCATTCAAACAAATGAGAAATGAACAAATTAAAAATAACATACAAGTATCGGAGTTGCGTCAGGTTCCCGACAGATGTTGGTATTTCACCAGTTAATCCACTTGAAGAAAGATTGCTACCAAGCAAGCAATTCGATAAAAATAACATCACTTGACCAACTTTCACTATATGAACAAATATGTAACTAGTTACCTACGTAAGCTAATTACTTACAGAGAAATGATCCTGGGATGACTCGAATTAATATAGCTGCAGTTCAAGCCATCCCATATTAACTCGTTTGGGGCACACGGATCACCACTCCAATTTTTCTTTACTTTGTACAATCCCTTGATCTCGAGCATTGCTAGAACTATATTGTTGTTAATGCAAAATGAGTAAACGTATGTAGAATGATACGGTTGTAATTACCAATGCAGCACCAACCTCACTACAATAAAATTGGTATGTAACGACAGATAATTTGAATATTCATTATCACATCTTTCAACATTATATATATGACAATAAATATTGTTAGAAAATTAGCTTTTGTTCTTGTAATTACCAATAAATGTCATATTCATCGTTAAAGGTTTATATAACGATGACTTATCAGTTAATCTATTCGTTGAAATTTGTATTAGAAGAAAAGCTTAATGGATAACCGTTATATAATTCATTGTTAGGAATATAACAATAAATATGATACTAGATGTGAATTTTAAGAATGAAGTAACGAATAATATCCATTTCTATAGTTTAAATAAATAAGATATGCCAACGAATAGTACGTTATATTGCCTTAAGCCAATTTTATCATAGTACTTTAGCCGCGAAACAAATAATACACGACGGTTGACTTTTCAGGTGATCATTTTGCAATAAAAATTTTAACGAAGAAGGCAAGGAATGATTGTCACCATCAAAAACTTGAGAAAGGGATTAAATTTGTTGCGCATTATCAGGACAAAAGATGTTTATATAATGGATAATATTCGTTGTTACACAACTAACATTGGAAGTGATGGAAATGACTATACTATTCACATTATTGGCTGGCATAGGCTAATTTTGTGGTGGTGCAACTCAACTTAGCCATTAGATGGATAAGAGTAGATGAGATGAAAGGTAAGTGATCACTAGTTGGGAAGAGTTGGCCACATGACATGTAATGTTGTAAACGCCAACGTAGTCTAATATCAGAATCTCATGAAACATGGGCGGGTGTTACAAGTGGTGTGGATTACTACTTAACAATTTGGACGTAAGCATTTTGGATAGTTTCCAATGGATCCACTTGATCCCAGATCCAACAAGTTGTCAGGAACCATTTTCCTCGATAACAATCCTAATGCATGGCTCGTTGAAGCTCGGCCCAGGCCCAGGCCCAAGCAATGGACTGATGAATACATATTCATTCATATTTACTCCTTTATTTTGTCTTTAAATCCCTAGATAAATACATGTAAATAGATCTAACTTATACAAATTAACACGCTAACCTTTTCTGTAAATAGTACATTAATTCATGTATTTAAATACAAAAATAAATGAATAAAAAATGAAAGAAAAATAAAGGAAGTATTGTTAATATTGACTGACCTAAAACCCCGAGACCAATTCAATTTTGATTATGTTGACAAGGAATAAAGTTGGAGGAGATAAGGGTAAATTAATACAGGCAAAAAGACAGAGACATCTAGAAACCCTAGGTGCTTACTATATTGTATATGACCAAAACATACACTATTTTATACACACTTTTACACACATCAAATGAATATATTTCCAACAAGAAACTTGTACATAAAAATGCGTCCAAAAATAACGATCAATAAAAATCATGCACAGTGTACATAGTACACATAGATGAAAAGCCGCAAACAGAACTTCACAGACCAATATCTCCTCCATATGAACTCAAAGTTTATCAAAGTCACATTCATTGTATTATAAATTAAATTATCTATCTAATGTGATTGTATTAAAATAGAGTTAAGATACAAAAGCCAGCTTTCTAGGGTACTATTGTACTATGTAGCAGTATATTCACTAAATATATTTTTATTCCTTACATTTTTATTCTTTTTATAATTGTAAATAATTGTGTATATTATATAAAGTGTATTAAAATATAACTATGAATTAAACCATATAAAAAATTACAAATACATAATGCATTAAAATACATGGGTATACGATACCTATAATGTATGCATATATACAATTATTTATGCATATAAAAAATCATAAAAATAAAATAAAAATATATAAATATGTCTTTATTATAATCTCAATAAATAAAATATGTACATATGGTAAAATATATTAAAGTACAAAAGGAAAATAAAATACATAAAACATATGTATATATATATATATCTATAATTACACTTGTAAAAAGTAATATATAATAAATATGTAGGTAAAAATAAATACAAATCACCTAAAAATAATAGATAAAATAAAAACGACTTTCATGTTTTGATGTTTGTTTTTAAAAATCATTTTCTATTTTATTTTTATTTTTCTTTCTATTGTTATTTCTATTTTGTCCTCTAGCAGTCCACGTGGACCAACGAGGTGTCGATATTCGCTGACCTAGGTCAACGGGTTCTTTCACTCTTTGGACTCGTTCATTGTGGGTGCTTACCCCATTTCGTCAAGTTTGGAAACCTGATCCAAGCATTCTTTCTGATTGATCCCTTGATGAAGTTTCTACACAACCCTATCATCTTTGATAGAGATCCAAACCCATGCCGAGTCAACCATCGATCCACTCAAAAACCCTAAGCGAAGACCCCTTTCTTGTCAACTTGTATATAGGTCCTTCTTTGCCATTTTTTAATTTCAATCCCTCTCGTGCCACCGTAACCGCTATAATCCATACTGGAAGCTTCTACCCTGTGATAGAAGGTGATATCCCTCGATCTGATGCGAGGAGAAGGAGTTTGGAGGAGATTCAACCATCACTGGAGCATCTCATGTGGTTCCTTTTCTCCCAGGTCATCCCGGGTCAACTGAGTTGCTATTTTGTGTCCTTATGATTCCTAGGTTAATCAGTAGATTAGTGTAGTATAGAGCTTCATTTGATTTCATCACATATATTGTAAAATCCAAAAAAATACCTCCTTGGAGATTTAGGCTCTAGCCACTATCTAGTCTATTTCAGACATCGTCTCGACCCCATTTCACCCCACATCATCCCTCATCATGTTCTTCGCATCTTCGACCTATTCTTCACCCTTGATCTTGTAGAGATTAGGGAGATTAGTGCTCCACTTCTATCACTTGCCAGAGCACCTCCACCCTCACCATTCCCCCCTTTTTTAGCTTACTCATGGGTCGAGGAGCTTGCGCTTAGAGTCCTAAAGATTTTGCACATGTATAGGAACTTCAAGGCTCCATCTGGAGCGACTTTGAACCCCATGCACTTCAGCCTAGGTCATTCGAGCTCCAGGACTCGATCGGTGAGATCTGGTCCATTTTGAGGAACTCTGTGGCTACAGAAGCCTTCCATCTCCATTTTGCGACCTCCAAGAGAACCTTAGAACATCGGAGATGAGATGAAGCTCGGATTGAAGCTCACAAGGGAGAAGTTCTTTGGATGCTCTTTTAGAGTAGTTAGGATCGTTGGATCAAGAACAAATCCCTAGCATAGCAGCAGTTATGAGCAAGTAATCCAATCGACTAATTTAGAGAAAATATTAAATGTCGTTGTCCTCAATCAAACCGATCACTCAACAAGAAAAATCAACCACTAATGAAAATAAGACAATCAATGTCAGCGGTTTGCATTTTATTTACATGGCATAATGACCAGGGTCGAACACAAGGAGCACGATTTAAAAATTAAGTATTCAAATCTATAAGAAAATAGTTTTTTAGTGGATTTTAATTTTTTGAATTTTTAATAAAAGATAAATGTCAACAAAATAGAACACACACAAACAGTCTTTTTTGGATTTTTAAATAGTAAAAAATACTCAGAAAAATAAAGTAAACATATTTTTGGATTTTAAGGGTTTTGAAGTGTTTTTGTTAATTTTTAAAGAATTTTCAAATGTAATTGTGAATTTCTAAAAATCAAACAGTGATAAAACACAACACAATGCACAATCAGGACCAACTTGCAAATTGAAAATATTTAAATTACCCAAAGGTCCTGGGTAGCAATTTTATGATAAAATATAGGCAAAAAGCTACAAACAGGGACTGCAAACATAATTTTGGATTTTTCTTTGACTTTATATGATTTATATAAGTTTTCAGTTTTTTTTGTGATTTTAGGGTTTTCACAAAGATTTTTTAAACAAAATTACTACTATAGCTAAAACACAATAAAAGACAAACATAAAAAGTTTTGTGGAATTTTTAAGATATTTCAAATTTTTATGATTTTTGAAACTTAGATAGGATACTTTAGGGGTTTTCAATTTTTAATAAAAATAAAATGCAAATAAATCAACCTAAAAAATTATCATAAATACTACAACCTAGAAAGAGCTAACTGCAATTTTTGATAATTTTTAAGTTAATTTAATAATTATTAAGTCCAATAAAGAGTTAAATACAGTTCACAGGGACAAATAGTGAATACTTTAAGTTTCAACCAAATATATAACAATATACTAAAGCATAAGGCCCATAATGCAATTTGTTCAGTCAAAGCATGCGCCACACGTGATCTAGACACATAGGGTCATAGATGCAATATTTTCAAAACATAACATTCATATCATAACAACCAAAAAGCATAGGACTAAAGTTGCAAATAACCCAGACAGACACGTGGGGACACATATGACTTCAACTCGACAGGTCGGTAGGATTGCCCGACCTCTGACTGACTTATTAGGCGAGGAGGTAGACTTTATTGTTGATGACAAAATCCTCCTAGCCTTCAATCAATTGAAGAATCTTGTTACTCAAGTGTCTATCCTCCAACCACCTCATTAGTCTCTCCCATTTGAGATCATACGAATGCATCTTATTTTTCTGTTGGAATTGTGATGAATCTCCATTTCATCACCTTTATTCTTTCATTTTAGCCTTAAATCCCTAGTTAAATGAATGTACATTACATTAATTTGTACAAAATAACATTCATTATTTATAATATTTATACTAAAGTACTGTATTTAGTACCAAAATGAAAAAATAAAGAAAAGAAAATAAAAAGAAATTAAATATTAAAGTTATTGAATGACGTTAAACCATGAGATTAAGTCAAGAATTGACTTGATCGATAAGGAATAAAGTAGGCAGAGATAATAGCCAAAAAACACATAGAAACCCTAATTTTTATTCCCTAATAATTACATTTTGGGATATATTTTATTCTTTATTATTTATAGCAAAAATGAATAAATTTTCATCATGAAACTTGTACATAAAAATATAAAGAAAAAAAAGAAAATTTAGGTCATTTTAAAATAATGCACAATGTTCCCTAGACTCTCAGAATAAAAAGTCGTAAAGGAAATTTCCCAGACATGTATCTTCTCTATACAAGCTCAAAATTCACCGAGCTTATTTTATTGTTAATAAAATTTAATTATATATATTTAATGAAGGTGGTTTCATTCAATTTTGAGTTAAGATGCAAAAGTTGACTTTTGGACCCTCATTATGCACCACACATGTATATAATATTCATTATATTTATTCTTTACATTTTTAAGTATTTTATATTTTTTTCAAATTTGTAAATATTATTTGAAATATATGTACATAATTAAAATAAATAAAACCATCAAAAATACATTAAAAGAAATAAGCATACTTTCATGCATAGATGATATATACTTACATATACATATATAATAAATTTACAGAATTATTTAAATACATATTTAAATTTACAATACATGTAAAAAGTAATACCTAATAATGAACTTGTAAAAAATATAAATATCAGTTTATTTAGGTTTTTGTATTTCATTATAGTCTAGTAAAATTAAATTCTAGTATAATATTTTTAGACAAATTGCAATAAGAACCTTAAATATTTTAAATATTGCATTTATACCACTATAAGTACGTATTAAATTGAATATTCTAGGTATTATGCATGTACGCCTCTGGATTTCATTAGGGTATTCTAGAATGCAAAGAATGTTTATTCAAATTTTGTTTAGGTCCCTACTAGTGCAATTAATTTTACTTCTTGTATTTTGATTATTAAAAATGACATCTTGCATCTAAAAAATGTAGGGAAATTATTGTAAGTGCCTGATCATATATAATTTTGTCAAGGGTATTTGATTTTTTTTCTTATTTTTAAAAATATAAAAGAAACGTATTTTCTCCTATTTTCCTTTTAAAATACAAAAAAATCATAAAATCATCCCTAAAAAGTTCAAAAAATAGATATTATTTTAATATTTGGTAACTACATACAAAGAAACACTAAACATTACAAAAGGAAAACACTTAGAATTAAAATGTTCTAAAATCCTTATAAAAATCAATAAAAAATATATAAAAATCCAACAATAGTCATTTCTATTTCAGAGTTTTATTTATATTATATATTAAATAAAAAATATTTTTGGAAAATTTTGAGATATTAAATTATTTTTAAAATCCAAAACAATTCAACCTATTAATATAAGTCACTGTTTTAACATTTTTAGTCAGTTAAAATACAAAAAATAGAAAAAAATTATAAGAAAATTTAAAAAAAAGAAAATAAAAAAGACAACAATATTTTATTTTACAATTTTGAGTATTTATAGCTATATCTAAATATAAATGCTTACATTCTATATATAGCTATATATACTTATATTATTATTATTATGAAAAATACCCAAAAAATATTTTAAAACCTTAAAAACATGTTATAATTTAGGGTTTTCCTAATTTTATCTATATTTATTATATATATATATAATATTATCTATATTATACATATTAGTACGTATACACATATATTATCTTTAAAAGAGAAAAAGGAATTAAAATAAAAAATAAAAAATTCATAAAATTATATATTATTAAAAACCCACAAAAAAAGATAAGAAAAGGAATAATTTGGATTTCCCAATCTATCATGTTTTCTCCCTGAGTTCGACACTCTACATATGTACACCTATACAAATCTTTTATAGAGTTATAATAAATTTTAACTCCTTACACATTTTGCATTTCTTATCATTATCTGTGGGTTAATTGTTATCTGATTTGCCTTTCGAGAGTGGTTTCCACAACAATCGTGTTGTCATCATGTGAGAATACATTTGACCCTCGCTAAAAGCGTCTCAACAGGTTGTCCTGGGACAATACGGGGTTGGACTTCCATTTGTAATTAACTATGCCAGCAAGACACTAGATGAGGGCTAAAAGAAATACACTCAGACTACGAAAGACTTGCTTGTATCACTTCTTCTTGAATCTAAAATTATCATTGACAACTCTGCCATAAGGTATCTACAACGAAAGAAGGATTCCAAATCTGATCTGCTTCATTGGATCCTTCTGCTCCAAGATTTCAATTTGGAGATAAGAGACAAACTTGGAGTCAAAAATGTGGTGGTAGATCACCATTCTATGATTTAATGCCAGCTCAGACATGTTTCCAGATGAGTTGATATTGAGTGTCTCCTCACTTCCCTGATAAGCCAATGTTGTGAACTACCATGTTTCTAGGATGGTCTTACAAGATTGGAACAAATACAAGAAGGACAGATTTTTGTCCGATATCCATTTCTAATAGTGGGAAGATCCGGTCCTTTTCATAGAAGGCACATATTGCATCTGGAGATGGTGCATCTCTCAAGAAGAATACACTAGTGTCCTCAAGCACTATCATAAGCTCGAGGTAGTAGGACACCATTCAGGAACTAGACGACAACCAATGTATTGCAGTGTGGCCTCTAGTGGCCCACACTATTTGGGATGCAACAACATTTGTAAAAGGCTGCACCGATTGTCAGAAGATGGGAGGTGATGAATCTCGTAGTCATCATGCTAAAATTGGTCATTTAGGCTCTGTCCCCCATCATCTACTTGTAATTAATCATTAATAGAGCATTATTAGCATTCATACATGTGTGAATAATATCTGCATTTCATCATGCATGATTGCATTTAAAATTCCCAGTGTAAATTAGCCCAAAAAGCCGCTAACTTTTCACATTTTTAGTTAATTCATCCTAACTCCGATTGACCCAAAACCACCTCCATTATGTAGATACTACTAACCTTATCAAATAAAAAATACCAAAAAATTACTAACCTCAATAAGTGTCAAATAATCCCAAAGTTAAATTTCACATCTGACAGACTAAAATGAGCATATCTCCCACATACAGTGTCCGATTTTGGTCTACTCACTTTTAAAGTACTCCATTTTCAAATACCTTCAAAATAAGACCAATTTCATAAAATTCGGAGCTCATATGTGAAAGTTGGGTTTTGGGCCTCTTTTGCGCATTTTAACTTTTTGCTATTTTTGACTTGAATTTTTATGTACATAATTAATCCTTTTAATTTTATTTCTTTTTCATTTGTGTCTTTTGATGAAAGTTTTAATAAGAAATGCAAAAATTCAAATCCAGATTAAAACTGAGATCAAAGAAACTGACCAAGTTCAGGTGTCCGTTGTCGGTCTGTGCAAAAGTTGTGTGATTCTGACCTCTATTTTATTTTCCTATTTTCTTATTTACTAAAAATCCAAAAAAAGTCGATTAGTTGTAATTAATTTTATTGTATTTTATCATATTTTTTATATAATTTTTATCGTCTCTAAAACTACTGAAAAAATACAAAATCTCAAAAATACGGTTTTTCGTACACATGGAAAACCACCAAAAATACCACTTCTCACAGGTGACTTTTTTTGCTCCCGAGTCCTTCATAAAAGTTGTAGATCTCGACAAGACAAACAATTTTCATCAAGGAAATTTTTTGATCCAAGGTCTCCTCCTATTTCTTTTCTATTTTTCTTTCTCTTATTAATTTTGAATTTTTTTGGAGTGCCATGTGGCAGCCCCTGGGCGTGCCACGTGGCACCCCACTTTATTCACTCTAGGCCACCCCGGGTCACGTGCCCAGCACGTGACCCCACCTTCTTCCCCATTCGGCCGTTACCCCCACCTTCTTCCCCATGCGGCCGTTCCCCTCTCCCACCATTAACACAGCCGCCATGCACGGCCATAACCTCCTCCCCTCCCCTCGCGCATAACGCCCATCTCGTCGCCTATAAAGCAACGCCCTCTCCAGCCTTCCACGGTTATCCGCCATTACTCCCGAAGTTGGTGACAACAACTCCGCCGGCGTGATCCAGCAGCCGAAGCGTCGACTGCTGCTTCCTTGCTCCGGTGAGCATCGGAATTTCCCAGGTGATAACTCGCCTACTCCGTCATCTACGCAATCCCAGGCGGTCGCCGCCGGCCTTGCACAGGCCGGAGCCCCCTTCTCCTTCCTTCACCGTTCACACCCCCCCTTTTTTTCCTTTTTCTGCTCTGACCTTGCAGGTACATCCCCGCCCTCGGCTGCACAGTAGCTCCACCGCGCGAAGGCACGCCGGCCACCTTGCACCCCCGCCGCCTCCGCCTTTGCGGCAGCACTGCTTCTCATCTCCGCCGATCGCCCACTGCCGCGGAGGCCAGCTCCGCCCACATCGCCGCACCGTCTCCGCCAACGCTCCTCCTCCTTCCGCACCTCGCGCTGTGTGTCGGCCGAGGTGCAGCTTCGCCACCTCAATCTCGGCTGCACTGCCTCGCCTTCGCCGCCACCGTGGCACCTCCGCCCCGCGCGAGCACCGCCTGCGCCGCCCGACCTCGCAACGTACAGTTGCCGTCGGATTGGGCAAGCTGCCCTTGATCCGACGGCCCACGTGCTGCCACGTCAGCAACCCCACACCTCTTGGCTCGGGGCATCCGAGCCTCTGCCTCGGGACCCCCGAGCCTCAGCCTCGGAACCAAGCCTCTGGCTCGGGTCCCCGAAGCGACATCTGTCTGCCACGTAGGCTCAGGCGTCCGAGCATGAGACTTAACACCCGAACCTCAGCCTCGAGGTTCCCGAACCTCTGCTTCACCCCCAAGCCTGGGAAAGCACGTGCTACGCATGTGAGCACCTGGAAAAATTGCAGAGAAGCCCTCGGAACTTTCAGATATTACATTTATACCCCCGCCTGGGGTAAATTGCAGAGAAGCCCCTCTGACTTTTTAAAATGACAGATAAGCTCCTCCATGGACCTTTTTGAAAAGCAAACTTTATTTTAATTACATTTTAATCCTTGAGACTTCATTTTGTCATATCTTTGTCATACAGACTCCGATTTTGGCGTATAATATGTCATTTCGAAGCTAATTTCATGCTCTATAATTTAGCTGAGCTTGTGATCAGATCTGAGGGTGTTTACTGATTAATATCATTTGTGGAGAATTGATGACATATGCAGGCTAATTTTTGACATATTGATGCTCAGGAATTTAACGATATCTTATGCAGGATTTCAGATGGGGATTTTAATCTGATTAAATCTTAGTTAATTATTCTTAATTTCTCTGGGGATTACTTTAGATCGACTCCTCCCAGAATATTGGTAGCTATTCGAGGACTTGAATCGGAGGCATTTGAAGACCGGATATTCTGCTTCAAAATTTTTATGAGCATAAATTTATTAACTTGAAGCATTACGTCAGTTCCATTTTGATTTGTGATTACTTTCATGAAACTATTGATCATATTTTTGAAGGAATTAATGCATTTAAATTCATAGATCCTGGCCTTAATAGTCTCTGTTATATTCTTCGCATCGCTTCTCCATCATTGCATTGTATATATTTTCAACACAGAAATTAATCGATCATTGATTGATTATTTAATTTGACTTAAGACCACGCAACTAAAAATCACCGTTCCCTGTGTTCGACCTTGGTAAACTTGCCAAGTAAAATATTCCACAACATTCAAAGATTGTGGCATTTTGACGACCGAAATTCGCCTCCTATACTACAATTTCACATTTTTAAAGAGGAGAATTTCGCGTTCATCAAATGGCGCCTTGCTGGGGAACGACGATTTTTAGGGTTTTAAATCAATTTTTGTGATTAATTTTTGTAAGATTAATTTTTGTGTATTTTTTTCCTTTTCTGCATTTTATTTTGCATTTCTCTCTTACTTCTGCTACTAACCGCAAATTCTCTCTTCGCAGACTTCTGGGAGCTGGATTTTGATATTAAATCAAGGATCCACAGTGAAGACTGAATTTTAATTTTGTAAGAGAGAGTTAGTATAGATTTAATTTTCTGCAATATTCTCAGGGTCCCTCTCTTTGAACCCTTGTAATAATTCAGACTGAACTTTTTCTGTGGTGTGTCGGGTCTGTTTCAACCCCTTCTGTGTGGTTGGGATTCGACTTGAGTGGCGTAGGACTTAGGCACATATACGCTTATTTTTCTATCATTGATTGTGCTCGTAATTCTTAGGCCACACTCTCACTAATATACGTACTATAGATCGTTCAACATTAGCCAAATTCTAAAATCAATTCTTCCCGCTAATAGAACTATCTGTTTAGGGCGTTTTCCATCTGTGCATACCATTTAGTGTAAATTTTAAATTTCTTGTCTTGCATCCCGCATGAAGAACGCGAGGATTCACTGTAAGTCTTTCTCTTAAGCATGCATCACTGATTTACGCTTGCATTGGCTTTTTCTATTCTCCCTCCTCGAGTTTTACAACTTAGGAAATAACGGAATTGGGACTGCTCGTTAGGCGTGAATTTCTGTGCTCACATAAACTACAGTGATAACCTTAATCTAAAATTGGGACTGCTAATCAAGGTAACTGTAAATAAACTGACTTAAAATTAACCTGTGTTTGGTGGAGAGAAACCCACTCATTGTTTGTAAGGATCAGAATGCACACTTAGGGTAGAGCCAAAAACCGAAATGCTTCATTCAGACTACTGAGTTTAATATAATTAGCTACTTTTCAGTGAGGGTCTCGGGTAGCCATTTACGGTCCGACTTCCCTTAGCAGAGTAGGTGGTTTAGAGGACACCGCGGAAGGCACCGTCCTCAAGTAAAACGGGTAGCCGTTTAAACGGTTCGTACTTACACCTATACTGGTTGAAAGTAGGTGCAACTAATTGTATGAACTCGGGACAGTCTTTATGAAATATTTCGGCACCTAACAGCTCCGCTTAATTTGCAAGATTTTATTGTCATTAAATTAAAATTGAAAAGATAAGCGGCCGAACCCTGACATGCCTTCATCTGTGTTGAGTGGTAAACCTGAAAATTGGCTTGTGTTTGCTTTGGACTCTCTCCATCCTCCTTGTCTTAGCATCTTGTTCTTTTCACTCCTTCGCTAAGGAATCTCTTATCCTTAGCAAAAACCTCATTCAATTCCGGCACTTAACACTGAACTCTTCCTTTCTGAAGGTGAATCATAATGCCTCCTAAGAAGAACTTTGGGGACGATGAGAACGACAATGACCCTATCCCAGCACTCTTGGCTAGGATAACAGCTGCTGAACAAACCAATGAACTACTTAAGACGTAGTTGGCAATAATACAACAAGGCGAGGATGCTATGGAAGACACGTATCTCTCAGAATTAGATGAAGACTATAATTGGTTGAGACCTGTCCCTCCTGAGGATGCGTTCGAACACAAACTGCATTTCCTTGCACTATTGCCAAAATTCGGAGGAAATAATCATGAAGAACCATATATCTTCCTCCGCGACTTCGAGTTAGTCTGTGCTAACCTCTGCCACCCTAGGGTTAGCCAGGACTACATAAGGTTGAGAGCTGTCCCCTTCGCCTTGACTGATAAGGCGGCTTACTGGCTGAAAAATCTAGGGGAAATAGTCACTACATGGGCCACATTCAAGACATTGTTTTTAAAGAAATTCTACCCAGTTAGTAGAATTAATCAAATGAGGATCAAGCTCACGAGTTTTACCCAACACCCGAGCGAACTATTTCATGAAACCTGGGAAAGATTCACAGACTTAGTACAGAAATGCCCAGGACACGAGATAAGTAAAATGATGCTGGTCCAAAGTCTTGTGAGCGGGCTAAACCCTGAGACTCAAGGGTTGGTTAGTGCATCCTGCGGAGGAAGCTACATGGGGCGCCACGAGGACACCGTCTACAAGGTGTTCGAAAGACTTGCTGAATCTAGCCGTGCACAAACCACTAGCCGGGCTTACATAGCCGGCTCCAAAAAGATGGTGAATAATCTGACAACCGACCACAATGCTGATATGGGAATAATAGCTGATAAGCTAACTATGGTTGAGCAGATTTATAAAAAGGTGGATGAGATCCATAAATCATCTGATATGGAGACATTAGCTAAATTGTCTAAACAAATGGAGGAATTGGCTGACAGGGTATCAAAGATTGCACCCCCAGCACCCATACACCAAATTCACTACATTCAAGGTCAAGGGGTAGGGCAACATAGCCATTGGGGTGGAGACCAAGTCTTGTCCCTTAAACTGATGAAACCTTCGCTCAGACTGATTTTGAGGAACCTCCACAGATCATGGAGATAAATGGAGTCTGGTATAATTTGGAACCGATCGCTCAGGCCAAAACTCTACTCCAAACCCTCGTCCACCACAAGCCCAGCCCACCTACCAGCCTCAACTGCAGCAGAGGCAGCACTATCGCACGGGTTATCAGAACCCGCAACCTCAGCCACAACAGAACCAACGCCAAAGCCAACAAGGCCAGTATCAGCGACCTCAGGCAAGGCAGGGCCAAGGGTCCTCCTCTTCTGCTATCTCTCTAGAACTCCAGCGAGTGCTGGATGAGTTTCATGATATGAGAGTCGACATAAATCGACTCTCTCATTGGAGAGATGAGGTGACTGCACCCCAGACTGTGATTCCAGCTCAAGTCCAGGCTAACCCAAATAGCCTTGGACACAATCAGGTATTAATCTCTGACTATTCTGTACCTGAACTTGAGCCCTCCTCGAATAATAACTCTTATCATATCTCTCTTAGGAGCGGAAGGACCATAACCATGCCTGATCGAGCAAAGGAACACGAAGACATAGCCCCGGTGTCCACTAATTCACACAACCCTGGGGGAATTGACAAAGGAAGACAGGAGGAGAAAGAACAAGTCCCACCCACACCATCCAGATATAATGGAGAGTCTGAGTCTGAGTCAGACAAACAAATGCCACCAACTACAAATTTCCCTGTTTTTAGTCCGAGTCCAAGTCCTGTAAGAATTTTTTCATTCAATAAAATTGATGTTCTTGATCATACCAAGTCCATTCCTTTCCCCCGTGCTCTTACAATAGGAAAGACGAAAAACATAAAAAACCAAAAAAATGATGAAGAGATGGCCCGCATCTGTAAGGAAAATATTAAGGTCACTCTGTCCCTAGATCGAATGAGACTCGGCTTTTCGAAAATATCTGAAGGTGAGATGCACACCAACTAGGGCCAGCAAACAAACTCCTAGCCGAACAAAGAAACACATACTCTCAGTAGCCACATCTCGTCTTATAAAAAATGAGCTGCCAAGAAAGAAGAGAGACATGGGCGCTCACTTTGTCACTAGCTACATCAAGGAAATCAAGTTTGCAAGAACATTGTTAGATAATGGATCATCCATCAATCTCATGCCCACAACCCTATATGAGCATCTAAATCTAGGTCCTCTTAAGCAATCTGCAGCCGTACTTCAATTCGCAGACACATCAACTAAGCGACCTAGGGGCGAGATTCGAAACATTGTCATCAACATAGAGGGACAAACTACCCAGTGGATTTTACAATTCTTGACATGGATGTCCCTAGAAATTGGAAAGATTCCCAGATGATACTAGGGCGACCCTTCCTTAGGACCGCAGGAGCTATATTTGATTATACATCCGGGAGAATCCAGTTTGGAAAAGTTGAACTTAAAATGCAGCAAACTAGGTTCCAAAGACCTGACACTGAGTCGAGCACCGAGTCTGAAAAATCAGAAACTGAGACTGAAATTACAGAACCAACAGTTGGGTCCTGGAGACAAAAACCAACCGCTATGATAGAATCAACCTCATCTGGTGAGGAAATTGATGATGACTTAGTCTGCCAGCTCATTCATGCATCTACCTATACTCTAGGAGATTCAGAGGCCACTCTGGACCTATCAGTCCATTCTCCTTATGGACAATCCTTGAGTAAGGTACACAGATCGGACGCGGCAATTGCCACACCTCAGTCCATCATTAGCGATCCGATCCCTGATACAACCACGATGGTGGCCAACATTGATACACTACAAGCATCCACATCACAACAAGAAACATCACTGACAGGACCAGATTCGAGAAACGTCATTGACTTACCTGAACTGAAACCATTGCCCCCTACACTTAAGTATGCCTTCCTTGCAGGAGAAAAGGGACAATTTCCGGTCAATATCAGCTCACATCTGACCGAAGAGCAGGAGATCCACCTGCTTAATGTTTTGGAGAAAAACCGCAAGGCTATAGGCTGGAGATTGTCTGATCTCCCAGGGATTAACCCAGCCCTGTGCTCATACCATATTTACTTGGAAGATAATGCTAAACCCTCCCGTGAATGCCAACGTAGATTAAATCCAAACTTAAGGGAAGTGGTTAAGACTGAGATTGAAAAATGGTGTAAAGCTGGGTTCATATATCCCATCTCCGACTCCAAATGGGTGTCACCTTTGCATGTAGTCCCGAAAAAGTCGGGACTTCAGATTATCGCCAATGAGGAGGGAGAAGAGATTACGACACGGGTACCTACGTCGTGGCGTGTTTGTGTGGATTACATGCGCCTGAATTCCGCAACGAAGAAGGATCACTTTCCGCTGCCTTTTATTGATCAAATCCTGGAGAGATTGGCCGGGAGAGAATACTTCTGTTTCTTAGACGGGTACTCGGGCTACAATCAGATAGCTATCGCCCCCAAGGACCAGGAAAAGACTACTTTTACATGTCCCTTTGGCACATACGCATTCAAGCGAATGCCTTTTGGTCTTTGCAATGCCCCCGACACCTTTCGACGATGCATGATTGCAATTTTTGCCGACATCGTCGAGGATTTCCTGGAAGTCTTCATGGATGACTTCTCGGTCCATGGGGATTCATTCGATGATTGTCTAGCGTACCTGGATCGAGTCCTCCAAAAGTACAGGGAAGTGAATCTGGTGCTCTCTTGGGAGAAAAGCCATTTCATGGTGAAAGAGGGCATTATACTGGGGCATGTCATCTCCAAGAAGGGAATGGAGGTTGACCCTGCCAAAGTTGATGTGATCAAAAAGCTTCAGCCACCTATAAATGTGAAACAAGTACGGTCTTTTCTAGGGCATGTCGGATTTTATAGGAGATTTATCAAAGACTTTTTAAAAATTGCCCGACCGTTAACAGACCTTCTTGGGAAAGACACCGAATTCCTGGTAGATTATAAGTGTCTAGAGGTCTTCGAATTACTCAAGAGAAGGATCATTCAGACACCCGTCCTACAAGCTCCCGACTGGTCTCTTCCCTTCGAGATCATGACAGACGCATCCGATTTTACTGTAGGGGCTGTATTAGGACAACGAAAAGAAGGAATCCCGTATGTTATTCACTACGCAAGCAAAGTTTTAGACCCTGCTCAGAAAAATTACACTGTGACCGAAAAAGAAATGCTTGCTGTGGTTTTTGCCTTGGAAAAATTTCGATCAATACTTCTAGGATCTAAGGTAATAGTTTACACAGACCACTCTGCCATTCGCTATTTAATGGCCAAAAAGGACGCAAAAGCACGACTGCTGAGATGGATTCTACTGCTTCAAGAATTTGATTTGGAGATTAAGGACAAACCTGGTGTTAAGAATGTCGTGGCTGATCATTTATCACGGATTGAACATAACAAAATTCCGGAATCTGAATCCATCCGTGAAACCTTTCTGGACGAGTCAATTTCTGCTATTGACTCACTCCCTTGGTATGCAGACACGGTGAATTATCTCGTCACCAATGAAGTTCCTCAAGGTTGGCCCAGAAACAAAATCAATCGACTCAAATCGGAAGCGATACACTATCATTGGGAAGACCCTTTCATTTTCTTTGAAGGACCGGATTGCATATGGAGAAGATGTATTCCTCAAGAGGAATATCAAAGTATCCTCAATCTATGCCACACCTTGGAGGCGGGAGGACATCACTCTGGAAAGAGGACCACTGAGAAGATATTGCAATGTGGATTTTACTGGCCGACCTTGTTTAAGGATGCTTATAATTTTGTGAGGTCGTGCCCCGTCTGTCAGAGAATGGGAGGAACCATTGGTTCCAAAGATGCCATGCCTATGCAACCAGTGATCATCTGCGATGTATTCGATGCATGGGGCATTGACTTTATGGGTCCATTCCCTAATAGTCAAGGATTTGAATATATTCTTCTCGCGGTAGATTATTTATCTAGATGGGTGGAGGCTATCCCTACTCGAGCTGCAGATAGCAAAACTGTTTGCAAGTTTTTGAAGGATCATATTATTTTGAGGTTTGGAATTCCAAAAGTTTTAATATCTGATGGGGGAAGCCACTTTGTCAACTGCGAGGTGAAGAAGTTGACTAAGGAATACAACATCGAGCACCGTGTCGCTACTCCTTACCATCCACAATCCAATGGCATGGCCGAAGTGTCAAACAGGGAGGTTAAAGGAATTTTACAGAAGCTCGTTCGCCCTGATAGGAAGAACTGGTCCCAACTACTGGACCAAGTTCTACGGGCTTACCGGACGGCTTATAAGACCCCATTGGGCACCTCCATGTTTCGAATGGTATATGGAAAGCCATGCCATTTGCCCGCAGAACTCGTGCATAAATCAGAATGGGCAATCAAAAAGATTAATTGGAACTGTCACCAAGGAAAGAAGGACCGCGAGATGGATTTGAATGAACTATCTGAAATCAGAAATCATGCGTATGAAAATAGCACCATTTAAAAGGACAAGGTAAAGAGATGGCATGACAAGAACATTAGAACCAAGATCTTTGTCCAGGGACAGAAAGTTTGGCTATTTAATGCAAAATTGAAAATTTTCCAAGGGAAATTGAAATCGAAATGGACGGGACCCTTCATTGTAAGAGAGGTACACAATAATGGGAGTGTTGAAATCTCAGAGACCACAGATAGCAATCAAACATTTATAGTCAACGGTCAGTTGCTTAAACATTTTGTCGAATCCAACGAGCAATTAGTACAAGTTGAACAGACCTCCTTCACTCAGGGCATAGATTTTGACGAAAACTTTGATCTGCCCAGTAACACACCTCTCTGAAACTGCCACTCTCTGTATATCCATCTGCCCGCTTCAATTCTCCTCCTTTGGTTTGTAACCCAACTATACTTGGTACGAGCTATGTCAACATTTTACTTTGTGCCATGGGGACATAGCACAAGCTAAGTATAGGGGGGTGTGTTTGTATATATTTTATCTACTTTATCCATAGCTCGTACTTTAATCATTTTTATCTAACATCGGGGATGAGTACAAGTAGTGTGTATAATACCTGTTTTTCAAAAAAACAACAAAAAAAAACAAGAACAAAAAAAAACAAAAACAAAAAAAACTCTTTCATTAAAAAGAATAATACATTAAAAAAATCATCACTCATGGTCTTGCATTTCATCAAGCATTTCATGCATTCCTTGGTTGATATATTCCTGACACATTCACTATCACTCAAGGCTTGAGGATTTTTGAGGACACTTGATTTCTGAAATCTTGAGATTCTAAGTTAGCCTGCCTTAGTCATTAGGGTTTTTAGAACTTAATAATCCATACTTCCCTAGTTTGAAAGATTTGAGTGCTATATTGCACTCTTCATCTCTACCATTCAAAAAGAATATGATCAGCACAATCACTCCCACAACTGCATGATTGATGAGATGAGTTGAGATATCACTTAAGGAACTAGGACTAGAGATTTGAGTTTAGACCGGATCTAATGATATTCGAGGATGGGATAAAGTTAATGAAGGCTTCAGAAAACCTGAGTGTCAGCAAAACACTAGACAGTATGTGAACAAGATTCATATGCTATCTTTTTGATATTGACCTAAGTGCCAGGGTGTGATGAAACTTAAGGAAAATTGTTGATCAGTGTGCGCCAACTTTTGGTAAAAGCAGTGGAGCTAGCCAACAAAAGAAAAGAAAAAGAAATGTCAAAGAAAAGCTCTATCATCCAAAATCAAATTCGAAATGAGCTTCCACCAATGGCGAGCGCTCCCAAGCATTTTCAAAGTGTCCACTTGGACCAAGCGCTAATTTGGACCTTGGATTCGGGTTGACACCATAAAAGGGCTCTGCATCGTAAGCGATACAAGTCTGGGTGTCGAAGGTATCTTAGATACTCAAAAGAGACACACCCCGGTGTACTCCCAGAAAAACAAGTGCAGATGATTCCAAATTTTCTTGACGGACACATTGATCAAAAAAATAAAATATACTTGTGTTGAGTAATAAGGCACTCGAGAGGCACCTTGTTCCAATGTGAGGGAGAGAAAATTAGACACAATCCTATGCCCTCAATCATCTGGCCGTCCATCTACACTTTCAAGTCTGACAAACTAATGAGACGGTTGGCTGAAGCAAGAATAGACTTATTCTCTAGTGTTGAGGATTAGGTCTAGAGGAGGATCTTTGAGACCGGAACTTTGAGTGATGCCCTAACTCGACTCTCATGAAATGCAGTACACTTAAAATCATATCCTTATATTATATGTACAAAAAGAGAGTCTGATAATTAGAGAGGTTGGATTCCTTTTGATTAAAGCGTGGTTGAGCCCAGAATTTTAGTGATGCTCAAATTAAGGGTCTTCTATGAATTAAGCCTCGATAATTCACATGCACAGTTAGGGATGTAATCAACTAAGTCATTTATTCATGCTCGGGGACGAGCATGGTCTAAGTATAGGGGTATGATGAATCTCGTAGTCATCATGCTAAAATTGGTCATTTAGGATCTGTCCCCCATCATCTACTTGTAATTAACCATTAATAGAGCATTATTAGCATTCATACATGTGTGAATAATATCTGCATTTCATCAAAGAAACTGACCAAGTTCAAGTGTCCGTTGTCGGTCTGTGCAAAAGTTGTGTGATTCTGACCTCTATTTTATTTTCCTATTTTCTTATTTATTAAAAATCCAAAAAAATTAGATTAGTGTGTAACTAATTTTATAGTATTTTATCATATTTTTTCTATAATTTTTATCGTCTCTAAAACCATTAAAAAATACAAAATCTCAAAAATACGATTTTTCGTACACATAGAAAGCCACCAAAAATACCACTTCTCACAGGTGACCTCCTTTGCTCCGAGTCCTTCATGAAAGTTATAGATCTTGACAAGATGAACAACTTTCGTGAAGGAAATTTTTTGATCCGAGGTCTCCTCCTATTTCTTTTCTATTTTTCTGTATCTTTTTAATTTTGAAATTTTTTTGGAGTGCCACGTGGTAGCCCCTGGGCGTGCCACGTGGCACCCCACTTTATTCACTCCAGGCCACCCCGGGTCACGTGCCCGGCACGTGACCCCACCTTCTTCCCCATTCGGCCGTTACCCCCACCTTCTTCCCCATGCGGCCGTTCCCCTCTCCCACCATTAACACAACCGCCATGCACGGCCATAACCTCCTCCCCTCCCCTCGCACATAACGCCCATCTTGCCGCCTATAAAGCAACACCCTCTCCAGCCTTCCACGGTCATCCGCCATTACTCCTGAAGTTGGTGACAGCAACTCCGCCGGCGTGATCCAGCAGCCGAAGCCTCGACTGCTGCTTCATTGCTCCCGTGAGCATCGGAATTTCCCAGGTGATAACTCGCCTACTCCGTCATCTACCCAATCCCAGGCGGTCGCCGCCGGCCTTGCACAGGCCGGAGCCCCCTTCTCCCTCCTTCACCGTTCACACCCCCCCTTTTTTTCCTTTTTCTGCTCTGACCTTGCAGGTACAGCCCCGCCCTCGGCTGCACAGTAGCTCCGCCGCGCGAAGGCGCGCCGGCCACCTTGCACCCCCTCCGCCTCCGCCTTTGCGGCAGCACCGCTTCTCGTTTCCGCCGATCACCCACCGCCGCGGAGGCCAGCTCCGCCCGCATCGCCGCACTGTCTCCGCCAACGCTCCTCCTCCTTCCGCACCTCACGCTGTGTGTCGGCCAAGGTGCAGCTCCACCGCCTCAGCCTCGGCTGCACTGCCTCGCCTTCGCCGCCACCGTGGCACCTCCGCCCCGCGCGAGCACCGCCTGCGCCGCCCGACCTCGCAACGCACAGTTGCCGTCGGATCGTGCAAGCTGCCCTTGATCCGATGGCCCACGTGCTGCCACATCAGCAGCCCCACACCTCTTGGCTCGGGGCATCCGAGCCTCTGCCTCGGGACCCCCGAGCCTCCGCCTCGGAACCAAGCCTCTGGCTCGGGTCCCCGAAGCGACATCTGTCTGCCACGTAGGCTCGGGCGTCCGAGCCTGAGCCTTGACACCCGACCCTCAGCCTCGAGGTTCTCGAACCTTTGCTTCGCCCCCAAGCCTGGGAAAGCACGTGCTGCGCACGTGAGCACCTGGAAAAATTGCAGAGAAGCCCTCGGAACTTTCAGATATTACATTTATACCCCGCTTGGGGTAAATTGTAGAGAAGCCTCTCCGACTTTTTAAAATTACAGATAAGCTCCTCCAGGGACCTTTTTGAAAAGCAAACTTTATTTTAATTACATTTTAGTCCCTGAGACTTCATTTTGTCATATCTTTGTCATACAGACTCCGATTTTAGCGTATAATATGTCATTTCGAAGCTAATTTCATGCTCTATAATTTAGCTTAGCTTGTGATCAGATCTGAGGGTGTTTACTGATTAATATCATTTGTGGACAATTGATGACATATGCAAGCTAATTTTTGACATATTGATGCTCAGGAATTTAACGATATCTTATGTAGGAGTTCGGATGGGGATTTTAATCTGATTAAATCTTAGTTAATTATTCTTAATTTCTCTGGGGATTACTTTAGATCGACTCCTCCCAGAATATTGGTTGCTATTCGAGGACTTGAATCGGAGGAATTTGAAGACCGGATATTCTGCTTCAAAATTTTTATGAGCATAAATTTATTAACTTCAAGCATTACGTCAGTTCCATTTTGATTTGTGATTAATTTCATGAAACTATTGATCATATTTTTGAAGAAATTAACACGTTTCAATTCACAGATCCTGGGCTTAATAGTCTATGTTATATTCTTCGCATCGCTTCTCCATCATTGCATTGTATATATTTTTCAACACAGAAATTAATCGACCATTGATTGATTATTTAATTTGACTTAAGACCACGCAACTAAAAATCACCGTTCCCTGTGTTCGACCTTGGTAAACTTGCCAATTAAAATATTCCACAACATTCAAAAATTGTGGCATTTCGACGACCGAAATTCGCCTCCTATACTACAATTTCACATTTTTAAAGAGGAGAATTTCACGTTCATCATGAGGGAACCTTGTTCCATGGTCTCGATGCCTCTTAAGTACATTCAGATTTTTGATATTTTTTATGCTTGGGATATTGTCTTTATGGACCCATTTCCCAATAGTTATGGTTGTGAGTACATCCTTCATGTCGTCGATTATGTGAGTATATGGGTAGAAGATATCCTCATTCGAGCTGGTAATAGACATACAGTATGCCGCTTTCTCAAGGACAAAATTATCTCACAGTTTAGAATCTCGAAAATCTTGATATCAGATGGAGGTATCCATTTTGTGAACAAAGAAGTCAAAAAGCTTGAAAAGGAGTATGATATTGATCATCATGTCACATCTACTTAACACCCGCAATCGAATGTCTATTCTGAATTATCCAATAGGGAGATTAAGACTATTTTGTATAAGCTTGTACGATCTGATAAGAAGAACTTGTCTCAACTCTTTGATTCTGTTCTCTAGGATCATCGCACGACCTACAAGACTCTCCTTGAGATGTCTCCCTACAGACCTTTTTGTGGGAAGCCATGCCATGTTCTTGTTAAACTAATTCATAATTCATTGTGGGCAGTGGATATCAGATCTAAGACTCAAAGAGAAGTGTTTATAACCGAAAAGAAGATCGGACTAGACTCTTGAAATTATGTGATTATGCATATAACAACATCCTAATGTACAAGGAGAAATTCAAGCATTGGTATGATTAGCACATTGGAAGGAAGACTTTCGAATCAAGTCATAAGGTTTGGTTGTTTGATGCAAAGTTATAGATATTCCCCAGCAAATTGAAGAGCAAGTGGAAAATATTGTATATTGTAAAAATAATAAGTTACAATGGAAGTATTTTCATATCAGAATTGCCATCTAATACACAACCCTTCATCGTCAACATACAATTGCTAAAGCTGTATATAGAGAATGAAACATTCCTGTCCGTGGTCGATTCCATCACTGTAGCATTTGAATAAGACACTACAAAATCGATAAATTCAAACTCAGAGCAATCCAAAAATATTTTCCTCGATTAATTCTTTCTTTTGTTTCATTTATTCTTTCTTCCATTTAGTCATTCATCCCATTCATTTATGTTATACTTAAGATATGCTTCATCCTATGTGGGGGGGGGGGGGTGAGGGAGCCGAGTTATTCTTTCTGTCTTGACTCACACACCTACTAACTTGTTGATATTCTACCTATACTTAGGGAAGTTTTACCTTAAGTATAGGGGGAGGAGGGTCGATACGTTGATTTCTTATATTCTAACTCTCAGTCATTCCCTCTTTGTATAAAGTCTTCTATACCTAGGATTAGTTAATCCTAGGTATAGGAGGAACGATCAACTTCTTGTTCTTCTATTGAGTCATTATAGTACTTTTCTATACTTAGCATGAGTTATTTTTTTCCTTTTTGCTCCTTGTTCACTATGAAGGCATAGTTCATGCTAAGTATAGGGGGTCGTTGATAATCTCGAAAATCGATGTGGTTATATCGACTCACAAGGCGAGTCAACAGTCGGTGTTTGACCACACAAATTCTGAAATTAATCAACAATTAACCCACACTAAAGATCAATAAATTAGAGCTAATGTGGAGTTAAAATTTATTTTTAACTCTGCACAAATGGTGTATAGTGACAAGTATGCAGAGAGTTCGAACACAGGGAGCAAGCAGTGCAATTCACAAAATGTGCTAAAGTGTGTGTGTGATGTGTCTACACTAAGCAATCAAGCAAAAGGAATTTTTGTGGGTTTTTAGTTTTTAATTTTTTTATTTTTAATTTAATTTTTAATTTTGTATTTTGGTTTTTAATTTTCTGATTTTTATAATTTATATTTTATATATATATTTTTTATATTGGGAAGTTAAAACAATGCAATAAAAGACAAGAGGAAATATTTATAAAAAGGTGCAAAAATAACCAAAAATTTAGAAATTAAATGTTTTTGGTATTTTTATAATTTTTTACTGTTTTTGTGATTTTTGGGGATTTTTCAAGGTGTTTTTGATATTTTCAATTATCAAAATAAAGAAAACAGTGAAGAAAATACAAGGCTGAAACTTAAAATGGAGAAATAAAATAGCAAACAGTAACAAAAATTCTCCAAATTAATTTTCAATGAAAGATAATGAAATAAGGAAAATTTAGAACTAAAGTTTGTATTTTTAGGATTTTTGTAGAATTTTTAGGATTTTTATAAAGATTTTTAGAGTTTTGTGATTTTTAGGAGTTTGGTTTTATAATTTTTAATGATTTTTGGCTGGGAGTTAAAACAAACTAAAATACACAATATATATTTTTTTGGGATTTTTTTGGGGTGTTTTTATATTTTTTAGTGATTTTGTAATGCAAACAGTGAAGGAAAAGCATGTTTTTGATTTTTAATAAATAAAAAATAAAATAAAAACAAAAACTAAAATTGTGGCGTGGAAGTGCAAGTTTCCAGGTGCTTAAGTTCAAAATTTGGGAATTTTTGGAGTTCAAATGATGCCTTAATTAAATACGTTAAGCATACAAAAAAGATGGAAGGCCTGGCAGGGGCCTTTATGCAAATATCACAAAGTCCAGGGCAAAAATGCAATTTTTCCAACAAAGTTAATACTGAATAAGAAATATTCTGGACCGAACAGCAATGGCCAAAGCTACGGGGGGGACTTTGCAAAAATCCCAGGGTGCGCGTGACTTGCTCGCGCACCTGGAAGGGGTATACAAGCAATAACAAAAAGACTGCGGGACTAATGTGCAAATATTACACAAACTTTAAAAAGGCAGAGGAATGATTGGGTTCTGTTAATAAAATACAAAATGTGCGGGAAAAGAATAGCAAAATACCCCCGCCTGGGCGCGCATCCAACGGCGATGATAAATCACTTAAGCCACGTGTCTTTCCCACAGCTCGCGATACCCCTTCGCACGGGCGGTGTAGATTAGATCTGGGCTGAATGATCGAACGCTTGTGAGAGGCCCCAGATCCGACGGAGGCTGTGCTTCCTGGAGGGAGGCTATGATCAGACGGCTCAGACGGGGGTTGGAAGAACGGTCAAGAACTCGGCTGGGCCGAGTTTCGAACGCCCCTCCGGCGACCCTCCGACCACCTGGGAGTGTAAGACCAGGGGCAAAATGGAGCTGGAGCTCCTCCTCTCCCCGAGAGGACCTCCGAGGAGCGCCTGGAGCGCCGGTGACAATGGGATGCGCTGGAGAAGGTGGCGCGCTCCAGGTGCTCCAGACCTATCAAAATCGACCCCAGATGGGGTTCCCTTGCTCCTGGACACCTGCAAGAAAAAGAGAGAACGACAGATGGTGTTCCAAGGCTCGTTTAAGACAGAATGATGGGCATTGGTGGTCGCCGGAGCTTCGTGAGCTCCGACGAGGTGTTCGTGATGGTGATGGGCACTGATTTATGGTTGAAATGGCAATATAACTAGATGAAATGAAATCTTAGGCTAACAGCTATCTAACTATAAGAAAAAACAAGAAGAAAACGCCCTCGAGTGGTGTTGACCACGAGAAAGAAACCTCGACGGCCGTACGGCCAGAGGTGGTGGAACACGGTGCTTGGAAGCTCGCCGCACCTCGACGGCAGTGGGGGAGGATTCCCCTGTCACGAGAGCTCGCCCTCAACCCCACCTGGAAGCTATTGGCGCCCAAAAACCGGTTCAAAGGGAAAAGGAAGAAGAGGGGTGGTTTTTGAACATGGTGGAGGCGTGATGTTCGAGGCTCGATCACGGGCGGACCACAAAGATCTGGGAAGATCTGATAGGTTGGCGGGCTAGGTGGATCTACAGGGAAGATTTTTGCAGAAGGAAGCGGCACGAGATCGTGCAAGACTTGGCTGGGAAAAAGCAAAGAAAGAGCTCAAAAACCAAGCCTGACAGGTCTACAGGGGGTAGGTCAGACTATTGACCTTGGTCAACAGTTCTGACCTCCTGGTTGGTCCATGTGGACCAACCAGGGAAAACCCTGGAAAAACATTTTATTAATTAATTTAAAAATAATAAATGGCCTTTTTAATTTATGATTATAAAATAAAAAGTATTCGTTATTTTAAGTAGCATTTTATTATGATTTTTTATTTATTTTATGAAATATATTTTTACAAGTTGTATTTATGCCCTTTATAGTATATATATCTATATATTTAAGTATCCTATTTTTATTTAGGTATTTTTAATATTATTATTTTTATTTAGTATTTTATAAATTTATAGAATACTTTTATTTACACAAATATATTTTTATTTTATTTTTCTGATTTATTTTGTATATTAAATAAGATACAAGTATGTTTTGTATAGGTATATATATAGGTAATGTACCTATGTATTGAATATATACAAGTATTTTTATTTGTATTTTAATTATGTTTTTATTCTGATTTTAATACACATAATTATTATAAGTAATATTTACAACATTATAAAAATATAAAATTATAAAAATAATAAATAATTAATAAATTGAATATTTTAATATGTACAAGTATACAATGAGGGTCCAAAACTCAACTTTCAAACCGTAGCTCCGCCAAATGCGAAACCACCGCCAATAAATAGCTTATTTTCTTCTATATACAATTAAAGGTGAGTACGCTGCATTTGGAGTTTTCATTTGTGAGATACGGGTCTGGGAAGTTGGCATTCTGGATTCTTATTCAGACCATAACTTTTTATCTGTACATTATTTTTCTTTGAAATCGATTTTGTATTTTTCTTTATTAAATTATCTACAACTTTCATGTACAAAGTTTCTTTATTTGATGTATAAAAAGTGGAACCAAAAATAGGTCCCAAAATGAATAAAGAATGAATGGAATGTATAGGTATTTTCTCTGTATTTCTGACCTTATCTCCCCCTACTTTATTCCTTGTCGACCTATTCATCAAGATGCCTAGGTCTCGGGGGTTTTGGGTCATAAAATATTTGCAATATTTTATTCTTTTTCTTTTCTTTATTTATTCTATAATTTTGGCCTTAATTACAGTGTTTTATACACTATCTGAATGCACATGCATGGATGCTAAGATGATGATTTTAATGCTATTTACAGGCATTTGCTAGGATTTTTGGTGCCAAAATGATAGAATAAAGATGATGAAATGTGGATTCATCATCCCCCTATACTTTACCTTTGCTAGTCCCTAGCAAACACTTATGCAATAAGTGCAAAAAGAAACAGAAAGAAAAGAAAAAGAAGAACTTGGATTTAATTTAATGATCAAACTTGCCTTCGCAAAATCAAAGTTTGGAGCTTAAGTCGGACCTTTGGAATTTTAGTGCGGGCGGAACCTTATTGAGAACCGTGTTTGAAGTCCAACAGTCCCTGAGAATCCCAAAACTATGTCCAAGTCTTCTCAATAGCCAGGTCAGAAATACTTTAACTCATACGCAAACTCTTACGACTATGAATCTGACTTGTACAGTGTAAGTGATGGTGGCCCTCCCCAACTAGAATGATAAAGAAACCGACTTCTCCAATATGACAACCCAATGATTCCCCAATCCAATGACTCCATCCTCGAGGAGCGGGGTATTCCCTTCTAAGTTCAAGTGGCAACCATCTCAAGAGGAGGGGGTGAAGAGAAGAATGGACGGTAGCCAGTGTAGCTACCTATCCCGGGATGCAAGACCAGTGTAGTCAAGTCATCCTGCTGCAGGCTCACATATTTGACTTTGGAACTCAAGCTTGCTTATTGACCTTTGTACATACTTGCAGGCTTTTTAATTTTGTACATGCCTGAACTTTTTTTTTTTGAAATACTATTCACAGCAGCATTTACATAAGGAGTTTTTCCTCTTGAGCTAGTAGACTATCCCTCTTTTGAAGCTTTATCGCAACCCACAGCCTCTTGTCTTTAGACTTCCTTATCACTGGACGGGTTGGGGTGCACTTCCCTCCCTAGAGGAGGACAAATGTTTCCACTTGTGTGCGTCTCATACCGGCAAATCCAATCCCCTCACCACTCCAACTGAGTTGAGCCATGTGAAAGGTGCAGGTGTCCAAGTTAGGTCATTATCAACAAGAGTCGTGCGTGTGCTCCGAAATATTCTACTTAGGCAGTCAAGAATCCATTGAACCAAGTCCCGTGATCCTCACAGAATTAAGTCAACTAGACCTGAAGTACCTCAAACCAAGTTCCTATAAGGTTCCTGTTATTAGGTAGATTTGAAGGTCCAATCAAGCTCCAATCTTCGGATTTTACTTAGACTTGTTCAACTATCAAACTCAATCCGAAAAATGCTCATGCTATGCAATGCAATGCAGAAAATATTTTTGTGATGCAATTTTCAAAGATTTTGAACTTTTTATGGATTTTGAAAAGATGATGCATGCATTTTTTGTATTTTCAAAAAGATTTTTCAAATGTTTTTGGATTTTAATTTTTTCAAATGTTTTTGGGAATTTTTGAAAACAAAAAGATTTTGGCTGACAACAAGGTGAAAACTATGTACACGGGAGTGCTTCTTCATATAAATAAGAAATGGGTTTTAAGAATTTACAAGGTAAGTGATCAATTTTATACATATATATATACGTATATAGTGAATTTTGGTGTGATGTGTATATTCCTCAAACTTATTTGAAAACAATTTACACACAATTTTTGAAAACTATAGTCCAAAATAGTTTTTACAAACATTTTACACACATTTGAAAATCATTTTGCAAAGGCTTTTCAAACAGTATATATAGGTTTTTCAAATATTTTTGCAACCATTTTTCAAACCATTTGCAAATCATTTTTCAAACATTTTTATTTCACACAAAGAAAAGAAGTTTTTACAAACCACACATTTTTCACACAGGTTGAAAACACGAAACAAAATATTTTCAAAATAGTTTTCAATAGATGTTCACAATGATTTTCAAACTATTTTTCAAACATTTTGCAAAAAACATTTTCACCTGATTTATTAATCAGTAAATACAAAAAGAATTTGAGGAATAATCGCATCTTTTTATTAAGGATTTTTAATGAATTTTAAAGAATTATTAGCCATATTATTAGGAAAATACGAAAGTACGAGTTATGGCTAATGTATATACGTAGTATATACGACCCCCCTATACTTAGCTGGAGCTATGTCCTCATAGATCGGAGAGAAAAGAGAAGACATAACTCGTACTAAGTATAGACAAGTCTAAATAAAAAAGAATAAATGAATGAATCAATGAATGAGAAGTTGACCGTCCCCCCTATACTTAGGATCAAATAATCCTAAGTATAGCAAACTGTACACAACGCAGGGAGGGTCAAGGGTGGGAATGAACAGATCGTACTCAGATTGTCTCCCCCTATACTTAGGGTAAAATATCCCTAAGTATAGACAAGAAGAGGAGACAATGGAGAGGATCAAAGAATAGAACAACTCGGGGTGCACACCCCCCTATACTTAGGACAAAGTACGCCCTAAGTATGGAAAACTGTCTACAAGGGCGGCACCTTTTCGGTAGATGAAGAAGATAGAAGAGGAAAAGAAGAAAAGAAGAAAAGAAGAAAAGAGATGAAGATGGAAGAAGAGATCGTGAGGATGTACACGTCACTCCCCCTATACTTAGGGTAAAAGAAGCCCTAAGTATAGGCAACAACAGGAGTTATCAGACAGACGAAGAAAGAACACTCAACTCATCTACCCCTCCTATACGTAGGACAAAGTACGTCCTAAGCAAGGCAAACATGAGAAATGGGTGGACGAGCAAAAACGGGAGATGGAAAGAGAGTCACAGGATAGAATCTACAACATAAATGGGTGATCATCAGAAGGTGGAAAGCAAACCTTCTTACGGGACCGCTGAGGGATAGATCGGATATGGTGTATGTCGACATCGGGGTCCACAGTGGATGGAGGCCGATCAGGGTCGACACGGTGAAGGCCCTCAGTGGAATCAAAACGGAAAGGGACGAACTGATCGATGGAAGCAGTATGGCTCGGTTCTCCCTTGGTGGTCCTATGGTGTGAAGGCACGGACGGGTGGTTGGAAGAAGTACGACTAGGTCCGGCCTTGGAAGTCTCGCAGATGTTAAAGTGAAATGGGACAAACTCATCATCCTCGGAAGAAGTGTAATCAGAGTCGTCCTGCGAGTCCTCGTCCAGGTCAAAATCAAAAGGAACGAAATCATCAGTGGAAGTATACGAACTCAGATCGTCCTCAAGAGTCTCACCTGAATCCTTGTCTTCAACAAGAGGTCTGAATTTATCAAAATAAATGGCAGCATCATAACCGACCTCAATCATCTTCACTTGTGAAGGGCCAGGAACGGATTTATTAGTGGAAGTAGTCAAACTAGGTCCGTCCTGTCTAGTCTTACCTGGGTCATTTGTTGCCTTATGAGGTCTCTGAAAGTAATGGGCAACTTCATAAGCATCCTTAATTATCTTGGTATCTGCCCCCTGATCAAATGGTTCAATCACATAAATACTCTGGATCTCATCAACACATCGCCACACACCAGGAGGAGGAACTGCGAGGTCTATGCTTTCCGATTTCCTCCCCTTTCGGGGGATTCGTCGGGTCTCATCAACGGTCGCTAAGGAAGTATCTCTAGTAGCATCAGGTCTGTCACAGGCCTCAGAGTCAGCTATGATCGGTGAAGGTGCATCAGGTGCAGGTCTCTGGTCAACTGTGGGTGCGGTGATCGACACTTCGTTCCCGTCAACAGGCTGGAAACGAACCTCTCCTGATCCATAATCAATAACGACCCTCGCAGAGGCGAGGAAAGGTCGTCCCAGGATGATTGGAGATGGCTCCCCTGTGGAGCTCTCCATGGGCAACACGACAAAATCAACATGGTGGTTTGTGCCCTGAATAGAAATGACGGCGTTTTCAAGGATACCCTTCGGCCTCTTGATGGATCCATCAGCGAACTGAACGATCATCCTGGTCTTCTTGAGAGGCCCCAAGTGAAGAGACTGTACCAGCGAGAAGGGTAATATGCTAATAGATGCACCGCCGTCTAGGAGAGTGCGATCACAAGTATGGTCAGAGATGGTGCAAGTGATGAAAGGTGTAGCTGTGTTCTTCCTCTTGGGAATGGGATGGTGTGTGATGGCGAGGGCAGTGGCATGGTCAAAATGTGACGCTCAGATCTTCTCCTCCGCTTTCTCTTCTTGGGAAGAGGAGCAGATAATTGGGTCATGGCCTGCTGAAGTGGGGCACGGATAATCTCATGAATAGTAGCCACCACTTTGGGTTCAGATAACAATTTTTTGAATTTTTGGACTTCCGCCATACAAGGGAGGAAGTCGGAATCAGCGTATACACGAGGCATGCCAAGAGCAGTCTGTACAGCGGCATCCTCGGGGTCAAAGGTGGGACTGGGTGTGAATGCATGTGTGGCCCAGGGCTCTGGCAAGTGGACTCTCTCCTCATAATCTTGATCAACCAAATGTCTCCCGAAATCTTTTTGGATTTTTAAATTTTTCTCATTTTTTTGTATTTTTGGCGATTGCAAGCTCCCATGATCACCTACAAGTAAATCCGAATCCCTGACGGAAGGAGCATTAATCTGATTATTCCTCAAGATAGCAAGATTATCATTCAACAAATCAATGCGCTTGGTCATCCGATTCAAGACATCGCTCATAGAGATCGAGGGAGGTGACTCCATCAGGTCAGACTCGGGTGGATGTGAAGGTGAAGGTGGATAATACACAGGTGGAGGTGGAGGTGGGTAAAAATCCGAGTCGTGATACTGTGGCTGAGGCGGGTATGTACAAAAATCAGAAAAAATAGGAGGAGGATCCTCCTGATAAAAGGGAGGTGGATCGGCTGGAGCGAGCGAGGGGTCCGCAAAGTCCGGATAAAATGCACTCCAGGGATCCATCTCGAAATCAAAAGGAAATGATTCGGGGGAGCACGTCGATCAAATCAAGAGAGTGAAGAAAAAGGCGCAAAAGCGCAGAGGAGATCTAGGACACACAAAAACAATCACAGACAGAAATGAAAATAAGACAAACCCTCAATTCACCAACTCAACTCGGTAGAGACCGTAAAATGCGGTCTTTTAATCTTGTCTGTTTTAGAGTTAGGTGAGAAGTCAAAGAATTTCACACACACTTTAGGGGGCTTGATGGGATTTGGGTACTAATCCTTAAGGTGTGCGCGAGCAAATAAAAGCGAAGACAATGAGGGGATTTACTCGCCCCAAATACAAGTTTTTCTTTTTGATTGATTTTAGGGTCGAGCAAAATTAGCAGTCCCAATTTTATTGGTTATCACTTTTTTGGATTTTTAATAAGAAATGCACGCGCCTAACGAGGATTCAATTCTTTTAAGATCCTAGGTTGGCAAAATCAGAGGTAGAGAGGCGGAAAAGCAATGCAAGCGATCAAAACGATGATGGATGCTAAAGCGTAAATGCTCACCTTGCCTCCAGCACTCTACATGCAAGGATGCTCAACAGAATTGAAACCTATCTATATGCAAATGCAAAAGCCGATGAAATCGCCCTAAGTTTCAGAAATTGCTATTATCGTGAAGAACCACAAGCTGACCACCAATCCTCAACCCTAGAGTCCGGTCTAGGCTCACCCCTCCTCTGCTCAACAAATTGAGGGTAGGAGAAAGCGCTTTGCGGGGAGAGCTCGCGGCGCGGCGGATTGAAGGTGATGATCAACTGTTTAAATTTGACTAAGTCCAAACGCGACTATAGGTACATGCAATGTTGATTAAGATGTTTGGACCTAATTCTACGCAAGCAATCCTAAAAGCTAAGGGCTCAATCACACAAAATAAATAAAATCGAAAAATAAAACAAAATAAAAAATGCGATGAAAAGCCGTAAAAACCGCGGCGAGCCCCCAAGTGAACAATCACTTGGAAATTAGGCTCGAATGTCCAAGTGTCCGAGGGTACCTATATTATTACAAATATAGGTCGCTCTCTCACTTAAATTACAAACTAAATGCAAGAGAATAAAGGAAATAGAACTGTCTTCAAAATTCTCTCCTAGACCGCCTTCGTGCTAAGTCACGTAGCCTCACGTGGGTGCGCAGGTGCTCCTGGAAGAGAGCTCCTCCCTCGATCCGCGTTCCTCGCAAGAAGTCAAACAAGAGAGAGGTTAGACAATTCAAAAAAGAAATATCAAAAATAGAGAAAATGAAACAAGCAGAACTAAAAGCCGCAAAGGTAGACAAATAGTCACAACACCAAACAAAACCCGAACTACGCGTTGTTGCTCCCCGGCAACGGCGCCATTTGATAATCTCGAAAATCGATGTGGTTATATCGACTCACAAGGCGAGTCAACAGTCGGTGTTTGACCACACAAATTCTGAAATTAATCAACAATTAACCCACACTAAAGATCAATAAATTAGAGCTAATGTGGAGTTAAAATTTATTTTTAACTCTGCACAAATGGTGTATAGTGACAAGTATGCAGAGAGTTCGAACATAGGGAGCGGGAGCAAGCAGGGCAATTCACAAAATGTGCTAAAGTGTGTGTGTGATGTGTCTACACTAAGCAATCAAGCAAAGGGAATTTTTGTGGGTTTTTAGTTTTTTATTTTTTTATTTTTAATTTAATTTTTAATTTTGTATTTTGGTTTTTAATTTTCTGATTTTTATAATTTATATTTTATATATATTTTTTTATATTGGGAAGTTAAAACAATGCAATAAAAAACAAGAGGAAATATTTATAAAAAGGTGCAAAAATAACCAAAAATTTAGAAATTAAATGTTTTTGGTATTTTTATAATTTTTTACTGTTTTTGTGATTTTTGGGGATTTTTCAAGGTGTTTTTGATATTTTCAATTATCAAAATAAAGAAAACAGTGAAGAAAATACAAGGCTGAAACTTAAAATGGAGAAATAAAATAGCAAACAGTAACAAAAATTCTCCAAATTAATTTTCAATGAAAGATAATGAAATAAGGAAAATTTAGAAGCAAAGTTTGTATTTTTAGGATTTTTGTGGAATTTTTAGGATTTTTATAAAGATTTTTAGAGTTTTGTGATTTTTAGGAGTTTGGTTTTGTAATTTTTAATGATTTTTGGCTGGGAGTTAAAACAAACTAAAATACACAATATATATTTTTTTGGGATTTTTCTGGGGTGTTTTTATATTTTTTAGTGATTTTCTAATGCAAACAGTGAAGGAAAAGCATGTTTTTGATTTTTAATAAATATAAAAATAAAATAAAAACAAAAACTAAAATTGTGGCGTGGAAGTGCAAGTTTCCAGGTGCTTAAGTTCAAAATTTGGGAATTTTTGGAGTTCAAATGATGCCTTAATTAAATACGTTAAGCATACAAAAAAGATGGAAGGCCTGGCAGGGGCCTTTATGCAAATATCACAAAGTCCAGGGCAAAAATGCAATTTTTCCAGCAAAGTTAATACTGAATAAGAAATATTCTGGACCGAACAACAATGGCCAAAGCTGCGGGGGGGGGGGGACTTTGCAAAAATCCCAGGGTGCGCGTGACTTGCTCGCGCACCTGGAAGGGGTATACAAGCAATAACAAAAAGACTGCGGGACTAATGTGCAAATATTACACAAACTTTAAAAAGGCAGAGGAATGATTGGGTTCTGTTAATAAAATACAAAATGTGCGGGGAAAGAATAGCAAAATACCCCCGCCTGGGCGCGCATCCAACGGCGATGATAAATCACTTAAGCCGCGTGTCTTTCCCACAGCTCGCGATACCCCTTCGCACGGGCGGTGTAGATTAGATCTGGGCTGAATGATCGAACGGTTGTGAGAGGCCCCAGATCCGACGGAGGCTGTGCTTCCTGGAGGGAGGCTATGATCAGACGGCTCAGACGGGGGTTGGAAGAACGATCAAGAACTCGGCTGGGCCGAGTTTCGAACGCCCCTCCGGCGACCCTCCGACCACCTGGGAGTGTAAGACCAGGGGAAAATGGAGCTGGAGCTCCTCCTCTCCCCGCGAGGACCTCCGAGGAGCGCCTGGAGCGCCGGTGACAATGGGATGCGCTGGAGAAGGTGGCGCGCTCCAGGTGCTCCAGACCTATCAAAATCGACCCCAGATGGGGGTCCCTTGCTCCTGGACACCTGCAAGAAAAAGAGAGAACGACAGATGGTGTTCCAGGGCTCGTTTAAGACAGAATGATGGGCGTTGGTGGTCGCCGGAGCTTCGTGAGCTCCGACGAGGTGTTCGTGATGGTGATGTGCACTGATTTATGGTTGAAATGGCAATATAACTAGATGAAATGAAATCTTAGACTAACAGCTATCTAACTATAAGAAAAAACAAGAAGAAAATGCCCTCGAGTGGTGTTGGCCACGAGGAAGAAACCTCGACGGCCGTACGGCCGGAGGTGGTGGAACACGGTGCTTGGAAGCTCGCCGCACCTTGACGGTAGTGGGGGAGGATTCCCCTGTCACAAGAGCTCGCCCTCAACCCCACCTGGAAGCTATTGGCGCCCAAAAACTGGTTCAAAGGGAAAAGGAAGAAGAGGGGTGGTTTTTGAACATGGTGGAGGCACGATGTTCGAGGCTCGATCACGGGCGGACCACAAAGATCTGGGAAGATCTGATAGGTTGGCGGGCTAGGTGGATTTACAGGGAAGATTTTTGCAGAAGGAAGCGGCACGAGATCGTGCAAGACTTGGCTGGGAAAAAGCCAAGAAAGAGCTCAAAAACCAATTATGACAGGTCTACAGGGGGTAGGTCAGACTGTTGACCTTGGTCAACAGTCCTGACCTCCTGGTTGGTCCACGTGGACCAACCAGGGAAAACCCTGGAAAAACATTTTATTAATTAATTTAAAAATAATAAATGGCCTTATTAATTTATGATTATAAAATAAAAAGTATTCGTTATTTTAAGTAGCATTTTATTATGATTTTTTTTTATTTTATGAAATATATTTTTACAAGTTGTATTTATGCCCTTTATAGTATATATATCTATATATTTAAGTATCCTATTTTTATTTAGGTATTTTTAATATTATTATTTTTATTTAGTATTTTATAAAATTATAGAATACTTTTATTTACACAAATATATTTTTATTTTATTTTTCTGATTTATTTTGTATATTAAATAAGATACAAGTATGTTTTGTATAGGTATATATATAGGTAATGTACCTATGTATTGAATATATACAAGTATTTTTATTTGTATTTTAGTTATGTTTTTATTCTGATTTTAATAAACATAATTATTTTAAGTAATATTTACAACATTATAAAAATATAAAATTATAAAAATAATAAATAATTAATAAATTGAATATTTTAATATGTACAAGTATACAATGAGGGTCCAAAACTCAACTTTCAAACCGTAGCTCCGCCAAATGCGAAACCACCGCCAATAAATAGCTTATTTTCTTCTATATACAATTAAAGGTGAGTACGCTGCATTTGGAGTTTTCATTTGTGAGATACGGGTCTGGGAATTTGGCATTCTGGATTCTTATTCAGGCCATAACTTTTTATCTGTACATTATTTTTCTGTGAAATCAATTTTGTATTTTTCTTTATTAAATTATCTACAACTTTCATGTACAAAGTTTCTTTATTTGATGTATAAAAAGTGGAACCAAAAATAGGTCCCAAAATGAATAAAGAATGAATGGAATGTATAGGTATTTTCTCTGTATTTCTGACCTTATCTCCCCCTACTTTATTCCTTGTCGACCTATTCATCAAGATGCCTAGGTCTCGGGGGTTTTGGGTCATAAAATATTTGCAATATTTTATTCTTTTTCTTTTCTTTATTTATTCTATAATTTTGGCCTTAATTACAGTGTTTTATACACTATCTGAATGCACATGCATGGATGCTAAGATGATGATTTTAATGCTATTTACAGGCACTTGCTAGGATTTTTGGTGCCAAAATGATAGAATAAAGATGATGAAATGTGGATTCATCAGTCGTGCATACTGCATATATACTTTATCCATAACCGGTACTTGCGTATTTTCAAATTATATAGCTTTGAAAAATAAAAATAGTAAGTGATAAGTTAAATAAGAATAACATGGGAAATAGGTGAATTAAATTGGTTTCAAAATGATTTGGAGAATGGTTTGGAAATGTTTGAAAAATCTTTTGCTAGTAGTTTGAAAAATCTTTGTTTGCAAACCTTGTAAAAATGCTTTTCAAAATAAGTTTTCAAAATGACTGCAAAATTGTTTTCTAATAGTTTTTGAAAACCCGGAACACACTTGTGTAAATTCTTTTCTGAAATCCTTTATGTAACTGTTTGAAAAGTCACTAATCCCATAAAAAAATATCTAAAAATTTTAAAAAAGTAATTAAAACTCCATAAAATGTTCAAAATTAGAAAATGGTTTCACAAAAATATCTTATGCATTGTATAGGAATTTTTCTGAATGATTCTTTCTATTGAAAAGTCTAAGTAAAATCTGAAGATTAAAGCTTGATCTAGACCGTAATACATTTAATTTCACAAGAACCTTATAGGAACTAGAAATAAGACTTTTCATGTCAATGAGACTTAATTTTTTGAGTTCACAAGACTATGTTCACATGTCATCTTGATAATCCTAAGTAAAGTATTTCGAAGCACATGCATGACTCTTGCTGATAGTGACCTAACTTGGACACCACACTTTGCAATTATCTCAACTCTAAGAAGGTTGTGAGGACATGATTCTTTAGCTTGAGGAAGCACATGTGTGGACCCATACATAGTCACAATTAGTGGCCAGTGCCCCCATACCTGGTCTAGTGGAATGGACGTCTAAAGACAGGATGTTGTGGGCTGCGATAAAGCTTTAAAAGAGGGATAATCTACAGGCTTCAGAGGAAAAACTCTTTATGTAAATATTGTTGTATGTAGTATAAAAATGCAAAATCAAAAACTCTGAAAAGAATAGACGAGCAAAAGTCAAAGAAAAATTCAATCATTTCAGAGTATTATGAAATAAACAAGGCATTATGCCTCAAAGTTAAATATCTCAAGATTGCCTACATCAGGAGACTTGACTACACTGTTCAAGCTCCATAGTATATGTGACTAAACTGGACTCTATCCATTCTTCTCTCTACTCCCTCTTCTTGAGCTTGTTGCAATTGAACTTAGAAGAGAATACCCAGTCCTCAACGAAAGAGTAGCCAAATTAGGGAATTAGGGTTATCTTTCTAAGGGAGACTATTCCTTGCTATTTTTAATGAGAAGAGCTACATACACTTTAACTATACAAGTATGACTCATAATCATAAGATGTTGCGTACGAAGAGACTTGTTCTGACCTGGCTATTGAGGAGACCTGAACAGAGACTCGTGGAACATGATCTATTTTCCTTTTCTTTATTTTCTCTTTTTGCATCACTTATTCTCATAATAAGTGTTTGTTAGGGACTAGAAAAGGCAAGTATGGGGGCGGGGGTATTAAATACCAATTCATTCACCTTTATTCCTTTATTTTATCTTTAAATCCTCAGATAAATATATGTAAATTGATCTAACTTGTACAAATTATCACACCATCTCTTGTCAGTAAATAATATATTGATACATGTATTTAAATACAAAACAAATGGAAAAAAAAAGAAAAGAAAAATAAAAGAAGTATTGTAAATACTGACTAACCCTAAACACCAACACCAACTCTATATTGATTAGGTCGCAAGGAATAAAGTAGGGGGAGATAAGGCAAATTAATACAGACAAAAAGATTTACATCTAGAAATCCTAGATGCTCAATATATTGTATATAGGTAAAAAATACACTATTTTATATAGTCTTACACACATCAAATGAAGATATTTCCAATAAGAAACTTTACATAAAAATGCAAAGAAAAATACAAAAATAAGGGCTAATAAATACCATGCACATGAAAATGCAGCAAATAGAACTTCGCAGACCAATATCTCCGGTGTATGGACTCAAAATTTATCAAACTCACTTTCACTGTATTTCAAATTAAATTATCTATCTAACAAAATTGTTTCATTAAAAATGGATTTAAGATACAAAACTTGACTTTCAATGTACTATTGTACTATGTAGCTGCATATTAAATAAATATATTTTTAATCCTTACATTTTTGCTCTTTTTATAATGGTAAATAATTGTACATATTATATGAAGTATATTAAAAATATAAGCATAAATTAAAACATATAAATAAATTACAAATGCATAATGTATTAAATTACATAGGTATACTATACCTATAAAGTATACATATATACAACTATTTATGTATATAAATAAAATCATAAAAATATAACAAAAATATGTAATTATGTATTTATTATACTTTAAATAAATAAAATATGTAAATATGGTAATAAATATTAAAATACAAACTAAAATACATAAAACATAGGTATATATATCTATAATTATACTTGTAAAAATTAACATATAATAAATAAGTCATTAAAAATAAATAAAAACTACCTAGAAATAGTACATAAAATAAGAAACAACTTTCATGTTTTGAGATTTTTTTAATAAAAGCATTTCTATTTTATTTTTTATTTTTGTTTCTATTGTTATTTCTGTTTTGTCCTCTAGGGGTCACCGCACTAGTGAGGCGATGTTGTTCGTTGATGAAATGTCTTCACAATGTAATTAGCTTTGACGTAGATCCAAACCCATGCTGAGTCAACCATCAATCCGCTCAAAACCCCTAAGGGAAGACCCATCACTAGTCAACTTGTACATTACTCCTCCATCGCCATTTTTAAAATTTCAATCCCTCTCGAACCACCATAACCCCTCGAGTCCATACATGAAAGCTTCTTCCTTGTGACAGGAGGTGAGATCCCTTGATACGAGTCGAGGAGAAGGAGTTCAGAGGAGATTCAACCATCGCTAGAACATCTTAAGTGGTTCCCATGTTCCCAAGCCATCCCAGGTCAGGTGAGCGACTTTTTTGTGCTCTTTCGATTCTTAGTCTAATCAATAGAGTATTGTAGTATAGATCTTCATTTGATTTCCTCTCATTTATCGTAAAATCTAAAAAATGACCTTATCGGAGCTCTAGGCTCCAACTACTATCTCGCATGTTTTAGATGCCATCTCGGCTCCATTTCACCCACACATCATTCCTCATCACGTTCCTTGCATCTTTGATCCATTCTTCACCTGTGATGTGGTACATATAATGGAGACAAGTGCTTCACTTCCGTCGCTCATCGGAGCAACTCCACCTGTACCATACCCCTTTTTTGTCTTACCCATGGGTTGAGGATCTTTACTTTTGAGCCTCGAAGATTTTGCAGATGTTATAAGCGTGACTAACGGGGATCCTAATGCCCGATCTTGGAGGGCATGCAGTGCCTAATAAGTCAGATCCGACGATCGCTGTATCAGCCATCTCAGGTACTCGGATTTCAAACAACCAACTTAATTAACAATTAAACCGCAATATATATATATATATAATGGATATTATGCGGGGTGAAATTTATTATACACTATAAATACATGTGTATAGCAAGCAAGTGTAGGGGTCGAACCACTGGAAGAAAACCAGACATGTTAATTATTATTAATTAATAAAAATCAACAATAATGGGGTTTGTACTTTTTTTGATTTTTTATGGGTTTTTAATTATATTTAATTTTTATGTATTTCTAATGGTTTAGATTTTTAAATTTTTAAATTTTGTTTTATTTTTAATTTTGTAATTTTTTTACTTTCCTTTTTTGTGAAGATATAATATATATCTATACATTTATATATCGCAAAACTATATATTAGAGTTATTATATGTGATACATAGGATTTATAAATAATATATACATATGTGTCAATATATATATACACACAGTCATTTTTATTTTTAAAGTTTTTAAATATATATGATAAATTTATATGTATTAATCAGAAATATTATATAAGTAGTATTAAGTATATATAGTATATTTAGGGCTATATGTTTTTAAATATAGCTATATGAAATCAAATTCAGAAAATAAATTGTTTTTATCTTTTAAAAATTCTCTATTGTTTTGTGTTTTTTATGTATTTTTTAACAATTTTAGTATACTTTTAACATATCATATACATCAAAATAGTTAGTAGAATATATAGGCTGGATTATTTTGGGTATTAAAATATACAATAACATCAAATTAAAAAAAAACTATTTTAAGACGATATAATATAAAAATATTTTTTTGGAATTTTATAGAATTTTTACTGATTTTTATAGTGTTATTAGGTCTTGATATTTTTAGTATTTTATTTTTATAAACTATGTGATTTTTAGTCTGGAGTTATAATATGTAGCAATATGTATACTCTAATATTTTTGTGATTTTGAAAGGAGGTTTTAGATTTTTTGTATTTTCTCTAGAAACAGGGGATACATAACTCCTATTTTTATTTTAATAAACTAAAAACACTATAATTGCTAAATAAAAATGCATGCACGAACAAACATCATATCATGCATCCACAAAAATACTGGAGTTATTTAAGAAAAATAAAAAGACACAAAATAAAATAAACAGTCTATAAGGGGTATATTTACAATTAAAAATACCTATAAAGGTCTATGTGCAAATAACCCTAAAGGTTTACATGTATTTCACAAATTTATAGACTAAACACAAATAAACAAAGCCACAAGGGCTTTATAGCAATTTTCATAGCGCCTCATGTGCCGCAAGATGTGAGGCACGAGGGCTTGATTGTATTATGCAAGAAGTGGGGGGTCCTATTGCAAAATATATATAGGTTTTTAAACATGAATAAATATAAGTATTGAACAGTAAATACAAAAAGGGCATGGGGATACTTATAAATTTACCCTTAAAGGTGCGATCTGGCGCTTCTCCTTGTACCTCGTGGACGATCGTGTGACGGGGAAGGACGTCGTTTCGTTGTGAGTTCAATGTACCAATTACATATGGACTACGCCTTGGATTGGTTGGCTCTCGAGGTGTCTGGAAGAACACTTCAAGAACATGACTTTGGTGAGATTTGATTCATCTATTCTCCTTGCTCCGGCCTCCAATTGCCTCACCGACAAACGCTATTGCTTCTTGGGATGCCGTTGCTTCTGTAGTTGGTATCCAATTGGTCCGAGCCTAATCGAAAGGGGATTGGAGCTTTGAGTCTCCTGGAGCTCTAATCTGACTTTCTATCCTTGCTCTAGGTGGTTGTTGGTTCCTAGTCCTGTAGAAATGAGAGAGGATCATGAGAGGGTTTCTCTCAGCTCTCTAATGAAGCTGCAAGCACAAATGGGTGGCGAAATGGGTGAGCATCGATGATGGGAAGAGGAGAGAGCTCAGTTGCTTGGATTCATGAAGAATCCAAGAGCAAAAGATGTGGGTTTTGTGGACAAAGTGAGGAAGAATGAAGGAAGGTGAAAGCATGTCGAAACACAAGGAGAATAACAGTGAAATCGGGCTGGAGCAAGAGACTCTAATAGACTTAAATATAAAAATAAATGAACTAAGTACCTAATTGATGAAATTAAACATTACTCTATGTTACAGGAAAAAATGCAATGGAAATAACCTAAGAATAAAAATTCTACCTGAAATGGAAGTCAATGAGTAGGAAGCTCGCTAGAGATGCTACGGTGAACTGGATCGCCACCTCCACACCCTTATCCTGGCCGATGAGGCTGAGGAGTACAATCTGCCACACGATCCTTTTGGGGTTATGGATATGGATGATGGATCAAAAAGGGAAAGAGAGTTGACCGGACTTATTTATAGACATGTTGAGGGGTAAAATGGTGAACTGGGTTGCGTGGAGGAGGAAGGGGGTTGGTGACAGCTAGGTGGCAAAGGTGGAGTTGAAGTGATGGTATGCAAGATGGAATGAGGCTCGAGGAAGAAGGTTAAATGGAGGATGGCTAAAAAATGGAGAAAATTAGAATCTCGTGACTCTAATAAGAAAGGGCATGAGACCAAACAGTTGACCCACCTGGTCAACAAAAGTCAAGCTCTGGTTGGTCCACGTGGACCAATTAAAGAATTTAAAGGATTAAATCCCTTATAAATTGATTAAAAATAGTTATTTATTTTATTATGTTAGGTCAAAAGAAGAAAATTTCTTTTTTATGTAGTATTCTATTATTATTTTTTTTACAAAGTTATTTATCATATTTTAATATTTACTTGTCTATACATAAGTATATATACCTATATTTGTTGTATTTTTACTTTTATTTTGTATTATGTATGTTATTGTTATATACTTCTATTTTATATATTTATATTATATTTAATTATATATTTATATATTTTTATTGTATTTTTTTGATCATGTTTTCACTTAAATAAATATATATGTATTTTTATGTATATTTTACCTATATATTTAATTATTTTATTTTATTTAATGACTTTTGAATGCTTTTATTTTGTGTTTATATTTTTAATGTAATTTAAATAATATTTAAAAGTATATAAAATATAAAAAAGAATAAAAATATTAAGAATTAATTTCCATGTTATTTATATACATATATATAATGTAATGGGGACCTGAAAGCTGGCTTTTGCATATTAACTCGAAATTAAATGAAACCACCTCCATTAAATATATAATTTAATTTTATGAACAATAGAGATGAGTTTGGTCAATTTTGAGTATGTATGGAGAAGATACATTACTGGGAAATTTTCTTGTGGCTTTTTGTTTTGTGTGTCCCGGGCACACTGTGCATTATTTTTTAGTGAAAAGTTTTTTTATTTTTATTTATATTTTTGTGTACTATATTCATGTTGAGGTTTTTTGTTATTTGATGTAAAAAATAGAAAAATAAAACAGGGCCCAAAAGTCTATTTAGTGAGTAAAAGAATTAGTTTTTTTGAGTATTTTGTATAGTTTGTTTGCCATACATCCCCTACTTTATTCCATACCGACCAAGTCATCATGATGACTTGGTCTCAGGGATAGTGTCACTCATTATCATTGACACTTCATTTCCTTTTCTTTTCTTTCCTTTATTCTTTTATTTTGAAATTAAATACATGTATTTTATACAATATTTATCGGACTATAAATGAATTTTTTATAAGAATTAGTTCTATTTGCATGTATTTATTTAGGGATTTAAAGCCAAAATGAAAGTATAAAGGCCATGAAAAAGATATTCATTACCCCCTATACTTTCCTTTCCTAGTACCTAGCCAACTCTTATGATAATGAGCGCGGAAAAAAGAAAATAAAGAAACGAAAAGGAAAGAACTTGGACTGATTTCTGACTATTAAATTTGTCTTGATAAAATCAAATATTGGACCTTAGTTAAGATCTTGGATTCTTAGCGTTTTCGAAACCACTTTCAGGTTAGGAATTGTGACACAACAATCTTTCGGCTCCATGTTCCTTTATTCAGTTCAATTCATAGTCTGGTGAGAATCGTCCTTTTGGTCGCATACTCTCGCAACCTTGAAATGACAAGTACCGTGTGTGTGAATTTGTTAGCTCTTTCCATATAGTCCACTGAACTACCAAGTTATCTCCTTCCCCGGTAACTCGTCGTTGGGGAGATGGATATTTATTTTTTAGTTCATGTATGTGCTAGTTCACAACCAAAAAAATGAGAAGCTAGAAGAATGGGAAAAGAAGTGGAAACCGACCAGTGTAGCCAAATTTCCTTATGAAGCTCGGCCAGTGTTACGAAGTCTTCACAAGAAGTACATTTTTTCTGAAGCTCAATTCTTTGAAATTTTTGGTTTAGGCTTCCTTTTAGATATTTTCTTTGTATGTAATTGCTTTGCATTATTGTTTTTCCCCGAGAGATATAGAATCTTTTGTTCCACCCACATTTGGGGTCTTGGAAAAAGTTATGCTAGCAGGCCATTCCTCATTTGAAGCTTTATTTCAATCCAATCTTTGATGATTAAATGTCCTTGCTACCATAAGAAGTTTGTCGAAGTACCGGTTTCAGTAGTCCTCAAGAATGGTTCCTGATCCACCATTGACGAAGCGGCCTAGTATTATCCTATCTTAAGACTCCATGATATTTCAACAATCCATCTAGATTGAGATAAATGTTAAGTGTGAGGTTTCTAGTCAGGACATTGTCTCAAGAATCGTGCATATGACATGAAGAGTTCTAGTTAGACACATTGAATCTACACATGAACATAGTCTGATCGAATCTAAAGAATTAAGTCAAGGTGACCTGAAACGTCTCAATTACAGTCTAGAACAGGTTCCTATGATTAAGTGGATTAAGATCCAGACCAAGCTCCAATCTTCAGACTTTATTTCGACTTGTTCAATTGTCTACATCATTTCGAAAAATACAAATGCATGTAAGGCGAGAAATTCTTTTTACAAAGCAAATTCTCTGATTTTGAACTTTTTGTTGTTTTTTGAAAAAGTTTTGCAAATTTTTATGTAATTTTGAAAACATTTTGCAAATTTTTATGTGTTTTTAAAAATGTTTATTTTTTTAGAGATTTTTTTAAGAAGTAATAAAAGAATTATAATAGATATTTACACATGAGTACATGTTTATTTACAAGGTTTGTGTACTTTAAACCGGGAATTGGTACAAGTTGACTTAGTTGTTATTCACAGGTTGCGTATAAAAGGGATATATATGCATATGTTTTACAAAGAAGTTTTTATCTTATATACAAGGTTTCTCAAAACAATTTGAAAGTATTGTCACACACATTTTGAAAACTTATTTTTGCAAATAATTTGACAAACTGTTTATAAACATTTATAGATTTGAAAATCATTTTACAAATGATTTTTCTAACAATATATATAGATTTTTCAAAATATTTTTACAAATAAAAATCATTTGCAAACTAAATTTTCAAACATTTTATTCAAACAAATGAAACAATTTTTTTCAAATATTTATACAATTTTTTACAAAGGTTTGAAAACATTTTACAAAAAAGTTTTCCAAACAATTTTCAACAGATTTTCAATTCTTTTTACAACCATTTTTCAAATCATTTTACGAAATACTTTTAAAATGTTTTATTAAACATAATTATTATTTAGGGTATATTCTTTAGTGTTGATTTATTATATACCCTAACCCGTATAGTATTTTAGCCATATTATTGAAATTGCAAAAGTACGAGTTATGGCTAAAGTATGCACAACATATTTACAATCCCCCTATATATAGCTTGAGCTATGTCCTCATAGTGATCATAGAAAAAATGGAGATCTAACTTGTGTTGGTATATGAATATGAGCCAACCATTCGGCGATGTCCACCTTCATGACGTAGTCGGACCCCTTCACAACTTCCTCAGAGCTCTGGATCACCCTCCACACTCGGTTGAAGCTTGCCAGAGCTGAGTTCGTCTAGTCACTTCCTTTACCGCTCGATATGGAGTCGTCGCCCTAGATTTGATCCACGCCACTCGATAGTGTCTCATTCTGACACTTGGATCATATCTGGGGCCCCATCTGCACCACATGCTCCAGCCACTTTTCAGAGCTGTCAGATCCAGATAGCAGCTCATCATATCCGTTCATCCACGCCTCTACCAGAACCGTCAGATCTTTTTGTTGAGGCACAACAAAGTCGTACATCAGGGCACGCACCTCGCAACGCTTGAGGGTATAATTCACTTTTTACCATATCTTTTATTTAATTTAGCTTTCATCCAGTAAATAAAATGTGTAATTAAGAACTATTACTGTCGGACCCCTGTAGTTTCTTTATTTGCACTTAAGTCCAATCGAGTTTATATCACGTGTAGCCTCACGTGTTTTCTAGGATATTTCTGTGCTGAACTTTTTAGTTGTTTTGGAATAAATGAAGTATTTTGTGTATTTGCATGTATGCCCCTGTTCGCAGAGTTCCACATGTTGCGTGTGAGTTTCCTGGATTAACTGCATAGAGACCCCTGAATTTTCAATCCTTGTTGCTCTTTGGTCCCAGAACTTAATCTATTTATAGAAAGGTCCATGTATACTGTTTTAATTACATATCTTTGATTTAATACAATAAATAGTGAATTCGCCTAAAAATTCAACAAGAATACCTAGTAGCTCCTACTTGTATGTTTTTTGCATGGTAATTTTAGTTTGCCAAATTGCATTTTATATTGTTAAAAATTCAAAAACCCCTTAAAAAGTATCTTATTTGCCTTAGAAAATCTACAAAAATCTGAAAAATGATCCAAAAATTCCATAAAAATTAGGTTAGTTATAGTTTACTATCTTTTAGCGATCATTTTTGTTGAAAAATACCATATAAAAACTAAAAAATTACAATACACTCAAAAACTTGTAAAAATATATAAAATCTAAAAAATACAAAATAGTGATTCTAGTATCTTTTTGTAGATATTTATCTATATTTTGTCATAAAAATCACCTCCGGGAGTTTTGGGCATTTGAATTATTTCAAACTTGCAAATTACTCCTGGTTATGTACTGCTTGTTGTCTTTTTCTCTGTTTAATTTTTAGAAAATTACAAAAACATTTAAAAATCATATAAAAATTACCAAAAATAATATAAGATATATACAAGTCAACAATATTTTTATTGCAATTTTCTGAGTGTTTTTGGTCCCTTTAGAAAAATACAAAACGAGTGTGTATGAGTACTTTTTATCACTTGTGCATATTTCTCTCTCATTGAAAATTAAAAAATTGAAAAAAAAATAAAAACCACTAAAAAGATTTTTATTCCTGAAATCTCATTATCTAGCTCTTAATTGTGCTCCTTGTGTTCGGCCATGGTCTCTATACCAGGTAAATAAAAGTAGCGAAACCGCTTACATTCATTGTTGATTTTGATAGTGGTTTAAATTTTCTCATTGATTTGCTCGATTTATTTGGGTCACATTGACACCAATACTTAGGGAAATTTTACCCTAAGTATATGGGAGGTAATATCTGTACATTCTTGTCTTCGACTTTCTCCTTTTGTACAATCTTCTATACTTAGGATTACTTGCTCCTAAGTATAGGGGGATCGTTGATTTCTATTCGTTATATTATTTCATTTGCCGTTGTAGTATAGCATTCTTTTCACTTCCCTATACTCAGCACGAGTTGTGTCTTTCTTCATCGCTCTTTGATCACTCTGAGGACATCACTCGAGCTAAGTATAGGGGGATGTCATATATATTGTATATATACTTTAGCCATAACTCGTATGTTAATAACATGGCTATAAAACATGAATAAAAATACTTCGAAACCTTTTCAAAAATATTTGCAAAAAATTATTTTGTATAAACTTTGTAAAAATGTTTGTAAAAATGTTTTGTTTTCAAAATGTTCATTAAATTATTTTTTGTGTAAAAATTAAGTACATTGTACATTTTTTTTAAATTATGTGAAAATAAAAAGATTGCAAAAATAGTTTGTAAAACTAGGTTTGAAAAATATTTTGAAATTTATTTTGCAGATCTATTTTGCCACATAAGAAACAAATATGGGGTATAAAAAATACTTGTATATATGTACATTAAAAGCCAGAATCTACCCTAAAAACTCTTTGTATATAAGTATCATGCAAATAAAATCAAGTTTGTAAATAAGACCTATAATATAAACCCTTGTGTAAATATGTATATGTCTTTGTAAAAATCTATTATTTATCAAAAAACCTTTGAAAAAAAAAATCAAAATTCCCATAAAAATTTGCACATTTTGAAAAGTTTTCCACAAAAAGAGTTTTGTATATACTTGCACATGCATTCTTCAGAATCATAGTTGACATTTAAACTGGTCTGGAATGAAATTGAAGAATGGAGCTGGTGTAAGACCTTAATCCACTTAACTTCAGAGGAACCTTATAGGATTTGTGGTTAAGACTTTTCAGGTCCTTAGTGACTTAATTCTTTGAGTCCACTAGACTATGTTCACATGTCATCTTAATGAGCCTAAGTAGAACACTTAACAACACATGCATGACTCTCAGAGACAATGGCTTAACTTGGACAAGCAACTTACACGTAGCTCAACACGGATGAGGTTGTGATGATGCAGAATCCTTTGGCTTGGAGTAGCATACAGGGTAGTACAGCTAATTGGAACCTCCCGTCCTCCTATAGGAAGGGATGTGCACCTCAACCTGGTCTAGTAGCATTAAGGTCTAATGATAGGAATCTGTGAGTTGCAATAATGCTTCAAAAAAAGGATAGTCTACTACTCAAGAAGAAAAATTCTGTATGTATATGTTGCACCATGTAGATATGTTGTATAATTGAACATCAAAAGAATATGCAAAAATTGTGAAAAAACTCCAAAAGGGGGACAAACCTAATTGAAAATAAAATGCCTGCTGGAGTGTATATAATGAATAAGCAATGCTTATGTATTCCATTGTCTCATCTCATGAAATCTTGCGGCTGGAGACATATCTACACTGGTTAAGCTCCAAGGGATATGTGGCTACACTGGTCACGATCCATTCTCTTCTTTCCCTCTTCTTGAGCTAGTTGTACTTGAACTTAGAAGGGAATACCCCGCTCTTCGAGGAAAAAGTTACTAGACTAGGGGATTAGAGTTACCTTGTTAAGGGAGGTTGTTTCTTTGCCATTTTTGAGGTGGGGAGCTACACATCACTTACATAGTACAAGGAAAGATTCATAGTCATTAGAGTTTGTGTATGTAAACTTGTTCTAACCTAGTTGTTGAGGAGACCTACCATAGAACTGTGGAACTTGGAGGCTATTGAGTCTAAAATCTTGTTCCCAATAAGGTTTAGCAAAACTAATAATCAAAATTAATAATCAACTTTGGCTCTTTTTTTCTTTTCTTCTTGTTTTCACTTCTTTTTCAAATAAGTGTTTGCTAAGGGACTAGCAAAGGTAAAGTATAGGGGGATGATGAATCTACGATTCTCATTCAATTTTCTTTTATTTTAGCTTTATCTTTTAGTAGAAACACCTATAAACATATGTAAATACAACAAATTAACATTGTACAAGTCCTTGTTTATATTGCATAATTAACACATATTTTCAAAAATAAAAGAAAAAAGTGAAAAGAAAAAATAAGGATGTATTTAAAATAAATACAGAATGACCCAAACCCCGACAGAATATCAAACCTTGGCCTGATCGACAAGGAATAGAAGTAGGGGAGATAGGGTACATTGTAGGTAATACCTATACAAATAAATATTTATATTTATTTTACATTTTATGAATACCATATTATTTTTGAACACTTGTATATAGACCTAATGATAAATAAAATAAAATAAAAATCAAAAAACACAAAATAAAATAAAAATCAAAAGTCATTGTACAAAAGACATACACGTACATATATTGAATAAAACATCCTTTTAATTAATATATACTTAATCTATAAAAATCAAATAAAAATTCTTTATATTCCTCAAATTATTTTGTAAATAAATAAAATACAAAATAAAACATATTTTGTAAAAAAAATTAAATAAAAATACGTGTATATAATATATAGGTAAATTATACCAATGTATAATACACCATACTACATATAACCTATTCATATTCTTTACAAAAATAATTAAAATCACATAAAAATAGATTGAAAAATAATAAACATCTTTCATTTTATTAATTTTTTATTGTAAAGTCATTTGTTATTTTATTGTTATTATTCTTTCATTTTTTTGCTTGGAATTTTTCTACTAATCCACGTCGGATGGTTGACCTTGGTCGACCTCTCCTCCTAGCTGACCCGACCCGACTCTACCTTCGTCAGACATGTTTATCTCCATTTTCTCGATCAGGTCAGACCTACAATCACCGTTATTCTTGTGCATGATTATGCTCCTAGGATCTATGATCCTCGCAGATTCCTAGGCGCAACCGGATCATCCTAGGGTTTCACGACATGTTTCGATCTTTCTAGACCCTAGGGATCCTCTATAAATACTTGCCTCCGCCTCCAGAGCTCTGCAACTCATTCCTCGCACCACCTTCCTTCCCTTAGCACCTCCAACATCGTGAATGGATCCTTGAGGTGTCTTTAGGAGGTCAATTTGGTGATCGGACACACTTGCTTAGCTCGAGGCCTGACTCCTCTGACTTGATAATCCTCCGGCCTTCCGCATCTCGGTAGAGGCCAGAACCACGCCCTACACCTCTCCTGAAGATCCTATGTCTATCAGCACCTTCAAGTATCACTTATCCCCCATGCTTTTCACGTTTCATTTCGATCTTTAATTCCGGCCACCGTCAGTTCATCACCTCCGACTAGTTGGTCGGAGCCCCATCACGTACACCTTTCCACACAGGTTGACTTCACGACTCGCCACCACCCTTACATGACTTGTCCCCACTTAGACTCACTCATTAGAGCGAGACCATGGAAAGATCTCCCTCTCCCATGTATGTCAAAGATCAAATACCACCCCCATCGATTCCCTGGTTCTCTTTCACAAATAACAGTGGCCGGAGCTTCATCTCCGAGCCTGGAGTTTACCTACAGGTTTAAACACACGTGGGAGGATCATTTGACCCTTCGACATGCCAATGGAGTAGCCCCAGGTGGTCGGAGCACAGCCACACCTATACAACCATCCATCTCTTCATCTGAGCCAACCATTCGACGTGTCTCGCCTTCACGAAGAAGACGGACCCCTTCGCGACTTAATCAGAGCTATGGATCACCCTCCACGCTCGGTCGAAGCTTGCCTGAGCTGAGTCTTCCAGTCGCTTCCTCTGCCGCTCGATCTTGAGTCGTCGCTTGAAATTTGATCCATGTCGTCCGATAGCATCTCATTCTGACGCTTGGAACAGATTTGGGCCCCCATTTGCACCGCACACTCCTACCACTTTTCATATCCATCAGATCTTCAGATAACAACTAATGAAAGCTGTATATCCATGCCTCTTCCAGAACCGTCAGACTTTTTGTAGAGGTACATCAGGGTCGTATGTCAGAGCACATGCCCCGCACGTTCCTGAGTGTAGAATTCACTTTTTACCATGTTTTCTATTTTATTTAACTTTTTTCCAATAAATAAAATGTGTAGTTAAGAACATTTGCAGTCGGACCCCTGCAGTTTGTTCATTTGTAGCTTAAGGCAAGTCGAGTTTATATCATGTGTAGCCTCACATGTTTTCTGGGATATTTGCAACTTCTGTGCTGAACTTTTAGTTGTTATGGAATGAATGAAATATTTTGAGTATTTGCATGTATGCCCATGTGAACACAGATCCATGTGTTGCACGTGAGTTTCCTGGATTAACTGCATAGAGTCCCCTGAAGTTTCAATACTTGTTATTCTTTAGTCCCATAACTTAATCTACTTGCATAAAGGTCCTTGTACATTATTTTAATTACATGCCTTTGATTTAATGCAATAAATAGTGAATTGGCCCTAAATATTCTACAAAAATACCTCGTATCTCCTGCTTACATGTTGTTTGCGTGGTAATTTTAGTTTGCCAAGTTTCTTTTATTTTATATTATTAAAAATTCAAAAAAACCCTTGAAAAGTGTTGAGTTTGTCTTAGAAAAATTATTAAATTTTGAAAAATCACCTAAAATTTCCATAAAAATTAGCATAATTATAGATTAGTCCCTTTTAGCCGCAGTATCATTTTTGTTGAAAAATACCTTATAAAAACCAAGAAAATTACAAAAAAGTCGAAAACATATAAAAATTATATAAATTGTAAAAATCCAAAAATAGTAATTGTAATCTTTATTTGTAGATATTTATATATATTTTGTCAGAGAAATCACCTCCATGAATTTTGGGCATTTTAATTATTTTTAGCTTGCAAATTAGACCTGACTGTGCACTGTTTTTTGTTTTTTGTCAGTGTTTGATTTTTAGAAAATTATAAAAACATTTAAAATTATATAAAAATCAACAAAATAATATAAAATATATAAAAGCAAAAGTATTTTATTGCAATTTTCTGAGTGTTTTTGGCCCCTCTAGAAAATACAAAAAGAGTGCGTATGAGTGTTTTTTATCACTTGTGCATATTTCTCTCTCATTGAAAATTACAAATTTGAAAAACTAAAAACCACTAAAATGTTTTTATATGTCATTACATAGATATTAATTATGCTCCTTGTATTCGACCCGGGTCGCTATACCAGGTAAATAAATGTAGCGAAACCATTGACATTCATTATTGATTTTGATAGTAGTTTAAATTTTCTCGTCGATTAGCTCGATTGATTTGGCTCACAATGATACATTAATTTCATACTTAACTCGAGTCGGTCAGGCGTGTCATCACATAGTGAATGGAATAGGGCATTTTCTCTATTCTTTATCATAAGACAACCCCTACTACGAAGTCTGATGCATCTGCCATGATCTCGAAAGGAAGAGACAAATCAAGTGGATGTAAGTCTGGAGCAAAAGCGAAAAGATCTTTCAATTGATAAAATGATTGGAGAACTGATTAATCAACAATGAAATTGATCTCCGTGCAAAGTAGCGCAGTGAGAGGTCTGACAATTTTGCTAAAGTCTTTAATGAATCTTATGTAAAATCCAACTTTTGGACATGCGAACCCACGAAATGTTATTGCTAATATCACTCCCTAATCTGAAATGAATAATAATTAATTTGAATATTAGGTCCCTAAGTACAATTAGGGTTATGCACCATGGCCATCTTAATGATCATACAACCGTTGATTTAATTGATGCATCATAAAGGCTGGTGCTTAGATGAATATCTAAAGAGTTAGATTAAGGACTCATCAAGAACCATCAAATGTTAAGAGACGATCTCCAGCCTAAGTTGGAGATGACCATCCTTTCTCGAAAGAGCTGATATCTAACCGACCTCTTAATGTAGGTCCTTTGCATAGGAATAGAGAATCAGAGGTGTTAGATAAGTTAGGTCAAAGAGTTGACTTAACGAGATCGAGATAACCAAAGACGTTTGTCGTATGCTCTCACAATATAGGCACACATTCTCTATGGAGACAGACGTGTTATTGTATGTTTGATTATGTACATTTGGAAAACCGATAGTTGATGATGTCATCAAGTTCTATACACGGGTGTCTTGGTGTGCATATAAGGGCATATGAGTAATACGAGCTCTCAAAGGGATCATACATGTTCATTACTTAACCAAAAGACATGAGCTCACTCATGAGATATTGGCAATCAAATTCTATTCATAGTCATTTTGCTTTGGAAGCTTGACTGAATTTGTAAGTTTGATATATGCTTTTGAAAGGTATATGATCAATACCTAGGTATGTTATATGCTTTTGGAAATTATATGATCAATACCAACTCCCAATGATAAAATGAGAAACTTAATGATAAAACCTGAAGGAGACAATCTAAATAGATCTAAAACTTCAAGGTTATTCTAAGTCTTCTAGTATGCATGATGTACATGTATTAGGAATATCTGAGGGTGATGTAATAATAAATGATTGTATAACCATGACGCTTTCATTCCGAGGGAGTGATGAAACATGTCTAGATTTTAGTGACTCATCTAAATAGAGAAGAATCTAATCCTGGTCCAAATATTAGACAATGATCTGAATGTGATACGAGAAGATTAGATTTATGGCTTTGATTTAATCTAACATCTATGGGAGGTCCCCGAGATCTGTATTTGAGATATGATCTCAATGTCCAAGTCATTATACATGGAACATACAATTGCCCTATCCTTATCTCCAAGTATCCGCGGAGAAGCACATTATTCTTGAAAGAGTTCATGGATAATTTCATTTATGATAATGTGTATGAGCATTGAGAAAAATTGATAGTTAAAAGTTATTTAATTATCATGAATAATATGAATTTGGTTCATATTATTTGACCATATAAGGAGAGAGATAATTAAATGTGATTTAATTATGAATGATGAGAATAATGTGAATGTGATTCATATTATATGGGCACATGAGAATAGAGATCCAAGATGATTAAATATGATTTAGATATCAAGAATATGAATAATGTAGATAGCACTATCCATATTATTTGTATATATTATAAAGAGATTAATGCGGCTGCCCCGTACCATTTTCGACAGTTTTTTATTTTTTTTTTCAAAAAATATCGCCATGTATATTCATCCCTATATCCCTCCTATATGTCATTCAAATTTCATCAGAAACAGAGACTCCTATGGCCTCCATCCATACAGTCATTTTTTAACGTTAACAGTATATTTTGAATTGACAACATCTCGATGGAGGTCATAGGAGTCTCTGTTTCTGATAAAATTCAAATGGCGTATAGGAGGGATATAGGAATGAATATAAATGGTGATATTTTTAAAAAAAATAAAAAAATGCGGAAATAGGGGGCGGGGCAACCATATTGGCTGCCCCTTGGGGGCGGCCCTATTAAATCTTATTAAGTACGATTTGTAATAGATTAAAGAGAGCTTATTATAAATAGTATCTTCAAATAAATTGTTGATGTGAAGTGGATTCACGTTGGAAATTAGTTGGAAATACAATTTAAATTTTCTTTTGGGTTGTGAATATGATTCACATTTATTAAATGACATGATTGAAATATTCACAAAATCAATTTAGAATTATCTTTGTGAATTAATTGACAACAAAAGTTGTTGTAAATGGAAATGAAGGATTAAGGATCCAACACCATCCATTTAATGGATGGTGGATGGCCAAATTTTGACTTGGTCACAAGGATGGTCGTCCTCCCATTTTAGGAGGGTGGGTGGCTTCCCTCCTTATCCTTCTATGTTAATTAATTTAGTTCAAAATTAAATCATGTTAATTATTCAATATATTTAATTTAATCTAAATTAATTATTATTGTATATTTTACAACAAAATCGTTGCCATTAAATAGAAATATAAATCAATCTCAATCATTGATTTTGTGTTTCACATGGATTGGAATCCATGGACTCCTAAAATACTATAAAAGAACATGAAACCCTAGCTCTTCTTGAACACATAATAATGACATTCTCTCTCCCTTCTCTCTCTACACACCAAGCCTCTCTCTCTCCTTAGAGTGGCCGTCTATCATAAACCCTATAGAGTGTCGCCATCGTCGCCACCTGTTGTACCACTGCTTTGACCGTTGGTGGATCTCCTTCTCCTTCAGTGCATCTTACTCAGGAAGAAGACATCGGATCTCGTAAGGCAAGATCAGGAGATTCACCGCTTGGATCATCAACATGGATTACGAGGAGCACACATTTCATCAACATGCTCGCAAGCATCTCCATTGGATCGGACTTGAGACAGAAGGTCTCTTCATTTAGAGACTCGATCACAACCACACATGAAGAGGTAGCCTTAATACCTGAATGTTGTTTAGATGAAATGATCCAAGAAGTGTTCTTGAATCATGTGATTTCATTGTTGTTAAATTTTTTAAATTCCATTGCCCCGAGCAATATGGCTAGTCACTCCCGATCGCATATGATGTGATCCTCATGCTTTCATGATGCGCTTAAGAATATTTACATATACTTCATGTGCTATCAGAGCCAGGTTGGAGATTTTGGATTTGATCCATAAATCTAAGATGACAAGGGTATTTTTTGGTTGTTTGAATTTTCATTGCATTTTTTCACGTAAACTTGTTTTGTGTGATTTTTTCACCTTATTAAGAGCATTAAAAAGTGAGTTTATAAATTTATTATGTTTACCATTAAATCATCAAACTGTAGGACTTGAGTTTGCATGATTTGGAATTTGTTGAAATTATGATCATTTTAGTGGACATATATCCAATGTTATGGGAATAATGGTTTTGGATGTAATCAAGAGATAATCACGGTTTTAAACGCTTAGAAATGTATTTCTACCACTTGTATTCTGTAGCAAATCAAATTAGCAAATCAAGAAAATTTAGTTTTCTTGAATTGGAGTTTATTTGCTCAAGATTTGTTAGTTGTAGTAAACATGTGTCACTGCTAGAAACATAAATATTTGAAAAGAATCTTGTCATTGTCATTCAATTAATTCATGAAAATTAATGGTTAGTCATTTGAAATAAATAATTATTAAATATTCATGAAATATTAATAATGATAATTATTTTTTGAATGACCATAACAAACAAGATAAGATAATTGATCTTAATCGATTTGGTTATATTTCCAACAATGTTTGAATAGGATTGGGGATTTGCTTAGCAAATCTCCTTATAGTATTAATCAAAATAGTCTTGATAAATATTATATGGTATAACTTTGGTTGAAGACCTATTGTCATCTCAAATATAATATGATCAAATCACATTATCTTGATCTAATACAGATATGGTGTCTAGCCGGGATCGTTATGGGTAACAGATTGCTCCATGAGTGGTCTGTCCCACATCCTATACGTATTGGCCATGACAGCGAGTAAGGAAATGATAATGCTTGAAATAATCATGAGGTATTTTTCTAATTAATAAAATTTAATAATATGTATTTTGAGATTGTACCATCCTTCAAGTAATAATCAAGATTGTTTGTTGGTTTTTTAAATCGGAATGATAATTGATTTAATAATATTAAATCCATTATATCACACTAAAACACTCTATTATGAATATATTTGTTATTTACCTTGAAGAATTAATTATGTAAATATGATTCATAATAATTAATTAAATTTTGAATGAGATATAGAGGATCACATAAGTGACATACATGGTCTCCAGTCAAGAAGAAATGTTCTGTCGCCAAGAATTGTATGTAGGAGACATCTGTTCTAAGTGACAACTCATACATACAAGCGCATGTGGATTGTGCTCTTTACTTCTCTAAAGAGTAAGGATGTATGCGTAGTGGCCCTAATGTCAGTTCCTCATATTATTGGGGTGATATTGGATTGCGCATAGCGAGTAATATTCCTATTGACGGTTGGTTCAATTAACAACGGTTCAACATCATTTTAGGGGTGGTGGGCTCCGGTATTAAAGATCGAATTGGGAAATGCAAGTTGGACTTGAAAGGCGGAATGAGTTCCTGCTTCGTTTTATCCGAGTTACAATTTCTCGTATTATTGGGATGTAGCAAAGATAAGAAAGGAGATCCCAGATTTTGCTTGAGATATAATGGTAAGTATATCTCTTATTTTGAATTAATAAGGGAATAAACTTTCTGACTTGACAAGGCAAGAAAACTTTGATATAAAAATTCCTAAATCAAAATAAAATATGTATTTGTGCAAATTATCTTATTTTAGATAACCTACATTAAACCCACTCATAATTGTACTCAATAATAATAAGTAAAATAACATGGATTGGATCCATAATCAAGATATTGTACTTGTAGTTGGACACATAATGTATGTGGTTGCAATGCGCAAGTTTCCTCCTAATATTGATGAATGTCAATTAAATAGACAATAAGACTACAACCTAGGATTTATAAATGTCTATGGTCTTGATATCTCATCGAATGTGCTTTGGAAGTATCATGTCTATGATGATCTAATTATCGAAAATCCTTATAAAACCCAAGAAGATGTTTTGACATACATATGTGCAATCAACATTTTAATCATGAATGATATGGTTCACTGCATTATGTAGAATGGCAGCTCGATAAGAGATGTTGTACTCAAAATGTTTGAGTACTTGCCTGAATCAAAAGTATTTAAGAGTTAAGATGGATGTAGATATGAATCTCCTATCTATACTCTATACATGCATAAAGCTTCATAATATTCATATTGCATGAATTAAATAAAGCATGTATAAAATCTGAAATACTCTTATATTGAAATCTTTTGAGTTCAACATAAGAGATCCTTTGCCTTAAGCAATGGTTGTTTATAGATGAAGTATGCATAGTGGAAGCATGGGTCTGACCCATGTAATAAGGAAAGTCAAAGAGTTGATTGTACTTCTATGACTTGCACATATATGATATCCAAAGAGTTGGATGAATGCCAATTCTAAAACAAGTTGATGTATAGATAGTTTGACTGTCTAGACTATCTAGGATCCTTAGAAAAAGACTCGGATAGTGCATCTGAATAATCTACATCTACATAATATCACTGAAATTGACTTGCTTATTATATAAGATCAAAGTCTAATAATTGTGTCTCATTTTTTAATAACACTCGCAATTGGTTGCATATGTTTATGAAGATTGGAAATTTGATCTTAAGGTTTAACAACCATCCACATGAATATTTATGCAATTGTTGCAACAACCTCTATTAGATAGACATACTTCATATTTTCAGTGGGAGAGACCTTAGTATTAGAGAATGTCTCTATGACCTAGATATTAGAATACACTCATTATTTATTTCTAAATGTTGGAAATGAACATGTATTCTGGAATAGGCCTATCATAAAAAGTTATGATGGATATATTTCAGATAATAATCTAACATCTAGTGGAATATACTAAATTTGAATATTAATGAATAGTTCATTAATATTTCTAAATACTGGAAATTAAACCTTAAACGATCAAAAGGAAGATGAAGATCATTTAATAATGATCTGGCACCTAGCCTTGGACATAGGTCTGTTGATGAGATAAATAGGCCAGTAAGAGATGAAACTTTTGACTATCTGAAATTTCAAATCATACATATTTGTGAACATTGTATTCAGAGTAAAAATATCCATTACACCCTTCATTGGGAATGGTGTTAGATGCCAAGGTATTCAAGATCTTATACATATTGATGTGTATGGATCATACGTATCATAATAAATAGTAATCATATGTGATATCAATTGCTGATTATTTGTGATATGATATTTCTTCCCTTTACCCTAGAAACCTTTGAAATGTTCAAAGATTTCATGTTTGATTTAGAAGTAAATTTTGAAGGAAGATAAGGTCAATTTGATCTAATAAAGGTAGTAACTACCTATTAGATGAATTCAAGGAATACCCTATGGAGAAAGGAATGTCAATCCTGTCTCACTCCTCTTAATACACCTAAACTCAATAGAATTATTGGGAGATACAATTGGATCATATGTGACTTGATTTGATCAATGTTGAATATTAGTAAAATTACCTCTTACTTTCCAGGTATATATGTAGTAGAGACTACAATATATATCCTTAAAAAGGTCCCATGCAAATCTAAACCAGAAAACCCTCTATGGTTTAGAACCTAGCCTAGTATAGGACACTTGACGATTTTGGGTTACCTGGTCCATAACCATGTCATGGATGCACGCTAGAATCTAGCACCTGATAGTGCTACTTCATTAGGAATATAAAATATGGTAAGGATACCTACTTTATGACCATGAGATTCTTAAAGATTTCATTTCCAACAATATGATTCTTAGAGGATGACTCTCTTGAGCATCAAGACGAAAATGAAGGAACTCATATAATCTTGAGAATATAATGTGGCTCCTGAAATCGGAAACTAAATGGACAACTAAAGATAAAACACTCATACCTCTTCAAATGAGTTTGAGGATGGATTCTATGTGTCAGTTAAGTCTGACAATGATCTGACTTCATATGATGAAGCTTCTTAGAATCATGACATGGAAAGATGGTTGTTAGCAATAAAGTTTAAAGTAGACTTCATATACAAGTGTTGTATATGGACCCTCGAGGATCCACCTATAAGGGTAAGACCTGTTAGGTGTAAATGGATCTTCAAGAGAAAGAGGGAACCTCATGAGAAATTAGAGACCTTCAAAGCACAACTCGTATCCACAAGGTACACACAAAGAGAAGACATCACTTATGATGAGGCTTACTCCTCAGTGACCTTGCTTAAACCCATCAGAATATTGCTAACTATAGCTACACAACTTGACTATTACATCTACAAAATGTAAGTCAAAATTGCATTCCTCTGTAAATTCCTCATCGAGGATATTTATATGAAGTAGCCCCAGGGCTTCATAGTTGAGGAGCACAAAGTGTGTAAGAGAACTCCATCGATGGACTTAAATAAACTTCTTGTAGTCGTAACGTCATATTTGATAAAATTATAAATGTAATGATTTCTGATAGAATCTTGATAAGACATGTGAAGCTTAGTGGGAGTGCAATTGTGTTCATAGTGCTAAAATGTAGATGAAATCCTAATTAGTTGAAATGATATAAGGATGACAATAAGTGTTTTATAATCGTGTTGTTCCATAACTTGAGGTGAACGATCTCAAGGATACCTCTTAGATCTTAGTTCTTAAGGTGTTTAGAACCAAAGAGAAGAGAGTATTGGGACCCTCACACTAATAGTACACCTTGGACATGTTCCATTTTAGGGAAAATCCTAATAAAGGCTTCCTTCCCTTAAGATATGGTACTGACCTATCTGAAGGGATATCACCTGAAGGAGTTGAGGAAGTGAATGTTAAAACACTTGCCCTTAAAACACTCGATTGTAGTAATAGAAATATCTTCAAAGAGGACAAGACTTTAGAGATAGTGATCTCTAAGTCTTATCTTCAAGAACTTAAGACTTATAGATAGTGATATAAAATGTCTTAACTGCAGATATCTTATGAGATGGAGATCTCCAGGAATGAGGGCATTCTGATAAGGATAATAGAAATTACATACTAGTTATAATGAATATTGTGTTGTAGTGTCAACGACACTAAAACTGCTTCAAAATTGAGTAATGGTTGCATAAGATGCAACATTCGCATTGGACGCGAGAACTATTACTAGGGGATATGCAAGTAGCATAAATGGACTTGGCGTAGTCTCTTGGGAAAAGAGTGACTAATCCACTTACCTAGCTATTTTTCAAAATAGATTATGATTAACATATGAGTGTGTGATTAAATATTAGCCCATTAATGGATCTTTTGGTTAGTGGGAGATTATTTGACATGCGAGCCCATGGTGAACTATTATGCAATAAATGTTGTTGCAAATATCATTCCCTAATCTGAAATGAACAGTAATTAATTTGCATAATAGGTCCCTCAGTACGATTAGGGTTATGTACCCTTGCCATCTTAATGATCATACAACTGTTGATTCAATTGTTGAATCATAGTGGTTGGTGCTTGGATGAATATATAAAGAGTTAGATTGAGGACTCATCAAGCACCATCAAATAATTATTAAGAGATGATCTCCAACCAGAGTAGGAGATGGCAATCCTTTCTCCAATAGGCTGATATCTAACCGGCCTCTTGATGCAGATCCTTTGCATAGAAATAGAGATTCAGAGGTGTTAGATAAGTTAAGTCAAAGAGTTGACTTAACGAGATCGAGATAACCAAAGACCTATGTCGTATGCTGTCACGATATAGGTACGAATCCTTTGACCGGAGGCTGATGTGTTACTATATGTTTGAGTATGTACATTTGGTAGATCGATAGGTTGATGGCCTAATCAAGGTCTATACACTGGTGCACCGGTGTGCATATAAGGGCATATGGTCAATACGATCTCTCAAAGGGATCATACATGTTCATTACTGAATCGGAAGACATGAGCTCACTCGTGAGAAATTAGGAATCAAATTCCGTGCACACTCATCTTGCTTTGGAAGCTTGACTGAATTTGTAGGTTTGATATATGAGTTTGGAAAGTATATGATCAATACCTAGGTATGATATATGCTTTTGGAATGTATATGATCGATACACACTCTCAATGATCAAATGAGAAACTTAATGATAAAACCATGAAGTAGACAATGTAAATAGATCTAAAACTTTGAGTTTATTCTAGGTCTTCAAGTATACAGGATATACACGTATTATGAAAACTTGAGGGTGATGTGATCATAAACGATTGTATAACAATGACGCTTCCATTCTGAGGGAGTGATGAAACAGGTCTGGATTTTAGTGGCTCCAAATCTAATCTTTGTTCAAATGTTGGATAGTGGTCTGAATGTGATTCAAATACATGAGAAGATTAGATTTACAGCTTTGATTTAATCAAACATTTATGAGAGGTCCCTGAGATCTGGATTTGAGATATGATCTCAATATCCAAGTTACTATACATGGAATGTACAATCACCTTATCCTTATCTCCAAGTATCCGTGAAGAAAGCGCATTATCCTTGAAAGAGTTCAAGGATAATTTCATTATTAATAATGTGTCTGAGCATTGAGGAAAATTGATAGTTAAAAGAATCCATGGACTCCCAAAATACTATAAAAGAAGAGGCAACCCTATCTCTTCTTCAACATTGATGAATCTCCATTTCATCACCTTTATTCTATCATTTTAGCCTTAAAAACCCTAGCAAATGCATGTAAATGGCATCAATCTGTGCATTATAGCATTCATTATTTATTGTATTATGTATATAAAATAATTTTTTAATGCCAAAATTATAGAATAAAGAGAAGAAAAGAAAAAAGAATAAAATATTGCAAATATTTTATGACCCTAACTCCAAGACCAACTCCAGGATGGAATTGGTCGACAAGGAATAAAGTAGGGGGAGACGAGGGCCAAAAATACCATTTATTTATTATTTAATTATGCATTTTTTATACATATTTTATTCTTTATTGATTATTCATCAAATAAAGAAATGTAGATACTAATGTAAATAAAAATACAAAATTGAGTTGCACAAAAATAATACTTAGTTTACATTTTATACACAAAATAAAAAACCAAAAACCAATCTTCACATACCCATATCTTTCAAATAAAAATTCAAAATATATCAAAACCACCTCTAGTTGTATATAACTATTCAAGATCTATTTAATGGTGCTGGTTTTATATTTTTTGGAATTACGGTGTAAAAGTAAGGTTGTGGGCCCCTATTATACATTATACCAATTAAAATATTCATTTTATTCATCCTTTATTATTTTTTACAAATTCATATTTTTATAATTTTGTAAATATTATTTTAACATATGTGTATATTGAAATTAGAATAAAACCAAAAGAGAAATGCAAAAGAAAATAAATCTATGAGAAAACATTGATGAAATCCCTATGTTGTACTTGTGTATAAATAATTGGGAAATATTTTCTTTCATTCTTTTATCCTTTTTTTATTTTTGTAATATTGTAAATATCATTTATATTCTATTAAAAATACAAAACTAAAATAAAAATCATCAAAATAAATTAAAATAAAATAGTATACATAAAAAATAGGTAAAATACCTATAAATATACCTATATAATATACTTACATATTTATTTAAGTGTGCAAATTACATCATAAAAACAAAACAAAGATATATTTATACTCATAAAAATAAGTTATAAATATATAAAATAAAATATACAAAATAAAAATGAAATACACAAAACATAGATGAATATACTTATATAGACACTATTAAAAATTAACTACTAATAAATAAAGCCAAAAAATAAATAAAAATCAAAATAAAATACTACATAAAATAATAAACTTTTTTTATTTTATACATGAAAATTAATAAAAAACTATTACTATTTTTAATTAATTAAATAAGAATAACCAGGACTATTTTGTCCTGTAGCTGTTGATTTGGCCCAATTAGGGCGCGCCACGAGTTGACCCCTGGTCAACTCGTCCTCCAGCCTCTACAGCACGCCAAATCTGTCAAACCCCGTGTTTTCTCCCTTTTTCCCGGGTGTTCCATCCATCTATCGTTCTCGCTTTATTCACACAAAATATTCCTCAATAGTCCATGATACGCTCCCATGACTTGGATCCATTGTATATATGCCTGATTCTTTCGTATCGGCCAGTTAATAAGGGTGTTCCATATTGTCTTTAGATTACTCCATCTACTCCTCCTTGCTCTTTTGGTAATCCCCCAAGCCCTAAGGCTCCAAATCTCGGCCAAGAGACACTCTCATGACATGAGAGGATCCCTTAAGGTCCAAGATGCTTGTCGAGGTGGGAGGTGCACCCACGACCGTCGCTCCGGTGAGGCCCTGCTCCTTGGTCATCCGACCAGGTTCGAGCTGCATTTTTTTTATTTTTAGGTAGCATTTTATTCCTTTATCTTAATTATGTTATTAGATTAATCATTAGGGTAACGAAGTAGCGTAGAATACCTGATTCGTAGTTCGCCGGAGCTCCGCTCCGACGAACGATTCCACTCTGCCCCCTTGTTTTCCGATCACTAGTCCACCCTCATTTCCTTCCCCATCACATTGTCCTCCTCCCAACCACCTTTGACCAACCAGAACCTTCTTGGTTCTATGAATCGAGGTCTCGCTCTGTCGCTTCATCGGAGACCTCGTCGCCCACCTCATCGTTCGTGCTCACAACTTCATTTTTGGTCAAGGATCAACACCTCGTTCTTTCTGTGCAGGTTATGCACCCCACGGAGTCCTCCTGGTCTCGAATCACATCCTCCTGAAGGTACCTAGAGGTCCCTTCTTCACCGAGCTTGCCAGGCTTCTCTACGAGGTTACGGAGCCTCTTTAGACCCCCAGCGGCTGCGGACGTCCTTGCTGGTCATGTAGAGCCATCAACAATCAAAGAAGAGTGCCCGTGAGGGAGGAATCGACGAATGAAGTCGGGGAAGACGAGTTCTTCCCTGTTCTTCATAAGGAGTAGCTACCGTTGGATCTGGGTAAGAGCCCCATATCTAATCTCAGCCGTTGGATGAAGCTACACCACCATCGTTGGATCGCTTAGCGCGATCTAATCTAGGTTGTCCAGCAACGAAGCATCATCGATGCACGAGAGGCTGACACATGTTCAAGTGAAATGATCCAGACCATCCGTCCACACCTATACTAGGGTAGTTTGCACATCTTAGCCCCGTATTTTTGTATTTATTATTTAGTCCTGTAAATAAAATGTAAAGTTATAAAATAAGTGGAGACTTTGCATCAAGGACACTATATGTATGTTAATTACTTTTAGGTCCAGTCCACGTCACCTCACGTGTTGTCCCACGTGAGGTGGAAAAATTATAGGGATACCCCTACCAGTTTTGTAAATTAGTGTTTAGTCCAATACATTTAATTTCATGTTATAAATTTTTATAAAAATTGAAAGCAGGTCCCTGAAATTTCATGTATTTGCATTTTGGTCCCTACTGATGTGCATCATGTGTATCCCACATGATGTGTGGATGTATTGCACATATACCCTGACGGCTTTTGTAATTGTAATTTAGTCATTAAAAATTTAATTAACATGGTATATTTTTGGTGTTTTTGCACATAGCCCCCTGTACTCTTTTTTATTTGCAAGCTTAGGGATAAATGAGCATAGGTGACCATCAAAATCAAACTAACAAGCACGACAGATCCTTCTCATAGGATATGCAGACCCCTGCCAAGACAAGTATTTTCTTTTATTAATCTAATTATTTAAAATAGCTACACTACTCCTATAAATACGAAAAAATTGGGATAAATGCTTCATGCCATCTACTTTCACACCCATAATTTTGATTGATTTTTTTTGCATTTTATTTATTTATTAAAAATGAGAAGGAGCCTCTTTTTGCCCTATTTACATATAAAAAATCCAAAAAATATAAAAACTTTTTGAAAAATTACAAAAAATTATATATAGGTATTTTGTTATTTATTGAGTCCAGAAAACAAAAACCCTTAAAAATAAAAAAAAGAAAATTTTAAAAATCATAAAGCTCCAAAATCTAACAAAAAAATATAAAATTCTATAAAAAACCAAAAATATGTTTTTCTATTTTATAATTATATATATTATTTATATATTAAAATTAATTTGGGTAATTGTGGGACTTAGTTACTATTTTGTTAAAACCCGAATTAATTTCGAACTATTTATTAATCCCTTATGTGGGATATTTTTTGAATTTAAAAATACATAAAAAATTAGAAAAATCACAGAAAAATCACAGAAAAATAACAAAAAATTAGAAAAAATATAAAAATAAAAAAAACATTATTTATACTGTATTTTAATTATTTTTACATACTTTTACCTATATAGTATCTATATATAACTTATATTGTATTTATATATGTACATATATACATATACAAATATATATATTTTAAACGAAAAATAAAATATAAAAAATGAAAAATATAAAAAGAAAATACAACATTATAAAATTAAAAATAAAATAAACAAATAAAATCTGAAAAACAACAAACTAATAAATTGGACAAGACATACAAGACAAACTTTTTATGCATTCATGCCTCCTCTTCCCGTTTGCCCCAGTGTTCGACCTCTACTTGTGCTTACACCTATACACATTTGCATGTAGAATTATAATAAATTTTAACTCCACATTTTTGCTATTCATTGCTTTATTCATATTATGGGTTATCTGTTGATTGATTGAGGATTATTGAGCGGTCAATGCATCGACTATTGATCTGCCTTGTGGATTAATACAATCCTTAATTTTTCTCATTCATCAAAGGGATCCATTGCCGGGGAGTAACGCCGTAGTAAGAGATTACTTGATTTTTGTCTTATATCTCTTGTTCATTCATTCATTGTATTTATTTAGTTATTTTTCTGTTATTTGGTATTATTGTGAACTGTCTGATATCCTTTCTTGTTTGAATTTGTTGCGAGGGACCGCAGCGTGACGGAGTGAGGACCTTTGCACCCAAGCAATGCGGAGCCGGATTTCTGACTGAGCCGACAGGAGAGAGCAGCCAATTCAGACTTGGAGGAATTTTGGAGATAGATTCAGAACTTCATTTTATTATGAAAAAAAGTATATTTATGTGAGAGAGTGACACATGGCATGTAATAATTTAGGATTCTCTACACACCGACTTCCTGAGGAATAGTGCCCGAGGGATTGTTCCCATGGGGGCCTCGACGGTTTTGACGATTTTTTGCTTTTATTTTATTTTTATTATTTTGTGTGAATGAGCCCTAGTCTAGGAATTGTTTGCCGATAGATTAAGGTCCAAATCCCCTAATATATTTGCCTATGCCTATAGATGCGCTTCTGGACTTAGTCAAATAATAATTGTCAATTATTTAGCTTTGAACCCGGGTGCCGTGAGAGACGTTGTACAACACTGGCAGGACCCGTCGTGGCAGGCACCGAGACGTCTCCAAGATCGGACTTTAGGGCTTGATTCAGAATAATTGACATTTTGTGCTTTACAATAATAGCAGTTACTACCCTAAGATGATTTCATCGGCTTGCATTTGCATATAGAATAGGCTTTCAATTCTATCTCGCTCCCGCATGGAGAGAGCAGGGAAGCACTGTAAGTCCTCTTACTTTGCATGCATCATCGTTTTCCTACTTGCATGGCTTTTCCGATCTTCTCCCTCTGATTTTGACCACTTAGGATGTACATGGAATTGGAACCTCGTTAGGCACGTGCATTGAAAAATTACCAAAAAAAGAGATAACCAAAATAAAATCAGGACTGCTAACTCCACTTGATCTCTAAAAAATATCATAGATTCCTTTTATTGGGGAGAGAAACCCCCTCCTTGTATGAGCATTTTATTTTTACGCACACACTAAGGATTAGTGCCCAAATCCCAAGCATGTCTTCGGCGTGTGCAACTTAGTGATGATCACCTAACTCTAAAATTGACAAGATAAAAAGACCACATCTCGGTCTTCATTGTATTGAGTAGGTGAATCGGGGGTTTGCTTTACTTGTTGATTTTCATTTGGAGTCCATTTGCATTTTCATATCTCTTCGAGTTTGCGGTTCCATCCGTGTGAGCCATACATTTTTCATCTCTGAGTCTCTCTACCTCTCTTATACATATATCTCCTCATTTGCATTGAGTCGTGATATTGGTGCTTGAGCTCAATCATCTCTGTCGGATCTTTCGGTTTCACTTCTTGCCACCCTCCTCGTGTCCCCCATATCATCCTTCTATTACCCGGGATTGCTATGCTTATGGATATAGCCCGCATCGAGGATTTTGATTTACATGGATTATTGGAGTAAGTCGGGCACTTCTTGAGGGTGCTGAGATTGATTTTCGATATGTGCATAAGAACTTATTGAGAACTTTGATTTTGCATGATTATTAGGTGTGATTATTGTTTGATTTTTTGGTCATGCACACTGGATTGAGGATGCAACTAATATTGATGATTTGATGATGATTTCTTGAGCTTCGATTGATCTATTAATTTTGAGGTTCCTACCATATTAATTCAGAGGATTGATTATTCTGATTTGGACTTCCTGGACAAGGTGTGTGGAACCCACATGATCTCTCATATTCTTGATTGACTCATCCTCGATCTCCTGATTCTTTCATCCACCCAGGGCACCTTAAGAATTTTTGATTATCTTTGGTGCCATCTCAGCTGATTGGATTGACTTGTGGGACATACTGTGAGTGACATGATCATTCATCCCCCTATCATCGTATGCCCTCCTGTGGTTTAATTGATTGATTACTTAATGAGGACCTGAGATTTGATGCCAGCAATACCAAGACTCGATTGACTTAGTTCGTATTACTCCCCGAGGACTATTTGCTGGAGGATACGACACATTCTTTACGATCAACATCATACATTGACTATGTATTCACCTTTATGGAGCCTGAAATCGTATCGTCTGATTTGACTACTTTGCCTCCCTACTGATTGTGCGCCCGATTTGTCAGTGCACCAGGCCATTTGCATAGACTCCTTTGAGTCTTCTCTCCTTGATGGTACTTGCAAGGATGAGTGACACGACTCTGATTATTGCATGCCTAGTTCATATTACTCCATGAGGGTTATCTGCAAGAGACTATGACACCTTGCTGGATTTTGTTGTCTCTTCTACTTGTAGTCGATCTATCATCTACCGAAACCATTCTGATTGACTCCTTCGAGTCCTCTTTCCTTGACGACCCTTGCAAGGATGAGATCAGATCTGACTATTCCATGCTTAGTTTGCATTGTTCCCGAGGATTATCTGTGGGAAAATGCAACATTTTCTTTATGTTCAGTTCCCCTTGTTGATTGTGTCTCCTTTATGTTGGAACATGGAACCAAGTCGTCTGATATGCTTTCAGTCCCCATTGCTTTGATGTTTATCCGATCTGCTGGATTTTGTGACCCGTCTTACTAGACTCCTGTGAGTCTTCTCCCCTTGACGGTTCTCACAAGGACAAGCCATCCTATTATAATTATTTGATGCTTAGTTGGTAGTACGTTCCTAGAGGGTTGTATGTGGGACACTATCGCATTTTCTTGATCTGTTGGTCTTTTCTGCTGGTAGATGATCTGTTGCCTACCGATACTGTTTCTATTGATCCTTCTGATGGATCTGACTCTTTTGAGTCCACTTGCCTTGATGACCCTCGCAAGGGTAAGCTTCTATTCTGATTATTCACTGACTAGTATGTATTACTCCCCGAGGGTTATTTGCGGAAGGGTATGTCATTTTCTTGGTACTCGGCTTCACTGCTGGTGTCTCCTTTCTGTTGGAGCATGAAGTCGAGTCTGCTGATTTTGGTACTCAATCTCCTCCCTGGTCGTATCTCCTCTCTATTGGAGCCCGAAGCTGAGTCTTCTGATTATTCTGAGATATCTTATTTTGCTCACCTTGAGGACCCTCGTAGTGTGGAGCCTTGTATTGTGTTGCTCGGTGTATTCATGTGACTTTCTGACTCTATGACCACCGACCCTCACGCTGCATTAACAATCTCCTGCTCTTCACTCTTTAGACCTTTCTGAGACTATGATTGACTTGGAGGAGTCTGTACTGCTCTTTCTTTCTCCAAGACTTACTGTATCGGCTATGATCACACATTCCTTCCTTATGAACCGATATTCTGCTTTCGCTACCGTTCCCTAGTTTACTGGTTGATTCCTTTTCCCCGGTAGTTGACACCTACTTGACTGCATATCCAGGTGTCTTTTCACTTTCTGATTGCATCCTCGTTCTCACAAGGAAACGACGACGAGCATGGTATTTTCTTACCAGATATCATCCTGTACTTCACACTCTTTGCTTGTTGTATATACATGTTGTGTATTCTATTCCTTCTTCCTTCCGTATGTCTTTTGTGTCCCAGATCTTGCACCATATCTATGTGTCTGTACTTAGGACGTACTTTGTCCTAAGTATAGGGGGTACACACCGCGTTGTTCTTACTCTGTCCTGTTTCATCACTCCTTTCATTGCTTATACTTAGGGACATCTCACCCTAAGTATAGGAGGAGTGATGTGTAAATTCTTCACGATCGTCTCGTATATCTGTATATATCTATCTTTTCTTCTTTTCTTATTTTCCTTTTCATTCTTCTTTTTCTACAAGAAAAGGTGTCACCCCTTTGTATCAGTTTTCTGTACTAAGGACATACTTTGTCCCAAGTATGTGGGGGTGTGCACCCGTGATTATTTTACTCTTTGATCCCCTCCGTTGTTTCCTCTCTTTTTGATTTACTCGGCTATACTTAGGGATATTTTACCCTAAGTATAGGAGGAGACAGCCTGAGTTGTGATCTGTTTATTCCCACCCTTGACCCTCCCTGCATTGTGTACAGTCTGCTATACTTAGGATTATTTGATCCTAAGTATGGGGGGGCGGTCAACTTCTATTCATTTATATCTTCATTCCTTACTCTTTCAGTCATTGTAGTATAGGATTTTCTATACTTAGTACGAGTTATGTCTTCTCTTCCACTTTTCGATTTATGAGGACATAACTCATACTAAGTATAGGAGGGTCGTATATACCCTGTATATACATTAGCCATAACTCGTACTTTTGTATTATTATTAATAAATATGGCTAAAAATACTATATAATTCATTAAAAACCATATAATAATGCTTTTTATTCCTCAAAATTCTTTGTATATACTGATTAATAAATCAGGTTAGAAATACTTTTGCAAAATATTTTGAAAAATGGTGTGAATCGTTTGAAAAACTTTTTTGTGAAATATTTTCAACCTTTGTAAAGATATTTTGATTGCAAAATTATTTTCTTTATATGAAATAAAGAATTTGAAACCCGATTTGCAAATGAATTTGAAAAGGTTTTGTAAAAATATTTTGATATATATATATATATTGTTTGAAAAATATTTGCAAAATGGTTTTCAAATGATTTTAAATATTTGCAAAAACTATTTTTTACTATAATTTTCAAAATTATTTTCTAATAAATTTGAGGAATAAAATCATCATCAAAAATAAAATATAAAATAAATACTAATATGTACATAAAATTAATTACCAATTATCTATATATTCCTATAAAATAATTTTTAAAATTTGCAAAATTCTTTAATACTTAAGTCTTGTAAATAAATAAGCACGGTCGCGTAAATAGTTGTACATATTATGTGACAAAATTCTTTTTATTTGCAAAATTCTTGGTGTAGAAATTCTTTTAGATTTCAAATTCTTTTTGAAAAATTGCATTATTCTTTGCATCATTGTACATAGCATTTGCATAGCATTTATATTCTTCTGATTGTGCTTGATGATTGGACTAGTCTAATAATGTCAAAGATTGGAGCTTGGTTGGACCTTACTGCACTGGAACCTTATGGAAACTAGGTTTAAGGTATTTCAAGCCTATTTAGACTTAATTCTTTGATATTCAGGGCTGGGTTCAAGTCACCGAAACTGACTAACTAGAACTTTTCAAGACACACGCATGACTCTTGTCGGCCGTGACCTAACTTGGAAACTTGCACCTTTCACTTGGCTCAACTCAGTTGGAGTGGTGAGGGGGTTGGATTTGCCGCTATGAGATGCACAAGGGTGGAAATATTCATCCTCATCTAGGGAGGGAAGTGCACCCCAACCTGGTCCAGTTTCAATGAAGTCGAATGACAAGAGAGGGTGGGTTGCGATAAAGCTTCAAAAGAGGGATAGTCTTCTGCTCAAGAGGAAAAACTCCTTATGTAAATGCTGTTGTAAATAGTATTTCAAAAAAAACTCAAAAAAAGTGGACATGCCTGCAAATAAAATTAAAATGCATGCCGGAGTATGTATATATGTTGTACAGAAAATAAGCAAGCTTGAGCATCATTGTTATACCATGTGAGCCTGCAGCTGGATGACTTGACTACACTGGTCTTGCATCCCAAGATAGGTAGCACACTAGCTACCATCCATTCTTTTCACCTCCTCCTCTTCAGTTGGATGCCACTTGAACTTAGAAGGGAATATCCCGCTCCTCGATGACAGAGTGTTGGATTGGGGAATCATTGGGTTGTCATTCCGGAGAAGTCAATTCCTTTGTCATTTCAGTTGGGGAGAGCCACTATCACTTACACTATACAAGTCATCTTCATAGTCATAAGGGTTTGCGTATGATATAGGCTAGTTCTGACTGGCTATTGAGGTGGTTTGAAACGAGTTCTGATACTCTCAAAGGCTGTTGTGTTTTAAATTTGGTTCCCAACCAGGTTTCACACACATTCTCACATCAAGGTCTAACCTGATCTCCAAACTCTAATTTTGTACAGACAAGTTTGATTATTTAGATCAATTCCATTTATTATTTATTCTTTATTCTTTTTCTTATTATTCTTTCTTCTTTTTGTACTTATTGCATAAGTGTTTGCTAGGGACTAGCAAAGGCAAGTATAGGAGGGTGATGAATCTCCATTTCATCACCTTTATTCTATCATTTTGGCCTTAAGACCCTAGAAAATGGATGTAAATGGCATCAATCTATGCATTATACCATTCATTATTTATTGTATTATTTGTTTATAAAATAAGATTTTTAATGCCAAAATTATAAAATAAAGAGAAGAAAAGAAAAAATATCGTAAATATTTTATGACCCTAACCCTGAGACCAAGTCCAGAATGGAAATGGTCGACAAGGAATAAAGTAGGGGGAGATAGGGGCCAAAAATACAATTTATTTATTCTTTAATTATGCATTTTGACACCTATTTTATTCTTTATTATTTATTCACCAAATAAAGAAACTTTATACTTGAAAGTTGTAGATACTAATGTAAATAAAAATACAAAATTGAGTTGCACAAAAATAATACTTAGTGTACATTTTATACACAAAATAAAAAGCCAAAAACCAAACTTCATAGACCCGTATCTTTCAAATAAAAACTCAAAATATATCAAAATCACCTCTAATTGTATATAACTTTTCAAGAGCTATCTAACGGTGGTGGTTTTATATTTTTCGGAGTTACGGTGTAAAAGTTAGGTTTTGGGCCCCTATTGTACATTATACCGATTAAAATATTCATTTTAATCATCCTTTATTATTTTTACGAATTAATATTTTTATAAATTTGTAAATATTATTTTTAACATCGGTGTATATTGAAATCAGAATAAAATCAAAAGAGAAATGCAAAAGAAAATAAATCTATGAGAAAACATAGAAGAAATACCTATGGTGTACTTGTGTATAAATAAAAGGGTAATATATTCTTTCATTCTTTTATCCTTTTATATTTTTGTAATATCGTAAATATCATTTACATTCTCTGAAAAATGCAAAACTAAAAATAAAAATAATCAAAATACATTAAAATAAAATATTATACATAAAACATAGGTAAAATACCTATAAATATACCTGCATAATATACTTACCTATTTATTTAAGTGTACAAATTACATCATACAACAAAATATATATTTATACTCATAAAAATAAGTTATAAATATATAAAATAAAAGAATAAAAAATTTACAAACTATACAAAATAAAAATAAAATACACAAAACATAGATGAATATACCTATATATACACTATTAAAAAATTACTACTAATAAATAAAGCCAAAAAAATAAATAAAAACCATAATAAAATACTACATAAAATAATTAACATTTTTTATTTCATACATAAAAATTAATAAAATCAATTACTATTTTACTTAATTAAATAAAAATAACCAGGACTATTTTGTCTTGTAGCGGCTGATTTGGCCCAACTAGGGTGCGTCGCGACTCATCCTCCAGCCTCTGCAGCACGTCAAATCTGTCAAAACCAGTGTTTTCTCCCTTTTTTCACAGGCGTTCCATCCATTTATCATGCTCGCTTTCTTCAAACGAAATATTCCTCAATAGTCCATGATACACGCCCATGCATTGGATCCATTGTAGATATGCCTGATTCTTTCGTATTGGCCAGTCATTAAGGGTGTTCCATATTGTCTTTAAATAACTCCATATCCTCCTCCTTGCTCTTTTGGTCATACCCCAAGCCCTAAAGCTACAGATCTCGGCCAAGAGATGCACTCTCATAACAGGAGAGGATCCCCTGAGGTCCAGGACGCTTGTAGAGGCGGGAGGTGCACCCACGGCCGTCGCTTCGACGAGGCCCTGCTCCTTGGCAATCCGGCCAGGTTCGATCTGCATTTTTATGTTTTTAGGTAGTATTTTATTCATGTATATTATTTATGTTATTAGATTAATCATTAGGTTAACGAAGTAGCGTCGAACACAAGATTCGTAATTCACCAGAGCTCCGCTCCTGCGAACGATTCCACTGTGCCCCCTTGTTTCCGACCACCAGTCCACCCTCGTTTCCTTCCCCATCACGTTCTTCACCTCCAAGACACCTTTGACCAACCAGAACCTTCTTGGTTCTATGAATCGAGGTCTCGCTCCGTCGGTTCGCCAGATACCTCGTCTCCCACCTCATCCTTTGTGCTTACAGCTTCATTTTTAGCGGAGGAGAAACCCCTCGAACCCCTGGTTCTTTAAGTGTAGGTCATGCGCCACACGGAGTCCTCCTAGGCTCGAATCACATCCTCCTGTAGGTACCTGGAGGTCCCTTCTTCACCAAGCTCGCCAGGCCTCTCTACGAGGTTCTGGAGCCTCTTTAGACCCCCAATGGCCGCGGACGTCCTCACCGATCGTGTAAAGGCATCGACGATCGAAGAAGAGTGCCCGTGGAGGGAGGAATTGACGAACGAAGTTCGAGGAAGATGAGTTCTTCCCTATTCTTCGTAAGGAGCAGCTACCGTTGGATATGAGGAGGAGCCCCAGATCTGATCTCAGCTATTGGATGAAGCTATGCCACCACCATTGGATTTCTTAGCGCAATCTAATCCAGGCCATCCAGCGAGGAAGCGTCATCAGCGCACTAGAGGCTGACACGTGTTCAAGTGAAATGGTCCAGACCGTCCGCCCACGCCTATACTAAGGTAATTTGTACATCTTAGCCATGCATTTTTGTATTTATTATTTAGTCCTGTAAATAAAATGTTGAGAGACTTTGCATCGAGGACCATGTATGTATGTTAATTGCTTTTAGGTCCAATCTACGTCACCTCACATGCCATCCCACTTGAGGTAGCAAAATTACAGGGATATCCCTGCCAGTTTTGTAAATTAGTTTTTAGTCCAATAATGTTCATTTCACATATAGATTTTGTAAAAATTGCAAGCAGGTCCCTGAACTTTTACGTATTTGCATTTTGGTCCCTACCTGTGTACATCACGTGTATCCCACATGATGTGTGGTTGTATTACACATATGCCCTGACAGCTTTTGTAATTATAATTTAGCCATTAAAAATTTAATTAAAATGGTATATTTTTGGTGTTTTTTGCACAGAGCTCATGTACTCTATTTTATTTGCAAAAATGCCCCTGACAGGACATGTATTTTCTTGTATTTATCTAATTATTTAAAATAGCTAAAATGCTCTTAAAAATACGAAAAAATAGGGATAAATGCTTCATGTCATACACTTTCACACCCTTAATTTTAATTGATTTTATTGCATGTTATCTATTTATAAAAAATGTAAAGGAGCCTCTTTTTACCCTGTTTACATATAAAAATTCCAAAAAAATATAAAACTTTTTGAAAAATTACAAAAAATTATATATAGTATATTTTGTTTTTTGTTGAGTCCAAAAAACAAAAACCACTAAAAATAGAAAAAGAAAATTAAAAAAATCAAAAAGCTTCAAAATCTAACAAAAAATATAAAAATTCTACAAAATACCAAAAATATGTTTTTTTATTTTATAATTATCTATATATTATTATTTATATATTAAATCTAATTTAAGTAATTTTGGGACTTAATTACTATTTTTAAAACCCAAATTATTTTTAGACTATTTATTAATCCCTTATTTAGGATATTTTTTTGACTTTAAAATGCATAAAAATTAGCAAAATCACAGAAAAATGATAAAAAGTTAGAAAAATATAAAAATCACAAAAACATTTTTTTACTGTATTTTAACTATTTTACATACTTTTACCTATATAGTACCTATATAAAACTTATATTGTTATTATATATGTAGATATATATATATATAAATGAAAAGTAAATATAAAAAAGATGAAAAATGATAAGAAAATATAAAATTATGAAACCAAAAGTAAAGTAAAAAATATATAATCTAAAAACCCACAAAAATAATAAACAGGACAAGAGATACAAGACATATTTTTTGTGCATTCATGCCTCCTCTTCCCGTTTGCTCCCAGTTTTTGACCTCTACTTGTGCTTACTTTGCATGTAGAGTTATAATAAATTTTAACTCCACATTTTGGTATTCATTGCTTTATTCATATTGTGGGTTATGTATTGATTGATTGAGTATCATTGAGCGGTCAATGCATCGACTATGGATCCGCCTTGTGGATTAATACGATCCTTAATTTTTCTCATTCATCAAACACATAACAATGAAATGCTCTCTCCCTTCTCTCTCTACATGCCAAGCCTCTCTCTCTCTCTCTCTCTCCTTAGAGTGACCATCCACCCTAAATCACAGAAAGGGTCATCGTCATCGCTTGTCGTTGTGCAGCCACTTCGACCGTTCAAGGATCTCGGTCTCCTTTAGTGCATCTTACTCATGAAGAAGATGTCAGATTTTGTGAGTCGAGATCAGGAGATTTGTCACTTGGATCATTGACATGGATTGTGAGGAGCATGCGTAACATAAATGCGCTCGTAGGTGTCTCCTCCGTTGGATCGAACTCGAGGCATGAGGTTTCTTCATTTAGAGACTCGATCGCAACCACGCTTCAAGAGGTAGCCTTAATACCTGCATGTGGTTTAGATGAAATGATCCGAGAAGTGTTCTCGGATCATATGGTTTCATCGTTTTTAAATTTTTTAAATTTCGCTGCCTCGATCAACTAGTATGACTAGTCGCTCCTGATCGTATATGATGCAATCCTCATGCTTCGGTGATGTACTTAAGAATATTTCCATATCCTTCACTAATATGCCCAATGAATGACCTCACATTTTTCACATTTTAGATGGCTTGAGTTGGCAATTACTTCCACCTTTTCCAGGTTGACTTCCATGCCACGCTTGGAAATGACAGGCCTAGCACAATACCTTCAGTGACCATTAAGTGTCTCTTTTCCCATGATAGTACAAAATTCAGTTCACAACATTTTTGCAGCACTCAGTCTAGGTGCATAAGACATGAATCGCAGCTATCACTATAGACTGAGAAATCATCCATGAAAAACCTCAAGAAAACTACCAACCGTGTTAGCAAAGATGACAAACATGCACCTCTAGAATGTAGCAGGGGCATTGCACAATCCAAAGGGCAGACTTCGAAAATCATATGTGTCGAATGCGCGTGTAAATGTTGTATGCTTGTGATCTTTAGGGGCGATTGGTACCTAGTTGTACCTAGAGTACCAATATAAGAAATAAAAGAACTCCTTCCCAACCTATCTTCATGAACTTGATCAATAAACAATAAGGGAAAGGGGTCCTTCTCTGTCACTGCATTAAGGTCCCGGTAGTCAACACACAAGTGCCACGTTGTCGGTACTCGAGTAGAAGCTCCTCTCCTTGGTCATTCTTAACCACAGTGATCCTTGATTTCTTTGGAACTATATGCAAAGGGCTCACCCATTCGGAATCGGAGTAGGGTCAGTTTGCTGCTTATGATGATCAAATACATGTTTTCTCCACCCATATGGAAAGCATACTTCAGGACTAGCGAGAGATGTTTTAATTCAGGTAATTGTACAGTCTACTCTATGGACAATTCGAGAAATATGTTGGTAAATGGTCGGTCTGTTAAAATCAATGAGGTGTCGTCCACCTCTGTCACTCCTAGATCTGATAAAAATGTATTGAACATATCTACAATGTTCGTTTTGGCTTAAACTTTCTTAAAAAAGGGTGATCAGTGATTCAGATTTGGTCTCCCAATCGGCAAAGGTGCATGAGTCAACTATGCTTTCTAGGTCCTCCTATGAAGAGAGGATTTCCTAAGTGAAAATTTGGTTCGGAGAAATGTGCTCCTTACTGAGATCGACAATGTCACAGTCTTTAGCTGGATGATTTTGGCTTCCCTAGATCATATGCAGCTTTTGGTTTGGCGATCATATCCATTGTGACTCTGTCACTGCATAAGTGAAATGTAATCTTTCTAGACCCATAACTAATCACCCTTCAGCTGTTCGAAGGAGCGGTCGATCGAGAATAATTGGGGTCTGGATCAAAGGTGCAGGGCAATCCATATCCAAGACAACAAAGTCTACTGGAAGCGCATGTCCTGCACAGTCACGATAACGTCTTCTGACGAACTCCTCGTATGCTTAATATATCGATCAACAAACTACAGAGTCATTAGAGTGGGTTTAAGTGGACTCAACCTAATTTTTTAAGTAGAGAAGAGGGTATGAGGTTGATAGAACAATTGCTATCAAGAAGAGTTCGCTCGAATGTCTGATCAAAAATCTGGCATCTGATTAAGGGTCCTCCCTTGCCTTCCTTTTTCTGTCGGAGATCATTGATAACATTCACAGTGGCCATGGTTATAATATGTTGTTCTCCTCGGCTATGTCTGTTCTTGTAGGGTTGATGCTTGGAAGTACATGCCTCTTTCAATCCTTTCTTCACTACTGGCATGTATTTCATGGCCTACATCAATGGCATTTCAATCATAAGATTTTTAATAATTTCAACAATGCTAGTGTCATATAATGCATTTTTTTAAATTTCTATTTTTTGGTATTTTTGATTCCATCTAGAGAAGGAATATTCATAGAAGGAAATGCATTGTTTATAATTACATCATTATTTACATATGACTGGCCATAAGATGGGTCATCAGGAAGAATAGGCAAAAATGTATCTACATGAGCTTTAGCTTTGTTGGTCGGCTTTGGAGTTGTTACTAGTGTTGGCTCCTCTTGGCATGGTCCTGCTTGTCTTCGGCTCTTATTATTAATTTTTTGTACATTTTCTTTTGTTGATTTTTTTGTTTTTTTCCCTCTTGGTGGTGGTGGACTGGTGTTTCTCCTAAATCCTCTTCTTGCTTGCCCGTCTCTTCTGCTACTCTAGCTGATGCAAAAGATGACTCGTCAAAAGATGATTAATTATTCCTCTTCGGTGTGGCAGATGGGTGCAATCTCTTGTCACTCCTAAGAGTCACTGCATGAGACAACACAAGATCTGAAATACGTGACTCTAAATGATTGCATAGGATATCACAAACTACCTGATCCTTTCATTTGAAGTTATTGAGGTTGGCCTCTACCTACGTTGGGATTGGAGTCTTGGTTGTAGTGAGGTCATCAAGCTTCAGGCTCATCTCTGCTAGGCCTTTAACTAATTGGGCCAAGCAGTTGAGAGCAAGGTTCACATGAGTTGCCTTAGATGATTAAATCTGCAGACCACACTGGGAGTGATACTACAGTGGAGGCTGGTAAAACTGAGAATTATAATTAGGCGGGCATTGCTACTGATGAAATTGAGGAAGAGCAAGGCACTGTTGGTGCTGAGCAGCCACACAATTATGATGTAGATGGTACTAACAGTACGTGGGCTACTGTTAGTGATGGATCTGTCTCCAGGTATTATGATATTGTGGAGACTGGTTGTGTAGAGGGTGGTGTTGTTGGACAAACCTCCCACCAGACGGTTGGTGATATGATCGAATAGTACAAAGATTGTCCATGCTGTTGTCCGATTGGATGGGTCAATTATGCATCGTTATTTTAGATGTTGTTAACTTCTTGGATTTGGAGCGATGGTGGCAAAAATGGATCTGCATATGATGGATGTTGGGGCTCTGGTTGATATTAATCTCCTACAATGATTATTGCGGTGCCTAGTAAGCTGCATGCACAAAGTATACATGTTGGACCTGAGGTTGCCCTGAACTCAGTTGAGGTTGTTATGGTGATGACGACTCCTTCAGCTCAGTAGGAGTTGTGGCAGATGGGCTTGCAGACTGTATATCTATGATAGTGTTGACCAGCATCTCCAACTGCTTGGTAACCTAATCCAGCTTGTCCAGGTTTTGGTTTCTCAGTTTGATCACAAATAGTTTCTCAAGGTCCTGTGATTGTTTCTCAATAATATCAACATTAGACAGGTGGCTCTCAATAATGCTGAGGTTGGAGCTCTTATCCCTAACCTGCTCATGGGTTGTCATCATATTGATGGGCTAGTGGTGGATCTGGGGTACAGATAAACACGAGACGAAGACAAGGTGGCCTCTCCTTCAGCCATCTCTTCAAGTATCTTCCAGACAAAGTCTTCATCCTTGTTGAAATAAGATTTACCACATGCATTCTCAAAAGCCTACGATTCTCTTGAGTGAGGACCTCGAAGAAGTGTTGGACCAAGCTAGTCCAAGGAATATCATGGTAGGGGCACTTTTCCTGTAAATCTTTAAAACTCTCCTAGGCTTCATGGATGGACTTGTGCAGTCCCTAGGAGAAGGTGTAAATTCTTGCTCGCATCTGATTGAGATGACCAAGTTGATAGAATTTGTGGAGGAAAGTAGACTTTAGTTCTTCTCAGGTCATCATGACCTTCCTCGGATGACTGATCCAATTCAAAGCCTTGTTTTGAAGGCTGAAGGAGAATGCAGTCATTTTGGCTACGCCTAACGGGATGTTAGGGTAGTGAGTTGTGTGGCAGATGCGAGAAAACTACTGGAGATGGATATAGTGCTCTTCGTTGGTGTTCCCGTGGAAAGAGTGAAGAAGAGATAAGAATTGAGGCTTAAGCTCAAAGTTTCCATGGACTACAAGGATCCGAATCCACTCGGTCATCTGGCCAGAGCCAAGATTGTATGTCTATTTGAGAGTAGGTAATGAATCTCCATTTCATCACCTTTATACTTGCATTTGGCCTTAAATACCTAGCTAAACAGATGAATATATCATTAATTTGTACAAAATAACATTCAACTATTGACCATAAATACTGTATAATTACATGTATTTAATACCAAAATAAAAGAATAAAGGAAGAAAAGAAAAAGAATAAAATGTCAAAGACACTAAGTGACCCTAGACTCCGAGACTTGGTTATCTTGATGACATGAATGATAAGGGGAAGATAGGACAGAGAAATGGTACAAAAAATAACACAAAAACCCTAATTCTTTTTATCAATAATTAGCCTTTTCGGACCTTTTTTTCTAATTTTTACACCTTAAATAATAAAACATCGATCAAGAAATTTGGACATAAAAATGCAAAGAAAACTACAAAATTGATTTACACAGTGCACCTTGAACACTCAGAACAAAATACCGCAAAGAAAACTTTCCAGGCTTGTATCTCCTCCATAAAGACTCAAAATTCCTTTATTGTTCATAAATTTTATTTATCTATTTAATGGAAGTGGTTTCATTTAATTTGGTGTTGAGATGTAGAAGTTGGCTTTTGGGTCCCTATACACTATATACATGTATATAATATTTATTATATTTATTCTTTGTATTTTTATTTTCTTTATATTTTTCTACACTTGTAAATATTATTTGAAATACATGAAAATAATAAAAATAAAATAAAACCATTAAAAATTCATTAAAACAAATAATGCAAAAAAATATGTAGGTAAACTATACCTATATAATATATGTACCTATTTATTTAAGTTAATAATAAATTTAGAAAAATAACTCAAAAATATGTAAACATGTAATTAAATAAGTTATAAATATATAAAATGTGTTATTATAATAATAAAATAAAAATACAAAATAAAAATGAAATATACTTAATACATGTATATTTACCTATGTATATATATGTAAATATTAACATTGCATAAATATGCTTGTAAAAATAAAAAATTAGCCCTAAAGAACTACATAAAACTACAAATATTTTTCATGTTTTAACCAACATTTAATAAAATAATTTAATAATTTTAAATGAAATAATAAATTATTTATCCCCCCTAATTTTCTGGTTCATCCATGTGGACCGATCGAACTGTGTGTTTCATTGACCGGGCAAGTTAATTGTGCTACCTTCAGCCCCACTCGTGTTAGACTCGTGACCCCCTGACTTCGCCCCATTTTCATGTCTCCCTTGTGACTCAATTTCTCTTGAGCTCATCACCCTTCTGCACCTCCATCTCCCCTCTCAATCGCCCTTCCAATAGACTCCACCAACTCCATCTCCACAACATGCAACATCCCCTCGAAATCCACGCCTTTGCCTGTCTATAGATAACCACCTTCGCCCCTTCTGACTTTTTGATCGTATTTTCTCCCCATAACCCTAGTAGGAAATATCTAGCTTGATCGCCTTGGTGACAGTAAGTGATCATTGGCCTTCTCATTGAGGATAAGGGAGAGATTTTGGTGATCCGACCACCGTTGAAGCTTGCTCCGACGAGGTCTTCCTACTACATGCCCTGCGGGTATGAACTACTCTTTCTTTAGATTTATTAGTAGATTTTCATTCCAGTAGCGTAATTTAGATTTTAGTTTATTGGATTAGGTTGTAGAGTACCATAATTTGGTAATTCTTCGATTGTTGGAGCATTTTGCTCCTGATCTAATTAATTCCCAGTGATCAGTATGTTTCCATCCTCTATTTCACCTCCTTTTTTATCCTCTTCATTTTCTCCATCGTTCCCCCTTTTTCACCTCCTTGATTATGCACGAGTCAAGGTTGGTCAAGCTCCTCCCCTCCACCTTTGTTGGAGCTCTATCACCTTGTTATTCCCTTGCGCATTCAGCTTCAAGATAGGGTTGAAAGCTACCTTCTCATACTCCACAATCTTTTTTGTGCAGAAACCCGAGCGTAGTAGATCCTGGAGAACCACATCGAGGTTCAACAATGCACTTCAAGAAAGTAGAGCTCCAAGCCTCCTCCGACAGGGCTCGAATCTTTTTGAAGCACTCTATAGTTGCACGAAGGTTCCAAGAAGCAATGGGGACTGTCAACGACACATTAGGCAGCTAGAGTCGAAGGATGGGGAAGAAGAGCTTCTTCTCCATTCTTCTATCGACCCCCTGAGCCGTCACATTGAAAAAAAATCCATATCACTTCACAACCACCAGATCATCAAGCAAATCGAAGCCTCCACCCATCGCTCGATTAGGTTAAGTGGAGTGCGCTCCACCCTCCGATCCGATGCTTTAGTGGATAAATATATTAGTAACCATGGCGGCTTTTTGTATTTGCAAAATAGTCTTGTAAATATTAAGTCAATTTGAAAAGTGTTCTAAAATTTGCAAGGACCCCCTCACTTATTGTCTATTTGTATTAACGTCCACGTTAGCTCGCCTCTTATGGTCCTCCCACGTGAGGCAGCCAAATTACAAGGGAGCCATCCTAGCTTCCTTTATTTATATTTAGTACTAAAAGTTGGTAAATTAGTGTTAAACTTTTGGTTTATTTGCATATCAACCCTCAGACATTATTTTTTACAAATATAAACCTACCAGGATGTATATCATTTTGTTGTGCTTTTACTTATATTAAAATAGCTCCTGCTCTTGATAAATCTTGAAAATGTAGTAAATGACTAATATGATAATTGTTCATGCCACGATTTTTATTTAGCATTTTCTTGCATTTTCCATCTATTAGAAATTATATTAGGAGTTATTTATCAAGGTTTAGATATACAATATAAAAAAGAAAAACACATTTAAAAATCCAAAAAAACTATATAGTGTATATTACTATATATTCTAACTCCAAACTAGAAATCACAAAAATATAAAAATAAAACACTAAAAATTGAAGAGTCCTTAAAACCTTATCAGAAAAAATCTTTTAAAACCCAAAAATATTGGTTTTTATTTCTAATTTTTACTTATATTATATGATATATATAAAAATTAGATTTAGGTGATTTTGAACTTATTAGTTATTTTTAAAGCCCTAAAATGTTTTTCCTATTAATATATCTCATGTTTTAACATATTGTAGACTTTACAAATACCAAAAAATTAGCATAAATTACCGAAACATTCACAAAAATAGAGAAAAAATATCAAAAACACAAGATATTTTACTTTGTAAGTTTTGAGTATTTATAGCTATATTTAAAAATAGAGAACCCTGTATATTAGCTTTATATATATATCTCATTATAGTTATATATTATTTATTATCTTTATTATAACCTTATATATTTAAAAACTTTAAAAAATAAAAAGGACTGCTCATATATATATTTACATATATTTAGTATATATTTAATATATATCCTATATATTACTTATAATATACATACTAATACAAATATTACTATATATAGATATATAAGTTTATATTATTTCTTTAAAAACAAAAAGAAACTAAAAATCAGATAACAATGAAAAGAAAACAATAATTAAAAATTTAAAATCATTAAAAATTATAAAACATTAAAATACACAAAAAATAAATGTAATTTAAAACCCACAAAAAAGCTAAAAAATACAAAACAATAATTATTGACTTTTATTTATTAATAGTAATTAACCTATCCCCGAAGCTCTCAGTCTTTCAACCCCTATATTTGTTTTTCGTAACATCTTTATTTTGGGTATAATAAATTTGTCCCCAAATTTTCTCTATTGTTATATCTATATTGTGGGTTGATTATTGTATTAGTTGATTGATTGCATACCGAGAGATGAGAGAAGTTTCGATACATCGATTGCCAGATTTAACTTATCAGATACCGCATGCCCTCTAAGACAAGATGCTAGTTTCCTAGATCTTTCGATTAAATAAATAGCACCATTACCGGGGAGCAAAGTAGGATTGGATTGTATAATATTGTCTGCATGTCTTTCCTATATTTTATTTTGATTAAGTATTTGTTTATCTTTTTATGGCCATCTTCTTTGTTGAATTGTTTGTGAGGGATCGTGGTGTGACGGCGCCTTTCTAGGAAGCTAAGGCACCCACCCAAGCTACATGGAGATCATCCCTTTCTTTGTGAGCTGATTGGAGAGAGCAAGTGGAAGACATGGATTTGAGAAGAGCTGATTTTCTTAGCTTAGATTTATATTCATTTTATGAGAAAGTTTTTATTTAATATAATTAATTTGTAATAATACATGTTTATTTGGACATTTGGACAGTAGATCTCTTCGTGGGCCTATTTTACTAAGTGTCTGTTCACTTGGGGGCCACTCGATTATATTACAGTTTTCATCGCTTCTACCCTTTTATCCAACTAATTTTCCACTAGTTTTCATTTGTTTCTACCTTTATTTTCTACCTTTATTTTCTTTGTTTTATGTGAATGATCCCTTAGATTTTTAGGATTTCTTAATCGAGTAATTTAGGTTCAAACACCTAATCTTTGCATGCACCTATAGCTCTACATTTTGACATAAATCAAACTCAATACGTTTTTTACAGTAATATCAATTCTTGCTTAGGGCGACTTCATCGACTTTGAAAATGCATGTTATGTAATTTCAACATTGTTTTGCATCCCACATGGAGAAAGCTAGGAAGCATTGTAAGTCTCCTTACTAAGAATGCATCATTAGATACAAAGGTGAGTTTTCCATCTTAGTATCAACTTGCATGGTTTTTTCATCTTCTCTCCTAGTTTTGGATCAATTAGGAATATAAAGAAAATCCAAAAAAATCATTGGATTAAATATTTTGAAAAATACCAAAAAAAGTGAAAATAAAAAATTAAAACAAGGAACTATTTAGTAACAAATTTCACCAAAAATAAAACTCATAACAAATCATTATTGTATTGGGTTCATAAAACCCTCATTCTTTTTGGTACCATCCAGACGGAGTGAGGCACGTCCATAGGAAAATAGATCTAAAATCCCGGCCAAGATGCTACCATGTTATTAGTTAGATTCACAAAGTATTGGGGTTTCTATTGTTGCGTGGGTGAATAGGGTTGAGTCTGCTTGTAGACTTGATCTAAAGTACTGAGCATAGGGGAATTGCGATGGCAGGTCCCTATATAATCGTATCACGACTGCGTAACCTGCAAGGGAGAAGTGTCAATTTTGCCTATCAGAGTCCTATATTCTTCGGCTGAGTAGTGGATCCATACCCAATAGCATGGATTATTTTGAAAAAGTAGAGGTTACATGTTACAAAGGAAATGGGAAGTACGATATACTTTTCTAGCAGTACTCACTCTTCTATAGGGCTAGTCCACTAAGGACTTGCTAAAAGATTTGCCCACATAAAAAATAAGATTGAAAAGATAAAAATAGTCAAACTTTTAGGCTTCACATTGTGTGAGGTGGTGAATCCATTTGCATTGGGTTTGTTTGTATTAGTTTTAGCTAAAAGATTAGTCCCTGTAATTGCACCTTTTCATTTCCATTTGTTTTTATTTCTTTTATTTTGCTCATTTTTAGCCTTCTTTTTCTTATCCCCATTTCATTCCAATCTATTGTTTATCACTATATTCTTCTATTCATCATCTATTTCCTCTTGTTCTTCGAAGATGTCAACTCATGGATGGTTTAGTCAGTACCCCGTCGTCACCTACATAGATTCCATGAACTCAACATCTTTAATAATACGAGGTGATTTCCGAGAACCCAGTTCAGATCTTGCAAATCGATTTCCAAACTCCTCAACTTCATCTCATTCTTCAATAAACTGGGATTACTCTTGTCCCACCATTCACCCCTTGTTGATGGAGATTAATTTCCGTTCATATTAAATGCTCCATTCACATCCTCTGAAATTAACTCTAATTCCATACCCATCTTTCCATCTGATGCCATTATTTGCTAGTCTGATAGGGATGCATTTTACAACGTTGATCAAGAACCAACACTGGACCTCGTTCATATACATTCCTTTGAGTCTGAATCAGAGATGGCTCCTCAATAAAATAGGAAGGGATCGAATCAGCCAGATCAGGGCCCAAAATCGGATCAGAATACTGGGAATGCCCTGTTGCTCACTTCTATACAATCCATACAGCAGTAGATGACAGATCTGGCACTTGCCTAAATCACCTTCATAGACATATTGAATGGATTGAGGAGGGACAATGACGAACAGGGAGATGGACCCCGTGGAGATGAAGAAAAATTGATAAGAGAGGCTCCAAATCCCACCCTTAAAGAAACCTACAATCCTGGTGTTGTCCAGATGACTAAGTGGATCCCGATTCCTCTGGGCCATAGACATTTAGAATTAAAGTCGCAATTCTTATTTCTTCCTCCCTCCTTCCATGGGACACAAATGAAGAGCCCTATATCCATCTCCAATAATTTCATTCATTTTGCGTACCAGTCACTACCCTAACATCATGTTAGGGGTAGTCAAGATGATCGTGTTCCCCTTCAGCCTTCAGTATAAGGCTTTGTATTCGATTAATCATTTAGGGACGGTCATGAAGAGTTGGGAGGAACTGAAGTTTGCGTTCCTCCAAAAGTTTTATCCTTTCAGTTGTCTGGATCAGATCTGAGCCCGTATCAAGAACTTCTCCCAAGGACTGCATGAATCCATACATGGAGCTCGTGAGAGGTTTCATAATTTACAAGAGAAGTGCCCCCATCTTGAGATTTCATGGACCAATCAGGTCCAACATTTCTTCAAGGTCCTGGTACCTGAAATTCAGAGGCTTATAGATACCGCTTGTGGTGTCTCTCGCTTCAAAAAGGATGAAGACATTGTCTAGCAGATATTCGAAGAAATAGCCGAAGGGGAGGCTACTTTATCCTCATCTCACGCATATCAGAGACAGTTGCAGATCTACCACAAGATAGTGTACGTGGAGGAATCTAGAGAAGTGGATAGGGTGAGAGCTCCAACCTCAGCATCGTCGGGAGCCACCTTGCCAAAGTGGACATTATTGAGAAACGATCACATGACCTGGAGAAACTTTTTGTTATCGAATACAGAACCTAGCGCCTAGACAAGCTAGATCATATAACAAAGTAGTTGGAGCTACTGGTTAGCACCATCAATGTTGTGCAATTTATGAGTCCGTCTGCGACAATTCTCGCTGAGCCGAAGGAGCCACCGTTGCCAAAACCACCTCATTCAGTTCAGGTCAACCTCAAGTCCAACGTGTATTCTATGTGCAGGTGCCTGAGCATGTATCATAGTAGTCATCTCGAAAAATTGTTCCATACTAGACCAAGCCCCAACCCATAGCATGTGTACATCCTTTTTCCCATCAAAATCCCAATTCCAAGAGGTGAATGACATCTGGAATAATGATTCCCGATTAGCCCATCTAGGAAGACAACAACATGGCCAATTCTTAAATATTAGTTAGTATCGCCAACACCATGGTGGGAGGTTTGTTCAGTTAAACCAATCTCTGCAGTAGTAGTATCCACCCTATCAGAATACATAGAGACATAACCATTAATACCAGTAGCCTGCATACCATCAGTATCAACCTTACCACAACTACGTGGCTTCCTCTTAGAGTCAATATCCTCCTCCTTAATTTCATCAACAACAACTTCCACCTCACCACAATGCTCATTACTCCAACTGGCAGCCTTCGTAGTATCAATCCCAGCATGATCTGCACACTGAATCATCTGAGGCAGCTCATGTGACCACAACTCTAGATTGCTTGGACCAATTAGTCAAAGTCTTAGTAGATATGAGTAAGAAGATAGATGACCTCAATGCCACGAAAACTCCTATTCGAGCACAAGTCGAGGCTAATCCAAATAATTTCAAGGGAAAAGAACATGTAGTTTGTGATATCTCAGCCGAACTCACAGAATCAGGTATTTCAAGTTTTATGTTTTCTCATGTAGTGACTATCAAGTGCGATAGGACATTGCACTTGTATGTGTCTATTAAGGGTAAGAATAAAGCATCTTCTAGCAAGTCATCTTTTGCATCAACCGTTCTGGCAGCAAAGCCGGGTGAGTAAGAAGATGATGGAGCAGCACCAGACATCCACCACACCACTAATAGAAAAAATAATAAAAAATCAGCAAAAATAAAATCTCTAACAAAAAGAAGAGCCATTGTAAAGAAGGACCGGCCTTGGAAGAGCAACATCAGCAGCAACTCTAGCACCGTCCCATGAAGCCGAAGCTCATATAGGCACACTTTTGCCTATTTTGAATGGTGACCCATCTTCTAGCCAACCATCTGTAAATAGTTCTGTAATTAAGACAATGCATTTTCTCCTATGAATGTTACATTTCTTGATGCAATGAAAAATATGAAAAAAAAATGAAATTCGAAGAAAGCATTGTCCGACCCTAACATTGTTGAAATCACTGAAAATTGTATCTTAGAAATTCTATTAATGAAGGCCACGAAATACATGCATGCGGTGAAGAAAGGTTTAAAAGAGGCATGTACCTTGAAGCATCCCATCTGCAAGAACAGATGTAGCAGAGGAGAAATGCATATTCTCACCATGGCCACTATGAATACAATCAGTGATTTCCCACAAAAAAAGAAAGACAAGGAAGCACCTGATAAACACGATGGTCAAGTGGTCTAAAATGAGCCTCACAAGGCGAGGACACAATCGTTGTGACGACCTCTCAATAACCGTATCTAATAAACAATTAACCCACATAAGAATTAAGTCACTCAAGCAAAGGGGTCAAAATTTATTATACCCCACAATAGATTGTATACTGGACAAGTAAAGTAGGGGTCAAACATAGGAAACAATAGAGGATAGACAATCAAAATTGGTAAAGAAAGACAATAAATGATTTAGGGTTTGGGGGGTATTTTGAATTTTTGTGGATTTTTAATTATGTGATTTTTATTGATTTTGTATTATATATTTTTAATTGTTTTTAATTTTATAATTTTTTTATTTATTTATATATATTTTCTAATTTTTAGTTTCCTTTTCTTTTTAATAAGAATAAGGCAATCTTATATATAAATAAACATACAATAAAGGGTAATATAATTATAACTATAACTAAAAGTAAATAAAAGGTACAGAATAAACATATTTTCGTGTTTGATATATTCTTATATTATTTTTATTTTTAGATATTTTTTCCTAAATTTTAGGTATTTTTAAAGTCTAAAATATCCCAAAGAAGAGATTAAGTAAATATGTAAAATTGATTTTAGATTTAAAAATAGAAAAAAGCTTCAAAATTTCTCGAATCCAATGGTAATCAATAGATAATAATATAAAGAAAAATTCAAGATAGAAATAGATATTTTGGAATTTTTGATGATTTTATATATTTTATAAAGATTTTGGAGTTTTTAAATTTTTAGTATTTTTCTTTTTATATATTTAGTGGTTTTATGTATATAGTTGTAAAATACAATATTACACAAAATAAAATCTTTTTGGAATTTTTCAAAAAGATTTTATATATTTATGGATTTTTTACTGCAAAAAGGAATATAAGCTCAATTTTTGATTTTCTATGAACAGAAAATAAACTATAAATAAATAACCAAAAATATATGTGATATAAATATATGTCATGTGTTTATAGTAATTTTATACAAATTTTTAGAGGTCTAGAGATATTTTTAACAAAATAAAATAAGCAAAAACAAAATGCATTCTGACAAGGGCATTATTGGAAATATTTATAGTTTATAGACCAAATTCGAACACCACATCAAAGTACATGGAAAGTGCACAATTTTCCCAAAAATATCGAATAATATATACCCAAAGGGGTACTTTTGTAATTAATACAAAGCCCAGGGGTCCAGATGCATTTTTTCAAGAAAATATTACACTATTTTTGCAAATTAATGGACTAAAATGAAAAACAAATTTCACGAGGAGATTGATGCAAAATACCACTCCCTCTCACGTGTAAAGGCACATGAAATTTCGTGGAATGGACCTAAATGCAACTAAAGAAGTTATGGGGGATATCATGCAAATATCACACAGATATGTTAACTAAACACAAATATTTGTAGACTAAAATTAAAATACAAAAATGGAAGGATGTGTGCACAAAATACCCTCCAGGTGTGATCCAACTAAGATGCTCGTTCCACTTGACATCCGACGGGCGAAGATGAGACAATGACAACTCGGCTGGATGCTCCAGATTAGATCCCTCAGATGGGATCAATGGTCAAGGGGCAGCTTGATCCAACGGTTGTTGCTGTGTCTTGTGCGACTAGATGATCGGACGACTGAAACGACAGCTATAAGAATAGGTTAATAACTCGATTGGGCAGAGTTTCAATTGGATGTTCCTTGTTTCTTCGTCCACTTGGGAACCTCGAGTCTTGTGCAAAATGGAGTTGTAGCTCCTCCGTATTAGATGAAGGTCTTAGTAGGGCTCTTGGGGCTCCGACGTAAGTTGGCAAAGTTGGGAAAGCACAGAGGCTCCAAGTGCCTCTTTCTTGGTCAAAATTGACTCGTGAGGAGTGTTGTGGCCCTCCAGAACCTGTATAAACTTAAGGCACACAACAAGGATGGTCTTGGGGGTCCTGTCAGGATGGGATGAGCAGGAATGACTTCAGACGGATGTACGATGGTGCTTGGGTCAAAGAGAAGGTGATGAGGGAGGTGATGGAGATGATCAGGATGGCGAAGAAGGTTGGAGTAATCGGAAACCAATGCCAAAGTCGGAGCTCTGTCGGACACAAATTTCTGATTTTACGCAAAAACAAAACAAAATCACAAGAAATAGAAACTGACCCTATGTTACTTCTATGCTACAGAATAGAAAGAATGAACAAAAGATAATCTTGCCATAAAAGAACCACATGGAGCAGAACTTTGAGCGGTGGAGATGAAAGAGCTCCATATCAACCTCAATTTGAGACCACTTCACACGCTAAACCACCAGTGAGGAGGCTATTGTCACTAGGTTCCTTGATCAGGACTTAGGTTAGGGTTTATGAGGCAGAAGAGGGATTAGAAAGTGAAGGACGGTCGGAGGCTACTCTATATACATGGCTTCTTTCTCGTGGAGCGGTGCTCGATTCAAAGGCTCCCCAACCAAGCAATCATTCAGGTGTGAAAGCTCGAAGATCGAGGAACAAAAGTCAAGCACAGATCGAGATGAATATTGCAAGGATTAAGTATGAAAAATTGAGAAAGCTGGGTCAAACGAGGTCTGACGCATATTAGAGCCTCGATATAAGAGTTGACCAAGGTCAGTGGACGACAGGCCCTGATTGGGCCACGTCCTCCACAAGAGGACAAAATGAAGATAAAAAAGAATAAATAAATAGAAATTAGATATTAAATGATTTATTTATTTTTGTTAAATATAATAATATTTATTATTTTGTGTATTATTTTCATATGATTTCTATTTATTTTTATGAGTCTATTTATTACAAGTTACTTTCTACAAGTACATTTATATGTATCTTAACCTATTTTTTATGTATTTTTCGTATTTTGTATTTTATTATTTTATATTATTAATTAATTTTTTATAACTTATTTCAATTTACGTAAATATATTTTTATTATATTTTTGTGCTGTAATTTGTATACTTGAATAAATAGGGGTATTATTTACATAGGTATAAGTGTAGTATATTCATCTATGTATTGTATATACTATTTTATTGTTTTGTTTATGATTTTATTTTGATTCTAAATATGTACGTATAGTAGAAATAATATTTATCAATTTAGAAATTATAAAATTATAAAGAATAAATAAAATGAATATTATATTCAGATATATGTACAATAGGGGTTCAAAACCTAACTTTTGCATGTTAACTCCAAATTAAATGAAAACCACCTTCATTAAATCCCTAATAAAAAGTTATATACAATTAAAGGGATTTTGACATCTTTTGAGTTAATGTGGAGAAGGTATGGGTCTGGAAATTTTGGGTTTTGGAATTTTATTCTGAGTATAAAATGCACATATTGTATTATTTGTGTGTGAAATCAATTTTGTATTTTTTATGTAATTTGATCTACAACTTTCATGTACAAAGTTTCTTTATTTGAGTATAAAAGATTAAAAATAAAATGGGTCCCAAATATGAATTATTAAAGAGTAAAAATTAGGGGTTTTATTGTGGTTTTGACCCTTGTCTCCCCTGACTTTATTCCGAGTCGATCCACTTGCCATGATGCCTTGGTCTCGAGATTTAGGGTCATAAATACCTTTGAAATTTTATTTCATTTTCTTTTCATGATTCTTTTATTTTGACTTTAAATATTGTACTTTATACAGTATTTATATAATAAATAATGAATGATAATTTATGCAAAATAATTATATTCACATGCATTTAGCTAGGGTTTAAAGGCCAAAATGAAAGAAAAAAGGTATGAATAGGAGATTTATCAGAACCCAACATCAAATGCTAGATTTCTGATCATGTTTTGAGCGAACTATGCTTGATAGCGGGTCTTCAATAAACCTCATTCCCTCCTCACCACTTCAAAAATTTAGGTGAGGTCCTCTTAGACATACTTGAATGATCCTACAGTGTGCGGATCGATTCATTAAGTGACCTAGGGTTTGTTGGAAGACATTATCGTGACTATGCAGGACATGCGCTTCCATGTGGACTTTGTTGTCCTGGATATGGATTCACCTGCGTTGTTACTATAGACTCCAATCATTCTAGGAAGGTTATTCCTATGGATAACTGAAGCAATTACTGACTACGCATATGGGAAGATTACATTTCACTCCAGTAATAATCGAGTCATTACTGATATGATTAGTGAGCTGAAAACAACATCTGATGAAAGCAAAGCATGAACTAACCGAAGACTGTGACATTGTGGATATCCGAGCACAACAGATTTCTTTAAATGATATTTTCACATAGGAAATCATCTCCCCATAGGAGGGAATGGACAACACCGTCGACACATCCTCCCTTGTCAAGTAGGAGACAATATACAAATCACTGCTCATACTACTCAATGAAGATTCATGCCAAATCGAACATGAAGAATTCATTGTAGATATGTTCGGTACATTCATATAAGCAAGGAGTGATAGAGGTGGACAACATCTCTTTGATTCAAGTAGATCATCTATCTACCAGCACAATCTCTGAAATTTCCGTGAAGAAGACTCAACAATTACCTGAATTGAAACAACTCCTGACAAGTTTGAAGTATAATTTCCTTGCTGGTAAAGAAAACATGTATCCGGTCATCATCAGCAGCAGGCTGACTCCGGATTAAGAATCTCGACTTCTCAAGGTTTTAGAGAAGAACCGCAAGGCATCTGTTGGGAAGTTTATGATCTTTGAGAAATACGTCTATTCTTGTATTCACACCATATCTAACTTGAAGATGAATGAAAACTGTCTCGAGAATTCCAAAGAATATTGAACCCTAATATTCGGGATGTAATGATGAAGAAAATCACGAAATGGTGTAAAAAAGTTTCATTTATCCCATCTCCGACTCAAAATGGGTGAGTCCCCTACATGTACTTCCAAAGAAATCAGGGCTCACTATGGTCAAGAATGAACAAGAAGAGAAGATCTCTACTCAGGTACCAACATCTTAGCGCATTTGTGTTGATTACAGGCGTCTGAATTCAGTTAAAAGAAGGACCATGCCCCTCTACCATTCATCTATCATGTGCTAGAGAGACTTGTAGGGAGAGAATTCTTATGTTTTATAGATGGTTATTCCGGGTACAACTAGATGGCGATCTCCCCTGAGGACCAAGAGAAGACACCATTCACTTGCTAGTTCGATATATATGCTTTCCGAAGAATTCCCTTTGGATTGTGCAACACTCCAGCTACATTCCAAAGATGCATATATGTTGTTTTTGCTATAGTCGATAGTTTTATTAAAGATTTCATGGATGATTTTTCAGTCTATTATGACAGCTTCGATTCTTGCCTTATACAGCTAGACAGAGTACTGTAATTTTTCATGAAATGAATTTAGTGTTGTAATGGGAAAAGAGCCACTTCATGGTCACTGAAAGAATTATGTTGGGCTAGTTCTTTCCAAGCAAAGCATGAAAGTTGATCCGACAAAGGTAGATGTGATTGCTAAACTTAGGCCACCTCAAAAATGCCAAAATGTGAGGACGTTCCTTAGGCATGTCAGATTCTATCACTGATTCATTAAAGACTTCAGCAAGATTGCATGACCCCTTACTGAATTATTGTGCAAGGGGATAGATTTCAGCACTGATCAACTAGTTCTCCAATCATTCTATCAGCTGAAGGATTTAATCACTCAGGTTCCAGTCCTATAGCCACCCGATTGGTCTCTTCCTTTAGAGATCATGACTGATGCATCAGATTTCGTAGTTGAGGTTGTGCTAGGATAAATAAAAGATAAATTGTCCTGTGCCATTCACTATGCCAACAAAACATTTGATGAAGTGTAAACAAATTATACAGTTACAGATAAAAAATGATTGGAAATAATCTTCACCTTAGAGAAGTTCAATCTTCTTGGATCAAAAGTTATTGTTTTCAATGGCCACTTTGATATCAGATACTTACAGTAGAAGAAGGATGCAAAATCATGTCTACTCAAAAGGATCTTATCCTCTAGGAGTTTGTCTTGGAGATCAGATATAAACCTCGAGTTCAGAGTGTGGTAGCAAATCATCTTTCAAGTATTGAATGGCAAGATACTCATTTGAGCAGTGCACCGATCATAGAGACTTTCCATGATGAATCCATTCTCAGCATGGCATCTCTCCCATGGTATGATGATCTTGTGTACTACCTTGTCTCTTGGGTAGTACCATGAGATTGGATGAAGATCAAGAAAGACAAGTTCTTGTCCGATATTCATTCCTACTAATGGGAAGATCCACACAGTTTAGGGAAGGAGAAAATTGCATTTGGCATCGGTGTATTCCTCAGGAGGAGTACACAAGTGTCCTCTAGCATTGTCAAAAGCTCAAATTCGGTGGACACCATTATGGAAGTAGAATGATAACAAGATACTACAATGTGTCCTCTTGCAGCCTACACTATTCAAGGATGCTGCTGAGTACGTTAAAGCATGCACTGATTGTCAATAAATGGGAAAAACGCATAGTTTAAAAGATTTACGCCCCTCAAATTCATTTGGATTTCACATGTGTTATATTCTCGGGGCATTTATTTCATGGGTCCATTTCCTAACAGTTAGGGTTAAGCATACATCTTGCTTGATGTCGATTATGTGAGCTGATGGGTGGAAGCCATACTTGCTCGAGTCGTAGATAACCGGATAGGATACCGATTTTCGAAAGAGAACATCATTTCCTGGTTCGAGATACCAAAGATTCTAATTTCATACGAGGACAACCACTTCATAAATAAAGAGGTCAAGAAATTAGTAAAGGAGTACATCATTGAACATTGCATCGCTTCTCCTTATCATCCTCAGACCAATGTCCTGGATAATTTATCGAATAGAGAAATCAAGACAATCCTATAGAAACTTGTGAGTCGAGATACAAAGGATTGGTAACAACTCTTGGACTCGATTCTTTGGGCATATAGAATCACCTACAAGTATTCTATAGGCATGTCACTCTATTGTCTTGTGTATGTAAATCCATGCCATCTGCCCATGGAACTTATTTACAAATCACTATGGGCAGTTAACATCTGTAATATCGACTCACAGAAAGGTGGTCAGAAGAGAATAATAGATCTGAAGAAGCTCCTAGAATTCTGCATCTATGCGTACGACAACAACTTGATGTACAAAGAGAAGGCCAAATGTTGACACGACCGTTACATCAGACGAAAGGCTTTTGAACTTGGGCAGAAACTGTGATTGTTCGATGCGAAGTTGAATATTTTCCTGGGAAAATTGAAAAGCAAATGGACAGGATGAAGGATATGGGAAAAATCCTTAAGTGCATCACGGATGCATGAGGATTGCATTGTATGCGATCGAGAGCGACTAGTCGCACTAGTTGCTCCAAACACGGAATTAAAAAATTTTCAATGCGATGAAACCACATGATACAAGAATACTTCTCGAATCATTTCATCTAAACCACAAACAAGTATTAGGTTTACCTCTTGAAGCGTGGTTGCGATTGAGTCTCTAAATAAAAAAACTTCCTGTATCAAGTATGATCCAACGGAGAAGACACTTGTGAGCGTGTTGATGAAACAAGTGCTCCTTGCAATCTATGTTGATTATCCAAGTGATGAATCTCCTGATCTTGTCACACAAGATCCGACTTCTTCTTCATGAGTGAGGCACACCGAAGGAGATGGAGATCCATGAGCAAACAATCCGGGAGCATAAAGACGATGCTGCGGTGATGGCAACTTTCTCTCTAGGGATAGAGAGGATGGCCACCCAAGGGAGAGGGATAGAAGTGGCGTGAGAATGAGATAGAGAGAGCATTAGGCTTTGTTATTATGAAGAGCAAAGGGTGCCTCTTCTTATCTAGAATTTTGGGATCCATAGATCTCAATTCATGGACAACACAAAATCAATGAATGAGATTGATTTGTGTTTCTTTCAATGGCCATGATTTTGTTGTAAAAACATAACAACAATTAATTTGATTAAATGAAATATATATTGAATAATCAATATAAATTAATTTCAAATCAAATCAATTATGTTGGAGATAATTGGAAGACCAATGAAGGGGGGCAGCCACCCATTCCCATTGGGACTTGGTGGCCGTCCACCACCTTTGGTGGATGGTAATCTTTTGTAATGAGATTACATTATCTCATTCCAACATTATCTCATAAAAATTACAACAACACTTGTTGTAAATTATCTCACAAAAATAATTCATAATTATCTTGTGAATAATGCAATCATGCCATTGGAAATATGTGAATCACATTCACAATCGAGAATAAAATGTAAATTATATTTTTAATTAATAATCCAATATGAATCCAATTCACATCAATAATTAATCAACAAATATAAATCACAACATGCTCTCTCTAATATATTATAAATCACATTTACAATATATATGATTAATATGGATAGTTTTATCCACATTATTCATATCCATGATAATTAATCAACATTCAATCATCTTGGATCTCTATTCTCATGTGCCTAAATAATATGAATTGCATTATTCACATTAAATCACATAATTATCTCAGATAACTCTCCTTATAATATGAATCAAGTTCATATTATTCATGATAATTAAATCACATTTAATTATCAAATTTCTCAATGCTCGGATACGTATATCAACAATTAAATTATCCTTGATCTCTTTCAAGGATAATGTGCTTTCTCCACGGATACTTGGAGATAATAACAGGGCGATTGTATTGCCCCACGTATATTGAATTGTATATTGAGATCACATCTCAAATCCAGATCTTGAGCCTCCAATAGATGTTTGATTGAATCAAAGATGTAGGTCTGATCTTTTAGTTGTATCTGAATCACATTCAGATCAATGTCCAACATTTGGACTAATATTAGGTCACTTCTCTATGAGAGGAGTCATAAAAATCTAGATGAGTTTCATCACTCCCTCGGAATGGAAACATCATGGTTATACAATCGTTTATGATTACATCATCCTCATGTATTCCTCATATATGTACATCCTGCATATTGGAAGACCTAGAATAAACCCGAAGTGTTAGATCTCCTTTAGACTGTCTCCTTCAGGGTTTTATCATTAAGTCTCTCATTCTATCATTGGGAATCGATATCGATCATATACTTTCTAAAAGCATATATCATACCTAGGTGTTAATCATATACTTTCCTAAAGCATATATCAAACCTACAAATTCAGTCAAGCTTCCAAAGCGAGACGATCGTGAACGGAATTTGATTCTTCCCAATATGTCATGAGTGAGCTCATTTCTTTTGGTTCAATATATGAACATGTATCATCCCTTTAAGAGATCGTATTACTCATATGCCCTTACATGCATACCAGCGCGTCGGTTTATAGACCTTGGTTAGGTCATCAACCTATTGGTCTGCCAAATGTACATACTCAGACATATAGTAACACATCTGTCTTCGGTCAGAGGATACGTGCTTATATCGTGACAATATACAACATAGGTCTTTGGTTATCTCGATCTCGTTAAGACAATTCTTTGACCGAACTTATCTAACACCTCTAAATCTTCATTCCTATGCAGAGGACCTGCATCAAGAGGTCGGTTAGATATCAACCTTTAGAGAAAGGATTGTCATCTCCTTCTCATGTTGGAGATCATCTCTTAGAAATCATTTGACAGTGTTTGATGAGTCCTCAATCTAACTCTTTCGATATTAATCCAAGCACCAACCTCTATGATTCAATAATTGAATCAACAGATGTATGATCATTAAGATGGTCATGGTACATAACTCTAGTTGTAGTAACGGACATATTATGCAAACTAATTGTTCTTCATTTCAGATCAGGGAATGATATTGACAATAACATTTATTTCTTAATGGCTTGCTATGAGCTCGTTTGTCCAACAATCTCCCACTAGTTCAAAGAGCCATTAACAGGCCAATCTTTAAATCTACACTCATGTGACAATCTAGGTAAGTTGATCAGTCACTCTGTTCCAGAGAGACTACCTCAAGTCCTTTTACGGCACATGCATATCTCCTAGTAACAATGCTCGCATCCAATACAAAAGTTGCATCTTTTACAACCAATACTAATATTGTTAGTTATAGTGTCCTTGACACTACAATTCAATAATCATAATAACCAGTGTTTCCATTATACTTATTAGAATACCCTTATTCTCAGAGATCTCTATCTCATAAGGTATCTGTAGTTAAGACCTTTTAGATCACTATCTATAAAGTCTTAAGTTATTGAAGATAAGACCTAGAGATCACTATCTTGAAAGTCTTGTCCTATTTGAAGATATTATTATTACTGCAATCAAGTGTTTTGTCTCCAGTGTAGGATTAGTAACAGTTTACTACTCCCATTTCATGGTAGACATCTGGCTTTTGTACATATCTAGCATACACCTGGCTTATCGTAATTGATGCACAAGGGCAAGCAGTTTTAGCATTCACTTCCTCAGCTCTTCGAGGTGCTATATCTTTAGATAGGCCAGTACCATGTCTTAAGGGAAAGAAGTCTTTTTTTGAATTTTCGAGAAAATGGAACATGTCCAAGGTGTACCACTACTGTGACGATCCCAATACCTTCTTCTCTTTGCTTCTAAACAACTTCAGAACTAAGATGTAAGAGGTATCCTTGAGATCATATCTCAAGGTATGGAATGGCCAGATTATAAAACACTTATTATCATCCTTATATCATTCCAAATGATTAGGATATTATCTAAATTTAGCACGATGAACACAATGGCACTCGCACTAAAATTCAAACTGTTCGTTAAGATTCTATCTGAAATCTTAACATTTATAATTTCATCAAATCCAATGTTCCAACTACAAGAAGCTTATTTGAGTCCATAGATGGAGTTCTTCAGATTGCACACCTTTCTTTCCTCAACCATGAAGCCTAGGGGCTACTTCATGTGAATATCCTCAAAGAGTTATTCATAGAGGAATGCAATCTTGACTCACATCTTGAAGATGTCATAGTCAAGTTGTGTAGCTAAAGTTAGCAATATTCTGATGGGTTTAAGCATGTTCACTGGAGAGCAAGTCTCATCGCAAGCGATGTCTTCTCTTCACTGTGTATCTTGTGGATACGAGTTGTGCTTTGAAGGTATGTACCTTCTCATCAGGTTTCCTCTTTCTCTTGAAGATCCAATTACACCTAACAGGTCTTACCCTTATAGGTGGACTCTCAAGGGTCCATATACAACACCTATATAAGAAGTCTACTTTAGACTTTATTGCTAATGTCCATCTTTTCATGACATGATCTTCAGAAACTTCATCACATGAAGTTCGATCATTGTCAGATTTCTATGACACATGGAATCTATCATTAATTTCATTTAAAGAGGTATGAGTGTTTCATCTTTGATTGTCATTTTAGTTTCCGATTTCAAGAGCCTTATTATCTTCTCAAGATTAAATGAGTTCCTTCACTTCATTTTCATCTTGATTCTCAAGAGAGTCATCCTCTAAGAATCATATCCTTATAGATGAGATCTTCTAAGAATCTCAAGGTCATAAAGTAGGTATCCAATACCATCCTTTATTTTCCTAATGAAGTAGCACTCTCTAGTGCTAGATTCCATCTTATTTGCATGGAATCTTATTAATGATATATTTTGTAGTCTCTACTACATATATACCTGAAAACTAAGAGGAAATTATGCTATGATTCATTATTGATCAAATCATGTCACACATGATAAATTGTATCTCCCTACCACTCTATTGATTTTAGGTGTATTAGGAGGAGTGAGATATGAACTATATTCCAATCACCATAAGGTATTCTTTGAATTCATCTAATAGGTACTTGCTACCTAGGTTAGAAAAAATTCATTTCATCTTCATTCAAACTTTGGGTCTAAACCAAAATTGTGAAATCTTTGAACATTTCAAAGGTTTCTAAGGTGAAGGGAAGAAATTATCACAAAAATCATCAAATGAAATCACATATCATCAATGTTTATTATGATATAGATGATCCACATACATCCATATGTATGCGATCTTAAATACCTTGGCATCTTACACCATTCCCAGAGAAGGATGCATTGCATATTTCTACTTTGAATACAATATTCACAAGCATGTAATATTTGAAATATTAGACATTCTATGATTTCATCTCTTACTAGTCTATTGATCTCATCAACATGCATAAGCCCAAGGCTTAATGCCAGATCATAGTCAATTGATCTTCATCCTCCTATTGATTTTTTAAAGTTATAAATTTTCAGTATGCTAATGAACCATTCATTAATTTTCTAATTTAGTAGAATCCTCCAGATGCCAGATTACTATCTGAAATATATCCATCATAACTCTTTATGATAGGTTTATTCCAGAATTCATATTTATTTCCAACATTTACAAATAAACAATGAGTGTATTCTAATATCTAGGCCATAGAGACATTCTCTAAGACTAAGGGCTCTCCCACTGAAAATATGAAGTGTATCTATCCAATAGAGGTTGTTGCACAATTGCATCAACACCCATGTGGATGACTATTAAACCTTAAGATCAAAAATTTCTAGTCATCTAAAACATATGCAACCAATTACAAGTGTTATTAGAAGAATGAGATACAATTATCATACTTTGATCTTATCAAATGAAAAGTCAATTTCAAAGATTATGTGTAGATTGAGATTATTATGATGCACTATCCGAGTCCTTCTCCAAGGATTCTAGATAGACTTGATAGTCATACAATCAACGCATCAGCTTATTGCACTATTGGCTCTTTGGATGTCATATGGAATTACAGAAGTGCAGTCAACTCCTTGACTTTCCTTCTTACTTGGGTCAAACCCATGCTTCCACCGTGCTCCCTTCATCTATAAACAACCATTGCTTTAGACAAAGGATCTCTTATGTTGAATAATATAAGAGTATTTCAACATTCATACATGCTTCATTCAATTCATACAATATGGATATTATGAATCTTCATGAATGACTTTATTATCGAATAGTAGAATTATGACACTCATAATATCTACATACATCTTAACTCATAAAGACTTAGTTTCAAGTAGGTACTCAAACATTTTTAACACATCATCTCTTATAGTGACATCATTCCGCATGATGCAATGAATCGTGACATTCAGGATTAAATGTCAAGAGCACATATGCTTGCCAAAATATCTTCTTATATTTTATAATGATTATTTGACAATTACGATCATCATCGACATGTCACTTCTAAAGTACATTCAATAAGAGATCACAACTATAGAGACACAAAAACCCTAGGTTGTTGTCCTATTATCCATTTAATTATCATTCCTCATTATTATGAGGAAACTTGCACAGTGCAACCACATACGTTATGTGTCCAACTGCAAGTATAATATCTTGATCATGGATCCAATCCAAGGGTATTTACAGGTTATTATTAAGTATACTATCGAGTGGGTTTAATGAAGGATTATCTGAAATAAGAAATTTGCATAAATATATATTTTACTTTGATTAGGAATTTTTATATCAAAGTTCTCTTTCCTTGTCAACACTGCAAGTTCATTCCCTTAATCACTTTCAATATAAGAGATATACTTACCAATATATCTCAAGCAAGATCTGGGATCTCCTTCATTATCTTTGTCACATCCAAATAATATGAAAACATGTAACTCGGATAAAAAGAAGCGAGAACGCATTCGGCCTTGCAAGACAGACTTGCTTTCCCAATTCGGTCTTCAACACTCGGGCCCACCACCCCTAAGGTGATGTTGACTGTCATTAATTGAACCAACATCAACAGGAATAACACTCACTATGCACAATCCAATATCATCCCCAAAAATTTGAGGACCCAATATAGGGGTCACTACGCATACGAACTTACTCTTTCGAGAAGCAAAGAGCTCGATCTAGATGCACTTGTATGCATGAGATATCACTTCGAATAGGCATCTCCTACATACAATCCCTAAATACGGAACACTTTGCCTTGACGGGAGATCATGGATGTCACTTATGTGATCCTCCATATCATGTTCAAATTCTAAATAATTATCATGAATCAAATTCATATAATTAACTCTTCCAAGGGAAATACACATCTATTCATAATAGAGTGTTTTAAGTTAGATATAATTTATTTAATGATATTAAATCAATTACCAATCTAGTTTAATCAACCAACAAACTTGGTTGTTACTTGAAAGGATGGTATTATCTCAAAGTACGTATTATTCGAATTTTAATATTTAGAAAAATATATCATGATCCCTCCTGCAGTATCCCTTCCCTACCGACTGTCATGACCAGTACTGACAGGAATGGGACAGACCGCTCACTGAGCAACCTACTACCCCAACGCTCCCCGACAAGACACCATATCTGCCTCAAGTTAGGATAATGCTGACTAACCACTTTGTACTTGAGATTAATAGGGTTTTCAACCGAATTTATATCATATAATAATCAAAACTATTTTGATTATAATTAAATTTGCTAAACAAGTTCTCAATCCTAATCAAGGAACTTCATTTGTTGGAATGTAGATCATGTAACCAATTTGTAATCTAGATCATATCTAATCAGTTATTGGTTAAGGCAATGTCATTTAAGGAAATAATTGTCATCAAATATTTCTCAAATATTTATCATAATTATTACGAGAAATTAACCATTAATTTCACTAATTTAATAAATGACAATCACAAGGTTTTTTATTAGGAATGTAATTTCCAGCAATGACCCTCACTCACTAAAATTATCATATCTCAATCAATTTAAATTCAAATCATGCAAAGTATATTTCTAAAGTTTGTTAATTTGATTTGCAATAAAACCCAATTGACTATCATGCATTTTCAGGCGTTTCAGAATAGTAACTAACTTTTTAATTACGGCAATATTCAACATCCCTGAGACAATGGATACATGTTCATTAAAATGATCATAACTTGAGCAATCGGATTCCAAATCATGCAAACTCAAATCCCATATTTTTCTTATTTAATGGAAATATTATATAAGTTATAAACTTGTATTTAAACCTTTTAAACGGATTCGAAAAACTCACAAAATAAGGTTTGCGTGAATGAAATGCGATAAAATTTTCACCAACCCTAATGAGACCAAGTCTTCCTAAGTTTATGGATCACATCCAAAACCTATAACCTGGCTCTGATACCACTTTAAGGAAATGGAAAAATCCTTAAGAGCATCACGAAATTTTGAGGATCTCATCATATGCGATCGGGAGTGAATAGTCGCACTAGTTGCTCCAGGCAACAGAATTTAAAATTTTTCAATATGATGAAACTACTTGATCCAAGAACACTTCTCAGATCATTTCATCTAAACCAAAAGCAAGTATTAGGTTTACCTCTTGAAGTGCGGTTGCGATAGAGTCTCTAAATGTAGAAACCTCCTGTCTCAAGTCCGATCCGATGGAGGAGATGCTGGCGAGTGTGTTGATGAAATGTGTGCTCCTCGCAATCCATATTGATGATCCAAGTGATGAATATCTTGATCTCATCACATGAGATCCGACTTCTTCTTCACGAGAGAGGCACACTAAAGGAGATGGATATCCATGAGCAAACAATCCAGGATCATAACGACGACGTTGCGGCGATGGCGACTTTCTCTCTATGGATAGAGAGGACGGTCTCCCAATGGAGAGAGATAGACGTCGCATGACAATGTGATAGAGAGAGCACTAGGATTTGATGTATTATAAAGAGCAAGGTCTGCCTCTTCTTATATAGTATTTCAGGATCCATAGATCTCAATCCATGGACAACACAAAATCAATGGATGAGATTGATTTGTGTTTCTTTCAATGGCCATGATTTTGTTGTAAAAATACAACAACAAATAATTTGATTAAATTAAATATATATTGAATAACCAATATAAATTAATTTCAAATCAAATCAATTATCTTGGAGATAATTGGAAGGAGATAATTGTCTACCAATTAAGGAGGGGTGGCCATCCAATCTCATTGGGACATGGTGGTCGTCCACCACCTTTGGTGGATAGTAATCTTTTCCAATGAGATTACATTATCTCATTACAACATTATCTCATAAAAATTACAACAACACTTGTTGTAAATTATCTCAAAAAGATAATTCATAATTATCTTGTGAATATTGCAATCATGCCATTGTAAATATGTGAATCACATTCACAACCTAAAATAAAATGTAAATTATATTTTCAATTAATTATCCAATGAGAATCCAATTAACATCTAAATATAATCAACAAATATAAGACACAACAGGCTCTCTCTGATATATTATAAATCACACTTACACTATATATATTAATGTGGATAGTGCTATCCATATTATTCATATCCATGATAATTAAATCACATTTAATTATCTTGGATCTCTATTCTCATGTGTCCAAATAATAAGAATCATATTCACATTATTCACATTAAACCACATTTAATCATCTCAAATAACTCTCCTTATAATATGAATCAAATTCATATTATTCATGATAATTAAATCACATTTAATTATCAATTTTAACATTGCTCGGATACATATATCAACAATGAAATTATCCTTGAACTCTTTCAAGGATAATGTGCTTTCTCCATCGATACTTGGAGATAAGGACATGACGATTGTATTGTTACACGTATAGTGACTTGGATATTGAGATCACATCTCAAATCCAGATCTCAGACCTCCCATAGATGTTTGATTAAAAAAATATGTAGGTCCAATCTTCTAATTATATCTGAATCACATTTTGATCAAGGTCCAACATTTGGACTAAGAATAGAACACTTCCCTATGAGGGGAGTCAGTAAAACCCATACCAGTTTCATCACTCCCTCAGAATGGAATCGTCATGGTTAGACAATCGTTTATGATCACATCACCCTCATGTATTCCTAGCGCTTGTACATACATACTAGAAGATCTAGAATAAAACTAAAGTTTATGATCTCTTTTAGATTGTCTCAGTCAGCTTTTTTACCATTAAATTTCTCATTCGATCATTGGGAATCAGTATCGATCATATACTTTTCAAAAGCATATATCATACCTAGGTGTTGATCATATACTTTCCAAATGCATATATCAAACCTACAAATTTAGTCAAGCTTCCAAAATGAGAATACCGTGCACGGAATTTGATTCTTCCCAATATCTCATGAGTGAGATAATTTCTTCTGGTTCAATAAATGAACCTTTATGATCCCTTTGAGAGATCATATTACTCATATGCCCTTGCATGCACACCAGAACGCCGGTGTATAGAACCTTGGTTATGTCATCAACCTATTAGTCTGCCAAATGTACATACTCAGACATATAGTAACACATCTGTCTCCTGTCCGAGGATGTGTGCCTATATCCTGACAGTATATGACATAGGTCTTTGGTTATCTCTATCTTGGTATGTCAACTCTTTGACTTAACTTATCTAACACCTCTAAATCTCTATTCCTATGCAGAGGTCCTACATCAAGAGGTCGGTTAAATCTCATCCTTTAAAGAAAGGATTGCCATCTCCTTCTCCGGTTGAAGATCATCTCTTAATAATCATTTGACGGTGCTTAATGAGTCCTCAGTTTAACTCTTTATATATTCATCCAAGCACCAGCCTCTATGATTCAATAATTGAATCAACAGATGTATGATCATTAAGATGGACATGGTACATAACCCTAATTGTACTAAGGGACCTATTGTACAAATTAATTATTCTTCATTTCAGATCAGGTAATGACATTTGCAATAACATTTATTGTATAATGGCTCATCGTAGGCTTGCATGTCCAATACAAGGCCCTACATGGTCAGAACTATGTGTCAATGGAAGCATCTTGATATCTGAATTGTCATCTGACACACAACCATTCATAGTCAACGGCGAGTTGCTAAAGCCATATCTAGAGCATGACACATTCCTAGCCATTGTCGATTCCATCTAAGTGGCATTCATGAAGAACGTTCAGCAACGACAGTGGAGCTGGACAATGCCTCCCAAAACATTTTGATTGATTTTCTTCTTTTATTCTTTTTCTTATTTTCATTTCTATTTTTCAATTCTTTCAGTTTTCCATATCATTTATACCATTCATCTATGCTATACTTAGGATATGCTTCATCCTAAGTATAGGGGGGTTGAGTGTATTTGAGTTATTCGTTTTTCTCACTTGTCCTCTAATTTGTTCATATTTTCTCTATACTTAGGATATTTTACCCTAAATAAAGGGGGGACAAGCTGAGCCATTGATTTCATAAATTCTGATCCTCGATCATCTATATTTTGTATACATTCTTATATACTTAGGATTAGTTGACTTCTCATTCTTTAGTCATTGTAGTTTATATTTTCCTATACTTAGCATGAGTTATGTCTTCCTTTTTCTGACCTATGAGGACACAACTCAAGCCAAGTATATGGGGCCCTATATACGTTGTATATACATTATCCATCACTCGTACTTTCATAATTTTCAATAATATGGCTAATATAATGGGGTAAGGTATATGATTAATCAACTAAAAAAATACATCTATATAAAATTGTATAATTTTTTTCAAAACCCAATGTATATAAGAATTAATAAATTTGTTTAAAACTACTTTGCAAAATAATTTGAAATATGGTTGGAAAATATCTTGAAAATCTTTTGAAAAACTTTTTGAAAAATGTTTTCAAACCTTTCTAAAAATATTTTGTAAATTCTTGCAAAATTTTATTCATGTGTTTGAATAAAATATTTGAAAATTCAGTTTGCAAATGATTTGGAAAATAATTGTAAAAATACATTGAAAAAACTATACATACAATTTGAAAAATCATTGCAAAATGATTTTCAAATTTTGTAAATGTTTGTAAAATGTTTGCCAAAGTTATTTGCAAAATAAAAGTTTTCAAAATAGTTATGAAAATGCTTTCAAAGTGTTTTGAGAACCTTGCATATAATCTAACAAAATCCTTGATACACACACACACAGACAGATAACCATTATGTATAAACCTATGAATATAATAGATAACACTTAACTTGTACAAACTCTGAGTGTAAAAATCCACCCACTTCTTGTAAATAAGAATACACTCCTGTGTAAATATTTGTATATACTTATTTCACTAACACATATCAAAAATCGCTAAAAATTTGCAAAATATTTCCATATTACATAAAAATTGGTAAAACCTTTTTCAAAAATCTAAGTAAAATTCGGAATTACAATACAATTGAACTAATCTAAGTAAAATTCAAAGATCAGAGCTTAGTTGAACCTTAATCCACTTAATTATAGGAACCTTATAGAAACTAGAAGTGAGGCTATTTAGGTATGCTAGACTTAATTCTTTGAGACTGCAAGACTTGGTTCATATGACATCTTGACTACCTAAGTAGAATATTTCGAGACGTACACATGACTCTTGTCAATAATTACCTAACTTGAACATCTTCACCTTACACTTCGCTCAACTTAGTTGAAGTGGTAGAGGGTTGTCGGCATGAGACACAAGTAAATGGAAACATAAAAAGTCACAATCTGTGCCATTATACCCCAACCTGATCTAGTAACGAAGAGGTCCAAAGATAGAATGTTGTGGTTTTCAATAAAGCTTCAAAAGAGGGATAGTCTATTGGCTCAAGAGGAAAAAATTTCTATGTAAATGCTATTGTAAATAGTATTCCAAAAAATACAAAATTCAAAAATTCAAAAAAATAGACGGGAACAAATCAAAGAAAATTAATTTTCCATTGGAGTATGTAGTCAATAAGCAAGCTTGTGCTTCAAGCCAAAGATACATGTGAGCCTACATCCGGATGACTTGACTACACTGGTCAAGCATCCTAGGATAGATAGCAACACTGGCTATCATCCATTCTCATCTCCACCTCTTATTGAGTCTGTTGCACTTGAACTTAGAAGGGAATACCTCCCTACTCGAGGAAAGAGTTGTTGTATTGTGGAATTGGGATCACCATGTTGGAGAAGACTGACTCTTTATTTCTTCAGTTGAGAGGAGATACATATCACTTACACTATTCAAGTCTGTTTCATAGTTATAAGGGTTTGCATAAGTAGACTTGTTATGACCCAGCTTTTGAGGAGATTTGAGTAGAGTTTTGTGGATCTAAGAGGCTATTGAGTTTTAAGTCTGGTTCCCAATAAGATTTCGATTATACTAAAAATCCAATTATATGACTAAGCTCCAAACTTTGATTTTATGAAGAGAAGTTTAAAAGTTGAAATTATTCCAAGTTCTTTCCTTTCCTTTTCTTTATTTTATTTTTGATGCACTCATTATCATAGGTGTTTGCTAAGGATTAGCAGAGGCAAGTATAGGGGGGGTGATGAATCTCCATTTCATCACCTTTATTCTTTCATTTTGACCTTAAATCCCTAGTTAAATGCTTGAAATAACATTAATTTGTACAAAATAATACTAAATTATTGATCCATAAATATTGTGTAATTACATATATTTAATATCAAAAAAAGAAGAAAAGAAGAAAAGAAAAAGAATGAAGAGTCAAAGACACTGAGTGACCCTAGACCTCAAGACTAGGTCATCATGATGACTTGGTCGAGAAGGAATAAAGTAAGGGGAGATAAGGCAGAGAAATTGTACAAAAAATAACACAAAAACCCTATTTTTTTCAATAATGAGCCTTTTGGGACCTATTTTACGTTCTAAGTTTTACACCTCAAAAAATAAAACTTTGAACATGAAAGTTCTAAATACAAAGAAAAATACAAAATTGAATTCATTGAAAAATAATACACAATGCACCCGAGACACTCAGAACAAAAATCTATAAAGAAAACTTCCAAGACCAAAAATCTCCTCCATACATACTCAAAACTCACCAAACTCACCTTTGTTTTTCATAAAATTTATTTATCTGTTTAATGAATGTGGTTTCATTAATTTAGAGTTGAGATGCAGGAGTTGGCTTTTAGGCCCCTATTGTACTTTATACATGTGCAGAATATTCATTATATTTATTCTTTGTGTTTTTAGCTTCTTTATAGTTTTATACACTTGTAAATGTTATTTGAAATAAATGTAAATGATAAAAATAAAAGAAAACCATTAATAATTCATTAAAATAAATAATGCAATAAAATATATAGGTAAACTATACTTATATAACATATGTATCTATTTATTTAAGTTAATAAATATAATCATAGAAATAAACCGAAAATGTAAATATGTAATTAAATAAGTAAAAAATTAATGAAATGTGTAAATACAATAATAAAATATACAATACAAAATAAAAATAAAATGTACTCAATACATGTATATTTGCATATGTATATACATGTAAATATTAACATCGAATAAATGTTCATGTAAAAATTAATAAAATTAGCCATAAAATCCTACATATATCTATAAATATTTTCATGTTTTAACCTAAAATAAGTGAATAATTTATTGATTTTAAATGAATTAATAAAGGAATTAACCCCCTAATTTTCTGGTTGGTCCATGTGGACCAATCAGAATGCGTCTTTTGTTGACCAGAGGGGTCAACTGTAATACCTTCAGCCCCTGTCCATGTCAAACTCGTGACCCCCTGACTTTGCCCCATTTTTCACAACTCCCTCATGACTCCATTTCTCTCGAGCTCATCACCCTTCTACACCTCCATGTCCCCTCTCCATCATCCTACGAATATAATCCACCAACTCCATATTCGTGTTTTAACATACCCTAGAAATCCACTCCTTTCCTTATCTATAAAGAACCAACTCCGCCCCCTTTTGACTTTTTGATCTTATTTTCTTCCTAGTATCCTCAATAGGAAACATCTAGGTTGACCGTCTTGGTGGCAGCAAGCGATCCCTAGTCTTGTCAGCGAGGATAAGGGAGAGATTGTGGTGATCTGGATGTCGTTGAATCTTGCTCCGACGATGTCCTTTTGCCCCCTTCCCTGTAGGTATGAGCTGCTCTTTCTCTGTATTTATCAGTTTCTTTTCATTCTTGTAGCATAATTTAGGTTTCAATTCGTAGGGTAACTTAATTTGGTAATTCTTTGATTGCTGGAACATTGTGCTCCAATTCTAATTCCCAGTGATCCGCTCTATTTCCACGTGCCATTTCACCTCCTTTCAATCCTTTTCATTTTCTCCATCATTTCCCCTTGTTCACCTCATTGATTCTACATGAGTCAAGGTTGGTCGAGCTCCTCCCCTCCTTTTCATCGGAGCTCCATCACCTCATTGTTTCCTTTTGCATCCAGCTTTAGGAGAGGGTCGAGAGAGACCCTCTCATCCTCACCGATAATTTTTGTGCAGGAACCCGGTCATAGTAAATCCTGGAGCACCACATTGAGGTTCAACTAGCAGCTCCAAGAAAGTAAATCTCAAGCCCCCTCCTATGGGTCCTGAAACTTTTTAAAACACCCTGTAGTTGTGTAGAGGTCCTATGATGCAATTGGGACTATCAGCGAGGCATTTGGTGGCTAGCATAATGAGTTCTGATCGATCGAAGGTTGAGGAAGAAGACCATTTTCATCGTTCTTCCATTGAGCCCCTGAGCTGTCGAATTGAAAAGCACCTCCACATCATTTCACAACCGTCGGATCATCAAGTGAATTGAAGCCCATGTCTGTCGCCCGATCTGGCCATGTGGAGCCAGCTCCACCCTCCGATACGTCGTAGTGGGTAAATATATTAGTAATCCTGACGCCTTTTGGTATTTGCAAATTTTTCCCTTAAAAATTATGTTAACTTTAAAAAGGTTTGTATAATTTGCAAGGACCCCCCCCCCCACTTATTTCAATTTGCATTAAGGTCTACGCCAGATCACCTCAAGTAGTCCATCACGTGAGGCAAGCAAACTACAAGGGAGTCCTCCCAACTTCCTTTATTTAAATTTAATACTTAAAGTTTGTAAATCAGTGTTAAACTTTTGAGTTATTTGTACAGAAACCCTCAAACTTTATTTTTATTGCAATTATAACCCTACCAAATTGTACATTATTTTGTTGTCTTTTTATTTTTATTAAAACAACTCATGTGCTTGATATGTATTGAAAAAATCATAGTAAGTGCCTAAATTATGATTGTTCATGCCGTGATTTTTATTAAGCGTTTACTTATATTTTTCATTTATTAAAATTATATTAGGATCTCTTTAATCCCTATTTATATATAAAAATACGAAAAATTAGAAAAATACTTTAAAAATTCCAAAAAAGTCTATAGTATATATTGCTCTATATTGTAACTCCAGACCAGAAATTACAATAAAATATAAAAATAAAACACTAAAAATTGTAAAACCCATAAAACCATAAAAATAACAAATTTCTTTTAAAATTCAAAAATATGTGTTTCTATTTCCGATTGTTACTTATATAATATAATATATATTAAAGTAAGTTTTGGGCAACTTTGAACTTTTATGTTATTTTTAAAACCGTAAAACATTCAGCCTACTAATATTTCTCCTGGTTTAACATATTTTGGACTTTAAAAATACCTAAAAATTAGCAAAAAATTACTAAGAATTCACTGAAACATATAAAAATATCAAAAGCACAAAATATTTTACTTGTAAATTTTGATTATTTATAAGTATATATAAAAATATTGTACCCTATTTATACTATATATATCTTATTATAGTTATATATTAGTTATTATTTTTATTTATTATAACCTTATATATATTTAAAACCTTAAAAAATAAAAAAAGATTGTTCATGTATATATTTACATATATTTATTATATATTTAATATATATCCTATATATTACATATAATATACCTAATAATACTAATATTACTACATATAGATATATAAGTATATACTATATCTTTAAAAAAGAAGCTAAAAATCAGAAAAATATAAAAAAAATAATTTTAAAATTAAATTTAAAAACAAAAAATATAAAACATTAAAAATAAAATTAAATATAATAAAAAATGCACAAAAGCTAAAAAATACACATCAATTTTTATTAGTTAATAATAACTAACGTATCTCCATATCTCTCAGTGGTTCAACCACTATACGTGTTGTCTATACACATCTTTATGTAGGGTATAATAAATTTGACCCCACATTTTCTCTATTGTTTTATCTATATTGTGAGTTGATTGTTGTCTTAGTTGATTGCTTAGATACTGAGAGCTGAGAGGCATCGATACATTGATTTCCCAATCCTACTTGTCAGATACTGCATGACCTCCAAGATCAGACACTATAGTCCATGATCTTTCAATTAAACTATAGGATTTTGGGGCTTCTCACCTTACCTCATCTATAGGCCCTCCACGGGCTCGATCTCTCTATTCTCCTTCTCCTCCTCCTTTTCCTCCTTTGTTCTCTCTATCTCTCCTCATGTCGTTCAACATATCTTGGAAGTCGACCTCGGAAAGATCCTGATCAAAGAGCAGTTGCTGAATGGATTGAATGGAAGCAAGCAACTATGCGTTCACTGCATTCCCATATGCTTGTCCCTTATTTGGTTGTTGTGGTCCCTTCCCTTGAGGAGCCATCTCTGAATCAGACTCAGATGAATTGATCTGCACGGGTCCAGGTTCGATTCTACACAGAAAGATGCTTCCCGTTCAGACTGATTATTGTTGGCAGCAAATGAAAAGATGGATATGGAATTCAGGTCAATTCCAAACATTTGTGAATGGAGCATTTGATATGAACTGAAATCGATACCCATCCACAATGGGGAATGGTGAGACAAGAGCGATCTCTATTTATTAGAAATAAGGACAAAGTCGAGGATCTAGATATTGGTTTACAAAGTCTGAACTGGGTTCTGGGGAATCGTCATGAATTATTGAAGATATCGAATTTATGGGATCGATGTAGGTGTCAGTGGGGACCTGACTAAACCATCCATGAGTCGACATCTCGAGAGAAATGGAGAAGATGAGTAAATGGGGTACGATGACAAACAATGAGATGAAGTGAAGAGGGGAATAGAAGAAGGCTTAAAATTAGTAGGTCAAGAAGAAATGAAAACACATGAAAAGAAAAAGGTCGCAAGTGTGCTTGTGCTCGATATTTGACATAAAATATGATTCAAACCAACTCCAAGCAATGGATTCACCGATTCATACAATGTGAAGCTGTACGAGTTCAGTTATTTTTATCTTTTCAATTTTATTTTATTTTGCTGGCAATCTTTTAGCAAGTCCTTAGAGGCTAGCCCTATAGGAAAGTGAATACTGTCAAAAGAATATCCCATCTTTCTATTTTCTTTGTAATACATAGCATGTACTTTTTAAGAGAATCCTTGATACTAGGTATGCATCCACTGCTCAGCCAAAGAATAGAAGAGGAAGCCAATAGGCGAAACCAATACTTCCCCGTAGCGGGGTTACTCGGACGCATAACAATGAGATAGACACCCCCTTAAGGGATGGCCTAGGATCAATACTTCAGACTAAGTATGCATGCAGACAAAGCCCTACTCGCCCACGTACGATAGAAGCGCCAATACTTCATGAATCCAGTCAATAACAAGGTAGAACCCATGGTAGGTTTTTGGCTCTATTTTCCTAGGGTTGTGCCTCTCTCAGTCTGTGGATGGTGCCTGAAAACAATGTGAGCTTTATTAACATAAATTAATGAATGTCTATTACAAATAGTAATTTTGGCAATAGTTTATTAAACAAGACCCTTATTTTAATTTTTGAATTTTAACTTTTTTGAGTATTTTCCAAAATACTATGACTAACGATTTTTTTGGATTTTCTTTGTAACTTAAGTGTTACAAAACTAAGGGAGATGGCAAAAAAGCCATGCAAGTTGATACTAGGATGGAAATCTCACCCTTGTATCTAATGATGCATGCTATGATATAAGACTTACAATGCTTCCCAGCTCTCTCCATGCGGGATGAAAGACAGAAATTTTAAATTTATACTACATGCGGTATGCAAGTCGTTGAAATTACCTAAGCAGAAATTACATTTATCATGAAGAAATAGATTAAGTTTGATCTATGTCCAAACATAGAACTATAGGTACATGCATATATTAGGTGTTTGGACCTAAAATTATTTGATCAAGTAGTTCCTACAAATCTAAAGGCTCATTCACATAAAATAATAAAATTAAGGTGGAAAACACAAAATGAGGGAAACAAATACAAACAAGTGGAAAATAGGAAGACACAGTGCAGAAGTCGAGAAAAAAAGGAAAAATCATGCAGGCCCCCAGGTGAACAAACACATGGTATAATAGGCCTGCAAGTCTGAATGTCCATGTGTCCAAGGCCTATGTTAATTACAATAATTTAAATGGTCTCTCTTTCTCACAAATCAAAATAAAAATTCTACACTAAGCTACTGTGCTCCTTGGTCCCTTGGTCTTCTTCCCTGCTCTCACTTACAAGCTAAGTAAAGAAAGCTAGTATATGCCAGGCTTGGCTGCCTCGATCTCCTAGAAGATCGTTCTCATGTGGTGCGCTCTCGTAGAAAAGTCAACGAAGAGATGATTAGCATAGATAGATAATTATTTGTAACAATAAATGAAAGAAAAGAAAATAAAATAACTATATATGCACAAAACTCATATCTTGTGTTTCCTCCTTGGCAATGATGCCATTTGATTAGAGTGATTGTTGAGGACCGTAACACCTGATCTTAGAAGGCATGTAGTGTCTGACACGTCAAATCAGGCAATCATTGTATCGACCGCTCTCACGGTACAAGATCTTAAACAACCAACTTATCAATAATCAACCCACAATATAGATAAAATAATGAATAAGAGATGGGGTTAAATTTATTATATCCTAAATATAAATATGTATAACCCACAAGTGTAGGGGTCGAACCACCGGAAGCGAACTGGATAGGTTAACTAATATTAATTAATAAAAATCAACAATAATTGTCTTTGTACTTTTTGGATTTTTTATTTTTATGGTTTTTTAATTATATTGATTTTTATGTGTTTTTAATGATTTTTATTTTTATATTTTTACACTTTTATTTTTGTTTCTTTGTAATTTTGTAAATTTTTAGTTTCTTTTTTATTTTTAAGGATATAATATATATTTATATATTTATATATAATATTATTAGATATTAGAGTCATATATGTTTTATATAGGACATGTAATATATATATATATCAGTATATATATAAATAATGCTTTTTAATTTTTTCAGATGTTTTAAATATATATGATATATTTCAAGGTAATAATAATAATAAATATAATTTATGTAATATATATATAGTGTATATAGGGTTCTACATTTTTAAATATAGATATATATTCAAATTCAGATAATAAATTATTTTATGATTTTTCATATTTTCTCTATTTTTTTGATTTGTTATGGACTTTTGAATATTTTGATGTATTAAATATATCAAAACAATGAGTAGAATATATAGGCCAAATTTTTTTGGGTATTAAAAATATATAATAATATCAAAATTTCCCAAAACTATTTTTAATATCAATATAAATAAAATTATACAATAGAAAACTATATTTTAGGAATTTTATAGATTTTTTATTGATTTTTGTAGGGTTTTAGATTTTTGTAATTTTTAATATTTTATTTTTATTTTTTTATGATTTTTTATATGGACTTATAATATGTAGTAATATGTACACTCTAATGTTTTGTAATTTTTGAAAGAGGTTTCATATTTTTTGTATTTTTCTCTACAAATAGGGATAAATAACTCCTATTCTAATTTTAATAAATGGAATAACACTATAAAATGCTAAATAAAAATGTATACATGAAATAATATCATGCATAAAAATAATTTTTTTCATAATTTTTGAAGTATTGGAGGTGTTTAAGAAAAATAAAAAGATACAAATAAAATAAACAGTCTGGTAGGGTTAGATTTGCAATTAAAAATAAATATAAGGGTATGCATGAAAATAACCCAAAAAGTTTACATGTATTTCAAATTTATATAACAAACAGAAATAAACAAAATTTGTGATGGCTTTAGAGAAATTTTACAGTGCCTCACGTGATGCAACACGTGAGGTGCGAGCACATGATTGTAATATGCAAGAAGTTGGGGTGTCCTATTACAATGTACATAGGTTTTTAAACATGCATAATTATTTATAGTATCGAACTATAAGTACAAAAAGGGTGCAGGGATACTTATGACTTTATCCCTTAAAGGAGCGATCAGGTGCCTTTCCTTGCACCACGTAGACAATCGTGCGACGGGGAAGGATGTCATTTCGTTGTGAGTTCAATGGCCCAGATTAGAGATGGTCCATGACTTGTATTGGATGTCCCTCAAGGTGTCTGGAAGAACACCTCCAGAACAAGGCTTTGTAGAACTTTTATTTGTTTGTTCTCCTCGTTTCGACCGCCAATCACCTCGTAGACGGATGCTATGGCTTCTTGAGACGTCGTCGCTACTGTATATGATGTCAAATTGGTCCAAGCCCCATAGAAAGGGCTCTGGAGCTTCGAATTCCATAGAGCTCTAATATGACTTTCGATCCTTGTGCTAGGTGGTTACTGGCTCCTAGTCCTGCAAAAAACAAGAGAGGAGTATGAGAGGGTCTCTCTCAATCCTCGAATGAATCTGGAAACATAGATGGATGAAGGAATGGGTCAGCTTCGACAATGGGTAGAGGAGTGATCTTGGTGGCTTGGATTCATGCAGAATCAAAGTGGAAAAGATGTGAGTTTTATGGAGAAATTGAGGAGGAATGAAGGTGAGGTGATAGCGGGTTGAAACACAAGATGAATAAAAGTGAAATTGAGCGGGGAGAAGAAGCTCTAGTAGACTTAAATCTAAAATTACTGGAACTAAGTACCTGATTGGTGAAGTTAAACATTACTCTATGTTACAAGAAGGAAATGCAATGGAAATAACTTAAAACTAACATTTGTACCTGACCTGGAAGTTAAGGAGCAAGAAGCTCGCTAGAGCTGCTCTTTTGTGAATTGGATCGCCACCTCCTCACTCTTATCCTCGCCAACAAGATTGGGGAGTCCAAGATTTCTCCAAGAATTCGACCAGATGGATCCTTATGTGGTTACCAATATGGAAGAGTGATCAAAAGGGACAGGGAGTCAACCGACCTTATTTATAGACAGGATGAGGGATAAAATGCCGAAGAGGGTTGTGTGGAAGAGGAATGGAGTTGATGAGAGCTAGGTGGCCAACGTGGAGTATGGGTGATGAGTCTGCAGGATGGAGGGAGGCTTGAGGAAGAAGGTGGAATGGAGGACGGTAAAAAATGGAGAAAATCAGAGTCTCATGACTCTAACAAGAAGGGGGCACGAGAATGAACAGTTGACCAGTCCGGTCAATAAAAGTCGGGCTCTTGTTGGTCCACCTAGACCAACCATAGAGTTCTAGGAATTAAATCCATTATAAAATTGATTATAAATAGGTATTTATTTTATCAATTTTAGGTTAAAATATGAAAAATTCTTATTATTATATGTACTTTTTTATTATGATTTTTACTTATTTTTATAAATTAATTTAATAGATGTTAATATTTACATGTATATGCATATGTATATATATATATATATATATTTGATGTATTTTTATTTTTTTATGTACTATATTTTATTTTTTTATACATGTATTTTATATTTATAATTTAATTACATATTCGTATATTTCTATTACATTTTTCTGATTTACTTTTGTACTTAAATATATGTAGGAAAAATAGGGTTGCCCCCTAGGAGTAGCCAACATGGCTGCCCCCACCCCATTTTACGTAATTTTTTTATTTTTTTTTGAAAAATATCACCATGTATATTCATCCCTATATCCCTCCTACATGTCATTCTAATTTCATCAGAAATAGAGACTTATATGCCCTCCATCTAGAACAGGTAATTTTAACGGTCTTAGAACTGCTGTAATCATACCTGTTCTAGATGGAGGGCATATGAGTCTCTATTTCTGACGAAATTCGAACGATAGGAGCGATATAGGTATGAATATACATAGTGATATTTTTCAAAAAAAATGACAAAAAATGGGACGAGGGTAGCCATGTTGGCTGCTCTCAGGGGCTGCCCCATACAACCCAAATATATATGTGTGTGTGTGTGTGTGTGTGTGTGTGTGTTGTGTGCGTGCGTGCGTGGGTGCGTGCGTGCGTGCGTGCGTGCGTGTGTGTGTGTATTTTATAGTTATAGTTTAACTATATATCTAATGGGTTTATTTTATTTAATGAGTTCTAAATGGTTTTAATTTTATGTTTATATTTTTAATATATTGTTAATAATATTTTAAAGTTTATAAAAATAAAAAGAATAAAAATATAACCAATTCCCCATTATTTATATACACGTACATAGCACTATGGGGGCCCAAAAGCTGACTTTTGTATCTTAACTTAAAATGACATGAATCCACCTTAATTAAATATATAATTTAATTTTATGACCAATAAAGGTGAGTTTTATTAACTTTGGATCTTATGGAGAAGATGCGGTTCTGAGAAATTTTCTTTACTACTTTTTATTTTGTGTGTCCCCAACATGCTGCACATTATTTTTGAGTGAAATAAATTTTGTATTTTTCTTTGTATTTTTGTATACAATACTCATGTTGAGGGTTTTGTTATTTGAGGTATAAAAATAGAAAAATAAAAATTATATCCCAAAATACTATCTATGGAGTAAAAGAATTAGAGTTTCTTAATGTATTTTGTACCGTTTGTCTACCATATCTCGTCCCACTTTATTACTTGTCGACCAAGTCATCATGATAACTAGATCTCGAGTCTAGGGTTACTCAGTGACTTTGACACTTCATTTCTTTTTCTTTCCTCTCTTTTATTCTTTTATTTGGAATTAAATACACGAATTTGTTCAATATTTATATGTCTATAAATGAATGTTATTTTGTATGAATTAATGTTATTTACATACATTTAGCTATGGATTAAAGATCAAAATGAAAGAATAAAGGTGATGAAATGGAGACTCATCAACAGGTCGAGGCATTTCAAGGCTCCATCTAAAGAAACTTCAACCCCCTGCACTTAAGTATAGGTCATTCGAGCTCTAGGCCTCGATCAGTGACGTCTGGTCCATTTTGATGAACCTTGCAGCTGCGAAAACCTTCTAGATCTATTTCGTGATCTCTAGGAGCACCTAAGGATGTCGGAGACGAGCTAGAGCTTAGATTGATGCTTGCCAGGGAGAAGTTCTTTGGTTATTCTTCTGTAACAGCTTATGACCGTTGTATCAAGAACGAATCCCAAGAGTAGTAGGAGCCATACGATGAAACCGATCGTAACCATCATATCAAGCGTCTGGATCTTTATCCAGGCCTTCTATCATCGAAGCACCATCCCTCGTTGTCAGCATGCCACATGGATAAGTGAAGAGATTCAAATCGTCCACCAGCGCGCGTGTATGGGTATTATGCACTTCACCCTCCCCCTACCTTTTTGTTTAATATTTAGTATCGAAACTTTCATTTGTAATTGTAATATTTATGTAATATTTGCACTTTAGACCTGAAGATTTACTTATATTGCACTCTAGTCCAACTTCATGTCAGCTCACATACCTGTACGTGTGAGTTAGAAGTCATTTTCCTGGACCCCCTCCAGGTTTGTGTATTATTATATGGTCCTAGAATTTTGAATATCAGTACAAAATTTTTTGGAGAAATTCCATACTTGAACATGTGGTTTATCTTATTTTCATTTATACCCCTACTAGGTGTATATTGTATTTTAATTTGTGAATATTACATGTATGCCCCTAGTCTTTGCAAATGAGCTATTAAATGCTCTATAATTTTTTTTATAAATTGTAAATAGGTCCATGTATTATTGATTTATGTTTGTACTCACATTTTAGTTATTAAAAGTACCATATTACATCCAAAAATTATAGGAAAATTATATTAAGTGCTTGAGAATATTATTTTATCACATATATTTTTCACAAGGGCATTATTATAAAATCCAAAAAACATTGCATTTTCTAATATTTAGCATTTAAAATCCTTAAAAATTATAAAAATATTTTAAAAAATTCCATCTATACTTTTTTTGTTCTATTCCATCTTCTTTCCAAGTATATTTTTCTAGTATTATGTAAAAATCCTAAAATTGAAAAACCCTAAAAACTTTAAAAATTTCAAAAAGTGTAGAAAAATCCAAAATTATAGTTTTTTCCCTGGATTTTCTTTAATATATTTTTGATAATAAAATTACTCTAGGGTTAATTTGACATTGATATACGTATTTATTAAACCAATAAAACAAGGTCACTGATTTTTCATATTACATGTTTTAGTTTATTTTAAATATAAAAATAAAAAATTATAAAAACTAACTAAAAAGAAAAAAATATAGAGAAAAAATTTTAAATGAAAAAAATAAAATTTTTTGTTAATTTTGGTTTCGTTTGCTGTATTTTAAAAATCCAAAACATCTCCTCTCTATTTCATTTCTATATATTATATTGTTACCTACATTACTTTGTTTTTCTATTTCTAAAAAATAAAACTTGCAAACTAATTTTAAAAATTTAAAAAACATAAAATTATATACATAACCACATAAAAATTGCAAAATGAAAAGATATAAAATACCAAAAAATATAAAAATGTTGTTAAGGAATTATTTTTTTATCCTCTCGTCCAGTTGTCTTTGTGGTCCGACCTCTATATACTTTGCCTATACACATTCTCGTAGATTTATAATAAACTTTAGCTGACATTCGCATTGATTGCTTATATATATGGGTTGATTGTTGCTGAGAAGATTGGTTCATGTATTACGTGTCGTGCGAATGGTTGATATAGCGACTATCGGATCTGACTTGTCGAACGACACATTCCCTCCAAGACCGTACCTTAGAACATACAGTTCAATCTCTCTCAATAGACGATCGAGGTTGAATCTTAATTTAGTCCCATTTCCAAATCATTCTAGCAAGGTATGGGTTGCAACAACCTCGAGCCCAAGCTCATGAGACGGCCCAGGTGAGGCCTCTAAGTAGCTCGACGCTCACCTAGCCTGAAAGGGGAGTTAATGCCCAACAAGAATGAGGGTTTGGCCCTTTTCGGTAGTCCACTTGGTTGGGTCCCAAGCTGGCCATGCATGCACACCCTATCCCTCCTTTCCTTCCTTCTCCCTCCCCAAGCACACCCTCCCTTCCTCCACCCATTATTGCACATGTGCCCTAGTATTGTTGATCCCTACCCCCATCTTCCTCCCTCACCGTCCACCTATACGGATCGCGGGTGGCGTACAATCCCTGTTCCTGCCTCCCTCCCTTCATCTTCCTTCCCACCTCTCTCTGCTGTTGCACGTGCCCTAGGACCTCCCCCACCCCCCTCTACGGCTCACAAACCATCCACCTCCTTGGCTCGAGCACCTTCCCTCCCAGTCCCACCCTCCATCCTCAGCAACAATCCTCTCGCACTGCACAATGCACACCATGCCGGTAGAACCAAGAGGCCATTGTTACCTCTCTCCACTCCCCCCCCCGTCTGCAGATCGCCACTCCGCCATCTCCGCCCTCCATGGCTACACACAACACCACAGTCATTGCTCCATCTTCACTAAATATGTGCAACTAAAGCTAAATTAGGAATCCTTTTGGAATAAATAGTAAGAAGTTAACTAAGAATTTAATTATTTGAAAACAATAAAATAAAAACAATTTTAAAAAATGGTGGCCGGGCCCGGCCCAAGCCCAACCCAAGTACTCGCAGGTCTAGCTTGGGCTGGATTGGTCACAGAAACCCGGGCTTGAGCCCAAGCCCTCATCCCTAATTACAGCAACATGCCCGCCCTTATGTCATCTTCTAATTATAACCAAGTCAACTTCTCATGTTCACATGTCTATATGAATTCACATATTTTTTTCTGGAGAAAAATAGAGAAATTGCTATCTCCGGGAAAAAAAATCAAAGCTTAAGAGCTGCGTTGGAGAATAGCCAGAGATAAGAAACATACCATCACCTCTGTCAGTTTCCAATCCAGAGAAATCCAAGACCTTATATACCTCAATCGCGTTGATTAGAGGAGGCAAGGTCGACCCACCGGTCTGGATGATTTTAACGTCGATACTGTCATAGCTTTCAGGGCGAGGGGACGATTCCGTGGTAGTTTTCAAGTAGAGGGGATTGACATTTGAGCGCCATTGTTTACCATTTATGTAGATGTCGAATATTCGGGATTGACTTGTATTGAGAAGCCGGAGTTCTGCAAAGTGCAAAGCTATGAAAAATTTATTGGGCCTTGGAATCCTCGTGTCCGTTGGCGACTCCCAAATAAACTCCATGAATGATGCTGAAATTGGATAGGAGGCCGTCCTCATGACTTCGGATGGCGGCTGATAGGCCGCTTCTGTTGCTGTCACCGTTGTAGCGCTAATCGTTCTCCATTCAGGCAACGTAAAAGGTCTCCAAATGCGGTCGTTGACATCGTATGGATACCTGAAATCGTGTCAGACACATATACCATGAAGATGTCCAAAACAAAACAAAAAAACAAAATGAGAACATCAATATCTTCGTAAATGTAGTACATGACATTGTTCTAGTTGATGTGGAAATAGTGATGGAGAACTATAGAACTGGATCATGTGCAATTGAAGGCTGAGTGTTGTGTTCCAAACAGTGATCCATCAGACCAACGATCAGAACACGCACTTAAGACAGTTGCCCGACCAAAATCCAATTATATGAGTAGTTTTAACAAGCTATACGTTGTACCTGTAGTCTGTTTCGCCGCCGGTATCTCCCATGTAAAAGGTTCGAAATGCTTGCAGTGAGTTGAGAACTTGGTAGAAGTCATTTGAAAGAGGCCTGACCTCAATAGCCGATATGAAAGGCGTCCCTTGATCTGTATTTACTAGGCATAAAGACAAGAAATCCATCGTGGCAACGGCCACAACCTCGTGGGCAAAGTAATCCGATGCATTGGTAATGCTTACTTCAGTCCAGAAATTGACCCCGAGGTGTAGATCGAACTTAGACTTTTGATTTTGGCCGTCATAGTTCCCATACAAAAACTCGGCTCTCACGAAATACTTACCACCTTCTACGACGGGTTTCAACGTGTAGCAATTTCTACTTCCGTTTGGGAAACTCCTCAGGTCATAAGATTCTTGGCGATAGCCTAGAGATTGGTACTCTGGCAAGACTTCATGGATCGTGCCCGTCTCTATGTACTGGAAATCTGAACTATATTTTACGCCTCCGTAGTTTTCGTAAGTTTTATTGGCGGGCTTCCCGCAATCGATGTTCAGGACTCCTGTTTAATAAAATACAATCATTGATGAATTCCTCCTCGCTGGAGATGGAGAGGAAACGGAAGCTATATCAATACATACCGGTAGACGACTGTGCTTGGACAATAGTTATGAATGCCGATAATGTTGAGAAGGCTAAAACTAGCAGAAGAAACCTGCAATCATCCTTCATTGCTTCTTGTCCCAATTGTCCGATGGAGAATAGGGATTAATTGATAATGCCCAAGGGGAAGAAGAAGAATCTAGATAAGGACGACGTACTATATCACTAAAGCGACAGTTGGATAGTGAATGATGCTACTTGCGGCAATAATGTGCATAGTCAGACGTTATTAATTATATTTTTTTTGAATCCAGACGTTATTAATTATAAGTAGGTAAAAGGTGATTTAATTAGGATATTATAAGTAGTTAGGGGTGTAGAAATATCTCGAGTCCGATATTTGCTTATATTCGATTAGTTAAAGGTGAGATGAGCTTGAAGAAGAGTAAGTGTGGTGGCTCTCTCGGCTCACAGAAGAGGGAAAGGAAAAGAAGGACAAAGGGCTTCTTTTACACCAGAAGTGGTTGACGTATATAAAATGTTGTAAATATCGTTTCTGCTACAGACGTTGAAAAAGGTGTTTGTGTTTCGACATATAGTAATGTTCGAATATGCAAATGTGGAAGTCGACATTAGCAATAAATAAATGTCGAATTTTGTGTTTTTTTTTATTGTAGTGTGGTGATCAAGGGGAAGATGAAGAATCTATATATTTAGTACGACTTATTGTTTTATTAATGTGCCAGTTGGATTGTGACTTGTAGACGCTTCTTACTGGAATAGCGAGGTCACATGTATATATTGGATTGAAAAAAGGTTTTTTTTCTACCGGGAAAGAGTTGATTTGGGCTTTGGCCTGATAGCGTTTGTTAGAATTAAAGATCAAAATTTCATCCGTCCAAAGTATAGCGTCCAAGGAATCCGAAAGTTCGACCAAGTTTAAGAGTAACTACATGGTAACGAATTCAAAAATTGTGTTACACAGACATCAATGGTAACAAACAAAATCATGATAATCGAACTTGAAAACTAGAATCTCATATCATATTGAAAATTTCTAATTGATGCTACTTCTCGTAACAGAACTGGTCACGCTGACAAGAGAAAGCATGCAATAAAAGATCACACGATCAAAGAGTTACTGAAAACATGCATGAACATCAATGATCAAAGATAATATTAATATCAAATATAGTCCATTCAATTTAAGAGTTCCATTATTACTAACTCTGAATGGGATAATTTTTGTAAACACTAAACTAAGAAATAAAATAACATCTCAAAAGTTCATGTGTGCATTCTGATATCCTCTAAATCTTAACGGGTTGAATCATACCACGTCGAGAATCCTGTTGAGTCTGTAGCCCAATCCCAAGTGCTAAGTCACACATGTTCGTCACCTGAAATTGACAAACATAATTTTTCATGAGCTTAATGCCCAGTATGCATCAGGATCCATGCACGGAGATTTTTTAGGTCTTTTAACTCGTTATATTGCATGTACTTGAGTTTTTATGGATAAAAACCACTACGTGCCTCATTGTTCCCCTACATGTCTAACTTCGATCCCTAACATGTATAATTTAGATTCGTTTATAAACATTAATATACATATGAAATATGCATAAGAATATATGACATACATTTCTTTCATCTTGTGGAGCATATAATTCATATGATTCATAGCAAGTGCGTGGTTCTTTATCATATAAATCACTTTGCATATTAGCCCCCTTATGGTTTACTTTCCATAGACCAATTCTTGTACAACATGTAATGGTCTATTCTGTTATTAAACCATTTCATTTATAACTCATAATTGTTTACCTTTATAACTATTTTTCTTGTATAACTTTCATGTATGTATGTAACAGAACCGATCACGTTGATCGGTGGAAGCATGCATTAAGAGATCTCAAGACAGAACCATTACCGATAACATGCATGGCAATCATTGAGCAGAGATGATATCAATTCCATAAAATTCATTCAAACCAAGAGTTCCATTATTGCAACTCCAATTGGGATATTTTTGCAAAACTACTCTAAAATTTAAAACCACATCTCAATAGTTCCTGTAGGCATATAGATATCCTTTTATCTTTACGAGTGGAATCGTACCATGTTAGGAATCCTGAGTAATCCGTAGCACAATCCAGAATATGCAACCAACCATGTTCTTCACCTGAAATGAATACACATAATTTTGTATGAGCTTAATGTCCAGTATGTATCCGGGTTCCATGCATGAGAATTCTAATGGTCGTTTAATTCGTTATTTCATGCATTAGAGTTTCCATGGAAAAACATCATCCATGCCTAATTATTCCGATGCATGTTTAGTTCGTTCCCTTACATAGGTAATTTACTTCTTTCATAAACATGTGTATACCTATGTAATATGCATAAGAATAAATAACATGCACATCTTTCATCTTGTATGACATATTTCATAAGATTCATAACAAGTACATGTTTCTTTTATCATATAATTCACTTTGCATTTTAACCCCATGACTTTGATGGTCACATTTCTTAACCCAATTCTCGTACGACATGTAATGGTTTTTTCTTTATTAAACCATCTCTTGTATAATATATAATTGTTTATCTTTATTCAAACTATTTTCTTGCAAAATATATACTGATTTATCTTCAATTAAACTATTTTCCTTCTTAACATGTATGGGTTTATCTTTAATTAAACCACTTTTTTCATAACATGTAATGGTTAACCTTTAAAATCATTTTTGATAACTTGTAACGATTTATCTTAATGAATCATTTTCTTACATATTTGTAATGGTTTACCATTATAAATCATTTATTTGATAACTTCCATGTGCTTATCTTTTTATATATTTTCAACCGTTGCCATTTGTGGTTCATGGTATAATATGACAGTGTAGCTACAACTGTAGAGGATTAGCTTTTTTTAGAAGAAAGAGGGTGAGATCCCGAGTTGGGACTCACCGCCAAAAAACTATTCGTTATATTAAAGGATAAAGAGTTACATTACCTTGCGCACCAGAAACGGAAAAGGGAAAGACAACTGCCGATTACATTTTCTGGATAGAACCTCTGACTTTTAAAAATTACATCATTCCTTCCTCCCCATATGGCTCAAAGAACCGCAAATGGTAAAGAACAGTCATCCATCGAGTTAATCTCCACCGACCTTACTGACCTTCAGAATCGACGGAACCAGCATAGAGTATCCATGACAGCCCTACCCCCTTCCAAACCTTTTCCGGTAAAGGGCATGTGAAAAATAGATGCTCTGCATCCTCCGTTTGCTCCCCACATCTACTATCACAATGGGCATCCGGAATGCCAAGAAGCTTGCCCTTCTTGCTTTGTCCCAAATCCTGTCCTTCTGAGGTACCAAAGAAAGACCTTCACTCTATAAGGGATCCTGCTTGTCCAAATAATCTTCAAATCTTGCTTTAATTCTGGATCTAGATCCTCCATTCTCCCTCTGAACAATATGTGTGTTTTCTCACCAAGAATCTTTCCCCCTCCCAAACAAAGTGGATCCCTTCCCTGAGATATGCAATCAGGAGATGGTAGTTCAGACAACATTCTATCCAACTCCTCCCTTCTTCAACCCGAAAGTTCGTATACGAAGAGTGGGACCCACAAACCAGAACCACCAACCTCAGCCGCGGAACACAACCTGTTTGTAGCCAAAGCAAACAGTCTTGGGAACCTATTACAAAGAGCCCCCTCCCTCGTCCAATTATCCTGCAAAGCGAAAAACCTCTCTGGTCCCCAATTTTGGCATAATTCTTGACCTCATTTGTGGTAAAATATCACGTACCCCACTCCAAAGAGAAAACTCGAAACGCACTCTGCCTGCTTCAAGGAGCCGCTGACATCGTAGATGCTATGTAAGAGCTGGATAGCCAATCTATCTGTATTGCCCCCAAATCTTCACCATCCATTTAGCCAGAAGTGCTTTGTTCATACAACTCACATCCTGAATTCCAAGGCTCCCTTCACTTCTCTGTCGTGTTAGCTCCTCCCAGCTTACCAGGTGTATACCTTGTCTTTGCTGTTTTCCGTATGACTAGAAGAATCTTCTCATCATTTCTTATATCGTCTTCCTTACGCCTTCTGGCATCATCCAAGTTGAAAAGAAGAAGATAGGAATCGCCGACAACTCATGCTTTAGCAGAATCAGCTTCCCTCCTTTAAATAAGGCGACTGCCTTCCAACCTGCAAGCCTCTGCTCAAGTCTCCTGAGGACCACATCCCAGTCCGCTTTCCTGAGCATGCCTGCCACCAAAGTAAGCCCAAGATAAGGAATGGGCAGCTTCCCAAGGGGGCATCCATGGTTCCTTGCAACCATATGCCCCTTGCGACGTTGCCCCTTGCGGCATTAAGATAATAGTGTAGGTACAACTGTAGAGGACTTAGTTTTTACCTCTGTGGTTCCTTGCAACCATATACCCCTTGCGGCATTGCCCCTCGGGCTAACATGACCCCTTGCGGTCGTCCAAGTGACTCTTATGAGTTTGTGCTGTAAATCTTGTTTAAGATTATCCACTTTAATCTTTTTCTTAGAAAAACATAAAGATATATTTCTATCCGTAGTAATAGTACTGTATCATACACACTTACATGTATAACTTGTTTGAACATTAAAAAAATCCAGCATTCACAAAATTATAAATATTTCATTGTCACTATTTAATATCATTTGTAAGATAGTTCCTACGTTCATGTCATGATGGAATCATAACTTTTCTTGCTTAAGTTATAAGATGTGAATAGAGATACGTCATACAAGTAATATACAACATTGCACAAATTTGCATTTAATCACTGTCTTAAAATAAATTAGGCATTCTTATCCTAAATTGCATACGGTACTAATGATGATATATGTACATGTCTGAATATTCAGTTTAGGCTTATTATGGTTTACGACGTCACTTCCTGTCGTTTGAAGAGCATGTAGTTTAGTCAATAATTTCTAACATGTTACTAATATAAAAAAAATTATCTTGATTAACATGTTGGCAAGTCTACTCATCTACGATAGATAATAGTAGGGATATGAGCGCAAATTCAAATCAAGATTTAATAATAAGGACATTTGTTGGGAAAAATTTGCACAAAGTATTTGTCAATCTTGACGGTCACTTGCCAATTACGTATAATATTGATTTGGATATTTAATTTATTTTATAACTTTTCAATCTACAATAAATATTTTAAGTATCTCCAATAACTCTCCATGCAATATAAAAGATGGATCGATTTTAATCATAGGTAAAAAAATTATAATATTGCTCGCAGATAATAAAAATTTAACTCTTATAACACTCATCACCTTCAATGAGTAGGTAGATGTGGTATAACTTTCCAGTCATTATTTAGTGTTCAAATCATTCATAAATAATGTCTTTCTGGTTATTGTTCTTTTCAACAGCAAGAGAATTCGCGAAATCGAAATAGATGAACCCAAAGAAAAGAAAATGACACTTGATCATTGAATATTTACTTTATGCAAAATACCTAAAAACCCGTCACATATAATGAAGGTCCTATTTCGGACATGATCATTACTCAAATCAATAATCCTATGCTGATATATATATATATATATATATATATATATTTATATTTAATTATCATAGTTTGGATATAATCATTGTTGTTCGAAATCTTAAACCAATACATACATTTATAGATCCATTTTGGAAGTGATCATTATTCATACAATATCCTATACTAATACATAAAATCAATGGTCCATTCTAGATTGAATCGATGTATGTACGTAATAATCTAGAGTCGATACATACCTTAAGTCTGACGCATAACTCTCCTTGACGTGGTCGTCACCTTCTTCCGGTTACGGATTCATGTTCCCCTCCTTCTCCGATCCCTCATCGTTGTCTCTTACGATGAACAAGGATGCCTGGTAAGATCTCTCTCTCTCCCTCTCCTCTCTCAAATTGCTAAGACAAATGCCGTTGGGAAATTGTGATGTAAGCTTAAGGGAGATGGCTCTTTATAGCTGTAATTTAGGGGGTTTAATTTAGCCAATAAAATACATTTACTTTGCCAATGAATTATGACAGTAATGGAATTAAGGTAAGCATTAGAATTTTCAAAAAAACGTAGTCGTTACAATCTACCACCCTTAAAAAAATTTTGTCCTTGAAATTTGTTTTTAGTGAGACACACCAAGATCATGGATTTCCTTTGCATCAATTTTTTTTGTCGACAATCTTCTTAATAGTATTTAGTAGATTTGGTCCCAAATGATCCACATGACTCTAATGATAGGATGATATACAAGATCTTCTATACACTACTTCATAAGGAGTCATCTTCAAACTTAAATGATGGCAATTTATTTTAAGAAAATGCTACCAAAGTAAATGTCTATCTGAGATTCTTTTAAAATCATAAGCGCATGCAAGCTTCAAATCTCTTAATGATCTTAGATGATTGACCTTATGTCTATAGAAGAAAAGGAGTATTAGCTAAAACTACATATCCATAATCTCTTGAAGACATTTCAATAGCTAAGATGTGTATCTTGTGTCCTCATCTGAGATAATTAATTTTAGGATGTTGTCTAGGATGTTGATCTCATTTATTATCCAGGCAAGTAGGTAAGAAGGGAACTAATTTGATCAATTAGTCTACAATAACATGTGTGGTATTATAAGGATGTATCACCGTCTTGCGTAAATCAGTTTAAAATCCATATGATATGCTTCAATTCCAATGTACTATCATATTAAGATTTTGGTAACAATTTCCACAATCTATCTTAATCGGTGGCAACCAGTAATATCATTGTATATCTTTAGACATTTTTCTCATGTATGGATGAATATTTTCAGTAAATCTCTGAGATTCACATAGTGTCTCCTACCATAAATTGTTGTCATAAGAATCCAAAATCTGTAACAATACAACACATCATCATCGATTCCATTAATAAAATCATATTATTCCTTTTTCGTTGTTTCAGTTATTTTTGAAAGATCAACATTTTTTTTACTACTTTTATCCTTCAGATTTCCTAAAAAAAACCTTATTGTAATGATAATCTCACCAATCATTTAGAGAAAATATTATCATTACTTACTCTAAATCACGAGTAAGATACTCCTAGTAAAAAGTTGGCTAGTTACACTCTTGTGACCTTAGTTGGAATGATGTATAATTAATATCTTTTTCATAAAGTATATCCTACTTCCTTTTTCAGATGTATCAATGTGAGCTAAAGTCTCTACTGCACAATAGTAATCTTCAGGTTTGGGTCATGGTCAACTTTAATACCATCCATAAATGTGATACGACTAGAAAGAATATTTTGTCCAACAAGAAGCTACAATTAGAGAGCATTATATAAAGCTGGTGTTGGAGTAGGGTCTTAAATACAACATTGAGATGTACTTGGTAGTTCTCTGTCCAACAAAATCATATATCTGATATAGATATACATCATACAAGTAATATACATCATTGCAAAAATTTCCATTTAATCACGGTCTTAAAATAAATTAGCATTCTTATCCTAAATTACATATGGTACTAATGAGGATATATGCACATGTCTGAGTATTCAGTTTAGGCTTATTATGGTTTACGACATCACTTCCTGCCGTTTCAAGAGCATGTAATTTAGTCGAAAATTTCAAACATGTTATTAACATAAAAGATATCTTGATTAACATGTTGGCTAGTCTACTCATCTATGATGGATAATAGTAGGGATATGAGTGCAAATTCAAATCAATCAATAATAATAAGACATGTGATGGGAAAAATTTGCACAAAGTGTTTATCAATCTTGAAGGTCACTTGCCAATTACATATGATATTGATTTGGATATTTATTTTATTTTATAACTTTTCAATCTACAATAAATATTTTAAGTATCTCCAATAACTCTCCATGCAGTATATAAGATGGATCGATTTTAATCATAGGTAAAAAAATAATACCATTGCTCGCAGATAACAAAAACTTAACTCTTATGACACTCATCACCTTCAACAAATCGGTAGATGTGGTATAATTTTTTAGTCATTATTTAGTGTTCAAATCTTTTGTAATACTGTGTTTCTGGTTATTGTTCTTTTCAACAACAAGAGAATTCTCGAAATCGAAATAGACCCCAAACAAAAGAAAATGGCACTTGATCATTGAATATTTACGTTATGCAATATACCTAAAAACCTGTCACATATAATGAAGGTCCTATTCCAAACATGATCATTACTCAAATGAATAATCCTACGCTGATATATATATATATATATATATATACATACAGACACACACACACACACACACACACACATATATATATCATAGTTTGGATGTAATCATTGTTGCTTGATGAATCTTTGATTCTCACTCTTTATTCTTTTATTTTAGCTATTTATCTTGGTAAAGCATCATGTAAATAGGTATAAATGCAATAAGTTAGCATCCTGCATGCATGTGTTAACAGTGTATATTTAGCATGTATTTGTTCTTAAATAAAAGAATAAAGAAAAAGAAAAAGGAGGAGGTATTTAGAATAAATACAGAGTGACTCAAACCCCGAGAGAAGGTCAAGCCTTGACCTGGTCTCTAAACAAAATAAGTAGAGAGAGATAGGGCCTACTCTATATTGTACATGTTACTTATGATAAAATAAAGATAAAATATTCTTTTCACCTCATTGTATATAGTCCTAAAAATAAAACAAAAAAAATAAAAATCAGAACACCAATAATAGAATCCTTCTTACTTGTACAAAATACATGTATATAGATATCATCCTCTATTTATTTTAAAATTGTACATAACTCAAAAAAATAAAATAAAAATTATTTTATACTCCAAAAACTATGTTGTAAATAAATAAAGTACAAAATGACGGTATTTGTGTAAAAATAACAAAACAAAATAATTATACAAAATACATAAGTATATTATACCTATGTATAATACATTATACTGTATAGAGATTCATTTATTTTTCATAAAAATAATAAAAAATCACAAAAAGTAGTTTAAAAATTAATCAAAATTTTTCATTTTATACACTTTTTTTGAAGTCATTTACTATTTTTTATTGATTTTGTAAATATTTTGTACAATTGAATTATTTGATTGGTCCAGCTCACTTTGTTGACTCGGGTCGACGCCCTCTTCCAGGCTTGACCCTACCCAACCCTGTTCGTTGGATCTTTTTCTTCCGTTTTTCCCGGTCGGGTTACGCCTCCTTCTGATACGAATCTTCACCAACGCCGTCTCCTTGGATCCACGATCCTCGTGGATCCCTAGGAAGGAATGGATCTTCCTAGGGTTGTGCGCTTTTGCCCGATCATCTCTCGCCTCTAGGAAGCCTATAAAGCATCTCCTTCGACCTCCTCATGCGGCAGCTCGTGCCTTACCCCTCCTTCCAGTCCTAGACATCTCATGTTGAGTGACAGCTTCTAGAGGGACCCTTCAGATTGGAGTTTGGTGGTGTATTCACGTTGCTCAGTCTCGTGGCCAGCGAGCGCCGCCGCGAATAGCCTCCCGGCCTTCCACTGCTTGGTCGAGGCCATAACCCCGATGTCCATCATCGTCTGGAGCTCAGGAGTCCTCCCAGGCATTCAGGTCTCCATTCTACACCCATTGTTCGCCTTTCAATTCATTCTTTCCATTCTGCTCCACCGCAAGTTCCAAACCCATCTGTTCAGATCGTTGTGTCGCATCGCCCTTCATCTTCTTCCACAACCTGTCCACCCTGCAGCTCAACCATCGGGTTGAGATTAGGCTCAGTCTCCCTCCCTTGCATTCGCCGGACATGCACTTCACCACCGCTTCTTTCCCTTCGAGCGTCGATAGCCCAGATCAGAGTTTCATCTCGAGTCCTAGCTTTGCATTACAGGTACCCTAGCATGCAAGGAACCCGTGTCGACTCCCATTTGCTAAGGCGGAGCACCCCCAGGTGGTTGGCCATCGCCATGACCATCCGGCCATTACCACTTCCATCAAACCATTCAGCCAAACGTGTCTTGCTTCCACAAAGCTGGTGGACCTCCTTGCTCTTCAATCGGGCCGGTGGATCTCTTCCTTTGCTCGGTTGAAGCTCGCCCAGGAGCTATTCTTCCAACCTCCCCGTATGTCCTTGGAGAATCCTCCCCTTACCAGATTCCATCAGAGCCATCCGTCAGAAGGCTGCGACAGTCGTTGGATCTGACGAGTTCTGACATCTCCGACCGTACGTAGCCGACATACCCTGAGCCATCAGATCTGCCCGCCATTGATCAGGACAGTACGCCATCACTGCGCCAGAGACTGCCACGTGTCCTCACGCATTTCGCACGCGCCTTGCGAAGGGTATTTTGTGAAGGATATGATTAGATCCTCAAGCGCATCACGGAAGCGTGAGCGTCGCATCGAATACGACGAGGAGCGACTAGTCGCACTAGTTGCTCGATGCAGCGGAATTTAAAAATTTTCATACGACAAAACCACGTGATCCAAGAACACTTCTCGAATCGTTTCGTCTAAACCACAAACAAGTAATAGGATTACCTCTTGAAGCGTGGTTGCGATCAAGTCTCTAAACGAAGAGACCTCCTGTCTCAAGTCCGATCTGACGGAGGAGACGCTTGCGAGCGCGGGGATGAACCGCGTGCTTCTCGCAATCCATGTTGATGATCCAAGCGGCGGATCTCCTGATCTCGACACACGAGATCCGACGTCTTCTTCACGAGCGAGCGCACCGAAGTAGACGGAGATCCACGAGCAGACGAACGGGCAGCATAACAACGATGCCGCAGCGATGGAGAACCTCTCCATGGCATCCATGGTGGACGGCCATGAGAGGGAGAGAGAGAGGGATGACCTCTAGAGAGAAAGAGAGAGAGAGATGTGCTACAATAGCACATGTTGTGTGAAGAGAGAGCATGGGTATGCCTCTCTATTTATAGGGTTTTGGGATCCATGGATCTCAATCCATGTGACATATAAAAACAATGGATGAGATTGATTTATGTCAATCCAATGGCTAAGATTGTTGTTGGTAAAACCAACAAATTTAGATCAAAATATATTTGACAAAATCAAATACAAATTAATCCAAAATCAATCCAATAAGTAAGGAGAGAATGTGCATGGAGATTTCATCTCCATGCACCTTCCATGTGGACGGCCACATATTCCTATTAGGAATGATGTGCCGCCCACTCTTTCCATGGGGAGAGCAATCTCATGGAAATCCATGAGATTGCATATCTCCTTGAAAATCTCCTTTATTTATTTCCAACAATTTTTTGTTGGCTTTTATTCTTCAAAAATAATTCACAATTATATTTGAGAATATTGCAATCTTGCCATGGAAAATTGTGAATCAAATTCACAACCTAAAACAACATATAATTACATTGTCAATTAATTACACAATGTGTATCCAATACACATAATAATTAATCAACACATATAAATTATAATTAGCTCTCTCTAATACATTATAAATCACATTTATAATATATTATGAATAATTGGATATTTCTATCCACATTATTCTTATCCATAACAATTAAATCACATTTAATTATATTGGATATCTTATTCTCATGTACTCAAATAATATGAATCATATTCACATTATTTACATCTTTGATAATCAAATCACATTTAATTATCTAAGATAACTCTCCTTATAATATGAATCAAATTCATATTATTCATGATAATTAAATCACATTTAATCATCCATTTTCTCAATGCTCGGATACATATATCAACAATAGAATTATCCATGAACTCTTTCAAGGATAATGCGCTTTCTCCGCGAATACTTGGAGATAAGGACAGGGCAATTGTATTGTTCCACGTATAGTGACATGGATGTTGAGATCATATCTCAAATCCAGATTGCGGGCCTCCCATAGATGCTTGATTAAATCAAGACCGCAAATCTAATCTTCTCATTGCATCTGAATCACATTCAGATCAATGTCCAACATTTGGACTAAGATCAGATTACTTCTCTACTGAGAGGAGTCACTAAAATCCAGACCCGTTTCATCACTCCCTAGGAATGGAAGCGTCATGGTTATACAATCGTTTATGATCACATCTCCCTCAGGTATTCCTAATACCTGTACATCCTGCATACTGGAAGACTCAGAATAAACCCGAAGTATTAGATCAACTTTACGCTGTCTACTTCAGGGTTATATCAGTAAGTTTCTCATTCGATCATTGGAAGTCGGTATCGATCATATACTTTCCAAAAGCATATATCACACCTAGGTCTTGATCATATACTTTCCAAAAGTATATATCAAACCTACAAATTCAGTCAAGCTTCCAAAGCGATACGACCATGCGCATGGAATTTGATTCTTCCCAATATCTCATGAGTGAGCTCATGTCTTCCGGTTCAGTAACTGAACCTGTATGATCCCTTTGAGAGATCGTATTACCCGGTGTATAGACCTTGATTAGGTCATCAACCTATTGGTCTGCCAAATGTACATACTCAAACATATAGTAACACATCTGTCTCCGGTCAGAGGATGTGTGCCTGTATCGTGACAACATACGATAGAGGACTTTGGTTATCTCGATCTCGTTAAGTCAACTCTTTGACCTAACTAATCTGACACCTCCGAATCTCTATTCATATGCAGAGGACCTGCATCAAGAGGTCGGTCAGATATCAGCCTTTAGAGAAAGAATTGCCATCTCCTTCTCAGGCTGGAGATCATCTCTTAATAATCATTTGATGGTGCTTGATGAGTCCTCAATCTAACTCTTTAGATATTCATCCAAGCACCAGCCTCTATGATTCAATAATTGAATCAACAGCTGTATGATCATCAAGATGGCCATGGTACATAACCCTAATTGTACTAAGGGACCTATTATGCAAATTATTCATTCTTCATTTCAGATCAGGGAATGATATTCGTAATAACATTTATTGCATAATGGCTCGCCGTGGGCTCGCATGTCCAACAATCTCCCACTAGCCCAAAGAGCCATTAATGGGCTAATCATTTAAACCCGCACTCACGTGACAATCATTGGCTATTAAGAAAATAGCTAGGTAAGTTGATCAGTCACTCTGTTCCCGCGAGACTACGCCAAGTCCTTTTACGGCACTTGCATATCCCTAGTAACAGTGCTCGCATCTAATGTGAATGTTTCATCTCATGCAACCAATACTCAATGTTGTTAAAGCTAATATAGGGTCCTTGACACTATAGCTTAATAATAATTGTTATAACTAGTATTTCCATAATCCTTGTCAGAATACCTTTATCTCTGGAGATCACTATCTCTAAAGGTATCCAAAGTTAAGACCTTTTAGATCATTTATCTATAAAGTCTTAAGTATTTAAAGATAAGACTTTGAGATCACTATCTCAAAAATCTTATCATCTATGAAGATTTTGATATTACTGCAATCAAGTGTTTTATCTCCATAGTAGGATTAGTAACAGTTTACTACTCCCACTGCATGGCAGACATCTGGTATTCGTACATATCCATCATATACTCAGCTTCTCGTAACTGATGCACAAGTGCAAGCAGTTCTAGTATTCACTTTCTCAACCTTTTGAGGTGCTATCCCTTTAGATAGGTCAGTACCATATCTTAAGGGATGGAAGCCTTTCTTGGGATTTCTAAGAATAGAACATGTCCAAGGTGTACTAAGAATGTGACAATCCCAATATCCTCTTCTCTTTGCTTCTGAACAATTTCAGAACTAAGATCTGAGAGGTATCCTTGAGATCATATCTCGAGGTATGGGATTACCATATTATAAAATCAGAAAACTCAGAAAACGAAGAAATATCCTTTAATCCCACCGAAATAAATGTTAAAGATTAGTTGTAAGTTTTATTACACAGTTATAGTCGAATTGTCTAAAATCTTTAGTAATAACTATGTAATTAACTATTACATCATCATTACAGCAATGGTAGGTTTTGGACGTGGCGGGGCTCATGGATCACATCGATCCAATCGACCATCATCCTCAGACATGCCTTCGTCCAGTAGGCAGCCCACCCCGGATGTTGTTTTAGATTCACAGTCCGATGAGGTCCAGCGGGTCATAGCCTACTACGAGTCTCTTGGTTATCCTCTGCCACCTTTTTATGTAGGCATCTATGGAGAGCCATCTACCTTAGCCGCTCCTACTAGATTCCCGGCCCCGGTCCCCATACCAGCATGGACATCAATGGATTCTGATTCTCCTTCTTCTAGACGTCCGAGCATCTTCTTGCCTTTACCTGTTGCATTTGGACAGACTTCGGCGTCCCACCCTTTGTTAGAGGTTACGACGGATGGGAGACAAGATTTTATTAAATGTTGTCATTTAAATTTTTTTCAAATATTTATAAATTGTATCATATTTACAAATTTTACCAAATGCAGGGATTTTTTGAATAGCAACAGGGTGGCAAAGGAGATAACCAACATAATCAAGACACACTTGACTTGCATGCAATTTAGATGGTGTCGCATCCCTGCTGCAGAACAGGAGAGACTATTTGACATGTTTCTCGTAAGAAAAAATTTTAAGAAGTGTTATAGAAATTTTTGGTCAAGTTTTTTGGATCTGATATTTTGTTGTAATTTACAAAGTAGGTTTCACCTTGGTTCTGGTATGGGGAAGGAGGCTTATCGTCGAGCCTTTATTTGTTTGGCAGAAAAGAGAATAAGTGATACATTTTTCAAGGCAAAGAGAGACTCGCATGTGAAGACGGGATGCGAGGAGATGAATTTTGAGGAGATGAAGAGGTTTCCGCCAACATGGTGTACGGAGGATAGGTATTGTATTTCTTAAATAATTTATAATAATTTTTTTAAAGTAATCAATAATCATGACATATTCCTTACAGATGGGCGGGTTTCTGTGATGCATTCGTTGCGGATGCGGAGTTTAGAAGAAGATCCACGGCGGGAAGGACAAACCGCCAAAAACATAGGATTAAATCGACAAGTGGCTCTAAAACCCACAATCAGATCAGAGCGGAGATGGTATTACAATATACAATTTATTTTTTGAAATCTACTTTAATATAATGCAATGTTGTCATCACATCTTAAAAATATTTTTCAAGCAGCTAGGTTGGAAAGAGAACCCTCTTTTCAGGAGTGGTGGTCGAGGTCCCACATGAGTGGGAAAGAAGGAGAGTCGCAATGGTCCACTCCTGAAGCAGGAGAATTATTGGTAAGTCTATCAATTTATTTGCAATTGAATGATATATTATAACTCATTTTTCTATATTTCACTTTGTATTTCAGGATCGTTATTTGGCACTATCTGCAGAATAATGGGGTGGCGATCCAACTGGAGAGCAACCACCATTTGATAAAACATTCTGGAAGCAGGTATAGATAAATTATTATCTTACTATACTCATTTGTAATATATAATTTCATATTAAACAATGAAAATCTTATAAGGTGTTGGAGGAGAGGGACGTTGTGGCGAACAGGAAGCAGACGCTTGGTGGTCTTCCTCCATACTATGTGGAGGAACATCATCATTCCTATTCTGCATACTCCCAGTCGTCGTACACGCAACCACATCCATCACAATCATCAATTCCAATGGAGTCGCAGATGGCGATGATGATGGAGCAGGTGACGAAGCTCCGAGAAGATTTCACGGCGTACATGTAAGTATTCTACTTAGAATGAGTAATAATTTATATTTCTATATCTACAAAATGTAAGTAACACGTATATATCTTCCATATATAATATAGGTCACAAGGGTGTGCATCTCAACCTGAGGAGATTGAATCTGATGATGAAGAGGAGGAGGAGAATGACCCTGAAGAAGAGGCACACATGTATGCTAGATTCAAAGAACAGGAGAAGGAAAAAAGAAATCAAAGCAGGGTTTAATGTTTAAATTTTTTAGATCAAAGAAGAAGTAAATTGTTGTTGGTATTGACTTGTATGGTTGTTGAACTTTTAGCACGTCTTTTAATTTATATGAACTTTGATAGTATAATTTGTTTTAATTTTACTTGTCGTTGTTGCTTCAAACATATATTTGTAGTATTTAGATGTTAAATTTGAATGTTTATTTCTAAGTTCATGTATATTGCGCGACTTCGACTTGTTAGTGCTAGTTATCTTAGTTGACGAACTAGTATACTATCTATACGCTTAGCGAACTCTGATAAGCACCTACAGTGGTTTATTGGCAGGCCATACAGGTTCGACGGGGCGTCAAAACCCCATTGAACCTGTATAATTTTTTTCCTGAAATTCAGTTTGGGCGAGCACATGTGCTCTCCAGGTGCTCCGTGATTGATCACCCTATTTAATAGGGGCGATCATTTCGGTGAGCACATTTGTGCATGCCAGCAAGCGGGCGAGCACAAAGCATCCTAATGTGCTCGCCCAACTGCCGGAGCGACTCTCGTAGAAGCGAGCACGAGCTGAACAACTCGCCCATACATCGGGCGTGCACATGGCATGCACTTGGCGTGCACACTACAAGCCATCATGTGTACGCCAATCCCGTCTTTTTTTGTAGTGCACGTCGTGAAACCACGTCGCTCCTCATATCACTATAAGCAATGAGGTTGAAGGGTATCTTGGGGTTACGATGCTACAGGATAAGTCAGAATCAAAAGGAAGAAGAAGCCGCACTTATATACATGTGAAGGAAGAAGGCGAATGGATCTAGGGTTTCGACATCATTAGGGCAACAACGATCCGAATCAAAAGGATGGTGTGAAAGAGTGAGATCCAAAGAACAAAAACCAAAAGGTGGTCGGGTTAAAAGAGATAAATATTAAGCAAGAAAATTCATCAAAAGTGGGGCTCTCGATAACTCTGACATATCGTAGAGAGGGGAGGGGTGTTGACCGGGGGGTCAGCATTCCCTGGCCTCTCATTAGTCTACGAGGGATAATAAATGACAAGTAAGAAATAAAAATGAAAGAAAATTCGAAATAACATAGAAAACTATTTTATCAATAAAAAGTTAAAATATAAAAATGCTCCTTTTTTAATATACTATTTTATTATGATTTTTATTTATTTTTACCACCTTATTTATTAGGTATAATTATTTATGTATTATTAAATATACGTATTATTATATATAATATGCATTTTAGTTTATTTTTATTTAGATAAATAATACACTTATCAAATTATTTATTTATTTATTTATACTATTATTTAAGAGGTATTGTTGTATATTTTTGATATTTTTATCTATTTGTTCGTTGATATTAATAATTACATATATACTTACATTATAGGTACATTTTACATATTATTTTATGTATATTTATTCTTTTTGGGCTTTTAAGGTTATCTGGTTTTTGTTTATATTTTAAAATGTTATACATACTATGTATAATCATTTAAAAATATAAGATAAATAAAAATATATACAACAAATAATTAGATCAAAATATAAATATACATGTCTCGATGTGCTCCAATTAGTTGACTTTGCATCTTAACTCCGATTAAAATGAAACCAACCTTCATTAGCTAGATAATTTAACTTTAAGAACAGTAAAGGTGAGTCTATTTCAATTTGAGTTCATATGAAGAAGATATTGATTTGTGAAGTTCAGTTTACGACTTCTTCATGTTACTACACAAAGTGATTTGTGCATCAGTTTTTTTAACCAATATTTTTATTATTTTATATACATTAATATAATACAAGTTTCATGTTGAACACATGATTATTTAAGGTCTGTAGAGTATAAAATAAATGGGTGTAAAACAGTGCTTCATTCAGGATAATTACACTTTAAGAATTTAGGGTTTTTGAAATAAATATCTACATTATTTTCCCCTTATCTCCCCCTACTTTATTCCTGATTGACCAAGTCAATTCTTGACTTCATCTCGGGGGTTAGGGTCAGTCAAATCTATGATACCTCCTTTATTTTTCTTTCCTTTTATTTATTCCTTCATTTTAGGGATTAATTACAGGTATTTATATACAATATAGAGGTTATTATTCAATGTTAATTCATGTGTATTTTTGATATACATGCATTTATATAGGGATTTAAAGCCTAAAATGAATGAATAAATGTGTGGGTTTGACGATTCATCAAGGTACGGTGTTTCCCTTCCTCTTCGTAGGTGATGAAACTGAGGAAATGAGATCTTCGAGGTACGGTGTTTCCCTTCCTCTTGATGTGATGTCCACTTAATTTTAATCCCATATGTGTTATCATATAGAGACTTAACGATTTGGTGGTGAGATTTCGCTTGTTAGACAGTTGAAACACCTAAACATGTGAGATGTATTTCGTGAACACCTGAACACTTGAGATCTACCCCTGGACATTTGAACACATGAACTGTAGTTCGTGAACACTTGGATCTGTGATGCATTCATGAACTGTTGAACACCTAGATATGTGATGCATATGAACTGTTGAACATCTGAGATCTATCTTATGAACATACACCTAAACACAAGAGGGAACACCTAAAACACTTCTTGAATACTTGTTGAACCCTATTGAAAAGCCGGCGATTACCCTACTTATTTCAACTGAATTAACGATTAAAAATTTAATGATGTTTGTTATAGTCAGATAAAAACGAACTTATCAAAACCACTTTGATTAATGTCAAATTAAACACAAGCAGCAATTTTTTTTATTTTACTTGGGCAAGCCCAAGGTCGAACTCAGGGAGGCAACTTTTTCCTTAGACTAATTCGAAGTCAATTTCGATGTTAGGTTTTCAAGGGAATATTTTTTGGCATTCTTTTTGCTATTAAGAAAATGCGATGCAATTCAAGCCAAATTCAAGGGTTAAAACATAAAGTATAGTCAAATCAAGTCCAAAAATGATGAAATTTGGTCAGAATATGAAATGCAATGAAATTAAGCTACTGCATTTTTTTTGGAATTTTCGACTCTGTATGAACTAAATATGAATAAAAATGAATACAGGGTGGTTTTTGCAAAATTAATTTTTAATAAATACCAAATTAAATCATTTTAAGATACAAAAATTAACCTAGATACTTCTATGTGAGATGAATCTAGGTAAATTGTTAAACCTCAAAATTGAATAATTTTGGACCTGTTAAAAATCAAGTAAGCAAAACATCAATTAATTTATTAAGGCCTCAATATGTGTGCAAATGATGTGATTTTTGGGAACAGTATAGAACTACCTAAACTTAACCTATTGTGATTTTTTGGTGATTTTTAGATCAACAATGAATTTAATATACAATTAAAGGTACACAAAGGGCAAAATATGTATTTTTTCTCAAAAAGAAATATATTAAATTCCTTAAAGCTCTCAAAAAAGTAATAAGTCTTCATAATGATAGAGCACAAGTTTCTCTACAACATGCAATTTTTGGAATTATAAAATGATGCTAAATGAGTGCATAAATAAACATGAAAACACAAGGGTGTAAATGCAAACAGAATTAAAATTGTTTAAATCGGAAATGTGCTTACAATGACTAAAATGCAATTACCTATAATGCAGAGGGTATGCGTGTAATTTCTCCACTGGAACCACATACCCCTCACGTGACGTTTCCTGGCGGGGACTGAAATGTAATTCTAAGAAATAGGCGGGGCCTCGATGTAAAATACCCAGATCGCATGTGCAGACCATGTGAGATCTAGGCTCAAGAAGCGTTGGAGGCTTGGAGTTGCTTCGAGCCTTCAGCAGGCTCGGATGTGCTTCGGCATAGCTTTGGGAGTAGCCTCAGCTTCGGATGAGGATCGGATGCTCCGAGCTTAAAGGGTCGGGGAGGAGGCTCGAAGTAGGCGATGTGGCCGATGATGGACAGTCAGATCCTCAAGGATCCAACATTGGCTGGAGCTCCTGGAGAGTGCGACATGGAGCGTTGGGGACCGTCCGATCAAGACGATCGGACGGCAACTGTGCATCGAGTTCCTCCTTATCGCTGCCTCCTGCGGCGGGCTTGGCTGGGCTCCAGCGAAGTGTAGCTAGCTGTGTCGCATTCTTCCTTGCTCGATGAAGACTCACGAAGGCTCTTGAGTGGCTGGGTGGATTCGTCGAAGCTTGGCGGAGCCGCCGGACGTCCTGGAAGAAGCGGGGGTGGCCAGTATGTCGGAGTCAAAGAAGCTTGAAGAAGCTCCGGCAAGGGGTCCGACCAATGACGAAGGAAGCTCCTACAATGTTAGAAACGTATTCGAGGCGTGCAATGTGATGCGCGTGAAGTGGGGCGATGGTCGAGGCCTTGCGGAGCGGAATGGTCGTCGTGCTCCTCCACCACGATCGGCGGAGCTGTGATCTGGGATGGTCAGTAATGGCGAAAGGTTGAAAGGAAGCACGGAGGGGTGCACGAAGATGGTGGCTCCGAGATGGAGCTCGATCGACTGTCGATTGACTGTGGGATTGGGCGAAGACGTTGGAGAAAATAAGAGAAACTCGGAGGGGAAGAAGGAGATGATCGGAGAAGAAGATGGATGATTCTACCTAGGAGTTGGGGCTCGATTTGGAGTCACCGATCTTCACTCTAGGGCGGCAGGTGCCCGAGCTCAAGCAGCTCGTTGGAGAAGCTTCTGCACGGCAAAAGTCATCGTGGATCTCGTCGGAGGAGAACCATTGTCGTCACTTGCTTTGAAGCCAAATCCCTATCACCGATTGGTGGAATAGAGCTCTAGGGTCTCTTGTGCAAGGGTGGATGGGGATGAAGATGGACGGAGGCAGCGTATTTATAGTTGGAGGGTGGGTGTCACGGTGATGGAGGTCGTGAGTTGCGTGGTGATTATGGAGCGAGGGAAATGGATTCATGGCGAGAGTGGATCCTGGCGAGGATGAGGGGAAAGTGGGGTTGATTGTGGAGCGATTATCGAGTGGAGATGTTTGCGGGAGTGGTGATGACACGATAAATTCATGCGAGGGTCACAATAATATGTATATAGTGCCGCTGAGGCGACCGCTCACAGAATACCATGTTGATCAGCAATTAACCCACATAAAAGAATAAATCAATAGAGTCCCAAAATTGTGAATTAACATTTATTACTCTACCACAAAATGCATAGTGAGCAAGCATGTAGAGGTCGAACCACAGAGAGCAATACAAAAATGCAATAGCCTATGATGTGCATGTACAACAGAGTCATCCTTGTGTGAAGTCTATTTTTGTGGGTTTTATTATATGTATATATATATATATATTAGATTTTTATACATTAATAAATATGTATATATATATATTTTAAATTTTCTTTTTCAATAAAGGAATATATATATAATATAGAGAGAGGGAGGATACAATATTTATAAAAATATACAAAAATGGTCAAAAATTCGGAAATAAAATCTTTTTGGTATTTTCATGATTTTCTACTGTTTTTGTGATTTTTGGGTATTTTCCAAAGTATTTTTGGTATTTTTAAATAGCGATATAAAGCAAAACAGTGAAATAGCTACTGGTTGTGGGTAAAATGGGGATTATAAATACCATGCAGCCACAAAATTTTTTCTAAATCATTTTTAAAGTAAAGGGGATAAAATATAGAAACTACAGAAATTGAGTTTGCAATTTTTGGGGTTTTCTAGAATTTTTTATATTTTTTTGAAGTTTTTGGGCATTTTTGAATTTTTAAGGTTTTTCTTTTGAGATTTTTAGTGATTTTTGGACTGACACTAAAATAAGTTAAAATAGGTAGTGGGTAATTTTTTGTAATTTTTAGAGGTGTTTTACTATTTTTTTGGAATTTTCTAAGCTAGGAAGTAAATAAAATGCATGTTTTTTATTTTTAATAAATGCAAAAATGCAACAAAATTAAAAACTAAAAATATGTCGTGCAAGAGCAAGCTAACAGGAGCTTATATCCATTTTTGCAAAATTTTTCAAGTTTATATGAGGCATAAAATAGATGGACAAAGCATACAAAAATTAAACAGCCTGGCAGGGGCATTTTTGCAAATAAAATATTTCTCAGGGGCATCAGTGCAAAAAAATACTACAGAAATAACATTTATTTTTATTTTTGGGGCTATTTTACAATTAACAAAACCTGCCAGGGTTAAAGTGCAAAAATCACGTGCCTCACGTGGGACTGCACGTGAGGCGCGGAGGGACCAATATGCAAATATATAAACTACAGGGGGCCTACTGCAAATATTACAATTTATTTACAACGGGGAATTTTATTTATAGCATTAAAATATAAATACAAAAAGGCGGGGGTCATGTCTGAAATTTACCCCCAACAGGCGCGCGATCCAACGGTTGGTCTTCGTCCACTTGACACGCGTCGCGCATTCATTGGCTGATACCGGTTCGCAGATGAAGGCTGAGATTAGATCAGCCTCGCTGATCGGACGGTGGGTGCGGAGCTTCATCTTACGGTCCTCGTTCAATCTGGGTCGGGCCTCCCGATCTGACGGCGCTGGAGCCCCCTAGAAGAACAGGGAAGAAGCTTGCACGCGGCGAGCTTCGATCGTGAAGCTTGGGCTCCTCCGGGCATCTCCCTCGCATCTGAGATGGTCTGAACGTAGCTGGAGGCCTTCCGCGTCTACTAATGGTCTCGCCATGGCTCCTGGAGGTCCAAAGAGCTCGGACGAGGTCGAAGAAGGTCGGACCCTCCAGGAGCCTCTTCCTGGTTTGTATCGAGCCCAGATGGGCTCCTTTCTTCGCTTGACCTGGATAGGAAGAACCGGGGGAGCGAGGGCTATCTCCTCGACCCCGGGTTTTGAAGCTCGGTAGCAAAATGAGGTGAGGCGGAGGAGCTCCGACGATAGGCGGAGGTGGAGCTCTGATTCGCAAGGACAGAGGGTCCTTGGTTGAACAAAGATGATAGATAGATGGAGAACGTGATCGGGAATGAAGTGGGGGGAACGTGGCGGTGAGAAACGGTCGAGATCACGGTGAAGAAGTCGCCGGAGCGGAGCTCCGGCGAACTTCGATTTTTCGAATTTAAGCTAAGCTAATTAACTAAAGACTACACTAAGAACAGGAATGAAAAGCTAACACTAAAATCTACCTAAAATACAATAAAAGGGCAGCTCTTATACCTGGGGGCCACCAGGGAGCAGGACGGACGCCGGAGCTCCGCCGCATCAAAACCTTCCCTCCTCCGGCCGATTCGAGGTGCTGGAACACTCCCCCTGTCACGAGGAACCTCCCAGGATCAGAATCGAGGCTTTTGGGTGGATGAAATTGGCCAAATTTGAGGAGGAGGACGAAGCTTCTTATTTATAAACATTGGCCTGGACCCTTATTGACCGGCGTTTATTGATTAATCCAATGAGTATCGTATTGATCTAAGGTATCGGCGGGCATCTGAGATAATCAGAGATGATTTCTTGTGAAGAACGTGAGCGCGATCGATGGACGAGATGCCCGTAAAAAAGGGAAGAAAATCGGGGAAAAGACACTTCTGGCGCGCCAGGTCCCGGATGGGACAGTTGACCGGGCGGTCAACAAAGGCCGCGCCCTCATTTGTCCACCCGGGACGCTAGAGGACAAAATAGGGAATTTTGCTCGAAATTGATTTATTTGACATAGTAAATGATTTTATTATTTTTTTCTTATAAAATAAAAAATGTGTATTATTTCTTGTAATATTTATTTATGATTTTTATTGAATTTTTTTGAAGTGTTTTATTATAGTTTTATTTTAATAATGTGTATATGCATGTATTTACATGTATTTTGTGTATTTTATTTTTAATTTGTTTATTTTATTTTATTATTTTATTGTCTTATTTTATAAATTTATAATTTATTTTTGTGAGTGTGAGGGTATTTTTATTTAATTTTTTTGTGAGTTTATTTTCATATTTAAATAAATAGGGATATGTATATGTAGGTATACTTGTAGGTGTTTTACCTATATATTATATATACTTTATTTATTTAATGTATTTTATTTGTTTTTATTCTGAATTTATATTTTTAATAAGTTATGTATAATATTTACATGATTATAAAAATATAGATGAATAAAGAATAAAATAATTAAATCGCCTTTTATTTATGTACATACTCAACATAGGTATCTTGCTTATGTATTACATAAGCTTATTTTATTTTACAAATTCTTTTTGGTTTTCTTTTAATTTTAATATGTACATGTATTGAATACATTATTTACAAAATTCTAAAAATATAATTTTGTAAAAATAATGAATACTGAATAAATTGAATATTTTAATCAGGCAAGTTGCACAATGAAGGCCAAAAACCTAACTTTTGCAGATAGACTCCAAAAAATATGAAACTAATTTTATTAAATAGTTCTTGAAAATCTATATATAATTAAAGGTGAGTTTGGATGATTTGGAGTTTTTATTTGCAAGATATGGGTCTGTGAAGTTGAGATTTTGGCTTTTTATTCTGTGTATAAAATGTACACTGAGTATTATTTATACACAAACTCAATTATGTATTTTTATTTACATTATTATCTATAACTTTCATGTACAAAGTTTCTTTATTTGATGAATAAATAATCATGTACAAAATAGGTGACAAAAATGCATAAATAATTGAATAAATAAATGAGGTATATTGTACACTGGCCCTTATCTCCCCCTACTTTATTCCTTGTCGACCAATTCCATGTTGGCCTTGGTCTCGGGGTTCGGGTCATAAAATATCTGCAATATTTTATTTCTTTTTCTTTTCTTCTCTTTATTCTATAATTTTAGCATTAAAAACCTTATTTAATGTATAATTAATACAGTGAATCATGAATGCTATTCTGTACAAATTGATGCTATTTACATGCATTTACCGGGGTTTTTGAGGCCAAAATGATAGAATAAAAGTGATGAAATAGAGATTCATCACCCCCCTATACTTGCCTTTGCTAGTCCCTAGCAAATACTTATGCAATAAGTACAAAAAGAATAAAGAAAAGAAAAAGGAGAATTTAAGAAGAGTAAAGTGAATAGGGTTGCTTTCAGTGCAATGCATGTCTTTACAAAATCAGAATTTGGAGCTCCTGCTAGACCTTGGGTGTAGATGTGTGTGGAACCTAGTCAGGAACCAGTTTTAAAATACAACAGCCTTCGAGAACCACAGAACTTGGTTCAACCCACCTCAATAGACTGGTTAGAAGTGGTCTAAATCATAAGCAAACCCTTGTAACTATGAAGCTGACTTGTACAGTGTAAGTGATGGTGGCTCTCCCCAACTGAAATGACAAAGGAATTGACTTCTCCAGAATGACAACCCAATGATTCCCCAATCCAACAGCTCTTTCCTCGAGGAGCAGGGTATTCCCTTCTAAGTTCAAGTGGCAACCAGCTCAAGAGGAGGGGTGAAGAGAAGAATGGACGGTAGCCAGTGAAGCTACCTATCCTAGGATGCAAGACCAGTGTAGTCAAGTCATCCAGCTGCAGGCTTACATATTTGACTTTGGAACTCAAGCTTGCTTATTGGCTTTACAACATATGTACATACTTTGCAGGCATTTTACTTTTGTACAGGCCTGACCATTTTTTTTTCCGACATACTATTCACAGCAGCATTTACATAAGGAGTTTTTCCTCTTGAGCCAGTAGACTATCCCTCTTTTGAAGCTTTATTGCAACCCACAATCTCTTGTCTTTAGACCTCATGGCTATTGGACCAGGTTGGGGTGCACTTCCCTCCCTAGACGAGGACGAATGTTTCCACCCGTGTGCGTCTCAGACTGGCAAATCCAACCCCCTCACCACTCCAACTGAGTTGAGCCAAGTGAAAGGTGCAAGTGTCCAAGTTAGGTCACGGTCGGCAAGAGTCATGTGTGTGTCTCGAAAAGTTCTAGTTAGTCCGTTGAGGTGACTTGAACCCAGCCCTGATTTCTCAAAGAATTAAGTCTGCATAGACCTGAAGTACCTTAAACCTAGTTCCCATAAGGTTCCAATGCAGTTTGGTGCGGTAAGGTCTAACCAAGCTCCAATTTGAGACTTTATTGGACTGATTCAATCATCAAGCTCACTCAAAAAGAATATGAATGGTATGCTTATGCTATGCATAATGAATGATGCAATTTTTCACAAAGAATTTAAAAGAATCAAAGAATGTTTTTACATAAAGAATTTTTGCAAATAAGAAGCTTTGACAGATACAGAAAGTACAAATAGTTATTTACACGGGCGTGATGCTTTATTGCCAAGTGTATGGATGTATAAAGACTTTTATCGGTTTTAATGAATTCTTTATTCAGGTTGTACAAAAAGAATTTTATATATCTTATCCACACTTTACAAGTATTTGTAATGATGTTTTAATTTCTCAGATCTAGTTTTGAAAATAATTTTGCAAACTATAGTACACGATAATTTTTGCAAGCATTTAAACACATTTGAAAAGTATTTTTGCAAAGATTTTTCACACTATATATATTTTTCACAATAGTTTTGACAAACATTTTTCAAAACATTTGCACATAGGTTTTTCAAATCTTTTCTTTCATACAAAGAAAAAGTTTTTTCAAATCAAACAGTTTCACACTGGTTGAAAACATTTCACATCAAATTTTTCAAACAGGTCACACTATTTTTCAAATCATTCTGTATAGGTATCTAACCTGATTTATTAATCAGTATATACAAAAGAAGAAAAACTGTATTTGATATACAATATGGTTTTGGTTCTTAAAAGTCTTATTTGGGATTATTGCCTATTTTTGTGTGAGAGATTTTTGTGCAGACTCCTCAGACTTTTTCAAGAATTATTTTTACAAGATTTTTGAGAACTCTAGTCCAAAATAATTTTACAAACATGTACACGCATTTGACAATGATTTTTGCAAAGGTTTTACACAGCATAGATAGGTTTTTCAAAACAATTTGACAATCAATTTTTACAATCATTTGCACACTAGTTTTCACACATTTTTATTTCACTCAAAGAAAATAAATTTTACACACAAAACTGATTTTTCAAGGGTTCAATACTTGTACACACTATTTTTCAAACAATTTTCACAAGGTTTTTCAAAGAAAACTTTCTTTCACAAAACGCTTTTCCTGACTTAATAATCAGTACAAATACAAAGAGTCTGAGGAGCTCACAACCATCTTTCATTATTATAGAGCTACTTTTTACATTATATTTTATATTGAGGTGATGTTTTATTTTTCAGTATGAGTTATGGCTTATAGTATATACATGGTATATACGACCCCCCTATACTTAGCATGAGCTATGTCCTCATAGATCGAAGAGAAAAGCAAAGACATAACTCGTACTGAGTATAGAAAGATCTAAAGAATATATATATGAATGAGAAATGAAAGAATGAGAAGTTGACCTTCCCCCTATACTTAAGATCAAGTAATCCTAAGTATAGCAGACTGTACAAAAAGCAGGGAGGGTCAAGGGGTGGGAATACACAGATCGTACTCAGATTGTCTCCCCCTACACTTAGGGTAAGATACTCCTAAGTATAGACGAGAAGAGGAGACAAAGGAGAGGATCGAAATCAAATGAAAAATTCTGGGTGCACATCCCGCCTATACTTAGGATAAAGTACGTCCTAAGTATAGAAAACTGTCTACAAGGGCAGCACCTTTTTGATGCAAAAAGAAGATAGAAAAGGAAAAGAAGAAAAGAAGAAAAGAAGAAAATCAGATAAACAGTTGTTGGAGAGCATTGTCTGAATCTTTTGATGCTGCAGCTGTTGTGGAGATGTCATCATGGTGCACGAGCTGGATGGAGTCAACAACGGCCAAGAATGTGTCTGCTTCGAGGTAAGGCTTCAGGAGTTGACCGTTGACGACGAATGGTTGTGCGTCAGGGGACAATTCTGATATAGCAATACTTCCATTGTCACATACTTCACAAACTCGAAATGGCCCTGTCTACTTTAATTTACCCGGGAAGATCCGCAACTTTGCATCAAATAACCACACCTTCTGTCCAATATCAAAGGTCTTTCGTCTGATATGCCGGTCATGCCAGCATTTCACCTTCTCTTTGTACATCAATGTGTTATTGTATGCATAGTCTCGGAACTCCAAGAGTCTGTTCAGATCATCCTTTCTTTTCTGACCACTTTTGTGTGAGTCCAAATTGCAACTATTAACTGCCCACAAAGACTTGTGAATTAATTCAACTGGCAGATGGCACGGCTTTCCATATACAAGACGATAGGGCGACATGCCCAAGGGAGACTTGTAGGCAGTTCAGTAAGCCCATAGGACCGAGTCCAAGAGTTGAGACCAGTCTTTTCTGTTTGGCCTAACAAGTTTCTGCAGGATGGTCTTGATTTCTCTGTTTGATAACTCTGTCATGCCATTGGTCTGAGGATGGTAAGGAGATGCGACACGATGGTCGATGCCATACTCCTTCGTCAATTTCTTGACCTCTTTGTTAATGAAATGGCTACCCCCGTCTGATATAAGAATTTTCGGTATCCCGAACCGCGAAATGATGCTCTTCTTCAGGAACTGGCATACTGTTCGGATGTCGGCGGCTCGAGCGGGGATAGCTTCAACCCAATGACTCACGTAATCAACGGCAAGAAGGATGTGCTCAAAACCTTGACTGTTAGGGAAAGGTCCCATGAAGTCAATGCCCCATGCATCGAAAACGGCTGCTATCTGAATAATTTTCAGGGGCATTGAATCTTTGTTAGTAAGTGTACCTTTCAATCTCTGACAGTTGATACATCGTTTGACGAATTCTGCTGCATCCTTAAATAATGTGGACCACCAGAAGCCACACTGAAGTACTTTTGCTGCCGTTCGGTCTCCAGAGTGATGTCCACCAGATTCGAGCGAGTGACAACGCTCGAGGACACTAGATTGCTCCTCCTGAGGGATGCACCTGCGCAAAATGCAATCTGCTCCTTCCCTGAATAAAAGAGGATCCTCCCATTGGTAGAAATGGATGGTCGACATGAATTTGTTCTTCTGATTCTTCGTCCAATCTGATGGTGTTACCCCAGAGGTGAGGTAATTGACTATGTCAGCATACCAAGGAAGAGAATCCACCACTAAGATGGCTTCGTCAGGAAAGGTTTCTGTAATAAGTGCATTGTTCAGAGGAGGCTCATGCTGCTCAATTCTGGAGAGATGGTCTGCGACCACATTCTGAACTCCAGGCTTGTCTTTAATTTCCAAATCAAATTCCTGGAGGAGAAGGATCCAACGAATCAGTCTTGGCTTGGCATCCTTCTTCTGCTGTAGGTACCGGATAGCAGAGTGGTCTGTAAAGATTGTGACTTTTGATCCCAACAAATAGGATCTGAACTTCTCAAGGGTGAAAACCACAGCCACCAATTCTTTCTCTATCACTATATAATTTCTCTGTGCTTCATCTAATGTTCTGCTGGCATAGTGAATAGCGTAGGGCGCTTTGTCTTTCCTTTACCCAAGAATAGCCCCGACTGCAAAGTCTGACGTATCGGTCATTATCTCAAAGGGAAGAGTCCAGTCAGGCGGCTGTAAGATTGGAGCCTGAGTAATAAGCTCCTTCAGCTGGTTGAAAGCAAGGAGAACCTGCTGATCAACAATGAACTCGGTTTCCTTGCACAAAAGTTCTGTCAAAGGTCAGGCAATGCGGCTGAAATCCTTGATAAATCTTCTGTAGAATCCCACATGCCCCAGGAATGACCTTACATTCTTCACGGACTAAGGTGGCTGGAGATTTGCAATAACATCCACCTTTGTTGGGTCGACTTCCATGCCACGTTTGGAAACGACGTGGCCCAGCACAATACCTTCTGTGACCATAAAGTGGCTCTTTTCCCATGAAAGCACTAAATTGACTTCACGACACTTCTGAAGCACTCTGTCTAGGTGCTCAAGACAAGAATCAAAACTATCACCATAGATAGAGAAGTCATCCATAAATAGCTCGAGAAAACTGCCTACCATCTCGGCGAAGACTGCTAGCATGCATCTTTGGAAGGTTGCAGGTGCATTGCATAATCCAAAGGGCATTCTCTTGAAGGCGTAGGTGCCGAACGGGCAAGTGAAGGTAGTCTTCTCTTGATCTTCTGGGGCTATTGCCACTTGGTTGTACCCGGAATACCCATCCAAAAAGCAGAAGAACTCCTTTCCTGCTAGTCTTTCCAAAACTTGATCAATGAATGGCAAGGGGAAGTGGTCCTTCTTAGTTGCTGCATTAAGGTGGCGGTAGTCAACACACACCCGCCAGGATGTTGGTACCCGAGTGGAAATTTCCTCTCCTTTGTCATTTCTAACCACGGTAATCCTTGATTTCTTGGGAACTACATGCAGTGGGCTTACCCATTTCGAGTCGGAGATGGGATAGATGAAGCCTGCATCACACCATTTCGTTATCTCTTTCATGACGACGTCCCGGAGGTTAGGATTCAACCTTCTTTGGAATTCGCGGGATGGCTTGGCATCTTCTTCTAGATAAATGTGGTGTGAACACAAGGTTGGATTTATCCCTCGGAGATCTGATACGCTCCAACCAAGTGCCTTGCGGTTCCTTTCTAGAACCTCAAGAAGACGAGATTCCTGATCCGAAGTCAGCCTGCTGCTGATGATGACCGGATACATTTGTTCTCCACCCGCAAGGAAAGCATACTTCAGGCATGTAGGAAGTGGCTTGAGTTCTGGTTTTGACCTGTCCATCTTGTCGGTCACTTTAGAGACTATGCTGGTGGTGGGATGTACTTCTTTGAAGCTGCTACCATCCTCATCATTCTGTTGAGATCCTGGTGATGTGCCGAACGGTTCTGCACTAAGCTGATCGTGTTCGGTCTGGAGTGAATGCTCAAAAAGATGTGCCTGTATCTGAGAATCTGTCTCCCAAGAATCGTCGGAGCATAAGCTAACTGCGCTTTCCAAGTCCTCCTCAAGAGTGAGGATTTCTCGGGTCCATGAATCGTCCAATGATAAGGATGAGTCTCTGATCTCTGCAATAAAGTCACGGTCTGCTTTGGATGCTGGCTGGCTCTCATCAGTCGTGGCATTTGGCTCTCTGTTCATGTTTATAGTGATTTGCTGAGTGTTCGAGCTGAAAGTAATCTTGCCAGACCCGTAATCAACCACGGCACCTGAAGTACGAAGGAATGGTCGGCCGAGGATGATAGGAGTCTGGAGCAAGGGTGCAGGTGAGTCCCTATCAAGGACTACAAAATCAGCTGGGAATTGCATCTCCTGCACTTTAACTACGTCTTCTTCCAAATGACCCCGGGACCGCTTGACGGATCGGTCAGCGAACTGAAGGATCATGCGTGTCTGCTTGAGCGGACCCAGCCTGAATTCTTGCATTATGGATGAGGGCAGAAGGTTGATGGAAGATCCACTGTCAAGGAGAGTGCGCTCGAAGACCTGGTCAAAAATCTCACAACTGATCAGAGGTGCTCCTGTATCTTGCTTCTTTTGTGGGAGGTTGCTAATGGCTGCAACAGTGGCCATGGAGAGTACGTGCTTTTCTACATCCCGGCGTCTGTTTTCTTGAGCTGGGCGACGCCTGTTAGTACATGCCTCCTTCAGTCCTTTCTTCACAGCTGGCATGTACTCCACGGCCTTCAATAAAGGAATCTCAACAATCATCTTGTCCAATATTTCCACAACTCCTGGATCAGACAATGCCTTTTTTGTTTCGCAATTTTTTGGATTTTTGTATTGCATAAGGAAAAGGAATATGAACATTACTGGCAGGAAAATTAGAGTTCTTATTTACATCAAAATCATCGCCCATAGAATGTTGTACATCCGGACTGCAAAAAGGAGTACAAACTGTATCTTGGCATACTGGTGCTGCAGGGCGAGCAAAAAGGGTAGTGTCTGCTCTGTCGGCTGGCGAGGGATCGGCGACTGCTGGCGGCTCCTCCACTGCTGGCGCGGCTTCGCTTCGGCTGCAAGCTTCTTTTTGTTGTTTTTTATTTTTCTGATTTTTTTGTATTTTTGGCTGGGATTGATGGTAGTGCACGACGGATGGACTGGCTTCTCCTTCTTCTTCCTCCTCACCCGCCCCTGTAGCTGGTGCGGCTGATGCGGATGATGACGATCCACCTGTTTCTTTATTCACCCCACTCTTGGTAGCAGGCAGAGGTAAGGCCCTACCGGTCCTGAGAGTAACAGCATTAGAATAAACAGTAATATCATTATCAGACACGGACAGGACATCACATTCTACCTGCTCTTTCTTTTTGAGGTTATTGGGGTTGGCTTTGATCTGAGCTGGGATGGTGGTTCTAGTGGCTATCAGGTCATTAAGCCGCTTTGGTCATTTCCGCCAGCCCCTTGACGAGTTGGGCTAGGCAATCCATGGTAGCGTTCACAGGGGATGCATCGGTAGATTCAGCGTGCAGACCACGCTGCTATTGCATCGATGGGTGCGGAGGTTGTTGTTGGTGGTGCTGAGGTGGTGCAGGAAGTTGAAGTTGCTGATAAGAGGGAGGAGGATATTGATGATTTTGCTGAGGTGGGGCAGCCGTGTACTGGTGAAACGGCTGTGGATGGCGGTACTGCGGCTGCTGGTACGACTGATTCTGCCTCCATTGATTTGAATACTGGGGAGGCTGATGATACTGCTGATGAGGCTGCGAGGACTGTCCAAAGCGACCACCCTGAGGTTGGTGGTATTGCCGGTTGGCAAGTGGCTGACCCTGGGGTTGTCCCATAGGACGGGTCGGCTGTGCATCATTAGTCCATACCCCGTTCACTTCCTGAATCAGGGGTGGTGGTGGGAAAACTGGATCAGGTCCTGAAATAAACTCTGGCTAGTACACAACCATCTGCTGCTGCGGCTGGCCCTGGTCGGGCGCCTGCACGTAGTACACGTGTTGGACTGCCGGTGGCTGCTGGCTCGGCTGAGGCTGATGTTGTGGTTGCTGCTCGTCCTTCTTCTCAGTTGGAGCTTCCGATGGTGTAGCCGACTGAACAGAGTTGATGGTGCCCACCAACAGTTCAAGGTACTTGTTTATCTGATCAAGCTTGTCTAAATTCTGGGTCCTCTTCTCGATCACATCGAGTTTCTCAAGATCCTGTGATCGCTTCTCAATTATGTCAACTTTAGAGAGATGGCCCCCAATGATATTGAGGTTGGAGCTCTCATCTCTCTCTGCTTCCTTGGATGCTGCCATGTGTACTTGTTTCTGGAGGATCTGGGGCTGCTTCTGATATGTTTTAGATGAAGAGAGGGCGGCCTCTCCTTCGGCCATTTCTTCGAATATCTGCCAGACAATGTCTTTATCCTTGTTAAAGTGTGAACCCCCACATGCTGCGTCCACGAGCCTCTGGCTCTCGATGTTCAGTCCCCCAAAGAAGTGCTGGACCAAGCTGGTCTTGGGAATCTCATGGTGGGGACACTTCTCCTGTAGGTCAGTGAATCTCTCCCAGGCTTCGTGTACAGACTCATGGGCTCCTTGGGAGAAATTACTGATACGGGCTCGCATCTGGTTGAGCCGACCGAGAGGGTAATATTTATGCAGAAATGCTGACTTCAGCTCCTCCCAGGTCGTCACGACCTTCCCCAGATGGTTGACCCAATAGAGGGCCTTGTCCTGTAAGCTGAATGGGAATGCCATCATTTTGACAATGTCCAGAGGGACATTCGGATAGTGGGTGGTGCGGCAAATGCGAGAGAACTACTGCAGGTGAATATACGGCTCTTCATTAGTGTTTCCATGGAATGCAGGAAGAAGAACGATGAACTGGGGCTTCAGCTCAAAGTGAGCGTGTACCGGTGGAATGAGGATCCACTCGGTCATCTGGCTATCCCCCGGATTGTATGTTTCTTTTAGGGTAGGTTTGGGTCTCCCACCCTCTGGCTCATCATCGTCAGGTGGACCACCACCTCCACCTCCACCTCCTCTTCCTCCTCTGCCTCTGCCTCCTCCTCCATCGCCTCGGTTCATCATATCGTTCAACATATCCTGAAATGCTGCCTGCGTGAGGGCCTGCTCGGTCAGCTGCTGTTGGATGGCCTGGATAGACGCCAGTAGTTGTGCATTGACTTGATTCTGGTCTGGCATCTGTCCTTCTGGTTGGGGTGGCTGCTGACCCTTGCCCTTTCCTCCGGGAGCCATATCAGGGTCTGAGTCGGACGAAATGAACTCCGGAGTAGTCTCCAGGGCTCGCACTGTCTTTTATCTGCAGAATGAGAGAGTCCTGATCAGACCACTTGAATTATTGTTCAGTTGTCATGATAGAGCTAGAATTTGGGTCAACCCCAGCATGTTGTGAATGGAAAAGGATGTAGACTATAATCGACTTCCATTCACAACGGAAAAGGCGGGACAAAAGTGATCCCAGTTTATTGGGTGGCCAAGAGAAAGGTAGAAAACGAGGAGTCTGGAGATCGATCCGCAAAGTCCGGATCGGGTTCTCGGGAATCGCCTCGAATTTATTGGTGGAGTTGAGTTCATGGAATCGATGTAGGTGTCGGCAAGGTCCCGACGGAAACCATCCATGAATCAGCTTCACGAAGTTCAAGAGAATTGGATGTTGGAAGAAAGATACGATGGTCAACGAGGAATAAAAAGGAGTGCAAAACAGTAGAAAGGCTCGAGTGAGCGGGGTGGTCAAAAAGAAGACATGACAAAATGTGTGCAACGGCACGGGACTCGATCTTTGAACCTTAATCTAGATCCATACAAACACAATACAAAATCGGGTTCACCAACTCACGCCATGTGAAGCCGTAAAAGCTCGGCTATTTATTATCTTTTCATTTTTAGAGTTGTGATTTCAGGCATATCTTGTAACAAGTCCTTAGTACGCTACCCTATAGGAGAGAGAGTACTGCCAGAAGAGTATCCCGTACTTGTCCTCCTCCTGTGTAACATGTAGTCTGTACTTTTTGGAGTCCTTGTAACCCTTCCTGGATCCCTACTCAGCCAATAGAGAGAGGAAGCCGATAGGCAAAACCAATACTTCGGTTCTCGCTCGCAACGGAATCACCCGTGAGCGTGCAAGAACCTACTCGGATGTAGGACGATGAGACAGACACCCCCGTGAAGGCGTGGCCTATGCTCAATACTTCGGACAGGGTCGATGCTCTACACAACAGAGAGTCATCATTGGTGACCAAGCCCTACTCGCCTACGTACGATAGAAGCGCCATTACTTCGGAAATCCAGGCGATACACAAGGCAGTTGCAGACTGGGTTTTTGGCTTTAATCCTTAGGGGGTCGCACTCGCTCAAGGGAGTAGGGTTTTGGTCCCCCTCCAAGATACCTGAAAACAATGAGGGCTTTATGAACCCGGTACAATGATAGTCCATTACAGATTTTAATTAAGGTCAAAGTTTATTTAGCAGTCCCCTTGTTTTAATTTTTGGGTTTTCACTTTTTTTGAGTCTGTTTTCATACCAGCGCCTAACATTTTTGTAGATTTTCATTTAAGTCCTAGGTGCTCAAAATCAGAGGGAGATAGCGGAAAAGCCGTGCAAGTGGTTCCATGATGGAAATCTCACCATTGAACCGAATGATGCATGTTGAGTTAGAAGACTTACAGTGCATCCCAGCTCTCTCCATGTGTTATGCAAAACAGAATTTTTAAACCTATCTACATGTCGGTATGCAAGGCACGAAATTGCCCTAAACATTAGCTGCTATTAGCGTGAAGAACCATAAGTCGCTCATTCATCTCTAGCCCAAAAAGGTCCGGTCTTGGCTCACCCCTCCTCTTCTCAACACACTTGAGTTTAGGAGAAAGCTCTTTGCGGGGCTTGCTGTGGCACAAGGGCTAAGAGACAAATGAATGGCTTGTTTAATTTGGACTAGATCCATACAAAGTAGACTATAGGAACATGCATTCTTATTAATGTTTGGACCTAGCTACCGAGTCACGCAACATATATCTAGGGGCTCCAAGCACACAAAACAAAAAAAAAGGCGGAAAGCTCAAAACTTCGGAAAACAAAGAAAAAGAAAGCGATGAAAAACTCGAAAAGCCGCGATGAGGCCCCCAGGTGAACAATCACCCGGGCACTGGATCTCATTGTGAAGAGTAGAGTCCTGTTAATTATTACATGCCAAAATTGTCTCTCTCACACCATAAATTACAAAAATAATCCTAATTACTCTAGACCTAGCTAACTCCCATCTCCTTGTAACCTTGGTGTTCTCTCCAGATGGTCATAAGATGAAGACCATCCTCCTCCAAGCTCGGTTGCCTTGGCTCCCTAAGAAACCATCCTCGCGTGGCGGGCCTTCGCAACAAAATCACAAAGAGATTTGAATTAGTAGAGGTTTAATCAATCAAATAGAGCAGATAAGAAATTAATCACAATAAATAAATCAATCAATAAAGCATGGTGATCAATTACAATAGAAATAGTTGCTCACAAAATAAATGATAAATCAATTTTTACACAAGAAGGACAAAAATAAAATAGGCTATGCTCATTGCTCCCTGGCAACGGCGCCATATGATGACACGATAAATTCATGCGAGGGTCACAATAATATGTATATAGTGTCGCTGAGGCGACCGCTCACAGAATACCATGTTGATCAGCAATTAACCCACATAAAAGAATAAATCAATAGAGTCCCAAAATTGTGAATTAACATTTATTACTCTACCACAAAATGCATAGTGAGCAAGCATGTAGAGGTCGAACCATATAGAGCAATACAAAAATGCAATAGCCTATGATGTGCATGTACAACAGAGTCATCCTTGTGTGAAGTCTATTTTTGTGGGTTTTTATTATATGTATATATATATATATATTTTAGATTTTTCTACATTAATAAATATGTATATATATATATATATTAATTTTCTTTTTCAATAAAGGAATATATATAGATAATGTAGAGAGAGGGAGGATACAATATTTAAAAAAATATACAAAAATGTTCAAAAATTTGGAAATAAAATCTTTTTGGTATTTTCATGATTGTCTATTGTTTTTGTGATTTTGGGTATTTTCCAAAATATTTTTGGTATTTTTAAATAGCGAAATAAAGCAAAACAGTGAAATAGCTACTAGCTGGGGGTAAAATGGGGATTATAAATATCACGCAGCCATATATTTTTTTCCAAATCATTTTTAAAGTAAAGGGGATAAAATATAGAAACTACAGAAATTGAGTTTCCCATTTTTGGGGTTTTCTAGAATTTTTTATATTTTTTTTGAAGTTTTTGGGCATTTTTGAATTTTTAAAATTTTTCTTTTGAGATTTTTAGTGATTTTTGGACTGGCACTAAAATAAGTTAAAATAGGCAGTGGGTAATTTTTTTGGAATTTTTAGAGGTGTTTTACTATTTTTTTGGAATTTTCTAAGCTAGGCAGTAAATAAATTGCATGTTTTTGATTTTTAATAAATGCAAAAATGCAACAAAATTAAAAACTAAAAATATGTCGTGCAAGAGCAAGCTAACAGGAGCTTATATCCATTTTTGCAAAATTTTTCTAGTTAATATGAGGCATAAAATAGATGGACAAAGCATACAAAAATTAAACAGCCTGGTAGGGGTATTTTTGCAAATAAAATATTTCTCAGGGGCATCAGTGCAAAAATTACTACAGAAATAAACATTTATTTTTATTTTTGGGGCTATTTTAAAATTAACCGAACCTGCCATGGTTAAAGTGCAAAAATCACGCGCCTCACGTGGGACTGCACGTGAGGCGCGGAGGGACCAATATGCAAATATATAAACTACAGGGGGGCTACTACAAATATTACAATTTATTTACAACGGGGAATTTTATTTATAGCATTAAAATATAAATACAAAAAGGCGGGGGTCATGTCTGAAATTTACCCCCAACAGGCACGCGATCCAACGGTTGGTCTTCGTCCACTTGACACGCGTCGTGCATCCATCGGCTGATACCAGTTCGCAGATGAAGGCTAAGATTAGATCAGCCTCGCTGATCGGACGGTGGGTGCGGGGCTTCATCTGACGATCCTCGTTCAATCTAGGTCGGGCCTCCTGATCTGACGGCGCTGGAGCCCCCTGGAAGAACAGGGAAGAAGCTTGCGCGCGGCGAGCTTCGATCGTGAAGCTTGGGCTCCTCCGGGCATCTCCCTCGCATCTGAGATGGTGTGAACGTAGCTGGAGGCCTTCCGCATCTGCTGATGGTCTCGCCATGGCTCCTGGAGGTCCAAAGAGCTCGGACGAGGTCGAAGAAGGTCGGACCCTCCAGGAGCCTCTTCCTGGTTTGTATCGAGCCCAGATGGGCTCCTTTCTTCGCTTGACCTACATAGGAAGAACCGGGGGAGCGAGGGCTATCTCCTCGACCCCGGGTTTTGAAGCTCGGTAGCAAAATGAGGTGAGGCGGAGGAGCTCCGACGATAGGCGGAGGTGGAGCTCTGATTCGCAAGGACAGAGGGTCCTTGGTTGAACAAAGATGATAGATAGATGGAGAACGCGATGGGGAATGAAGTGGGGGGAACATGGCGGTCGAGATCACGGTCCGCTCTGGCGAACTTCGATTTTTCGAATTTAAGCTAAGCTAATTAACTAAAGACTACACTAAGAACATGAATGAAAAGCTAACACTAAAATCTACCTAAAATACAATAAAAGGGTAGCTCTTATACTTGGGGGCCACCAGGGAGCAGGACGGACACCGGAGCTCCGCCGCGTCAAAACCTTCCCTCCTCCGGCCGATTCGAGGTGCTGGAACACTCCCCCTGTCACGAGGAACCTCCCAGGATCAGAATCGAGGCTTTTGGGTGGATGAAATTGGCCAAATTTGAGGAGGGGGACGAAGCTTCTTATTTATAAACATTGGCCTGGACCCTTATTGACCGGTGTTTATTGATTAATCCAATGAATATCGTATTGATCTAAGATATCGGCGGGCATCTGCGATAATCAGAGATTATTTCTTGTGAAGAACGCGAGCGCGATCGATGGACGAGATGCCCATAAAAAAGGGAAGAAAATCAGGGAAAAGACACTTCTGGCGTGCCAGGTCCCGGATGGGACAGTTGACCGGGCGGTCAACAAAGGTCGCGCCCTCATTGGTCCACCTTGGACGCTAGAGGACAAAATAGGGAATTTTGCTCGAAATTTATTAATTTGACATAGTAAATGATTTTATTATTTTTTTCTTATAAAATAAAAAATGTGTATAATTTCATGTAATATTTATTTATGATTTTTATTGAAATTTTTTGAAGTGTTTTATTATAGTTTTATTTTAATATTGTGTATATGCATGTATTTACATGTATTTTGTGTATTTTATTTTTAATTTGTTTATTTTATTATTTTATTGTCTTATTTTATAAATTTATAATTTATTTTTGTGAGTGTGAGGGTATTTTTATTTAATTTTTGTGAGTTTATTTTCATATTTAAATAAATAGGGATATGTATATGTAGATATACTTGTAGGTCTTTTACTTATATATTATATATACTTTATTTATTTAATGTATTTTATTTGTTTTTATTCTGAATTTATATTTTTAATAAGTTATGTATAATATTTACATGATTATAAAAATATAGATGAATAAAGAATAAAATAATTAAATCGCCTTTTATTTATGTACATATTCAACATAGGTATCTTGCCTATGTATTACATAAGCTTATTTTATTTTACAAATTCTTTTTGGTTTTCTTTTAATTTTAATATGTAAATGTATTGAATAAATTATTTACAAAATTCTAAAAATATAATTTTGTAAAAATAATGAATACTGAATAAATTGAATATTTTAATCAGGTGGGTTGCACAATGAAGGCCAAAAACCTAACTTTTGCAGATAGACTCCAAAAATTATGAAACCAATTTTATTAAATAGTTCTTGAAAAGCTATATACAATTAAAGGTGAATTTGGGTGATTTGGAGTTTTTATTTGCAAGATATGGGTATGTGAAGTTGAGATTTTGGCTTTTTATTCTGTGTATAAAATGTACACTGAGTATTATTTTTACACAAACTCAATTTTGTATTTTTTTTACATTATTATCTACAACTTTCATGTACAAAATTTCTTTATTTGATGAATAAATAATCATGTACAAAATAGGTGACAAAATGCATAAATAATTGAATAAATAAATGAGGTATTTATTGTACACTGGCCCTTATCTCCCCCTACTTTATTCCTTGTCGACCAATTCCATGTTGGCCTTAGTCTCGGGGTTCGGGTCATAAAATATCTGCAATATTTTATTCCTTTTTCTTTTCTTCTCTTTATTCTATAATTTTGGCATTAAAAACCTTATTTAATGTATAATTAATACAATGAATCATGAATGTTATTTTGTACAAATTGATGCTATTTATATGCATTTGATGGGGTTTTTGAGGCCAAAATGATAGAATAAAAGTGATGAAATAGAGATTCATCAAGTGGTGAGGGAAATAGAAAGGGCAAAGGTTGAAGGCAAGGTGGGGCAACGTGGGCGAGGGATCTTTTGGAGGAAGGAGATGAGTCCCCTGCCGTCGGATCTAGTGATCCAACGGCTGTGATCTGGGCATAAAATTGCAGCTAGGATATAATCAAGGAGGCGAGATCGAAGGGCGATGGGTGGTGGAACGTGGCGTGAGGAGGTAGCGGTGCTAGTGAGCGGTTAGGATTAGATCGGAGCAGCACCATCGAAGGGCGTAGAAAGCGCCATGTGGCGCACGGCGGAAGTAGCGTTGGTGAACGGTCACGATGAGATCTGGAAATGGGATTGGAGGGCTGGAATCAAAGTGGCGAGGAACGGCCATGATCTGTGGATGTAAGGGATGATCGAGCGGTGATGGAGCGGACACGTGGAGAGTTGGGGAAGAGGCGCAGGTGGACGGCCTTAAATGCATCTAGACTTCAATCGGATGGTCAGGAAATGGGCGGGAATGAAAGGCGCGGATGGAGAGCTTCAAACAGCCATCCAACGGTAGCAGATGATGTACGCGTGGCGCGTGAGTGAGTGGGCCGCATGGCGCAACCAGATGGCTCCACATGGCCCATTCACATTATTGCAAGGAGGAAAGTGAACTATGAGAGGGAAGATTGCTGAATTTGAAAAAACTCAAAACATGAAAGTTGTAGATCTTAATGGAATCTACAAGTTTCACGTGGACGAAAAACAGAAATGAGGTCAAACGAAGCGATAAAATACAAGGGTACAAATACAAATAAGTACAATATACAATAGGGGCCCAAAATCCAAGTTTTGCATACGAGCTCCGATTTTAATAAAAATGGTCTTGTTTTGAAGGTCTCTGAATGTATATTATTTTTAAAGTGAGTAGACCTAAATCGGATGTTGTATGAGAGAGATATGTGCATTTTAAGGCTCCTATTTTCAAACTTGGACTCGGGTTTTATTGGTCAATTTTACAAGTTAGTATTTTTTGATATTTTTCTTTAATTATTGTTAGTAATATATACACTATAGAGTTGAATTTATGGGATTTGGAGTTAGTATAAAATATATACAAGTAGGTGATTTTTAAAAGTGAATTTGGCTTCTTATTTAATGCAGATGTGAATGCTAAAATGCAGATATTATCTATGCATGCATGAATGCTAATTGTGCAATATAGGTGATGAAATGCATCTAATAACTCGGGAACAAAGCTCGATATTCAACTTTTAGAGTGATGAATCACGGACTCATCAACCCCCTATACTTAAACCTTGCTCGTCCCCGAGCAACTAAAAAAATGCAAAAGTGAAATGATTTTGGGTTCCATACTAAGGTCATGAACAAAAGGTGAAAATGGAGCTTGACTCGACCTTTGGATTAATTGTGTGGTAGAACCTTATTGGAATCTGAGTTTAAGACCTAACAGACTTTAAGTTTCACAAGTCTTCTATTCAAGACGCCTTAATAGTCAAGTCAGAACAAATCCTCATACGTAAATTTCTGATGACTATGATTCTTACTTGTACTGTGTAAGTGAAAAAATAGCTCTCCATATCAGAAATGGCAAAGAACCAGCCTCCTCTAACAAGGTAGCTCTAATTCCCCGGTCCAGTAACTCTTTCCTAAAGGAGCAGGGTATTCCCTTCTAAGTTCAAGTGCAACCAGCTCAAGAAGAGGGGTGGAGAGAAGAATGGATGGTAGCTAGTGTAACTACCTATCCCAGGATGCTAGACCAGTGTAGCCAAGTCATCCAGCTGCAGGCTTCTTGCAAATATACATACTCTGGTAGGCATTTATTTTCAATTAGGCATGTCCACTTTTTTTTGGAGTTCTTGCATATTTGTTTTGAACTATATACAAGGTACGGCATGTATATTAGTAGTTTTTCTCCTTGAGCCAGTAGACTATCCCTCTTTTGAAGCATTATTGCAACCCACAGCATCCCGTCCTTAGATGTCAACACCACCAGACTAGGTTGAGATGCACTTCCCTCCTTAGAGGAGGACGGATGTTTCCACCCGTGTGCTACTCCGAGCTAAAGGATTCTACCTCCTCACTACCTCATCATTGAAGAGCTACGTGCATGGTGCTTGTCCAAGTTAGGTCCATGTCTAAAAGAATCATGCATGTGCACGAGATACTCTACTTAGACTAATCAAGATGATATGTGAACATAGACTTGAGGACTCAAAGAATTAAGTCACTTGACCTGAGAAATCTTAACTCCGGTTCCTATAAGGTTCCTCTGAAATTAGGTAGATTAAGGTCAAATCAAATCCAACCTCAACATCTATTCATAACTTGGTTCAAAGCCCACTAGCTTTCCACTTTGCATATGCTATATATGCAGATGAGATGCTAATGACATGCTACAGAGATGAGTAAAATGCAAGACTCTTTTTTTAAATGCAAGGATGATATGCAAAAGTAAATAAGAAGCCTATTTTTATGTATTTTACAACACTTTTAGATGAGTATTTTACAAAAAAAAAAAATTATACAAGTATTATACGTATTATACAAGTATACATGTATTTTACAAATATTTTTTCCAATTTTTAACTACCTCGTAATTATTGCATAATATATGCAAAAATACGTGAAAGTACGCGAAAGTACAGGCTATGGGTAAAGTATATATGTAATATACACATGCCACCCTATACTTAGCATGTGCTATGTCCTCAGAGCATGAAAAGCGAGGAAAAAGACATAGCTCGTGCTAAGCGTAGGAAAGTGAAAATATCAAAAAGTATAGAAGTCACTCCGCCCCTCTATACTTAGGCTCTGGCAGCCTAAGTGTAGAGGAAGATCAAAAATGGGGAGGACAAGGTCAATAGGGGAAATGGATGAGTATATACATGATGGGCATCGGTCCCCCCTATACTTTGTCTCAAGTCATCTTAAGTATAGGACAGGAGTGGATGTGAGAATCGATGAGATATGGAGGATGTACAGCGAATGGTGAAGGGACTCAGGTCACTCTCCCCACTATACTTAGGATCTGATCATCCTAAGAATAGTCATAGAATGAAATGATATGGAGCCGGGGAAAGTGATTTGAATCACTAGGGAGGGAGGGAAAGGAAATATATAGAAGAAGGGCAAGTATATACAAGGATCAAGATCTGAATCTTTTCGATGTTGCTGATGGCGAGAGCTCACTGTTGCAAGGTCCCATGCACGGCTTATTGTGTGTCTTCTGAGTCTGCCTTGCGCATGAAAACAATCTCCCCAACACGACTAACTGTTCATTAGGTTCAACAAAGTGTTTCAGCAGTTGTCCATTAACTAGGGATGTCTGTGCTCCATCTGTAAGATCTGAGATCTCTACACATCCATTGTCATGCACAGCACGGACTATGAACGGGCCCATCCACTTGGATTTAAGCTTCCCTTGGAAAACCTTCAGCCTTGCATTGAACAACCATATCTTCTATCTAGGAACAAAGGTCTTTCGTCTGATAAATCTATCGTGTGTACGCTTTACTTTGTCCTTGTACACCAAATTGTTGTCATATGCTCGATTTCTGATCTCCATCTCTCTCTTTTGCTGCCCTAGGTGTGTGTTCCAATTGACCTTCTTGATTGCTCATTCGGATTTATACACTAACTCTGCAGGTAAATGGCATGACACCATTCTGAATGGGGAGGTTCCTAAGGGTGTCTTGTAAGCTGTCCTATAAGCCCAAAGGACCTGATCCAGAATCTGAGACAAGTCCTTCCTGTCTGGGCGGACAAGCTTTTGCAATATGGTCTTAACCTCCCTATTCGACACATCTGTCATGCCATTGGTCTGTGGGTGGTAAGGATTAGCGACACGGTGTTCGATGTCGTAATCCTTGACTAGTTTTTTCACGTCTCTATTCACAAAATGGTTGCCCCCATCGGATATCAACACTTTGGGGATCCTGAACCTAGAGATGATGTGATCTGTAATAAATTTACAGACAATCTTGTTGTCTGCAGCTCGGGTCGGGATAGCCTCCACCCACCTTGACAGATAATCCATCGCAAGAACGATATATTCGAAACCATGGCTAACCGGGAATGGGCCCATGAAGTCGATGCCCCGGGCATCAAAGAAATCACAAATGATGACAAGCTGCATTGGCATATCATCCTTGGAACCAACGATTCCTCCCATTCGCTAGCATACTGGACACGACTTCGCAAAGGTGAGAGCATCGCGAAATAGAGTTGGCCAGTATAAGCCACATTGTAAAATCTTCCATGCGGTCCTCTTCTCGGAGTGGTGTACTCCTTCCTCCAGACTATGGTAGAAATTAAGGACAATCTGATATTCCTCCTTAGGAATACTCCTCCTCCAGACACAATCCGATCCTTCAAAGAAAAGGATCGGATCCTCCCAATGGTAATGTCTTGCATCCGACTCGAATTGGTCTATGTGGCTCTTTGCCCAATCTTCGGGAACTTTCTTGGAGACAAGATAATTTACTATATTGGCATACCATTGGAGGGAGTCGATAATAAAAAGTGACTCATCTGGAAAGGAGTCTCGAATAGGTGTATTGTCAGAAGTGTCAAGAATTTCAAGATGGGAGAGGTGATCAACCACTACGTTCTTCTTTCCATGTTTATCTCTAATGTCCAAATCAAACCCTAGATGAGTAAAATCCACCTAAGAAGATGCGCCTTCGCGTCCTTCTTTTCCATTAAGTACCGTAGTGTTGTATAGTCTATGAACACCATCACCTTAGATCCGATGAGATGATATCTGAATTTATCCAAGGCGAACACTACTGCAAGCATCTTCTTTTCGGTGACGGTATAGTTACGCTAAGCGGTATCAAGCACTTTGCTTGCGTAGTGTATAGCAAATGGGACACCATCCCTCCTCTATCCTAACACAGCCCCAACAGCAAAATCTGAGGCGTCTGTCATGATCTCAAAAGGAATAGAGCAATCTGGGGCTTTAGGATCGAGGCATCCATGATCATCCCTTCAAGTTGCTTAAAGGCCTCAAGATACTTATGATCGATAATAAACTATGTGTCTTTGTCTAAAAGCTCAGTTAGCGGTTGGGCGATTTTTGAAAAATCTTGGATAAATTTCCTATAAAATCCAACATGCCCGAGGAATGATCACAACTGCTTTACGTTGGTTGGTGGCTGGAGTCGTCTGATCATGTCCACCTTGGCAGGATCAAACTCCATTCCTCTCTTGGAGATGACATGCCCCAACACAATGCTCTTCGTCACCATGAAATGACTTTTCTCCCAAGAGAGGATCAGATTAACCTCACAACATCTTTTGAGGACTCAGTCCAGATTTCTAAGATGGGAATCGAAGAAATCACTGTGGACCGAGAAGTCATCCATGAAGATTTCCAGGATATCACCGACCATCTCGGTGAATACTGCAATCATGCACCTTGAAAATGTACTGGGAGTATTGCATAACCCAAAGGGCATGCGCCTGAAAGCATACGTACCAAATAGGCATGTAAACATGGTTTTCTCCTGCTCCTCAGGAGCGATAGCTACTTGATTGTATCCCGAGAACCCATCTAGAAAGCAGAAGAATTCTTTTCCTGCCAATCTTTCTAAGATCTGATCAATGAATGGTAGGGGAAAATGATCCTTCTTCGTCGCGGCATTCAAGCATTTGTAATCCACACAGACATGCCACGACGTGGGAACTCGTGTCACGATCTCCTCTTCATCCTCATTGGTGGTTGTCTGAATTCTCGACTTTTTCGGGACAACATTGATAGGTGTCACCCACTTCAAATCGGAGATGGGTAAATAAAACCCGTATCACACCATTTCTCAATCTCCTTCTTCATGACCTCTCGTAAATTTGGATTCAACCTGCGTTGGAATTCACGAGAGGGTTTAGCTTCATTCTCAAGATAGATATGGTGCAAAAACTGAGCGAGATTTATCCTGTGGAGATCGGAGATGGTCCAGCCTATCGCCTTGCGGTTTTTTCTCCAGGATCTCTAGCAAGAGAGATTCATGCTCCTCGGCCAATCGCAAACTGATGATGACCAGAAAATTCCTATCTTGTGCCGCAAGGAAGGCGTACTTAAGGGTTATGGGTAATGGTTTGAGCTCGGGTAAGGTGTGATCATCAAGGAAATCTTGCTCAATTAACTCTGGTCTTGTGCTAGTAGTGGCTGGATCTATCTCTGAAGTAACTACCACCAACTCATTCATCTCTAGAGTCGGATCGTCAAAAGTATCCAAGCAATCGGCGAAACCCACGTCTGACTCATCATCCTCATCTTCTAATTGTCTTAAAGAGGGAAGGAGTGACAAGCCCAGCTGGGCTTCTGTGTCATCGAAGATGTAGGGGGATGCATTTTCTATGTGATATGCGATGTACTCGTTCCTAAGGATCTCGCAGACTGTCTCTCGTACAATATGCTCTCTAGATGAGAGTGACTCATCGGTGCTTGCTAGATTCTGTCTCCATGGCCCAACCGTATCTTCAAGAACACATGCTGCTTCAAACGAAGTATACTCGATGCTCGATTCGGAATCTTGCCTCTACCACCTTGTCTGCTTCATCTCAAGTTCCTCATCTCCGTTTGGAGTTTGGAACTGAATTTTCCCGATCTTATAATCAATTAAGGCCCATGTTGTTCTAAGGAAGGGCCTTCCTAGAATGATCTGGGAATCTCTCCAATTTCGAGGGGTCTCCATATCAAGGACTATATCCTGACCCTCGACTTTGATGATAATGTTCCTTAATTCTCCCTTGGACCTCTTGGTTGATTTATCTGCAAACTGAAGTAAGGCTCTTCCTAAGAGGTCCTAGATTTAGCCGCTCATAGAGGGCTGTGGGCATCAGATTAATTAAGGATCCATTATCTAGAAGAGTGCGTGAAAATGTGATGTCATCGACATGACTCACCGCATAATGAGCACCCATGTCCCTTTGCTTCCTTGGAAACGCATTCTTGATGGTGCAAGTAGTGGCTACTGACAAAACATGCTTCTCAACATGACTTTTTGTTTTCCTGCTCACCCTAGTAGGTGTGCATCTCACCTTAAGGTACTTCTGAAATGCAGGTGTCATGTCCACAAACTTATCGAAGGGGATTGTGTCCTTGATATATTTGTTGCAGAACTCTACCATCTCAGGGTCATCCTTTTGGATTTTTTTGATCTTCTTTCCACCCTTAAGGGCACGGGGGAAAGGATTATTGACGATAACTCATATTCTGAAACTAAAAGATTTTCATTCAAACATGAAACTGAGTTCTGTACAGGACTCTGACTCTGGTACTGACTCTGACACTGATTCGGAAAAAGAAATTCATGTGGCAAAATAGGTGATGCATCTTCCACTGCTCCTGGTGCGGGCTCCTCATCTGGTTCGCCCGATTTACTGCTGGTGCTCCTCTCCTTCTTCTTTCCATGGTGCATTGAGTGTTGGACATGCAAGCCTACGACGAGCCATTATGCAATAAATGTTATTGTGAATATCATTCCCTGATCTGAAATGAAGAATAAATAATTTGCATAATAGGTCCCTTAGTACAATTAGGGTTATGTACCATTGCCATCTTAATGATCATACAGCTATTGATTCAATTATTGAATCATAGAGGCTGGTGCTTGGATGAATATCTAATGAGTTAGATTGAGGACTCATCAAGCACCGTCAAATGATTGTTAAGAAATAATCTCTAGCCTGAGTAGGAGATGGCATTCCGTTCTCAGTTAGGTTGATATCTGACCGACCTCTTGATGCAGGTCCTCTGCATAGGAATAGAGATTCGGAGGTGCCAGATTAGTTAGGTCAAAGAGTTGACTTAACAAGATCGAGATAACCAAAGTCCTATATCGTATGCTGTCACGATACAAGCACGCGTCCTCTGACCGGAGACAGATGTGTTACTATATGTCTGAGTATGTACATTTGGCAGACCAATAGGTTGATGACCTAACCAAGGTCTATACACCGGCGTGCTGGTGTGCATGTAAGGGCATATGAGTAATACGATCTATCAAAGGGATCATACAGGTTCATTACTGAACCGGAAGACATGAGCTCACTCATGAGATATTGGGAAGAATCAAATTCCATGCACGGTCGTCTCGCTTTGGAAGCTTGACTGAATTTGTAGGTTTGATATATACTTTTGGAAAGTATATGATCAAGACCTAGGTATGATATATGCTTTTGGAAAGTATATGATCGATACCAACTCCCAATGGTCAAATGAGAAACTTACTGAAAAACCCCTGAAGTAGACAGTATAAAGTTGATCTAATACTTCGGGTTTATTCTGAGTCTTCCAGTATGCAGGATGTACAGGTGTTGGGAATACCTGAGGGTGATGTGATCATAAACGATTGTATAACAATGACGCTTCCATTCCTAGGGAGTGATGAAACGGGTCTGGATTTTAGTGACTCCTTTTAGTAGAGAAGTAATCTGATCTTGGTCCAAATGTTGGACATTGATCTGAATGTGATTTAGATGCAATGAGAAGATTAGATTTGCGGTCTTGATTTAATCAAGCATCTATGAGAGGCGTGAGATCTGGATTTTAGATTTGATATCAATATCCAAGTCACTATACGTGGAATAATACAATCTCCCTGTCCTTATCTCCAAGTATCCACGGAGAAAGTGCATTATCCTTTAAAGAGTTCATGGATAATTTCATTGTTGATATGTATCCGAGCATCGAGAGAATTGATAATTAAATGTGATTTAATTATAATGGATAATATGAATTTGATTCATATTATAAGGAGAGTTATCTGAGATAATTAAATGTGATTTAATTATCAAAGATATGAATAATGTGAATTTGTTTCATATTATTTTGGCACATGAGAATAGAGATCCAAGATGATTAAATGCGATTTAATTATCATGGATATGAATTATATGGATAGCACTATCCATATTAATCAGATATATTATAAATGTGATTTATAATATATTAGAGAGAGCATATTGTGTTTTATATTTGTTAATTAATTATTGATGTGAATTGGATTCACATTGGATGATTAAATAAAATATAATTACATTTTGTTTTGGGATGTGAATGTGATTCAAATTTTTTCAATGGCATGATTGGAATATTTCACAAGATAATTATGAATTATTTTTGTGAAATAATTTACAACAATTGTTGTTGTAAATCCTGGAGATATCATGCGATAATGGTATCTTATGAGATAATGAGATCTCATGATATAATGAGATCTCATGAGATGGTGTAGTCGACCCCCCTTTTTAGGGGAAATGGTTTTATCTCCTCATTATCTCCAAGGATAATTAATTGATTTAATTTGAATTTAAATGTATTGATTTATTATATATATTAAATTAAATTAAATTAATTGTTTTTCTACTTTTACAACATGATCATAGCCATTGAAAGAAACACAAATCAATCTCAACCATTGATTGTGTGTTATCCATGGATTGAGATCCATGGACTCCCAAAACCCTATATAAGAAGAGTACCCCATGCTCTTCATATAATATGAAAAATTAATGTTCTCTCTCTCTTTTCTCTACACACCCATTCTCTCTATCTCTCATGTGGTCGTCCACCATGGATGGCCTAGAGAGATCCTCCATCGCCGCAGTGTCGTCATTATGCTGCTCGATCGTTTGCTCGTGGATCTCCGTCTACTTCGGCGTGCCTCGCTCATAAAGAAGACGTCGTATCTTGTTTGTCGAGAACAGAAGATCCGTGGCTTGGATCTTCAACATGAATTGTGAGAAGCACGTGTCTCATCAAGACGCTCGCAAGCATCTCCTCCGACGGATCGGACTTGAGACAGGAGGTCTCCTTGTTTAGAGACTCGAACGCAACCACGCTTCAAGAGGTAATCCTATTACTTGTTTGTGGTTTAGACGAAACGATCCGAGAAGCGTTCTTGGATCATGTGGTTTCATCACATGAAAATTTTTTAAATTCTGCTGCATCGAGCAACTAGTACGACTAGTTGCTCCCGATCGCATTCGATGCGATCCTCACGCTTCCGTGATGCGCTTTAGGATTTTCCCCATATCCTTCATTGAGGACCTAGAAATCCTCTTATTCCGCTGGTGATTGTGGTGGTGATGCTGCTCCTCTACCTCCAAGTTCTCCTCAGGTATATACTTGGCGTCTTCTTCCTCATGTGCCAGCGCCCAATCAGGTACGGTCACAGTCCTTTCTCTCCTGAGGGACATATGATTTACATTATCATACGAAAGGATCACGTGTTCAGATAGAGAATGATCTGAATAGTATGTCTCATCGCGTGGTCGGTGATGACCCTGATTCAGGCTATTTGGGTTAGCCTAAACCTATACAGGAATTTGGGTCTTTGGTGCCATCTACTGGTCCTGGGTACGTGAAACACGGTTCATATCTGTTCTGATATCCAAGTAATCGTTCTATATCTGCTGGACCCTATCAGTCAGGGTCTGGATTTCCAAGGTGAGGGACTCCAATTCACTAGTGGGTGGGGCTTGCTGCTGTTGACTAGAGGATGAGTGATTCGGCTGTCTATACTGGTCATGCTGGCCTTGCCGGTACTGCTGCGGGTGGGATGGTACGGTGTAAGGTGGTGGAGGCCCCTACTGGCTCGAGTGGAATGTGCGCTGTTGCTGGTGCTGCTGAGGCTGATATCCTTGTCCTGGCCGGGACTGTACAAAGCATGGTGCAAGGACGGAGCTGGTTTCCTGGTAAGCTAGGGAAGGTTGGTGTGGCTGACCATTCCCTATCCACGACTATATGCCGACAGGATCATGGTTGTACCACAGCCCGTTTATCTCGAACACCTACGGAGGCTCCTCGTAGACTGACTCCACCAGTGGGGGTGCGTTCTGCTCCTGTTGAGTGTACTGTTGCTCATCAATCCAACTTCTCTGAGGCCCCTGTACCTGCTCCTGTACAAGATGGACTCGATGTACAGGTACAGGTGGTGCAAAAGGGGTAGGTAGTCATATTATTGTCTACCTTCTTAGTCAATTCCTCCACTTGCTTCGGCAATCGTGAAAGCGCCTCAAGGTTAGTGACCCTCTTGTGGATCTGTTCTACCATGGTGAACTTATCAGCTATTATCCCCATACTAGGGATTAGGTCCTCTGTTAGATCCGCTACAGTCCTCCTAGTTGTCTCATTAGATAGGCTTGAGCGAGACAACTGATAGGCCCTGGTGGCCTGGGATCTGCCTGTTTCTACCATCTGCTCCAGGATCTTCCATACGACATTTTCATTCTTATTCAGATAGCTACCTCCACAGGTTGCACTCACTAACCCCTGCATTTATGGGCTCATGTCACAGAACAAGGTGTGGAGTAAGATCGCCTTGGTAATGCCATGGCATGGGCATTTCTGGATCAAGTCATTAAATCTATTCCATGCTTCATGGAATGGCTTGTGTGGACCCTGGGAAAAACTAACGATCTTGGTCCGTATCTGGTTAGTCCTACTGAGTGGGTAGAACTTCTCCAGGAATAAATCTTTGAATTGCACCCAGGTTGTATATCTAACCCCGAGATTCTTCAGCCAATGAGCAGCCTTATCTCCTAAGGCAAACGGGGTAGCCTTCAGCCTGATGTAATATTGCCCAACCCTAGGATGACTAAGGTTGTTGCAAACCAGCTCGAAGTCTCTCAGGAAAGCATATGGTTCTTTGGTGGCATTTCCACTAAACTTCAGTATCAGGTTCTTTGGGGCTTCAGCTCGAATGCTTCGAGGGGTACCTCAGGTACAAGCCAATTATGTATCTCATTCTCAGTTGGACTGTAGGCATCCACCATCGGTCTATCAATTCCACCCGCCGCGATCACCTATCCCATCTTCGCCACAAGATCTGCATTTTGTTGTTTGATTGGAGCTAGGCAGGCAAAGATTTGATTTATAGGATCATCTCTGTGTTCCTCTTCATCCGGGGGTCTCTTAGGAGGCATCTTGGTTTCTGGTTCGTCCTCTTCACCTGAGTAAAGAAGGTGGTCTAGGTTATAGGACGTAGTAATGAAGACTCACTGAGGCGATGGTATTCCTCAATGAGATAAGAGGAGAGAAAAGGAATGGTTTAAGGGTAACCATCCTGGTATTGGGGAATCTCGAACTCAAGAGGTTCATGAGCTTAGGTTGGCCCAAGTTGCGCTTGGGCCGATGAAGACAAACTTCGTGAGGGGTTCAAGGAAAGATTTGCGAAGCTGGAGTAGATATCCCCCCAGTCAGTCATCTTTGATGGTAGAAGGAAGAGTCGGGAGTTTAAGTGTGTAAAGATGGGATTTTAGTCCTACCTAAAGCAAGCAAATGAATCACAAACCCTGATTTTCACACTCAACACAGTGAAGGATTTGAAACCGAGTCTAATTAGTCTGGTTGATTTTAAGAGTGATTTTTCAGACAAATAGCAAGGATTACACAGCCTATAGGGAAGTCGACTCAAAGCCGGATGTGTCTTCCCTGTTTAACATGTCGCTCCTATCCCTAGCTGAGGAGTTCAAAGACCTGCCCCTATCTACCTACCGAAGTAGGCGGAGGCTGACAAGGCTGTTACTTCACCCCGAAGGGTTACTAGCAACTTGTCGTGGAGCACCACTGGTTCACCCCTATCTACCTGCCGGAACAGGCAGAGGCTACTTGGTGCTAGTCAGTGAACCTAAAAGAATTCAACTTGTGACATTTGCTAGGATCGGGGTACGTGATATGGAAGGCAGGGATTTTGGCTCTACCTTAGGGTGTGCACACACACTCTATATCCTCACTCAGCCTGCAATCATGGTCAGGGTTATTCTCCTGCAAATAGAATTTCTGATTTTATTTGATTTTTTTGGTCAATATGTTTAACAATCCCAATTTTAAGTTAGATGACCACTTGATTAGTCCAACACACAAGGCACGTCTATCGTTCAGTCCCAATTTCCTTTAATCCAAAGTTAGAAAACCAAGGGAGGAGTCGAGAAAAGCTGGTGAATGATAAAACAATGATGTATGCCAAGTTCATAAGACTTATAGTGATCCTCGCGCTCTACATACGGGATGCAAAATAGAATTGAAATTTTATATGGATGCAAGCGAGAAAAGCCGCTTCTAGACAAGCAGTTCTATTAGCGAGTGAAGAACAAGTTATATTTGACTATAATCCTGTGGTCTAAGTGCGTCTTTTAGTGAAGTGTGGTCCTAGATATTACAAGCACAAGCAATACTAAGAAAGCTCTAAGAGCCGCAAGTGCAGGTCCAATCCTACGTAAAGCAACCAAACAACACACGGGGACTTTTTATTATTCTTTTACATGCGCGAGAATCCAAACGGGAACTGTTGGAAATGCAAAATCTTTTTTTACAAGTCCTCTCAAAAATCACTCAGTTTAGTTCAATGTAGGTTCCTTGGCTCGTCGGGCGAAGCACCTTCGATGCCTCATGTTCCTCACACAAAAATAAATGATGGTTAGAGAGAACGACACAAAGTAAATGTTGAAAAATAGGTATAAAAATATTCACAAGAAAAACCAAGAATCAGACTACCCGAGGGTAGAAAACCTAAAATCTAAATTTTCTAAAAATTAACCTAAGTCGTGCCTCCCCAGCAACAACGCCATTTGAAAAGCCGTCAAGTACCCTACTTAGTTCAATCGAATTAACGATTAAAATTTTAGTGATGTTCGTTGTAGTCGGATAAAAAAGGACTTATCAAAACCACTTTGATTAATGTCAAATTAAATGCAAGCGGTAATTTTTTTATTTTACTTAGTTAAGCCCAAGGTCAGACTCAGGGAGGCAACTTTTTCCTTAGACTAATTCGAAGTCAATTTCGATGTTAGGTTTTCAGGAGAATATTTTTTGGCATTTTTTTGCTATTAAGAAAATACGATGCAATTCAAGCAAAATTCGAGGAATAAAACACAAAGTATAGTCAAATCAAGTCCAAAAATGATGAAATTTGGCATATGAAATGCAATGAAATTAAGCTACTGCAGTTTTTTTTTGGAATTTTTCGACTCTATATGAATTAAAAAAGAATTAAAATGAATGCAAGATGGTTTCTGTAAAATTAATTTTTAATAAATACCAATTAAATATTTTCAGATACAAAAATTAACCTAGACACTTCTATGTGAGATGAATCTAGGAAAATTGTTATGCCTCAAATATGATTAATTTTGGACCTAGTAAAAATAAGGTAAGCAAAACACCAATTAATTTATTAAGGCCTCAGGATGCGTGCAAATGATGTGATTTTTGGACATAGTGTAGAACTACCTAAATTTAACCTATTGTGATTTTTTGGTGATTTTTAGAACAACAATGAATTTAATACACAATTAAAGGCACATAGAGGGAAAAATATGTAATTTACCTCAAAAAGAAATATATTAAATTTCTTAATGTTCTCAAAAATGTAACAAGTATTCACAATGATAGAAGACAAGTTTCACTACAATATGCAATTTTTGGAATTATAAAATGATGTTATATGAGTGCCTAAATAAACGTGCAAACACAGGGGTGTAAATGCAAAGAGAATTAACATTGTTTAAATCAGAAACGTGCTTACAAGGACTAAAATGCAATTACCTATAATGTAAAGGGTATGTGTGCAATTTCTCCACTAGAACATGTGTGCCTCACATGTTATTGCCTAGCAAGGACTAAAATGCAATTCTAAGAAACTGACGGGGCCTTGATGTAAAATACTCAAACCGCACGTGTAGACCATGTGAGATCTAGGCTCTGGAAGCGTTGGAGGCTCAGAGCTGCTTCGGGTCTTCTGTAGGCTCGGATGTGCTTCAGTGTAGCTTCGGGAGTAGCCTCACCATCAGATAAGGATCGGATGCTCCGAGCCTAAAGGGTTGGGGAGGAGGCTCGGAGTAGACGATGTGGCCGATGATGGACCGTCAGATCCTCAAGGATCCAACGGTGGCTGGAGCTCCTAATGAGTGCGACATGGAGCGATGGGGACCGTCCGATCAAGACGATCAGACGGCAATTGTGCGTCGAGTTCCTCCTTGTCGCCGCCTCCTGCGACGGGCTTGGTTGGGCTCCAGCGAGGGGTAGCTAGCTCCGGCGTCCTCTTCCTTGCTTGGTGAAGACTCCCGGAGGCTCCTAAGTGGCTGGGTGGATTCATCGAAGCTTGGCAGAGCCATCGGATGTCCTGGAAGAAGCGGGTGTGGCCGATATATCAGAGTCGAAGAAGCTCGAAGAAGCGACGACGAGTGATCCGACCAATGACGAAGGAAGCTCCTGCAATGTTAGAAACATAGCCGAGGCTTGCAATGTGATGCGTGTGAAGTGGGGGTGGTCGAGGCCTTGTAGAGTGGAATGGTCGTCGGGATCCTCCGCCGCGATCGGCGGAGCTGTGATCTAGGGTGGTCGGTCATGGCGAAAGGTCAAAAGGAAGCACGGAGGGGTGCGCGAAGATGGTGGCTCTGAGGCGGAGCTCTATCAGCGGTCGGTTGACGGTGGGATTGGGCGAAGATGTCAGAGAAAATAAGAGAAACTCGGAGGGAAAGAAGAAGATGATAAGAGAAGAAGATGGATGATTCTACCTAGGAGTTGGGGCTCGATTTGGAGTCGCCGATCTTCGCTCTAGGGCCGGCAGGTGCCCGAGATCTAGCAGCTCGATGGAGAAGCTGTTGCATGATGAAGGTCACCGTGGATCTTGCCGGAGAAGAACCGATATCTGATGAATACTCATTCATCACTCTTTATTCTTTTATTTTAGCTAAAAATCTTGGCAAAACATCATGCATATAGTTGTAAATACAATAAATTATCCATAAGCATGCATTTGTTAAATATCAATAATTAGCATGTATTTGTGCAAAAATAAAAGAATAAAGAATAAAGAAAAAGAAGGAAATATTTAGAAAAAATATTGAGTGACCTAAACCCAAGAGACGGCCCAATATCGGCCTAATCGCCAAATGAAATAATTAGAGAGAGATAGGGTCACCCCACCTTGTGAATCTTCCTTCTTCTATGTACATATTTTATTTTTCCCAAAAATAAAATATAAATGTATGTATAATCCCTTGTATATATTTCTAAAAATAAAACAAAAATTAGAAAAGTAAAATTAAAATAAAAATAAAATAATTTCTCTCTCTAGCCCCTTGTACATAATACATGTATATATGTATCATCACATATTTATTTTACACTTGTAAATAACCAACAAAAATAAAATAAAAATTATTTTATACTCCAAATAATATGTTGTAAATGAATAAAATAAAAAATTAGGGTATTTGTACAAAAATAAGAAAATAAAAATAATTATATAAAATACCTAGGTATTTTATATATGTATATAATATAATATACTGTATATATCATAAATTATTTTTTCATAAAAATAAATAAAAATCACTAAAAATAATTTGAAAATGATAAACATTTTTTATTATGTACATATTTTAAAATAAATTCATCTTCTATTTTTAATTTATTTTTCAAATGATTTGACCATGGAATTTTCTGATTGGTCCAGGAGGGATGCTGACCCCGGTCAACTCCCCCTCCCGGACCAATCTTCGCTCGGATCTGGTTTGTGTCCCATCTTCTCATAATTTTCCCAATCGGATCTTGGCCTCCTTTGCCCCGATTTCTTCGCCCGCTTCTTCCCATTGGATCCACGACCCTCGCGGATCCCTTGGGAAGGACGGATCTTCCTCGGTTCGCGTACGGGCTCCGATTCTTCTTCGCCACCTGGGACTTGCTATAAAAGATTTATTCGATTCCCCAGTGCCTTATCTCATGCTACACACTCCCTTCCTACCCTAGATCTCTTCCCCTTGGTGACAGCAACCAGAGGAGCTTCTTGGCGACCAGAGAGAGCTACTGTCGCCGACACTCACCCTACGTGGTTGGACTTCCGCCGCGTTGAGCCTCCCCGCCTTCCGCAGCGTGGTCGAGGTGATGACCCACCTCAACATCACCCCCTAGAGCTTAGGATTAATATCTGACCTTCAGATAACCTTTATTTCGACCCTAGTTCCAGTTATTTCAAATCTTTCATCCGTCACTCCGCCTGCTCCGACCCGCTGGTCGGAGCTCCATCAGCCACATCCATCCGTTTAGATCGACTCCCCCATTCACTTTCACCCTTCCTTCACATCCTAATCATCCAAATCTTGGCTATACGAGCCAAGATTAGGCTTAGGTTCCATCCTATGCTTCGCCGGAACCACCTTCTCCCTCCATCATAGCTTCCGTTTATTTTCGGCCAAATAACCCCGATCGGAGTGTCCCTCCGAGTCGAAGCTTTCATTTGCAGGTCAAAGCGTGCATTGTTATGCCCCAGCTCGCCTTCATCCAGCCTCGCTGGAGCTCGTCCAGGTCCCAGTACCCTTCCAGGAGATCTGACCATTAACGACTTCATCTGAGCCCTCCACCCGACACGGAGGGGCCTTGCGATTCGACTGTCGCCGTCCATTTGCCCATCAGAGTGTCGGATTGTCACCGGTGCTTTGGAGAACTTCGCCCAGGCGGAGTTCGTCCAGCATCTTCCTCTGCCGTTGGATCTAGCCTTCGCCCTAGATTAGATCCCAACCGTCCAGCACCTAGACTTGTCAGGTCGTTAGATCCGACATGTAACGGCCTCTGTACGCCCACGTTCGTCATCCAGCCAGGGCTGTTGGATTCGCTAGGTGTCCACTCCAGAGCTGCACGTACACCATCCGGTCAGAGGACGACACTTGGCAACCCTCGTGACCCGCACGAGTCGGCTGGGTAATTTGCACCACTTTCCCTGCATTTCTTTTCTGTTTCTATGTAGTCTATAAAATAAAAGTTGCATTGTGGACTATTTGCATCATTGCCCCTACACTTTTTAGTATTTACGTTTTAGTCTTTCTGGTATGGTTGCACGTGAGTTGTCACGTGTATTTATGGGTTATTTGCATGTATGGTCCTATGTTTAGTGGATATTACGCTTTGATATTATAGTTTCATTATTTGCACTTATAGCCCTGTGTGTGCTGATATTAGACATGTGCTAAATTTTGTGGAAAAATTGAAGAAAAGACCTCGAGCTTTCTATGTGAGTTATTCTTTAGTCCCTGGAACATATTTTCATTGCATTTAGGTCCATGTGTGTTGTGCTTCTTTGATTGGTTTTAATAAATAGAAAACCTTATCCAAAATTCGTGAAATTTTGATACATAGCCCATGCCATGGTGTAGAAATTTATGTGAATTTTTTGTTGATTTTTGTTTCATTTTGTTATTTTTAAAAATTCAAAAATCTCAAAAATTGCTTCTGTCTATTTTCAAAAGTCCATTAAAAATATTAAAATCCCTTTACAAAATCCAAAAAAAATGTTGTGCGTTTGTTTTATTGAGTTTTTACTTCTATCCAATTTTCATTGCATTTGGACTTATAAAAACCCTAAAAATTGAAAACCATTAAAAAATTAGAAAAATCAATACAAATTCCTAAAAATTCAAAAAATGCATTTCCAGTTTTTGTAGTTAGCTTTTTATTTTTAGTTTATAATAAAATTATTGCTCGAATTGTATAGGCATTTTAAGTATTTTTAAAGTGCCTTTAGATTGTGGTTGCACATTGTTTTGTTTTTTACCCTTGTTTTATTTTTTATAAAACTAACTACAAATCAGAAAAATCCAAGAAAAATATTAAAAATACTTGAATATATGCAAATACCAAAAATATTTTTATGTTAATTTTCTGTTCATTTTTGGTGTGTTAAGCAACTGCTTGTTATGCCTTTTAATTTCCTTTACACTTTTTTCTTAATTTAAAAATTACAAAAAAATTAAAAAAAAAAGTAAAAACCACCATTTTATTTTATTTCTTTCTTTAATTTGGATTTTTGACTACTTCGTAGCCTAGGCATACTGTGCTCCTTGTGTTCGACCCTGGTAGCTATACCATGTAAAATAAAATAGCGAGACCGCTATTTGTTTTCTCGATTGATTTATTTTTCTATTGGTGGTCTTACTTCTTCTTGATTGAGTCTGATCCGAGAGGTTGAGGTCGCAACGACCATTGATACCTTCTTACCTTAGTTGCTCGGGCCGCCTCATCAGAAGGGTGATGTTACCGGGGAGCACAGCTTAGTAGTCGGCTTTCTTTTTTGGCTTTCTTTATTTTTCAGCTTTTCTTTTTCTTCTTTTATTTTCTTTTATTAGTTTTCTTTTTATTTTTGTTTTTGCTTTTATTTGTTTTTATTTGTGTATTTGTTTTATTTTATTTTATTTTATTTTTCAGTATTATAATAATTGTTGGCCTGACACATCTTCTGTTTGCTTTTCTTGCGAGGGCCTGAGGATCGAGGGCGGCTTTCTTCAGGAAGCTGACGCACCCGCGGGACTTGGAGGCAACTCTTTTCTGCATAGAACCGCAGGAGAGCACGAGAGAGGAGAGCAGGAGTGTGGGGAGTGTTAGAGTAGAGTAGCTTAGTTCTATTTCTGCGGATATTATTGTTGTTATAATGATATAGGACATTCAGAGACTCTCTTGGACTTGGTGATTTCTCGGGGTCTGTTTTGTCGAGCACCGGTGTGCTCGGGGGACCTCATCGTGATTTCCGTTAGTTTTGTTTTATCGTTGTTATTTTCCTTGATTCCTGAAGAATTTAGCCTTAGCTTAGGATTTTCACTTGCTTTGTGACATAATTATTAAGGCCCAACACTAATTACATTTCTGCTCCTATAGATCGTAATTGGACCTTATTAATTAATTCACTAATAAAAATTTAACCTTGTCACTTGGGGGGTCACGTGCCGCTAGAGGTCATATACAGCACTAGCAGGATCCGTTGTGGTGGACACCGATCGGCATCAGAGACCGGACCCCGACCCCTCCTGTTGACCCATTAGCTATTGTGCTTCGCGAGTAGAAATTTCTGCTTAAGGCCAATTTCTTCGTGCATCATTTAGATAGGTTTTATTTCTATCTTTTAATTATGCGCGGATCACTTTGCATGTAGAGTGCTGGAGGCAAGGTACGCATTTCTTACTCGGCATGCATCATCGTGTTTAGTCGCGCATCGGCTTTTTCGCTTTCTCCCCCTATTTTTGGACCTATAAATAATCAGGAGAACCGAAAAATTCGTTAGGCGTTGTTTGTTTTGGAAAATACCTAAAAAAATAAAAACTATAAAATTGGGACTGTTAAAGTAACTTGACCTAAAAAACACTTAACCAAAAAAATTGTCTTGAGAGAGCAATCCCCTCCTTGTATGGTTTGGATGAGCAAGAGAGTGACCCGCACCCTAGGTTAGAGCCACATCCAACCCTTCTTCAGACTACTGGTCTCAGGTTAATCGTTCTCCAGTGAGGATCGCTCCGGTCTCCGGTAAAGCAGGCTACGATATCCTTAACAGAGCGAGTCCATCGAGTAGCCGGTAAACGGTCCGCGACTTGTATTGGTTGGGAAAGATCTAACCATGGATCGGGACAGTCTTCTGGAGGTGTTGGATTCCCAACAGGTCGCTTAATCGCTCTGAAAGACTATTTGATCACCTAATAAAATTGACAAGATAAAAGACCGAACCTTCACGGTCATCAGCTTTGAGTACGTAGGTGAATCAGGGGTTTGTTTGACCGATCTTGTTTGCTATTCAGATCTCATCCACCTTCACTCGCTAGATCAAGATGATGGGTCAGAGGTCCCTTAGGCAGCCTCTGGCTGCACCGCTTTCGAGCACTCCGGCCCGCTCATCTAGGTTGGTTCGCGAGAGACGAGACCCGCTCTCCGAACCTGAGTTTGACTCCGCCCTGTTCCCCCTCGATCACCCTTCTACTAGTCCTAAGGTGCCCAATCAGTGACAGCAGCAGCCAATTGATTTATCGGCACCTGAGCTTGGGTCTTTTGCCTTTGCAGAGACCATGGCAAGCAGCAAGGAACGCACGGATGGACCTAGCGGGACTCAGACATATGTATTGGATTAGGGTGCCATCAACAACACCTTGTTAGCCTCCCTTGAGACGATGCAGAGACAGATCCGGGATCAGGGAGCTTTTATGGTGGACATGCACCGTGAGATGGAGCAGATGTGAGCTGATAGAGAGCGTAGAGCCGGTGGAGGAGGAGGAGATGGTCCCGATGCCCGACATCCTGAGGAGCAGCCAGTTCAGCCAGCAGCAGTCGCGAGACCGATGAGGGAGTTGCATAACCCAGGTGCGACTCTCACCCACAGAGGGATAGTGCTGCCAGCCATTTTGGGAGATTTCAAGCTCCCGCCTCAGACGATTCAGCTTCTCCCCCACTTCCATGGACTCGCCATGGAGGAGCTGCACCTTCATCTCCAAGAGTTTGAGATGATTTGCAGTACTGTCTACGATTGCCTCGTGGACGAGGACACCATCAGGATGATGGCCTTCCATTTCTCCCTGGTAGATAGAGCAGCCAACTGGATGAAGCATTTAGGGAGATTCGTCACCACTTGGGAACAACTCCAGAACGAGTACCTCAACAAGTACTATCCACTCGTCCGGACCAATGCAACTAGGGCCCTGATCAACAATTTCTCCATGCTCCCCAATGAGCAGTTTCACGAGGCATGGGATCGCTTCAGGGAGCTCACAGACCGGTGTCCCCACCATGACATTTCAAAGCCCAATCTCGTCCAGAGTTTGTTCAATGGGCTGACACCGAAGTTACAGGGGCTTGTTAACGCATCCTGTGGGGGCTCATATTTTACCAACGATGAGGATCAAGTCTGGGCCATCTACAAGGAGATGGCTGAGAACTACACTGTGATGTCCCAAACCCGACTCTATACTCAGGGGAATCCCACACCGCAGGCCGTGTCCTATCAAAGGATAGCACGGGTAGATGCAGGCCCATCCACTTCATCAGCAGCCATAGCACAGGCAGAGCCGACGGCCGCTGATATGGGGATTATCAACGAGAAGTTGGACCGGATAGAGTTGATTGAGAAGAAGCAGTGTCTCTAGGAGGCATAGACGGATTCTCAGCCCCAACTCAGGTCACGGGAAGACACCGGCAGCAGCAGCTCAACCCAACCCTCCGCCCAGTACCGACAGGTTCACCATATTTAGGCGGAGCAGTTCCAGCAGCAGCAGTACATTCAGCCACAACCATCTTAGGACAGCCAGATGGTGGTATATCAGCCGGACCAGCCCCTGGCAGTACTTCCCCCACCCACCTACTAGCAGGAGTCGTTGATGGATGTCAATAGGATTTAGTATGTCCGACCTCAGCCTGGGATCCGATGAGACCATCTCGGATTCCGTTGGTCGACCGGAGGTACCAGTTCCCAGCATCAGCCTCCAGCTCAGGGTGGTCAGTACGGCCAGTAATGATAACAGCACCAGCAGCTCCAGTTCCCACACCAGTAGCAGCCACATCCACAGTAGTCTTACCAGCAGTATGGTCTTCATCCCTTTTAGCAGGGGCAGTCTTGGAGGCAGCAGCAGTAGCCTCAACAGTATCATTCTCAGCCCCAGTATCCCTCTCATCCACAACAGCAGCCTCATTTTCAGAGAGGCCACCCGTCAGGTTCTCATGGGCCAGACTATGAGATCCCAGCCTTAGATGACCTAGCCCGCCTCATCTCCGAGCAGCAGGCTACCTTCTGACGGGAGATGGACGAGTTCCGACAGAAGATGAGAGAGATAGTGAAAGGAAAGGTCGCCATCCCTACCCAAATTGATCCAAACCCGAACAACCTCAAGAGGAAGTCTGAGCAGGTAGAGTTTATAGAGGTTACCACTCCTAGTGATTCACTTGGTTATATTACTGCATACACTTTTGATGCTGACTTTGTTACACTTAGGAGCGATAGGATGCCAGCCGACGGCACCTCATCTGGGCGACGACCCCATGCAGCTTCAAGAGCGCCAGACGAGGAAGAGAGCAGTACGGATGCCGCTTGTGACGATGATGATGACGGTGGTGCTGACATCACCAAGGATGTTGATCCAGCTGACGGTACTGAGGCCGTCACTTCACTAGATGCAGGAGGTGGAATTGATGCCACCAGAGTTGCTGAGCTAGAGTTCGGTGCTGATGCCGCTATTCCAGATGCCGAGGGTGGTACTGATGCCACCATTTCCATTCCTGTTGCATTTCTTTCAGTTCATGTATCTCAGGACTATTCTGTGAATAAAGGAAAGGGTTCTTCTTTTACGAGTCCATCTGTGTTGCTTGGAGATTTATATATGGATTCTACTTTGCCACATCAATAGGGACCCGGTCCTAGCCTCCATCTGAGGAGGGAACAGCCATCCCCTTTCCCCAAGCACTCCGCTTGGCTAAGGGGCCTAAAAAAGAAGATCCAAAAAAATCTCATCACTTAGAGTTCAGCCAGCAGATGATGGACAGATTTTATATACAGCTGACTCTACTGGAGGCCTTGGAGCACATCCCCCTCTTCCAGAGGAACCTTAGAGAGAGGACCACCATTCGCAGGAAGAGGAGGAACCATCAGTCAGAGATCCATGTGCTCACTCACGCCACCTACTTCGCCATCCAGAACCGTCTACCAGCTAAGAGGCCAGATGCAGGAGCTCCTTATGTCAGATGCTATATACATGAGCAGAGGTTCGATCGGACTCTATTAGACAGCGAGTCGTCTATCAACCTACTTCCGGCAGCCTTAATCGACCGATTCGAGTTTGGCCCTCTACGACAGAGCAGGACGGTCCTTCAGTTTGTTGATCGATCTGTCAAGAGGCCAAAGGGGTTGCTGAAGGATGTCGTCGTCACAATTCAAGGCCTAAAAGTCCCCGTGGACTTCATTGTGTTGGACATGGAGATCCCTGAGTCTGTGACCTATACCCCCATCATTTTAGGATGCCCGTTCTTGGCCACTGCCAAGGCAGTGTCTGATCATGATAGCAGGAAGGTATACTTTCACGTTGAGGGCGAGAGTATACAAATAGAGACGATTGACGAGACCAGAGCACGAGATTCAGCTTGCTCAGAGCCGCTCACAGATTCAGAGCAGATGATAGAGGCAGAACGAGACATCCACCAGGACTGTGATTTTGTGATTACATATGATGAGGCAGTTTGGTCCGACCCAATTTCACAAGCCATCCTCTCACCTTCAGAGTCCGCTGAGACACAGATTCCAGCAGAGGAGAGCTTGGAGAGCACATTCCTGGTACAGGATACAGTTCAGATAGCAGATCGCATTCCTGGTAGTGAGGCAGTTGATTCTTTTGATACAGATTGAGATCCCTCGGAGTTATACATTGATTGGGCAGATTTTGATGATATGATTCCATGTCGGACTTCCACAGAGCCAACAGCTAGGGTGGAGACTGGTCCCATTCAGAGCACAGATACACCAGCAGAGCTGTCTTCATCAGATTTTCAGCGAGAGTTCTCCCATGCAGATTTGGTCGCGTTCACTCAGACATTTCAGAGGCCAGATCCGCCAGCACCCAGTTATCCAGAGCTGAAGACCTTGCTGTCATTGCTGAAGTATAGGTTCCTTGCGGACGAGCATGAGATTCACCCAATCACTATCTCAGCAGATTTGACTGGAGAGCAAGAATCTCGTCTAATGGGGGTTCTTGAAAAGAACCACAAGTCGATAGGATGGAGCGTAGCCGATCTCTAGAGGATAAGTCTGGCCCTGTGCTCCGACCATATCTATCTCGAAGAGGACGCAAAGCCGTCGCGTGAGTTCCAGTAGCGGCTGAACCCGAATCTTTGAGAGGTTGTCATAAAGGAAATCTCGAAATGGTGGAGCCTCGATTTTGTCTACCCCATCTCCGACTCCAAGTGGGTTAGTCAGTTACATGTGGTGCCCAAGAAGACGGGCATCACTACAGTTGTGAGTGAGTCTGGAGAGGAGATCGCTACCCGGGTACCCACTTCTTGGAGGGTCTGTGTGGACTACAGACGATTGAATCAGACCACCAAGAAGGATCATTTCTCACTGCCTTTTATTGATCAGATTATAGAGAGGCTAGTAGGGAAGAGTTATTATTGCTTTCTGGACTGGTACTCCGGATACAATCAGGTGGCCATTGCGCCCGAAGACCAGGACAAGACTACATTCGCCTGTCCCTTTGGGACATATGCTTTCAGACGGATGCTCTTTGGTCTATACAATGCTCCAGCGACATTCCAAAGGTGCATGTTGTCCATCTTTTCGGACATGGTGGGTGAGTGCTTGGAGGTCTTCATGGATGACTTTTCGGTCTATGGTGATGGGTTTGATGCTTGTCTTGACTGCCTAGACAGAGTCCTTCAGCGATGCATTGAGGTCCATCTTCTGCTATCTTAGGAGAAGAGTCACTTCATGGTGACTCAAGGGACGGTGCTTGCCATATCATCTCCAACAGGGGCATGGAGGTTGATCCAGCCAAGGTGGATATCATTAGGAAACTCAGTCCACCATCCAACTTGCGACAGTCACGGTCTTTCCTGGGGCACATCAGTTTCTACCGACGCTTCATTCATGATTTCAGCAGGATTGCCCGGCCGTTGACTGATTTGCTGACCAAAGACACCGAGTTCATTGTGGATGATAAGTGTCTAGCGTCATTTGAGACTCTCAAGAGTATAGTTGTTGAGGCTCATGTCCTCCAGCCGCCTGATTGGTCTCTCACATTCGAGATCATGATGGATGCCTCCGATTTTGTCGTAGGGGCCGTGCTGGGACGGAGGAAGGATGGAGCATCATTTTCCATTCACTACGCTAGACGTACTTTGGATGTCGCTCAGCGGAACTGCACCGTCACTGAGAAGGAGATGCTAGCCGTAGTCTTTTCCCTAGATAAGTTCAGATCATACATCATTGGATCTAAGGTGATCATATTTACTGATCATACCACCATCAGGTACCTCATGGCCACGAAGGATGCCAAAGCGAGATTGACTAGATGGATCCTTCTACTCCAGGAGTTTGATATTGAGATTAAGGATAAACCTGGAGTCAAGAATGTGGTGGTGGATCATCTCCCCCGATTAGAGCATCTTGAGGATTCTGAGCAGATTGATGAGGCGATCCTTGATATCGCCTCTCTCCCATGGTACGACGACATTGTGAACTATCTTGTTGCCAAGAAAGATCCACAAGGTTGGCCCAGGAAGCGGCTTGAGACCTTCCTCGCGAAGGCCAAGTTCTACCATTGGGAGGATCCTGTCCTTTATCATGAAGGAGGGATAGCATCTGGCATCGGTGCATTCCTCAGGAGGAGCACCATAGCGTCCTCACTTACTGCCACAAGCTTGAGGCAGGAGGACATCACTCTGGGAAAAGAACGGCACAAAAAGTGCTCCAATCCGACCTATGTGGCCTACCCTCTTCAAGGATTCTGATGAGTTCGTGAAGAGGTGTATTGACTATCAGAGGATGGGAACTTGTGGACAGCATGATATGATGCCGATGCAGCCCATTCATTTCTGTGAGGTTATTGACGCATGGGGCATCTATTTCATGGGTCCATTCCCTAAGTAAGGGATTTGAGTACATTATGTTGGCCCTTGATTATGTGAGTCATTGGGTTGAGGCCATCCCCGCCCGAGCCGCAGATGCTAGGACTGTATGCCGATTTTTGAGGAAGAATATCATTTCATGGTTCGAAGTGCCTAGAGTATTGATATCTGACGAGGGGTATCATTTCGTCAACGACAAGGTAAAGGCCCTTGCTAGCGAGTTCAGCATTGACCATCGAGTAGTCACACCGTATCATCCTCAGACCAGTGGTCTTACTGAAGTGTCGAACAGGGAGATCAAGACTATTTTGCAGAAGGTCGTCCACCCTGACCGAAAGGATTGGTCACAGCTTTTGGACTCGATCTTGTGGGCATATCGGACGTCCTTCAAGACTCCTTTGGGTACATCTCCCTTTTGCCTTATTTATGGAAAGCCCTGCCATTTACCTGTTGAGTTGAGTCATAGGTCACTTTGGGCAGTCACAGATATACTTTTGGATCCAGTGAGTGTAGGAGACTAGAGGAGAGCAGAGTTAGCAGCCCTAAAGGAGCTTAGAGATGCAGCCTTTTCGAGCATCCTACAGTATAAGGAGAGAGTGAAGGAGTGGCATGATTCTCATATCAGCCACAAGCAGATTGAGCCAGGACAGAGAGTATGGTTGTTCGATGCCAGGCTGAGATTATTTCCAGAGAAGTTGCAGAGCAAATGGAAGGGACCATATCTGGTCCGAAAGGTACATGACAATGGAAGCATCGACATATCTGAATTGTCATCTGAGTCTACCTTTCATGTTAACGGGCAGCGGCTCAAACCATATCTAGATCATGAGCCGCTGGTCGTTGACGTCGCCCCTATTCATTTTGCATGAGATGTGGTCTCTTGACTCACATCTATTGCATCTCACGCCTGATTATCACTATCTTCCGACTTGTATAGATCCAGATGTCCATATCACACCATTCTTCAGTCCAACACCCCATTTGCATCTTTGATTATGCTATCCTTAGGGTGTACTTTACCCTAAGTATAGGGGTGTGAGACTTTTGATTTCCTTTTGATACTTTTCTACCTCTGTTTTTTTGTCTATACTTAGGGAGATTTCACCCTAAGTATAGGGGAGGTAGACCCTGTACATTCTTCCACTCAGATTTCCCTTTGTGTACAGCCTACTATACTTAGGATTACTTGATCCTATGTATAGGGGGAAACCTTGAGATCATGTTCCATTCTATTCTTTCATTTGTCGTTGTAGTATAGTTTTCCTTTTCGCGTCCCTATACTAAGCACGAGTTATGTCTTCTTCATTGCTCTTGATTCACTCTGAGGACATCGTTCGAGCTAAGTATAGGGGGTGTCGTATATATTTCATATATACTTTAGACATAACTCGTACTTTATGTGAGTGTGTTAATAAATAAAATGGCTAAAACCCGTAAAAATCCATAAAAATTTAAAATTTTTCTCGTACATAAAATTCTTTATTGCACATACATAGCTATTTACCAAATTATTTTTGTAAAAATGATTGTAAAAATATTTTGTGTAAAGAGCTTGTAAATATTTTGATATCAAAATTATGTATATAGTACAAAATTTTTGCAAAATGTTTGTAAAATAAAAAGTTTGCAAAAACCCTTTTGTAAATGTGTGTAAATGTTTTGCAAAACTTCTGCATTCATGCATACATCCATGTATTCAGACATTTTCAAAAATTTTGCATATTTTCAAAAAAAATCAAAATTGCATCTTTGTATATATATGTACAGTTTTTCTGAATCATAGTTGACATTTAAACTAGCCTGGAATTAAATTGAAAATTGGAGCTTGGTTAAGATCTTAATCCACCTAATTCTAAGAGGAACCTTATAGGGCTTAGGGTTGAGACTTTTCAGGTCCATGGTGACTTAATTCTTTGAGTCCACTAAGCTATGATCATATGTCATCTTGATGAGCCTAAGTAGAATACTTAACAACACACACATGACTCTCACAGATAATGGTTGCACCGGCACTTTACACCTAGCTCTCTACGGGTGAGGTGGTGAGGAGGCAGTCTTCTTTGACTTGGGGTAGCATATGAGGGTAGTACTTCTAGGCGGAACCTCTCTTCTTCTTTTAGTGAAGGAAGTGCGTCTCAACTTGGTCTCGTAGCAGTGAGGTCTAAAGACAGGAGTTGTGGATTGAAATAATGCTTCAAAAGAGGGATAGTCTAATGGCTCAAGAGGAAAAACTCCTTATGTATATATGCTGCACCATGTAGATATGTTGTACATATGCACATCAAAAAAATGTGCAAAAAGAAAAACTCCAAAAAAGTGGTGTGTCTGATAGAAAATGAAATACCCACCAGAATTTATATAGTCAAATAAAGCAAAGCTTATGTTACCCATGCCCATCTCATGAAGCTTGCAGCAGGGAGACTTAGCTACACTGGTTAGGCTCCCAAGGATACATGGCTACACTGGCCATGGTCCATTCTCTTCTTCCTCCTCTTCTTGAGCCAGTTGAACTTGAACTTAGAAGGGAATACCCCGCTCCTCGAGGAAGGAGTTGCCAGACTAGGGTATTAGAGTTACCTTGTTGAGGAGGGTTGTCGCTTTTCCATTTCTGAGGTGGGGAGCTACATATCACTTATACAGTACAAGAAAAGATTCATGGTCATCAGAGTTTGTGTATGTATACTTGTTCTGATCTGGATTGTTGAGGAGTCTTGACCATAGATTGGTGGAACTTAGAGGCTGTTGAGTTTCAAACCTAATTCCAAATAAGGTTCCAACGAACTAATAATCCAAAGATCTGACTGAGCTCCATACTTCAATTTAATGAAGACAAGTTTAATAATCAACCTTGATTCATCTTCTTCTTCTTTTTTCTTTTTCTTTCTCTTTTCACTTCTTTTTCAAATAAGTGTTTTCTAAGGGACTAGCAAAAGTAAAGTATAGGGGGTGATGAATACTCATACATCACTCTTCAGTCTTTTATTTTAGCTAAAAATCTTGGCAAAACATCATGCATATAGTTGTAAATACAATAAATTATCCATAAGCAGGCATTTGTTAAATATCAATAATTAGCATGTATTTGTGCAAAAATAAAAGAATAAAGAATAAAGAAAAATAAGGAAATATTTAGAATAAATATTTAGTGACCTAAACCCAAGAGAGGGCCCAATATGGGCCTGATCGCCAAAAGAAGTAAGTAGAGAGATAGGGTCACCCCACATTGTTAATCTTCCTTCTTCTATGTACATATTTTATTTTCACAAAAATAAAATATAAATGTGTGTATAATCCCTTGTATATATTTCTAAAAATAAAAAAAATTAGAAAAATAAAATTAAAATAAAAACCAAATAATTTCTCTCTCTAGCCCCTTGTACATAATACATGTATATATGTATCATCACATATTTATTTTACACTTGTAGATAACCAACAAAAATAAAATATAAATTATTTTATACTTCAAATAATATGTTGTAAATGAATAAAATATAAAATTAGGGTATTTCTACAAAAATAAGAAAACAAAAATAATTATATAAAATACCTAGGTATTTTATATCTATATATAATATATTGTATATACCATAAATTATTTTTCATAAAAATAAATAAAAATCACTAAAAAATAATTTGAAAAATAATAAACATTTTCATTTAGAATATATTTTAAAATAAAATCATCTTCTATTTTTGATTTATTTTTCAAATAATTTTGACCATGGAATTTTCTGATTGGTCCAGGAGGGATGTTGACCCCGGTCAACTCCCCCTCCCGGACCAATCTTCACCTGGATCCGGTTTGTGCCCCATCTTCTCGTAATTTTACCAATTGGATCTTGGCCTCCTTTGCCCCGATTTCTTCACCCGCTCCTCCCCCTTGGATCCATGACCCTCGCGGATCCCTAGGGAAGGACGGATCTTCCTCGGTTCGCGTGTGGGCTCCGATTCTTCTTCGCCACCTTGGACTTGCTATAAAAGATTCATTCGATTCCCCAGCGCCTTAGCTCGCGCCGCACACTCCCTTCCTACCCTAGATCTCTTCCCCTTGGTGACAGCAACCGGAGGAGCTTCTTGGCGACCGGAGAGAGCTACTGCCACCGACGCTCACCCTACGTGGCCGGACTTCCGCCGCGTTGAGCCTCCCCACCTTCCGCAGCATGGTCAAGGTGACGACCACCTCAACGTCACCCCCTGGAGCTTAGGATTAATCTCTGACCTTCAGGTAACCTTCATTTCGACCCTAGTTCTAGTTATTTCAGATCTTTCATCCGCCGCTCCGCCTGCTCTGACCTGTTGGTCGGAGCTCCATTAGCCACAGCCATCCGTTTAGATCGACTCCCCCGTTAACCATAACCCTTCCTTCGCATCATGATCATCCAAATCTTGGCTATACAAGCCAAGATTAGGCTTAGGTTCACCCATCCTCCACTTCACCGGAACCACCTTCGCCCTTCATCGTCGCTTCCCTTTATTTTCAGCCAAATAACCCCGACCGGAGTGTCCCTCCGAGTCGAAGCTTTCATCTACAGGTCAAAGCACGCGCTGTTACGCCCCAGCTCCCCATCATCTAGCCTCACCGGAGCTCGTCCAGGTCCCAGTACCCTTCCAGGAGATCTGATCGTTGACGACTTCATCTGAGCCCTCCACCCGACACGGAGGGGCCTTGCGATTCGACTGCCACCGTCTGTTTGCCCATCAGAGTGCCAGATTGCGGTCGATGCTCTGGTGAACTTCGCCCAGGCGGAGTTCGTCCAGCATCTTCCTCTGCCGTCGGATCCAGCCTTCGCCCCAGATTAGATCCCAGCCGTCCAGCACCTGACCTTGTCAGGTCATTAGATCTGACATCTAACGGCATTCGTACGCCCACGTTCGTCATCCAGTCAGGGTCGTTGGATTCGTCAGGTGTCCACTCCAGAGCCGCACGTTCACCATCCAGTCAGAGAACGACACTTGGCACCCCACGTGACCCGCACAAGTCAGCTGGGTAATTTGCGCCACTTTCCTTGCATATCTTTTATGTTTCTATTTAGTCTGTAAAATAAAAGTTGTATTGTGGACTATTTGCATCATTGCCCTGCAGTTTTTAGTATTTACGTTTTAGTCCTTCCGGTATGGTTGCATGTGAGTTGTCTCGTGTATTCGTGGGTTATTTGCATGTATGGTCCTGGGTTTAGTGGTTGTTATGCTTTGATATTATAGTTTCATTATTTGCACTTATAACCCTGTGTGTGCTGATATTGGACATGTGCTAAAATTTGTGGAAAAATTGTAGAAAAGACCTCGTGCTTTCTATGCGTGTTATTCTTTAGTCCCTGGAACATATTTTCATTGCATCAAGGTCCCTGGGGATGTGCTTCTTTGATTGGTTTTAATAAATAGCAAACCTTATCCAAAATTCATGAAATTTCGACACGGCCCATGCCATGGTGTAGAAATTTATGTGATTTTTTTGTTACTTTTTGTTTCATTTTGTTATTTTTAAAAATTCAACAACCTCAAAAATTACTTCTATCTGTTTTCCAAAATCCATTAAAAATAATAAAATCCCTTTAAAAATTCCAAAAAAAATTGTTGTATTTTTATTTTGTTGAGTTTTTACTTCTGCCCAATTTTCATTGCATTTGGACTTATAAAAATCCTAAAAAAAGAAAAACAGTAAAAAAACTTAGAAAAATCAATAAAAATTTCTAAAAATTCAAAAAATGCATTTCTAGTTTTTGTAGTTAGCTTTTTTTTAGTTTATAATAAAATTATTGCTCGAATTTTATAGGTATTTTAAGTATTTTTAAAGTGCCTTTAGATTCTAGCTGCACATTGTTTTGTATTTTTGGCCTTGTTTCATTTTTATAAAATTAACTAAAAATAAGAAAGATCCAAGAAAAATATCAATAACACTTGAATATATATAAATACCAAAAATATTTTTATTTTAATTTTCTGATCATTTTTGGTGTGTTAAATAATTGTGTGTTTGTGCCTTTTAATTTCCTTTACATCTTTTTATTAATTTAAAAATTACAAAAAAAATTGAAAAATATAAAAACCACCATTTTATTTTATTTTTTTCTTTTATTTGGATTTACGACTACTTCGTAGCCTAGGCACGTCGTGCTCCTTGTGCTCGACCCTGGTAGCTATACCATATAAAATAAAATAGCGAGACTGCTATTTTTTTTTTCTCGATTGATTTATTTTTCTATTGGTGGTCTTACTTCTTCTTGATTGAGTTCGATCCGAGAGGTTGAGGTCGCAACGACCATTGATACCTTATTACCTTAGTCGCTCGGGCCGCCTCATCATTGTCTCGCTCGCTTTGAAGCCAAATCCCTATCACAGATTTGTGGAATGGAACTCTAGGGTCTCTCGTGCAAGGGCGGATAGGGATGACGATGAACAGAGGTGGCGTATTTATAGTTGGAGTGTGGGTGTCCCAGCGATGGAGGTCGTGACTTGTGTGGTGATTATGGAGTGAGGGAAAGGGATTCATGGAGAGAGTGGATCTTGGCGAGGATGAGGGGAGAGTGGGGTTGATCGTGAAGCGATTATCGAGTGGAGATGGTGGCGGAAGTGGCGAGGGAAATAGAAAGGGTAGAGGCTGACGGCGAGGTGGGGCGACGTGGGCAAGGGATCTTCAGGAGGAAGGAGACGAGTCCCCCACTGTTGGATCTCGTGATCCAACGGCTGTGATCTGGCACGAAGCTGCGGCTAGGATCTAATCAAGGAGGCGAGATCGAAGGGCAATGGGTGGTGGAACGTGGCGCGAGGAGGTAGCGACGCTAGTAAGCAGTTAGGATTAGATCGGAGCAGTGCCATAGAACGGCGTAGAAAGCGCCATGAGGTGCACAGTGGAAGTAGCACTGGCAAACGGTCATGATGAGATCTAGAAATGGGATCGAAGGGCTGGAATCAAAGTGGAGAGGAACGGCCATGATATGTGGATGTAAGGGGGATCGAGCAGTGATGGAATGGACACGTGGAGAACTGGGGAAGAGGCACGGGTGGACAGCCTTGATGGCATCTGGACTTCAATCGGATGGTCAGGAAATGGGCGGGAATGAAGGGCGCAGATGGAGAGCTTCAAACAGCCATCCAACGATAGCAGATAGTAGGCGTGGTGCGTGATTGAGTGGGTCACATGGTGCAACCAGATGGCGCCACGTGGCCCATTCACATTATTGCAAGGAAGAAAGTGAATTATGAGAGGGAAGATGGTCGAATTTGGAAGAACTCAAAACATGAAAGTTGTAGATCTCGATGAGATCTACAAGTTTCATGTTCCAAAAATGGAAACGAGGTCAAACAAAGCGATAAAATATAGGGGTACAAATACAAATAAGTACAATATACAACAAGGGCCCAAAACCCAAGTTTTGCATACGAGCTCTGATTTTAATGAAAATATCTTATTTTGAAGGTCTCTGAATTTATATTATTTTAAAAGTAAGTAGACCTAAATCGGATGTTGTATGAGAGAGATATGTGCATTTTAAGGCTCTTATTTTCAAATTTGGACTCAGGTTTTATTGGTCAAGTTTACAAGTTAGTATTTTTTTAATATTTTTCTTTAATTAGTGTTAGTAATATATACACTATAGAGTTGAATTTATGGGATTTGGAGTTAATACAAGTGAATTTGGCTTCTTATTTAATGCAGATGTGAATGCTAAAATGCATATATTATCTATGCATGCATGAATGCTAATTGTGCGATAAAGGTGATGAAATGCATCTAATTACTTGGGAACAAAGCTCTATTTTCAACTTTTAGAGTGACGAATCACAGATTCATCACCTATGAGCACTCGAACACCTGTGATATACCTTATTAAACACATGCACATTGAGGAGAAACTCTGGGACACCTAAACACTTGTGATGCACTTTGTGAACACCTGATCATCTATGATATATCTTGTTGAACACCTAAACATTGAGATGAAAATTGAGGACACCTGAACACTTGTGATGCACTTTGTGAACACATGATCATATATCGTATATCTTGTTGAAGACCTAAACACTGAGATGAAATTCAGGGACACCTGAACACTTGTGATATACTTTGTGAACACCTGATCATCTATGATGGATCTTGTTGTACACCAAAACACCAGTGATTCATGTTGTTGAATACCAGTAAAAACTTGAACATTGTGATATATTTTTCTATGATCAGAGCACCTCAAATTTATGTTTTTGAACACTTGTGTGAAGGATATGGTGAGATCCTTAAGCACATCATAGAAGCGTGAGGATCGCATCGCATGCGATTGGGAGCGACTAGTCGCACTAGTTGCTCGAGGCAGCGGAAATTAAAATTTTTCATGCGATGAAACCACATGATCCAAGAATGCTTCTCGATTCGTTTCATCTAAACCATAAACAAGTATTAGGGTTACCTCTTGAAGCGTCGTTGCGATTGAGTATCCAAACGAAGAGACCTCCTGTCTCAAGTCTGATCCGACAGAGGAGACGCTTGCGAGCGTGTCGATGAAACATGTGCTTCTCGCAATCCATGTAGATGATCCAAGCGACGAATCTCCTGATTCCGATGCACGAGATCTGATGTCTTCTTCATGAGCGAGGGGCACTGAAGGAGATGGAGATCCATGAGCAAACAGTCCGGCAGCATAATGACGATGCTACAGTGAGAGGGACTCTCTCTAGGGCTCCGGAGGAAGAGATTTGGCGTGTAGAGAATGAGAGGGAGAGAGAGTTGTTGTCTCCAACTTGTGTTGTATGTCAAGAAGAGCAAAGGGGGTACCTCTCCTTTTATAATATTTTGAGAACCATGGATCTCAATCCATGGACAACACAAATCCAATGGCTCACATTGATTTGTGTTTCTTTTAATGGTCATGATTTGTTGCTAAAATATTTGCAACAACAATTTGTTGTCTTTGAAATAAATTAAATATATTAAAAATCAATAAATATATTTTAATATAAATCAAATCAACAAACATGGAATGACTTGGAAGAAAACAAGCATCCTTCCATGTATAGGGTGGACGGCCACCAACTTGGAGAGACCAAGTTGGTCATCCACTCTATGTATGGTATGGAACCTCTTTTATTCCAATTATGTTAAGATCTTATATCTCACATAATATTCCACATATGCAACAACTTTGTTGTAAAATTATTCATCAAAATAATTCCAAATTATTTTGTGATAATTTCAATCATGCCATTGCAAATTTGTGAATCACATTCACAACCCAAAATAAAATGTTAATTATATTTTCAATAAATTGTCCAATGTGAATCCAATTTACATTAACATTTAATTAACAAATGTAAATTACAAGTAGCTCTCTCTTATATATTATAAATCACATCTAAAATATATATATATATGATTAATATGGATAGTGTTGTCCACATTATTCATATCCATGATAATTAAATCACATTTAACCATCTTGGATCTCTATTCCCATGTGCCCAAATAATATGAATCACATTCACATTATTTACATCTTTGATAATTAAACATTTAATTATCTTAGATAACTCTCTTTATAATATGAATCAAATTCATATTATTTATGATAATTAAATCACATTCAATTATCAATTTCCTCAATGCTCGGATACATAATATAAAGAATGATATCCTGAACTCTTTCAAGGATAATGCACTTTCTCCGCGGATACTTGGAGATAAGGACAGGTCGATTGTATTGTTCCACGTATAGCGACTTAAATATTGAGATCACATCTCAAATCCAGATTTTGCGGACCTCTCATAGATGCTTGATTAAATCAAGACCGCGAATCTAATCTTCTCATAGCATCTGAATCACATTCAGATCAATGTCCAGATTACTTCTCTACTGAGAGAAGTCACTAAAATCCATACATGTTTCATCACTCCCTAGAAATGGAAGCGTCATGGTTATACAATTGTTTATGATCACATCACCCCCAGGTATTCCCAATACCTGTACGTCATGCATAATGGAAGACCAGCCTAAACCCGAAGTATTAGATCAATTTTACACTGTATACTTCATGGTTTTATCATTAAGTTTCTCATTTGATCATTGGAAGTCGGTATCGATCATATACTTTCCAAAAACATATATCATACCTAGGTCTTGATCATATACTTTCCAAAAGTATATATCAAACCTACAAATTCAATCAAGCTTCCAAAGCGAGATGATCGTGCATGGAATTTGATTCTTCCCAATAATTCATGAGTGAGCTCATGTCTTCCAGTTCAGTAATGAACCTGTATGATCCCTTTGAGTGATTGTATTACTCATATGTCCTTGCATGCACACCAGCGCGTCGGTGTATAGACCTTGGTTAGGTCATCAACCTATTGGTCTGTCAAATGTAAATGCTCAGACATATAGTAAAACATCTATCTCCGGTCAGAGGATGCGTGCCTATATTGTTACATCATATTTCACAGGACTTCGGTTATCTCGATCTCGTTCAGTCAACTCTTTGACCTAACTTATCTAACACCTCTGAATCTCTATTCCTATGCAGAGGACCTGCATCAAGAGGTCGGTTAGATATCAGCCTTCAGAGAAAGGATTGGCATCTCCTTCTCAGGTAGGAGATCATCTCTTAATAATCATTTGATGGTGCTTGACGAGTCCTCAATCTAACTCCTTAGATATTCATCCAAGCACCAGCCTCTATGATTCAATAATTGAATCAATGGTTGTATGATTACTATGATGGCCATGGTACATAACCCTAATTGTACTAAGGGACCTATTATGAAAATTAGTAATTCTTCATTTCAGATTAGGAAATGATGTTTGCAATAACATTTATTGCATAATGGCTCGTCATGGGCTCGTATGTCTAACAATCTCCCACTAGCCCAAAGAGCAATTAATGGGCTAATCTTTAAACCCACACTCATGTGAAATCATTGGCTATTTAGAAAATAGCTAGGTAAGTTGATCAATCACTATGTTCCCAGGAGACTATGCCAAGTCCTTTTACGGCACTTGCCTATCCCCCATTGACAGTGCTCGCATCCAATGCGAATGTTGCATCTTATGCAACCAATACTCAATTTTGTCAGTATAGTGTCCTTGACATTACAGGTCAGTAATTATTATAACTAGTATTTTCATAATCCTTATTAGAATACCCTTATTCCTGGAGATCTCCATTTCTTATGGTATCTGCAGTTAAGACCTTTTGGATCACTATCTACAAAGTCTTAATTTCTTGAAGATAAGACTTAGAGATCACTATCTCTAAAGTCTTGTCGTCTTTGAAGATATGTCATTACTGCAATCAAATATTTTATCTCCATAGTAGGATTAGTAACAGTTTACTACTCCCCCTGCATGGCAGACATCTAACTTTTGTACACATCTAGCATACACTCGGCTTCTCACAACTGATGCACAAGGGCAAGCAGTTTTAGTATTCACGTTCTCAACTCCTTGAGGTGATATCCCTTTAGACAGGTCATTACCATATCTTAAGGGATGGAAGCCTTTCTTGGAATTTTCCAAAAGATGGAACATATCCAAGGTATATCACTAATGTGACGGTCCTAATACCATCTTCTCTTTGCTTATGAACACCTTCAGAACTAAGATCTTAAGAGGTGTCCTTGAGATCATATCTCAAAGTATGGAACAAACAGTCTATAAAACATTTATTATCATCCTTATATCATTCCAAATGATTAAGATATCATCTACATTTAGCACGATGAACACAATGGCACTCCCACTAATCTTTACGTGGTTCATCAAGATTCTATCTGAAATCATAGCAATTATAATTTCATCAAATCTTGTGTTCCAAGTACAAGAAGCTTATTTGAGTCCATAGATGGAGCTCTATAGCTTGCACATCTTGCTTTCCTCAACCATGAAGCCCAGGGGCTACTTCATGTGAATATCCTCATAGAGGTATTCATAGAGGATTGCAATATTGATCATGAAGATGTAAAAGTCAAGTTGTGTAGCTATAGCTAGTAATGTTCTGATGTGTTTAAGCGGTCACTGAAGAGCAAGTTTCATTGCAAGCAATGTCTTCTCTTCGGGTGTAGCTCATGGCTACGAGTCATGCTTTGAAGGTCTCTACCTTCTCATTAGGTTCACTCTTTCTCTTGAAGATCCATTTACACCATTCTGGGTCTTACCTATATAGGTGGATCCTTGAAGGTCCATATACAACACTTGTATATGAAGTCTACTTTAGACTTTCATTGCTAAAATACATCTTTCCATGTCATGATCCTCAGGAGCCTCATCACATGAAGTCTGATCATTGTCAGACTTAACTGACACATGGAATACATCCTCAAACTCATTTGAAGAGGTATTAGTGTTTCATCTTTAATTGTTCTTTTAGTCTCTGATTTCAAGAGCTTCAGTATCTTCTCAAGATTAAATGAGTTCCTTCACTTCATTTTCATATTGATTCTCAAGAGAGTCATCCTCTAAGAATAATATCCTTAGAGATGAAATCTTTTAAAAATCTCAAGATCATAAAGAAGATATCCAATACCATCCTTTATTTTCCTAATGAAGTAGCACTCTCTAATGCTAGATTCCAGCTTACTTGCAATGAACCTTACTAAGGATATATTGTAGTCTCTACTACATATATACCTGGAAACTGAGAGATAATTACCCTAAGATTAATCATTGATCAAATCATGTCACACATGATAAATTGTATCTCCCTACAACTCCATTGAGTTTAGGCATATCTGGAGGAATGAGATAGAAATGACATTCATATCTTCATAAGGTATTCCTTGAATTCATCTAACAGGTACAAGCTACCAAGGTTAGATCAAATTCATTTTATCTTCCTTCATACTTTGGTTCCAAACAAAAAATTGTGAAATATTTGAACAATTCAAAGCTTTCTAAGGTGAAGGGAAGAAATCTCATATCACAAATAATCATCTAATGATATCACATATCATTAATGTTTATCATGATATAGATGATCCACATACATCAATATGTATGAGATCTTGAATAACTTGGCATCTAACACCATTCCTAGAGAAGGGTGTATTGGACATTTTTTAATACAATATTCACAAGTATGTAAGATTTGAAATTTTTAGACATTCTAAAGCTTCATCTCTTACTAGTCTATTGATCTCATCAACAAACATATGTTCAAAGCTTGATGCCAGATCATTGTCAAATGATCTTCATCCTACAATTTATCTTTTAAGATTTTAAATTTTTAGTGTTAGAAAAGTTAATGAACCATTCATTAATATTCTAATTTAGTAGAGTCCTCTAGATGTCAGGCTACTATCTGAAATATATCCATAATAATTCTTTATGATAGATCTATTCCAAAATTCATGTTTATTTCCAACATTTAGAAATAAATAATGAGTATATTCTAATATTTGTGTCATAGAGACATTCTCTAAGACTAAGGGATCTCCCACTGAAATTATGAAGTCCATCTATGTATTAGAGATTGTTGCAACAATTGCATCAATATCCATGTAGATGACTATTAAACCCGAAGATCAAATTCCAGTCTTCTAATACATATGCAACCAATAACAAGTGTTATTAGAAGAATGAGATACAATTATTAGACTTTTAATCTTATCCAATAAGTAAGTCAATTTCAATGATATACGTAGATATATATTATTCCGATGCACTATCTGAGTCCTTCTCTAAGGATCCTAGATAGACTAGATAGTCACACTATCAATACATCGTCTTAGCAGTATTTGCATTCATCCAACTATTTGGATGTCTTATAGAAATACATAAGTATAGTCAACTCCTTGACTCTCCTTCTTGCATGGTTCAGACCCATGATTCCACTCCGCTCTCTTCATCTGTAAACAACCATTCCTTAAGACGAAGGATCTCTTATGTTGAATTCAAAATATTTCAATATAAGAGTATTTCAACATTTCTACTTCTTTATTCAATTCATACAATATGAATATTATGAACCTTCACAAATGACTAGAGTTTAGATAGTAGATTGATGACACTCATCGTATCTACATCCATCTAGACTATAAAAGACCTTGGTTCAGGTAGGTACTCAAATATTTTGAATACATCATCTCTTATAGAGCCACCATTCTGCATGATGCAGTGAACCATGTGATTCATAATTAAATGTTGAGAGCACATATGTATGCCAGAACATCTTCCTAAATTTTTATAAGGATTATTTAACAATTACGATCATTATCGACATGTCACTTCCAAAGTACATTCGATGAGAGATCAGAACTATAGAGACATACAAGCCCTAGGGTCGTAGTCCTATTGTCTATTTAATTGCAATTCCTCATTATTATGAGGAAACTTGCACATTGCAACCACATACATTATGTGTCCAAATGCAAGTACAATATCTTGATCATGGATCCAATCCATGGTGTTATACTAGTTATTATTGAGTATTGCATTGAGTGGGTTTAATGAAGGATCATCTGAAATAAAAAAATTACATAAATATATATAAATATATGTTTTACTTTGATTTAGGAATTTTTATATCAAAGTTATCTTGCCTAGTCAACATTGAATGTTCCTTCCCTTAATCACTTTCAATGTAAGAGATATACTTACCATTATATCTCAAGCAAGATCTGGGATCTCCTTCCTTATCTTTGTCACATCCCAATAATATGAGAACTTATAACTCTGATAAAAAGAAGAGGGAACACATTCCGCCTTGCAAGTCCAACTTGCATTTCCCAATTCGGACTTTAGCACCTGGGCCCACCAACCCTAAGGTGATGTTGACCTGTCATTAATTGAACCAACTGTCAACAAGAATAGCACTCGCTATGCACAATCCAATATCGCCCCAATAATATGAGGACTCGATATAGGGGTCACTACGCATACGTCCTTACTCTTTCGAGAAGTAAAGAGCCCGATCCATATGCGCTTGCATACAGGAGCTGTCACTTCGGACAAGCATCTCCTACATACAATCCTAGCGATGGAATCCTTCGCCTTAACGGGAGACCATGGATGTCACTTATGTGATCAACCATATCATATCCGCATTCTAATTAATTATAATGAATCATATTCACATAATTAATTCTTCCAAGGGAAATAACATCTTTATTAAAATAGAGTGTTCAATATAAATTGGATTCCAATTAATCTAATCATATTAAATTAATGATCCAATTAATATCCAACAAACATCCTTTTTTATTGTTACTTAAAATATGGTATTATCTCAAATACATATTATTTCAAATTTTAATAATTAGAAAAATACATCGTGATCTCTCTTGCATTATCGAGTCTGTACCCGATGTCATGGCCAGTACCGACGAGAGTGGAACAGACTGCACATGGTGCAACCTGCTACACCAATGCTCCCCGATTAGACACCATATCCACCTCGGGAAAGGATAATGCCAAATTGATCATTGTGTACTTGAGATGATAATCGGTTTTTCAACCGAAGTTATACCATATACTAGTAATCAAACTATTTTGATTAACACTATAAGGAGATTTGCTAAACAAATCCCCAATCCTATTCAAGCAACTGTGTTTGTTGGAATGTAGATCATGTAGATCATGTAACCAATTGGTCAACTAGATCATATCTAATCAATTATTGGTTAAGGCAATGTCATTTAAGGAAATAATTATCATAAAATATTTCACAAATATTTATCCATAATTATTTCAGCAATTAAACCATTTAATTTTACTAATTGATTAAATGACAATCACAAGGTTCTTGATTAGGAAAGTAATTTTCAGCAGTGATCCTCACTTACTAAAATTAGCGTATCTTAATCAATTTAAATCCAAATTAAGAAAAATAAATTATCAAAGTTTTCTAATTGATTAACAACAGAACATATGTAATTTTCACACATTTCTAGGCATTTCAAATCATTAATTAACTCCTTAACTACGTCATGATTCGCAGTCCCCTAAACAGTGGATACATGTTCACTAAAATGATCTTAACTTGAGCAAACGAATTTGAAATCATGTAAACTCGGATCTCACGGTTTCTTTATTTAATGGAAACATAATCCAAGTGTTTTTTTCATATTTAAATAATTTAAACAGGGCCAAAAATACTCACTAACAGATATGCAAAAATGAAATGCGAGGAAACTTTCGCAAACCCTAATGAACCCAAGTCTTCCTAAGTTTATGGATTGCATCCAAAACCTCCAATGTAGCTCGGATACCACTTGAAGGATATGATGAGATCCTTAAGTGCATCACGGAAGCATGAGGATCGCATCGCATGCAATCGAGAGTGACTAGTCGCACTAGTAGCTCGAGGCAGCAGAAATTAAAATTTTTAATGCGATGAAACCATATGATCCAAGAACGCTTCTCAGATCATTTATCTAAACCACAAACAAGTATTAGGGTTACCTCTTGAATCATGGTTGTGATCGAGTCTCTAAACGAAGAGACCTCCTGTCTCAAGTCTGATCCGACAGAGGAGACGCTTGCAAGCGTGTTGATGAAACACAGGCTTCTCACAATCCATGTTGATGATCCAAGCGGTGAATCTCCTGATCTCGTCTCACGAGATCCGGCATCTTCTTCATGAGAAAGATGCACCTATGGAGACGGAGATCCACGAGCAAATAGTCCGGTAGCATAATGACGATGCTGCGGTGAGAGGGACTCTCTCTAGGGCTCCATGGTGGACGACCACAAGAGAGAGGAAGAGAGTTGGCATGTAGAGAATGAGAGGGAGAGAGAGTTGTTGTCTCCAACTTGTGTGTGTTTCAAGAAGAGCAAAGGGGGTGCCTCTCCTTTTATAATATTTTGGGATCCATGGATCTCAATCCATGGACAACACAAATCCAATGGCTCACATTGATTTGTGTTTCTTTTAATGGTCATGATTTGTTGCTAAAATATTTACAACAATAATTTGTTGTCTTTGAAATAAATTAAATATATTTAAAATCAATCAATATATTTCAATATAAATCAAATCAACAATCATGGAATGACTAGGAAGAAAACAAGCATCCTTCCATGTATAGGGTGGACGGCCACCAACTTGGAGAGACCAAATTGGTCGTCCACTCTATGTATGGTATGGAAGCTTTTTTATTCCAATTATGTTTAGATCTTATATCTCACATAATATTCCATATATGCAACAACTTTGTTGTCAAATTATTCACCAAAATAATTCCAAATTATTTTGGGATACTTTCAATCATGACATTGGAAATTTGTGAATCACATTCACAAACCAAAATAAAATGTAAATTACATTTTCAATTAAGTATCCTATATGAATCCAATTCATATTAACATTTAATTAACAAATGTAAATTACAAGTAGTTGTCTCTTATATATTATAAATCACATTTATAATATATATGATTAATATGGATAGTGCTATCTACATTATTCATATCATGATAATTAAATCACATTTAATCATCTTGGATCTCTATTCTCATGTGCCCCAATAATATGAATCACATTCACATTATTTACATCTTTGATAATTAAATCATATTTAATTATCTTAGATAACTTTGTTTATAATATGAATCAAATTCATATTATTTATGATAATAAATCACATTCATATGTCAATTTTCTTAATGCTCAATACATAATATTAGAAATTATCATGAACTCTTTCAAGGATAATGTGCTTTCTCCGTGGATACTTGGTGATAAGGACGGGGCGATTGTATTGTTCCACGTATAGTAAGTTGGATATTGAGATCACATCTCAAATTCAGATCTTGCGCACCTCTCATGGATGCTTTATTAAATCAAGACCACAAATCTAATCTTCTCATTGCATTTGAATCACATTCAGATCAATGTCCAACATTTGAACCAAGATCAGATTACTTCTCTACTGAGAGGAGTCGCTAAAATCCAGACTTGTTTCATCACTCCCTAGGATTGGAAGCGTCACGGTTATACAATCGGTATGACCACATCACCCTCAGGTATTCCCAATACCTGTACATCCTGCATACTAGAAGATCCAGAATAAACCCGAAGTATTAGATCAATTTTACACTGTCTACTTCATGGTTTTATCACTAGGTTTCTCATTTGATCATTGAGAGTTGGTATCAATCATATACTTTCCAAAAGCATATATCATACCTAGGTCTTAATCATATACTTTCCAAAAGTATATATCAAACCTACAAATTCAGTCAAGCTTCCAAAGCGAGATGACCGTTCACGGAATTTGATTCTTCCCAATATCTCATGAGTGAGCTCATGTCTTCCGGTTCAGTAATGAACCTATATGATCCCTTTGAGAGATCGTATTGCTCATATGCCCTTCCATGCACACCAGCGCGTCGGTGTATAGACCTTGGTTAGGTCATCAACCTATTGTTCTGCCAAATGTATATAATCAGACATATAGTAAAATATCTGTCTTCGGTCAAAGGATGTGTGCCTATATCATGATAGTATACGTCATAGGACTTTGTTTATATCGATCTCATTCAGTCAACTCTTTGACCTAACTTATCTAACACCTCCGAATCTCTATTCCTATGCAGAGGACCTGCATCAAGAGGTCGGTTAGATATCATCCTTCAGAGAAATGATTGCCATCTCCTTCTCAGGCTGGAGATCATCTTTTAATAATCATTTGACGGTGCTTGATGAGTCCTTAATCTAACTCCTTATATATTCATCCAAGCACCAGCCTCTATGATTCAATTATTGATCAACAGATGTATGATTACTAAGATGGCCATGGTACATAACCCTAATTGTACTAAGGGACCTATTATGCAAATTAGTTATTCTTCATTTCAGATCAGGGAATGATGTTTGCAATAACATTTATTGCATAATGGCTCGTCGTGGGCTCGTATGTCCAACATTGTGAATACTTGAACATCTATGATATGTCTTGTTGAACATTTGTATGAACACATTGATACTTCATGAACACTTGATGAACACCTGAGATCTGTCCCTTAAATATCTGAACATCTAAACGCATGGGATACATTTTGGTAATCAATGTAATCTTTTGATGTTTTAAAGTCAAATTTCAGCAATTGTTGCCTTGAGCAATTGACGTTGTGATGCAATAAATTCAACTAACATATTATGATGTCATTCTATGATCTTGGGTTCAAAGCTTGTGCAAGTGGCTAAATGACATTTGTTTTCATGAGAATAACTATACTGAAAGTACAAGTTTTTTAAGCTAAAAGTTAACCAAGTTGTTGTTTTGTCATGCGCCATTTCAAGTGTATGAGTATCATTGAATTTTGAATATTGAACTCAAGAGTGGATGTCTGTTGAATGTCAAATGTAACAGCCATCAATGAAGATGTTTGAATAGTTGTATAGTTAGTCAGATTTAGATCAGTCTATGGGAGTGTGCATTGATTTTCTGTTGGACTCAATCTACAGTATACTGAAAAGAGATGACAAATGCAACATTCATCCACTTCAACATTCTCTGAATCTAAGTGTCATGTTGCAACTTTATAAAAGCACCCTAGATTGCAGTTGAATTTATCAACAACTTCTCCTTGGGTTATCTATTCAGAATTCGATAGGGTGTCTTCGATGGTCTATAAAGAAATCATCCAAGATCTCTTACATGTATATGACATCTATGTTAGCGGATGCTTTCTATGCTAGGATCTTATCCATTCTGTGGTGACTTTAATCTTAAATGATAGTGGAGTAGTGCCGCCAAGGGAGGGGCATGCATCCTTGGGGCCCAGGTAGAAGCCTAGATGGCTACAATCCCAAATGCTACTATGTAGTTGCGACGGTTGGAGGGTGTGTTGCTTGGCACATGGGGTGCAAATCTGACGATGTTTGGTCTCAGCACTTGTGCTCCCTTGGCTCAGTGCTTCGAGAGCATACTGAGTAGTCATGGTCGGCATGCTAGTGTTTTGCTTGTTCACTTAGAGTTAACACTCATGTACTGGCTGGTGTAGGACACATTGGTTATCATTCCAAGTCGGAGCGCTAATAGGGGGTTCAAGGAAATGTGGCAATGAAGTTGGAAATGAAATATAAATCTCCTGTGCATAAGGAAAATTAGGATGGTTGTGGGGACTTCAACTATGGTAAAAATGATGTCCATAATCTATGCCATTACTCGTGTCCTACATAACTGATGAATTGAAAAATTGCCCTCTTAATTCGATTGAATTAATGATTAAAAAGATTGTTCGTTGCACTCGGGCAATTAAGGGCTAATTAAAACGACCACGAATTTTAATTAATGTGGCAGTTAAAATGAGCGGTCAATTAGTTTCTTACTTGGTAAGTTCTAAGGTCGAACTCAGGGAGGTAATTATCTCCTTAGGCTGGCTTTTAGTCTATCTCAAAGTTAGGTTTTTGGAGAGGTATTTTTTGTCTTTTAAATGCAATAAATGAGGCAAATGCAATTTATAGCAAAGTTCAGGGGCTAAATTACAATTTTCAATCACATTACGTCCAAAAATCATCAAGTTCATCCGTAATGTTAAATATGATGAAATTAGACTACTGTAATTTTTTTGAAATTTTCAGATGCAAGATGAATATTTTATGAATTAATGAATGCAAACAATAATATTTTCACTAATAAATTATAATAAATATTAAATCAATTTATTTTCAGGAAATAAAATTATCTAAGATATATGATGCATACTCATTCATCACTCTTTATTCTTTTATTTTAGGTATTTTTCTTGGCAAAATACCATGCATATAGTTGTAAATGCAAAAAGTTACCAAATAGGCATGCTTGTGTAAATATCAATAATTAGCATGTATTTGTACAAAAATAAAAGAATAGAAATAAAGAAAAAGAAAGAAATATTTAGAGTAAATATTGAGTGACCTGAATCTAAGGGAGGGCCAAGCATTGGCCTGACCGCAAAATAAAACAAGTAGAGAGAGATAGGGCCATTCAACAGGGTGAATATTCCTTCTTCATGTATATATATTTTATTTTCACAAAATAAAAATAAAAAGATATTTCCAAACCCTTGTATATATTTCTAAAAATTAAAATAAAAATGACAAAAATAAAATCAAAATAAAAACCAAATAATTTCTCTATCTACCTTGTACATACCATGTATATATGTATATATACCTATTTATTTCACCCGTGTAAATAAACAATAAAAATCAAATAAAAATTATTTTATACTCTAAATTTTATGTTGTAAATAAATAAAATATAAAATTAGAGTATTTATACAAAAATAAGAAAATAAAAATAATAATATAAAATACATTGGTATTTTATACCTATATATAATATAATATAATATAATGTATATACCATATTTATTTTTTTCATAAAAATAAATTAAAATCACAAAAAATAGTTCAAAAACAAATAAACATTTTCATTTTGTAAATCTTTTAAAATAAAATCATTTTCTATTTTAAGTTTAATTTCTAAATAATTTTGACTCTGGATTATTCTGATTGGTCTGCGGGGGAACGTTGACCCCGGTCAACTGCCCCCCTTGGACCGGTCCTCTTCGCGGATCTTGGTTTCATCCCGATTTCGCCAAATTTTCCCAAATCGATCTGCCCATCTTTCCTCTTGATTTGAGGCTCCGAATGTCGAGGACAAATCCGTGATTCACGCTCAATCTCTTCTGGAGGGATCTGCTTCTCGGATTGCGCACCCGAGCTCCCATCTTCTCGGACCTCATCGACTATAAAGTAACCTGGAGACGCCATTTCACTACATCTTCGGCCATTTCCCTCATCCCCAGTGAGCTCCTTCTCCTTCCTTGAGTGACAGAGAGTGCAGGAGAGCGTTGTAGCGAGGATTTGAGGCCTTTACACCTAGGTCCGGCGAGTCTTCTCGCCGTGCTCCGCCACCCGGTGAGCCCGAGCCTCTAGAGACGTCGCTCCATCGAGGCGAAGACCCCAGGAGGTAGCTGACCTCCAGCACAGACGATATCATCCATCAGGTAGTTTCAATTCCCTCTAACTTGCTGATGAATCCATGATTCATTAACTTTTCTGTCGCATTTTGTCTTAAAACCCTTAACAAATACATGTAAATATCCATTAATTCTCATCTTTTAACAAAACACCATTCATGTGTAAATATTCACTTTTAACCACTAAAATGATGTAAATAAAAAAATAATAAGAAAAGAACAAAAAAAGAGGCAGATTGAATATATGTATATATATACAATATGACTTAAAATATAAATATAGCTGTAAGATATATTTATAGACCAACCCCCGAGACCAAGTCAGCATGGATTGGTCAACAAACCAATAAGTAGAGGGAGATAAGGAAATAAAACATAAAAAAATAATTTAACGCACACATATACACCTTTCATTATTTATACAATAAATACAAAACTTCAAAGAATTTTAATTATTTCATATGAACATATTTTTCACCAAACTATTCTCCTAATTATTTCTAAAAATGTATATAAAAATATAAAAACAAGTTAAAAATATTACCCTGTATATATGCCAAGAAACTCAGTTTGCAAATTGTCAAAATCTCAACTTCCGAACATCAAAACTTCCTCATACGAACTCCTATTTCACTCTACTCACCTTTAAAGTTCATAAAATAATATTCTCTAATTAATAAAGGTGGTTTCATCGAATTCGGAGTCTGTTTGCAAAAAGTCGATTTTGGGACCAAAAGACAACGGGGTTTCTGGGCTATTTATTTTCTGTAACACACACTATATATCATTTTTTTAATTTTATAATTTTTAAATTATTTCATGATATTGTAGTTTCACTATAAATTATTTCATAATTTTTGGAGACTATTTATTATTTTAATAAAATCAAAAACCCTAAAATATAGGTATAAATGAACTACCTAGTTACTTACCATATTTATTAAAATATGAAAATTAATTTATAAAAATCTGTAAAAATTTGTACAAGCCTTATTTAATATTCTAATAATTGAGAAATTATCAAATTAATTTTTATTTATTTATTTATTAAATTAAAAATCTAAAACCTATTTATAAATACATATTTATTGATATAATATTTATATTTTAAATAATAATTATTATTTATAAAAAAAGTTTTTATGCCATAAATTAGAAAATTAATTTATTTACATTTCTTGTATTTATAGTTATTTAAAATAAGTTTATTTAATATTTATTAATGATTTTTGAAGGAATTTCAGCTCAAGGCAAACCAGGTGCTGACACTTGTCAGCACCAGGGGCCTTCTTCCCCAAGAAGTTGTTCCACCGGACTCTGCTCGACTGGTCGACTTCAGCTAATTATCCCGCGCGATTCTAGAGACTTCCAACCAATCCACTCCGTCGATTCTACCCTCCTAACAACCACCTTCAACGCCGGCCATCGATCTCGGCTTGGAGACCACGAAAACCACCTATAAATAGCCCCCAAGGTCGCCATTAACAACCAACTCTCCAACTACCCAGAACTTCAGTTCCAGGAGTCGGATCCCTCTACTTCAAAGCCTCGCTCCGGTCGACCTGAGGCGGTGACAGCGCCGTGGAGACGTCCGCGAGGAGGAGGGCACGTCGGAGGAGGTTCCAAGGCCGAGCACCGCCTTGTATCGCCGCCCAAGCGCCGCGTTCCGCTCCGGTCTTTGGCCGTCGTCGAGCATCTTGTCCAGGTAATATACCTAGATTCTCACAGGCCTCTTCCTCCATTTCATTTGCTTTTCTTCTCGATTTGCGTGCCACGATTAGCGTGGCTAATCCGCGACTTAGATAGCTTAATCATCTGGATAAAACGTGCATTAAATTCTCCTCTCCATTTCGACTAGAATCGCATCGAATAGTTCATTAATCCATCGTCGTTCTCACGCAATTCACGCCTTTGGAAGCTCGCCTGGAATCTAAGTTTTTCGTCACGTTTTGAGCTTGATATCTTTACCCCTCGGCCGATTCTTAGCGAATCGAGCATATGATCTTGTTCTTTGCAGATCCAAGTTCGTCGCGAGACATTTCTTTGCTACTGGAAACCTTTGATCGTCATCAAAATTCGTATCGAAAGGCCAGTCCCAGGATGCAACAACTTCTAATATCACCGGACAGCCATCTTTGACACGCCATCTCCGCCGCTCGGAGCTGCCTCCGCCACCATCCTTCAGCGGGTGAGCTCGAGGGGTGGAGGAGCCACCCCTCTGGCCCGCAGGTGTGCCAGAGCCGTCGTCAATTGGCCGTGGAAATTCCGAGAAGAACGCTCGCCACCAGCAGTTGTAACAGACGCAAGAACAGACGACGCACATGTGACTGACACGTGGCGCACCCCTGGGCGTTAGATCGGCGTCAGAACCTTCTAATCTCAGCCGCTTAATGTGAACCGGTGGAAATATTGCATCTTAAGTCCAGCAAGCTTCCAGAATTCATTTCCGCCCCCCAGGTTTTCCATATTTGCATTTAGGTTCCTCCGCAGGGACCTAAATGTAAACATTGTATACTTTTTCTACAGAATAGTCCCTGAGGACCATTTTGAGAATATTTTAAGTAGTTTTCTTTGCGCTTATGCCCCTGGGCTGTAGGGGTTGTTTCGACTTCGTGTGACTTCGATTTTTGACGATTTCTTGAGGGTAGTTACACAACTACCCCAACTACCTCGTATAAAGATTTCGTGAGATTTTGTCGTGTTTTAGACGTGTTTTGATTTTGACGAATCTCGCTTCGTTTTGTTTTGTTTTCTTGTGCTGTTCGAGCTCACGGCTCGAACCCCGTTCATTCTACTATATAGTATCACCTATATAATATCCATCTATTATATAATATATAAATCTTTTGAAAAATTTCCCTTTTTGAAAATTAAATAAAAATTTGAAAAAAATAAAACCAAATAAAAATATTAAAAATAAAAACCAATAAAAAAAGGGTTTTGACTTGATCACTTAGAGAAGATTAAAAATAAAACTACGAAGATATAAATCGAAGGAATATATTCTGCCTCCTTGAGTTCGACCCAGGAACACTTGCCTGGTTAAATATTAGTGAACGGTTTTCCGAACGAAAACCGTAATTGTTTGATAGGTTTTTAAGCATCGAACTTGTTTCGTGGCTTTTGCTACACCGACCACTTCCATCAATAAAAAGCTGCGAAACCGATTCTTAGCCTCATCAAAATGGCGCCGTTGCCAGGGAGGCGTTAGATTCTTTTGATTTTTCATTTCTTCGTGATTTTATTTTTATTTCTTCTCTTTGTTTTGCTTTTCGTACGATTTTTCGTACGGCTTTTTCGAATTTGTTTTCTGAGTCTCTCTTTTGTTTTCTTACAGCTTTCTCGGCTTTCTCGGTCGGCTTTTCTTTGCTAACCATCTTTGCAGGGCCTGCAGGATCAACCGTCTTCTTCGGAGCCGAGCCAGTTGAAAGAGCAGAGGTCGGCTCCTTCTTCACGAGTCGACTGCAGAGGAGCAGAGTAGTTAGTATACAACTTGTAAAAAGAGAGAGAAAGGGAGAGAGTTGTAATAGACAATAAACAACCCCCCCCCCAATTTTTTTCGGGGCCTGATTCGTCGGATACCGTGTATCCGAGGATCAGGGTACCCACCACGGCTTTTTATCGCTCATCGGTTTTCCGCGGTTTTTCTAGATGCTTGTTTAGGTTTTTTTACTCTATCTGCTTGTGCCGCGTAGCTAGTCTTAGGACTCGCAACCTAGGTGCTTGCTTTAGGGTTTTTAAATTAAAAAAATCGATAGACGTTGCCTGAAAAAATCATAAAAATCGCAAAATTAAAATCGGGACTGCTAAAAATATCTGACTTAAAACTGTAAATCGATTCAAGTGATTTGGGGAGAGTAACCCCCGCACATTTCTCAGAGTGCGCGAGCTTGAGAGCCGACACTTAAGGATAGAGCCCAACCCCGTATTTCTCGCGGGATACTACTGGGTCCGTACATTTGATCGTTGTTCCTCAGTGGGTAAGCTCGGGTAGCCAGAAACGGTCCGAGTTTACATAGCAGAGTGGGAGGTTTAGAGGATACTGCGCAAGGCTCCGTCCTCAAGTAACACGGGTAGCCAGAAACGGTCCGTACTTACTCCCATACTGGCTGAGTGCGAGCGGTCTCGTGTAAGAATTCGGGCCAGTGTTTCGGGGAAACTATCGGGCACCTATTGTCTTGCTCAGCCCGCGTAATCAAAACGTTTGCTAATCACAACCCTAAAACCGAAAAGATAAAAAGATTGAACTCTTACGGTCTTCATCAGGGTTGAGTTGGTGAAAACAGGGTTTGCTTTGTGTTTGTTTGCGGGGCGTGGGTTTCCGCGGCTTTCGCATTTCTCCCTCATTTACGCCGTACACGTGCTCTCCTGAAGTCTCTCTTGACATCGAAGATGACGTCTCGATGGCTTTTCGGCTCAGACTCTGTGAGCTTTCGACCGTCCACCGTCGAGCATATGCCTTCACAGGCTCGGGATGACCCTCTTCCCGAGCCGGTCCCATCCGATCTCGAGGCGAGTCAGACCCAGACTCCCTCGCCTCCTGGCCAGATCATTGAGGCAGACCCTTGCCTTAATACATCATCTAGATCTCCTGAGTACTTTTCGCTGAGTTCTTACGAGAGTTTTTACTGTACAGACGATCAGATGGCTCGCGGGAAAGGACCAGCAGCAGACGAGAGGCCACCAGCTGGGGATCATCAGGAGGGAAGACCAGAGCTGAACGGAGATGTTACGACCGGCATTCTCGATACACTTCAGCAGATGAATCTACATATTCGAGAACAGTATAGAGTTCAGACTGAACTGTGGGCTGAAATAGCCGCACTGAGAGCAGGGGCCGGGAACCAGTTACCGCCTGCGGTTCCTGCAACTTTACGAGACGAGTATGACCCGGGCGCTCGAACGCTCCATCACTGGATTCGGCTACTGCCGAATCAAGGGCCATACGAACTCCGACTGTCCTTCATCTCCTTGCTTCCCAAGTACTATGGGAATGCCGCAGAGGAGCTGTTCATGTTTCTACAGCAGTTTGAGATGATCTGTGGAACGGCTTGTTATCCAGGAGTAACACAGGAAGCCGTGCGCCTCAAGGCCTTCCCCTTTGCCTTAGCCAATAAGGCCCTTTACTGGCTGAGTCATTTGGGGAGGGAAATCTCCACCTGGGACGACCTGAAGTCCACCTTCCTGCGCAAATATTTTCCTCTAGGAAGGAGAACATGATGAGGAGTCAGATCTCCAATTTTTCGTAATTGTCGCACAAATCATTCCATGAGGCATGGGATCGATTCAAGGAACTAACGGAGAGATGTCCGCATCATGAGATCCCGATGAAGGTGCTTGTGCAAAACTACTTCGTTGGACTCCAGCCGGAAGTACAGGGGCTCGTAAGTGCCGCATGTGGCGGCAGTTATTTGAACAAGGACGCCGAGTCAGTCTGGGCCATCTTCGAAGGGATGGCCGAGAACTCGAGAGTCGTAGACTCTACTCGGGCATTTCAGAAAGCCCCACAGCCACCACATCACCGAGAACATCACAAGGTGGCGAACATCGTGGACTCTGAATCCAACACCAACATGGGATTCATTAGTGAGAAATTAACGTTGGTGGACGTGATTCACAAGCAGGTCCAAGATCTACAGCCGCTGCAAGAGTTGGAGAAACTCTCATCTCTACCTCAGCAGCTGAGTGATCTTTCGAAGAAGGTCGCTGATCTTCAGATCCAGTACCAGCAGAGCCAGACTTCTTCGAACGCACAGCCAGTACGGAGGATCACACCCGCTCCACCCACCCGTCAGATACATTACGTCCAGAGCGAGCCCGAGATTCCGCAGATCGATTGGCACGAGGATCAGTCTCATGCCAATCCTGGCCAGATCACCAGCACCGCAGAGATGGAGGTGGAGTCGCAATCCACTCTCGAGATCAACGGGATTTGGTATACTCCGATTCAGCAGCCGAGTATACCAAATCAGCAGCCGCAGCAGTCGTACGGTCATCCGCAGCATGGACGTCCGCAATTCCAGCACCACCAGAGCTTCACGCCGCAGCAGTCTCATACGAATGTTTACCATCAGAGACCGCAGCCTTCACACCAGCACCCTGCCCAGTTTTCACCGAATTATTCTTTTCAGCAGCCACAGCAGTCTTCCTCCACACCTCAGCGCTACTCTCAGCCGTCCACCTCTCAGCATTTCATGTCAAGGCAGGAGAGAGGAGCAAGCCAGGGCCACCACACCAAACCGGAGATGTCTTCACAAGCCCAGGCGCTCAGCCAGATCATGGATATGCTCAATACGCTCCAGATCGCGCACAAGACTAAGATGGAGCAGGTTAACCGTCGTCTGGACGAGTTAACCATGCCAAAGACCACTCTCCCAGCCCAGCCTCAGATGAACCCGAACAACAAGAGGAGGCATCCATAGCAGGTAGATACTACAGGTAAGATATCATTTCCTGAATTTTTATCTAACTTCATTCATCTCAGGAGCGGTAGATCACCACAAGCACCTGCTGGAGAAGAGGAGAGGGCACTAGAGGAGCACGAGCATGATCCTGAAGCCGAGGAGGAGAAACCGCAAGAGGATGAGGACACAGATTCAAGAGACGGGAGCAATGCCAATACATCAGATATGGATACTGGCGACTCAGACAATGACATCATGCCAGATCAGGTAGAGAGCCTGGACGAAAACATTTCTTTCCCTGTTTTAGAGAGTTTTGTAAATAATTCTGAAACTCTCAATGTACAAGCTGATTCTCAGATGAATAAAGAGTCTGACTTTCTGACACCGGAAATTGTTCCTTTTCCCGATGCTTTGTTTGGAAGAGGAAAGAAAAAAACCAAAAAAAAATGTTGTCACTCCAGAAGCCGAGAGATTATTGAAAGATCACGTTGTTCTGAAGATTCCACTGCACGATGCCTTGGATCATTTTCCTACACTCAAGAATCAGTTGAGGAACAAATGTACTACACGTAGGAAAAAGAGATCACGAGTTGAGAAACACATATTGACCAAGGCAACCTCATGTGCAATTCGAAACAAGGTACCGAAGAAGAAGAAAGATTTGGGAGCTCACTATGTCAACTGTCAAATTGAAGACACTACATTCAATCGTACTATCTTAGGTAATGGTTCCTCGATCAATTTACTTCCATCCTCTTTGCTTGATAAGCTCAAGCTAGGGCCTCTTTATAAATCACGAGCGATACTTCAGTTTGCATATCGATCTATAAAAAAACCTAGAGGTGTGCTAAGGAACATTATCGTGATTGTTCAGGGCTAGCAGTTTCCCGTGGACTTTACGGTCCTAGATATGACATGCCCTACATAGTTACACCTTGCTAAAATCATTCTCGGGAGACCCTTTTTGTAGACAGCAAGAGCACTCTTCAATTATGATGCTGGGAGAGTATCATTCCGAACAGACAACGGAGAGATACACATTGAGATGGAGAGAGATCATCCTAGACAGTAATGTCATTTACTTCAGAGGACACCAGTCTTACGGAAGATTGCCAGAACATAGATGAGACACAGTCTCCTGATCTTGAGAGTGTTTATTTTGATACCCACGATATCCTACACGAGGATAGGGTAGATCACTTGGTACCTAGTTTTTCAGACGATTGTTCATACACAGAGACAGATTTCATATCAGATTCAAATGAGCAGTCACCCTGCAGTAGATATCTCTGTGCCACAGATTGAATGAACACATATTACAATTACAGCACAAGAGTCAATCGAATACATTAAACAGATCATACAGTCTATTCAGCGTAGAGAGTCGGATGGTGTAATGCTTACACATATAAACACCTTCTGTAGTCCGACTCTAGAGACGCATATTTCAGAAAAGAGAGATGTGACGTATACATAGTTCAATTACAGAGGAGGCTCTTCTTTTGCATACAACGATCAATACGCACACAAGAAGCAGAAAATTCAGTATGATCCTGGTTGAGTAATCAGATAACCGTTTGTGGTTAACGGGCAGATGCTGAAGCACTTCATCGAAACTACTGATCATCTGGCCCGTACTGAAGTGATCTACTTTGTACAGGAATCATAATCATTCCTTCACTTCTTCCTATATAAATTCTTTTGAGCCATTCTTTTCTGGAGATTCACAACACTTGTACATTCTTCGTAGACCACAATCGTCCCCAGTTTTGCTCATCTTCTATGCTTAGGATACCAGATCCTAAGTATAGGGGGGACCGACTGCCCGCTGATTTACATTTTATTTTTTGTACTAATTCTCTTGTATAGCCATTCTTTTTCACGAATCACTGGTCCCCAATTTTTGGCTACACTCTTTTCTATACTTAGGATGCCTTATCCTAAGTATAGGGGGGACCGAGTGATTTCGATGAGTTCGTTTCCTTTTCCTTTTGAACTTTCGTTATTTATCCTTTTCATTCAGTCATCCCATTTTTGCTCTCCTTTGATACTTACGATGACCTGATCGTAAGTATAGGGGGGTTGACTGACTTGTGATCGATATCCTTTTTCACTCACTTTTACTTAGCACGAGTTATGTCCTCCTTTTTCTCTTTTGACGCTATGAGGACATAGCTCAAGCTAAGTATAGGGGGTGCGTATATATTGTATATATACTTTCGTCCATAACTCGTACTTTTATGTATTTTCTTTATCTATAAAATCCATAAAAAGTGGGTAAGGGTTAATTTAAAATCCACTCTTTTCTTTATAAAATCCTTGTAAATAAGTAAAATATGCTTAAAACTTGTAATTAAAACTTGTAATTAAAATTTGTCCTTAAAATATGTATAATACTTATTTAAAATCCTATTTATTAAAACATGTGTAAAAACCATTCAACCCTTGTAAAATACTTTGTAGATAAAATTTGTAAAATACATTAGACACTCAACTCGAATAAAATATATCTTGTAAAATTTATGAATAAAACCTTGTTTATAAAAATCATAAAATCCATAAAAAAATATAAAGTCCTAAAATTTGTAAAAATTACAAAAGCCTTAAAATCCATAAAAATGGGTAAAATTCAGAAAATATACTTCACAAAAACATGGTTGCATTTGCATTCGCATTTTTCAGAATAAGTTTGATTTCTGGAACTAAGGATTGAGTCTAGTCTAAAGGATGGAGCTTGATTACGGCTTTTAACTCTCGTTGTAAGGAGCCTGATTAGAAACTGGAATTTAGACTCTTCAGGTCTGGTGACTTAAAATCTTTGGGTTCTGTAAGACCATATTCGGGAAATCAAGGCATCTGAGCTTAAGTAGACCATTTGGAGTCATCCGTACAACTCTACACCATTGAACCAATCTTGAACACATGCACTCTGCACTTAGCTCAACTCGCATGGAGTTCCGAAGGGCAGTACACCTTGGTAGTGTGTTTCTATCCTTATCTTTGAGGCATTGACGTCTAAAGACGGGAGAGATTGGGGTTGCGATAGTTGCTTCGGATGAGGGAAGGATCTGCTGACACAATTTTTCTAAGACCTGAAAAAAATGGACGGACTAAAAAGATTTTATATCCGTCGAGGCACAAAAGATGAATGCAGTGCAAGCAAATTACAAAGTCAAAGCAATACAGAAGCCACCAAATAAGACCACAATGGTCCAAGCTTCCACCAAATATGCCTGCACATCTTAGTGGAGACTCAGCTACAACTGTTGAGCTTCACAAGGAGATGCGTCTACACTGGTCGCACTCCACTACTTTTCTCATTCTTCTAACTTCTCCCTATATTCGATTGTGGACATAGCAGAACTGAACTCAGAAGGGAATACCTCCCTCCCCGAAGAAAGAGTAGCGAGATGAGGAAGCCATAGGAGTGTATAGCCGGGATTGACGGTTTCTTCGGTTCTCTAAGCAGGAAGAGCTAAATCAATTCACACATTGTACAAGTTGATTTCAAGGATGATAGAGTTTGCGATATGAATAAGTGAGTCTGAACTAGCCGATGAAGTGATCTTGAGTAAGGATTATGGAACTTGAGGACTGTTGAGTATAAAATCCTAATCCTAGTTAAGGTTCCAACAAAATGCTTGTTTCAGGCCCAATCGAGCTCTGTCCTTTGTCTGTTCTCATGAATTGGTTTAGGAAAACAAATTCATTCTAACTTTCTTTCTTTTTCACTTACTTTTTCAAAATAAGTGTTTGCTAAGGGACTAGCAAAGTTTAAGTATAGGGGGTTGGTGAATCCATGATTCATTAACTTTTCTGTCGCATTTTGTCTTAAAACCCTTAACAAATACATGTAAATATCCATTAATTCTCATCTTTTAACAAAACACCATTCATGTGTAAATATTCACTTTTAACCACTAAAATCATGTAAATAAATAAAGAATAAGAAAAGAACAAAAAAAGAGGCAGATTGAATATATATATATATACAATATGACTTAAAATATAAATATAGCTGTAAAATATATTTATAGACCAACCCCCGACACCAAGTCAGCATGGATTGGTCGACAAACCAATAAGTAGGGGAGATAAGGAAAGAAAACATAAAAAAATAATTTAACACACACATATACACCTTTCATTATTTATACAATAAATACAAAACTTCAAAGAATTTTAATTATTTCATATGAACATATTTTTCACCAAACTGTTCTCCTAATTATTTCTAAAAATGTATATAAAAATATAAAAATAAGTTAAAATATTACCCTGTATATATGCCAAGAAACTCATTTTGCAAATTGTCAAAATCTCAACTTCCGAACATCAAAACTTCCTCATACGAACTCCTATTTCACTCTACTCACCTTTAAAGTTCATAAAATAATATTCTCTAATTAATAAAGGTGGTTTCATCGAATTCGGAGTCCGTTTGCAAAAAGTCGGTTTTGGGACCAAAAGACAACGGGGTTTCTGGGCTATTTATTTTCTGTAACACACATTATTTATCATTTTTTAATTTTATAATTTTTAATTATTTCATGATCTTATAGTTTCACTATAAATTATTTCATAATTTTTGGAGACTATTTATTATTTTAATAAAATCAAAAACGCTAAAATATAGGTATAAATGAACTACCTAGTTACTTACCATATTTTTTAAAATATGAAAAATAATTTATAAAAATCTATAAAAATTTGTACAAGCCTTATTTAATATTCTAAAAATTAAGATATTATCAAATTAATTTTTATTTATTTATTTATTAAATTAAAAATCTAAAACCTATTTATAAATACATATTTATTGATATAATATTTATATTTTAAATAATAATTATTATTTAGAAAAAGTATTTATGCCATAAATTAGAAAATTAATTTATTTACATTTCTTGTATTTGTAGTTATTTAAAATAAGTTTATTTAATATTTATTAATGATTTTTGAAGGAATTTCATCTCTGGGCAAACCAGGTGCTGACAATTGTCAGCACCTGGGGCCTTCTTCCCCAAGAAGTTGTTCCACCGGACTCTGCTCGACTGGCCGACTTCAGCTAATTATCCCGCGCGATTCTAGAGACTTCCAACCGATCCACTCCATCGATTCTACCCTCCTAACAACCACCTTCAACGCCGGCCATCGATCTTGGCTTGGAGACCACAAAAACCACCTATAAATAGCCCCCAAGGTCGCCATTAACAACCAACTCTCCAACTACCCAGAACTTCAGTTCCAGGAGTCCGATCCCTCTACTTCAAAGCTTCGCTCCGGTCGACCTGAGGCGGTGACAGCGCCGTGGAGACGTCCGCGAGGAGGAGGGCACGTCAGAGGAGGTTCCAAGGCCGAGCACCGCCTTGTATCGCCGCCCAAGCGCCGCGTTCCACTCCGGTCTTTGGCCGCCGTCGAGCATCTTGTCCAGGTAATATACCTAGATTCTCACAGGCCTCTTCCTCCATTTCATTTGCTTTTCTTCTCGATTTGCGTGCCACGATTAGCGTGGCTAATCTGCTACTTAGATAGCTTAATCATCTGGCTAAAACGTGCATTAAATTCTCCTCTCCATTTCGACTAGAATCGCATCGAATAGTTCATTAATCCATCGTCGTTCTCACGCAATTCACGCCTCTGGAAGCTCGCCTGGAATCTAAGTTTTTCGTCACGTTTTGAGCTTGATGTCTTTACCCCTCGGCCGATTCTTAGCGAATCGAGCATATGATCTTGTTCTTTGCAGATCCAAGTTCGTCGCGAGACATTTCTTCGCTACTGGAAACCTTTGATCGTCATCAAATTCGTATCGAAAGGCCGGTCCCAGGTTGCAACAACTTCTAATATCACCGGACAGCCATCTTTGACACGCCATCTCCGCCGCTCGGAGCTGCTTCCGCCACCATCCTTCAGCGGGCGAGCTCGAGGGGTGGAGGAGCCACCCCTCTAGCCCCGCAGGTGTGCCAGAGCCGTCGTCAGTTGGCCGTGGAAATTCCGAGAAGAACGCTCGCCACCAGCAGTTGTAACAGACGCAAGAACAGACGACGCACAGGTGACTGACACGTGGCGCACCCCTGGGCGTTAGATCGGCGTCAGAACCTTCTAATTTCAGCCGCTGAATGTAAACCGGTGGAAATATTGCATCTTAAGTCCAGCAAGCTTCTAGAATTCATTTCCGCCCCCCAGGTTTTCCATATTTGCATTTAGGTCCCTCCGCAGGGACCTAAATGTAAATATTTGTATACTTTTTCTACAGAACAGTCCCTGAGGACCATTTTGAGAACATTTTAAGTAGTTTTCTTTGCGCTTATGCCCCTGGGCTGTAGGGATTGTTTCGACTTCGTGTGACTTCGATTTTTGACGATTTCTTGAGGGTAGTTACACAACTACCCCAACTACCTCGTATAAAGATTTCGTGAGATTTTGTCGTGTTTTCGACGTGTTTTGATTTTGACGAATCTCGCTTCGTTTTGTTTTGTTTTCTTGTGCTATTCGAGCTCGCGGTTCGAACCCCGTTCATTCTACTATATGGTATCACCTATATAATATCCATCTATTATATAATAAATAAATCTTTTGAAAAATTTCCCTTTTTGAAAATTGAATAAAAATTTGAAAATAATAAAACCAAATAAAAATATTAAAAATAAAAACCAATAAAAAAAGGGTTTTGACTTGATCACTTAGAGAAGATTAAAAATAAAACTACGAAGATATAAATCGAAGGAATATATTCTGCCTCCTTGAGTTCGAACCAGGAACACTTGCCTGGTTAAATATTAGTGAATGGTTTTACGAACGAAAACCGTAGTTGTTTGATAGGTTTTTAAGAATCGAACTTGTTTCGCGGCTTTTGCTACACCGACCACTTCCAACAATAAAAAGCCGTGAAACCGATTCTAAGCCTCATCACTTGCGTTAATTTCGATCTTTTCGAATCTGGTCACCCGAGCTTCATCGGATCATCTAGTGTCATCGGACCTTTGATTCATCATCCCGACCATCCCATCACCTTCACGAGACATCTCTCCATCTTGTACACCCATCCATTCCCCTTGGTTCGCCTAGGAACAGGGTCTAGGTCATCCTCCGTCGTTGCATCGCCGGAGGGCCCCGCTCCGCCTCGCCCCTTCACCCATTTCGCCCGTAACCGGGTCGAGGCATTTTGCCCTCGACCCAGCTGTTGATCTGTGTAGGTTTGACCGAGAAAGGGCCTCATCTGGAGGTCCAAATGCCATAGAACAGGAGCTTTAGGTCTTTCACGTCGTCGCAGCCTTCAAGGACCTCCCGGCCTCATTGGAGCCGGCCATTAGCTGCGGACCGTCGTCAGCATCATTTCGCCCATCTTAGCAGCCTCGAGCACCTTCCAGTCGCGCGTATCGGCCGATCGAAGCTCATCGGAGGCGAGTCCATCAGCGTTCTTCTAGGGAGCTTCTCCGTCGTCAGATCGAGCTTCCCCGCCAAGTATAATCTCAGCCATCCTTCTACGAGGAGCTCTCAGCCGTTGGATCCATCTAAAGATCAGATCTCATCCGTGCATCGCCGAAGGGGTATCGCCCAATCACAGCCGTCCGATCTTAAGTAAAGTCCCCTTGGTTGTTGAATCTTTAATAAGAAAGGTAAATTACTCTTAGGCCCTCTTTGCTTTTTACATTTCCATTTAGTCCTGTAAATATTTTTAGAAGTTATTTTTAGTTTGAACATTTTGTACTTAGGACCTCGTGTTTATTTTATTTGCAATCTAGTCCTTCTGTACGTGGAGCACGTAGTCTAGCACGTGCCTTGTGGGTTAATTTCTCATTTATTTCTGAGCTTTATGGATGTTAATGTTTGGAATTTTATAAATAAGAATGACACTTATGCCCCTGCTTGTCTGATTCACATGCCAGCCGTGTACGGCCTTGGATATTTGCATATTCAGCCCTAAATTTCTTTCATGTGTTATTATTTGGCTGAATATTTTTCCATATTTGCAACTAGGTCATTGTGTGCTGTGCAACTTTGATTAGTTGAATAAAATAGTAATTCTCATCCAAATATCACGAAATTTGGAAACATGGCTCCTACCATGCTGTAAAAATTTCTGTGAATTTTTGGATTCATTTTGTTTTCATTTTCTATTTTTAAAAATTCAAAAACCTCTAAATTTGCTTCTATCTAAATTGAAAAATCAATTAAAAATATTAAAATCCATCTAAAAAATCTAAAAAAATTAGTGTTGTCTTGTTTTGTTGTGTTTTTAATTCAGTTCGATTTTTGTTGCATTTGGATTTATAAAAACCCTAGAAATTGAAAACCCCTTAAAAATTTAGAAAAATCATTAAAAATTCTTACAAAATCAAAAAAAATGCAATTTCTATTTCTTTAGTTAGGTTTTTTTGCTTTTTCATAAAAATGTTGCTTGAATTTTATAGGCTATTTAGATATTTTTAAATAGCCTTTATATTCTGGCTGCACATTGTTTTTTATTTTTATCCTTATTTCATTTTTTATAGAATCAGCTAAAAATCAAAAAAATCTGAGAAAAATAACAAAAACACGTGAAAAATTATAAAATCCAAAAATATTTTTATTTTAATTTTCTGGCATGTTTTTGTGTGGTAATGAATATTTGTTTTTGCCTTTTTACCTTCTTCTATTCATTTTTATTAGTTTTAAAAATCACAAAAAAATTAAAAATATAAAAATCCACCAAAAATATTTTATTTCTTTTATTTTTGAGTCCCAACTACTTCGTAGGATTTCCCAATCCGTTCTCCTTGTGTTCGACCCTGGTAGCTATACCAGGTAAAATAAAATAGCGAGAGTGTTATTTATTTGACTTATTTGATTTTTATATTTAGTGGTCTTCGAGTTTCTTGATTGAGTCCGGCTTGAGAGGTTGAGGTCGTAACGACCATTGACACCTTCTTGCCTTAGTCGCTCGGGCCGCTCATCAGAATGGCGCCGTTGCCGGGGAGCACGGCTTAGTAGTCGGCTTTTTCGTGGCTTTTCATTCTTTTGCGGTTTTTACGGTTTTTTTTCTTTTATTTGTTTTCTTTTTATTTTTGCATTTATTTTTGCATTTTATTTTTATTTTATTTCAATTTTCATTATTATAATAATTTATGGACTGACACATCTTGTTTGACTACCTTGCGAGGGCCCGACGACCGAGGCGGCTTTCTTCGGGAAGCTGACAAAACCACAGGATTCGGAGGCGGCTCTTTTACACATAGAGCCGCAGGAGAGCGCGAGAGAGGCGAACAGGAGTGAGGGAGCTTAGTTAGATTAAACTTAGCTTAGTTTTATTTTTCAGCTCATTATTATTGTAATAATAAAGGGACAGACTCACACTCTCGAAGACTTGCAGACTTGGTTGATTGATAGGGGTTTGTTTCGCTGAGCACCAGTGTACTCGGGGGACCTCACCGTGGTTTTTCGTCGGCTTTTGATTTTATCGCCTTTTATTTTCATTTGATTTCTTGAGGATTTAGCCTTAGCTAAGAATTTCCATTTCTTTGTGACATAATTGATTAGGGCCCAACCTTAATAACTTTGCTTGTTCCTATAGACCGAATAATTGAACCTTAATTAATTCATTAATAAAAAAACTAACCTGGTCACTCAAGGGGTCATGTGTTACAAGAGGCTGTATACAGCACTGGTAGGATCCATTGTGGCGGACACCGATCGGCATCAGAGACCGGGCCCCGACCCCTCCCATTGACCCGTTAGGTACTGTGCTTCACGTGTAGAAATTTTTGCTTAAGGATGATTTCCTCGTTGCATCATTTAGATTAGCTTAATTTTTGTCTTTAAATTTATGCGTGGATCATTTTGCATGTAGAGTGCTGGAGACAAGGTACGCATTTCTTACTCAGTATGCATCATTGAGTTTCATCGCGCATCGGCTTTTTTTGTATTCTCCCCTCATTTTTTTGGAATTAATAAAAATCAGAAGAACAGAAAAATATGTTAGGCGTTGTTTATTTTTGAAAAATATCTAAAAAATCAAAACCATAAAATTGGGATTGTTTAAGCAAACTTGACTTAAAATCCACTTCACAAAAAAATGTCTTGGGAGAGCAATCCCCTCATTGTATGGTTTGGATGGACGAGAGAGTGACAGCACACTAGGTTAGAGCCATATCTGACCCTTCTTCAGACTACTGGTTTTGAGCTAGTCGTTCTCCAGTGAGGATCGCTCCGGTATCTGGTAAAGCGGGCCACTCATCAATATATCACTAGGTAATGTATCTTAAAAAATCCTAGACACTAAAATATTAGGATTTAATACCTATTAAAAATTAATTAGTGAAATGCACAAAATGATTTTTCTATAGAAAACTATGCATGCGAATGCAATTCTTTTTTGATACAATGTTACTAGCAATTAGTTCTACTATGGAAATTTTTGGTAATTTTTGAGGCTATGGTTAATTAATTATAAATTTTGAAGCATAAGATTAGCAAAATATGCAACTTTCCATAATAATATTAATTAATAAATAACCATATATATTAAAAATATTCAAGTATGATATATTGTAGAGAATTAATTGAAGAACAAAATGTTGTTTTTGTAATAATAAAATGATGTGAAAATATTTATTAAATAAAGGATAGAAATCAGGGTTCTCAATGTGAAATAGAAATAAATTTAAATAAAAATTTGTGCACAAGGGCACTACAATAAATACCTAGTCCTAGGAGGGGATTTGTGTAAAATTTACAAGGGATCACGTGCGTGGCACGTAACCCTTGGGCAGTGGGTATCTTTTGCAATATGACGATCCTCTAGGGGGCTCTTGCAAAATTTCAGCATGTGCCCCTTCTGGTGGTTGGACGCTTATGCAACCTGTGGAATTAGGAGGGGTTCCTTATAATTTATCCTTCCCCTCATGTGTGTAGAACACATGAGGTGGGACTTGAACTTTATCTTCTTCCCTTGCACAGGCAGAGGCCTTTAGGAGGAGCTACACTCATCGATGGCGAGGCGATATGGATGCACTTGTATGCCCTCCAGGCGATACATGCCCAAAAATAGTGCAGGTAGCTCAGCAGGGGGCGCATTGTGGTGGAGAGTGGACGGCGGTCAGATGCCCATTGGGTGGCATGCCGATGTCAGTGAGGTTGCGGAGGAGGTGAGCAACATGGCTGCTCGCGACGGAGTTAGTGATACGGAGAGGTGCAGGTGGCCTAGTGCTAGTGAAGTGCCGTGGAGGTAGGGGCATTCCGAGCAGCTGGAGTTGATGGAGAGGGGGTTCTCCTGTGTTGCTTTGTGGAGGAGGACAGAGATGACTCTAGTAGTGCGGCGGTTGGAACCGAGGTGGAAGGCTGTTGAGTCGAGGCCATCAATTGGGGTCCTAAAGGAAGTCATTGGCGGCTAGTGGGTGGTGTAGCAGCTTTGAAGGCGGAGGCGCGACTGCTGGCAACTGTGCACGTGGGGACGGAGTGTTGGAGGTGAAGCTGTAAGCAGTGGCATGGTTGATGGTTAAGAAGAAAAAGGAAACAGAGTAATTGACGAAGAATAGAGGAAAAGGAAACGAGGATAAGAGATTTTGGGTTTCGCTTGCGATTGGGAGTGGGGATTGTCCTCCTTCTGGTTCTCACCTCAACCGCGGGCAGAGCGCGGCGAAGCTCAGATGATCATGTCTTGGACTTCTACGCTCAAGAAGGGAGGGGTTGTCACCACCCTTCCTTCGAGCTCTCTCTCCCTCTCTTCTGTGTATAGAGATAATGGCAGATGCTTGGAATAGGGGGTTGACGATGGATTTTATAGAGAGAAGAGTCGATCGGCATGAGAAGGGACAAGGAGAGCGACGGTTGCGAATATTTGTGTGCACGGCGGTCATTGCGCGATGGCTGGTAGAAAAGATAAGGAGGGCGGAGGTTTTGGGTTAGGCAGAGAGGATAGCTAGAGGTCATTGTTAAAGAGAGGAAGAGAAGATGGAGGGAGGAGAGAGAGAAGAGTAGTGGTCGTCCCATCGGCCGAGATTTAGCGGCCATAATTTTTCCACGTGGCATTTGATTTTTAATTAATAATAATTTTAAAAAAATAATAAATAGTCGAAAACAAATACCAAAAAAATGGATGGCGCATGGCGGCTCTAGGAGCCGCCATGTGTCAACCATAGAAAAATAAAAAAAAAATAAATAAGAAGATAATAGGAAAGAAATACCAAATGACACTGAATTGTAAATTTTACTTCATGAAAGTTGCTCGTCTCAATGAGATCTACAACTTTCATGAAGGGACCAAGAGCAAAAGAGGTCATCTGTGCAAAATGATATTTTGGGGGTATTATATGTACATAGAATATCTTGATTTTTGGGTTTTATAATTTTTGTGATTTTTTATTAAGATAAATATCGGGAAAAATAATGAAAAAAATAAATATTTACACATTAATATAATTTTTTGTATTTTTATTAAATAATAAAATAAGGAAATAAAATAAGATATTTGTACAGACTCTCAAGGGACACTCGGACTCATTCAGTTTCTTTGATTTCAATTTTATTCTAAATTTGGATCTTTGTGGATTTTGTTAAAACTTTTATCAAAGAATATAGATGAAAAATTAATAAGAGAAAAATGGTTAACTATGGACATAAAATGATGGGTCAAAATCAGGTAAAACACAAAATGCGCGAAAGAGGCCCAAAACACAACTTTCACATCCGAGCTCCGATTTTTGTGAAATTGATCTTGTTTTAAAGGTATTTGAATATGTATTACTTTAAAAGTGACTAGACCTAAATCAGACATTGTATGAGGAAGATATTAGCATTCAAGTTTGTCTAGTCTAAAATTTGGATTTTACCTCACGGGCCGATTATTTAAGTTAGTATTTTTTTTGTATTTTTCCTTTAATCTTGTTAATAATATGTACACGATGAAGGTGGTTTGGGGTCAATTGGATTAGCATGAATTAGTATAAAATGCATGAAGTTATGTGCAAATGTGAAGATTATTATGAGTGCAATTACGAGTGCTAAAATGCAAATACTAATTTTAAATGCATGAATGGTAAAATTTAGAATAAATGATTAAATGCAACTAATTACTTGGGAAAAAAACTCTATTTTCATCTTTTAGTATGATGAATCATGGATTCATCAACCCCCTATTCTTAAACCTTGCTCGTCCCCGAGCAACTTAAATGAAATGCAAAAGTGAAATGATTTTGGGTTCCATACCAAAGTCATGAACAAAAGGTGAAAAATGGAGCTATACGCAACCTTTGGATTAATAATGTGGCAGAATATATGTGAGACTTAGGATTTTAAAATCAACAGCCCTCGAGTTCTACATATCATTGAAACATATTCAGCTCAGAAGTTATCTTAAATCAATCCTTCTCCCAAAGCATATCCCATGAACATTGAACAATTGTCTCATGTGTGTGAAAGATTTTAGCTCTCCCCATCAAGAATACCGGACTCCATGCAACCCCCCCCCCCAGTAACTCGTCCTCGGGGAGTCAAGTATTTCTTTCTAAGGTCTGTCACGTTGTGTTCACAATCTAAAGGGGGGGAAATTAGAAGAAGGGGAAAAGAACTGGAGGGTAACCAGTGTAGCCATCTCTCCTTGAGAAGTTGCCCAATTTAGCCAAGTCTCCACTAAGATCTGCAAGTTTTCTTGAAGCTTGGACCTTTTTGGTCAAATATTTATTTGGTAGTTTGGCTTCTTTTTGTTATGGATTTTTGGTAACTTTGCATGGATATTTTTGTGCCCCTACGGATATGGAATCTTTTTTTCCGTACATGTTTCCGGGTCTTAGAAAAAATTATGCCTAGCCATCCATCCCTTTTCTGAAGCTTTATTTCAACCCATACTCCGGTCTATAGATATCCACGCTACCAGAAAAGAGACCCACGCAGTCTTCCAACACCCCATTTGAGTTGAGCTAAGTGCATAGTGTGAGAGAACAGATTAATTCCCTACTCAAAAGTTATACCCAGAATCAAGCGACCATGTTAGACACAAAGAGTCAAAGGCTGCACATTGTCATGCGGAACTCGAAGAATTAAGTCAAAAGACATGATGCTTCTAGAATCCTCTTTCTCAGTGAAGTTCCTCTGGAAATTAGATAGATCAAGGCCAAATCAAGACCACTCTCCACTTCTACTCATAACTCAGTTCAGAACCCAATAACTTTCCACTTTTCATATACTAGATATGCAAAATGAAATACAGATGCATATGAGGTGCAAGATGATTTTCTATTTTTTTGGTATGAATGCAAGAATGATATGCAAGAGTAAAGTGAATTCTTTTTAATATGTGTTCTTTTTTTAATGCAAGGATGATATACAAGAGAGATTTTTCATTTTTTGTTTTGTTTTTTTACTTTTACTTTTTTTGTTTTTTTACTTTTACACATCCTGTAATTATTGCATAATATATACGAAAATACGTGAAAGTACGAGCTATGGGTAAAGTATATATGTAATATATACACACCCCCCTATACTTAGCGTGTGTTATGTCCTCAAAGCACAAGAAGCGATAAGAAGACATAGCTCGTGTTAAGCGTCGGAGAGTGAAATGGATAAATATTTACAGAGTGGACATCGGCCCCCACTATACTTAAGCTCTGGTCAACCAAAGTATAGAAGAAGAGCAAAAAATGGGACAGTTGAGGTTAAGAGGGGAAATGGATAAATATTTACAGAGTGGACATCGGCCCCCACTATACTTAGGCTCTAGTCCGCCTAAGTATATGACAAGGGTTAGTATGAGAACCGATGATATCTAGAGAATACACAGAGCAAATGGGGAGTATAATGATGGATAAAGACATATGGCATCAGTCCCTCCTATACTTAGGCCTCAGCCTAAGTTTACGAAGAAAATATACAAGAGAATCGATGGGGACGGGGAAAAGGTTGGCCGATGACTAAGGAGGTTAACAGCTGATCTTTTTCAAGAAATGTGGTGGAAGGGAAAAGTGATCGGAAAACGATGAATCAGAGGACTCCCAACCATCGTCGGAGATGTCATTAGAATAATAATTAAAGGTCACGTTACTCCAACTATTTTTATTTTTTAGCTTTTTTTCTCAGAGCTCGCTCAATTTTCGGGTCAATATGTTCTTCCTCCGAATATTCAGATGAACAAGTGTCAGTCTGGTCATAATGTATCATTCTAGTGTATTTAATGGGATCAGAGGAGTTAGTTGATCAGTGTCGTTCTACCCTTGTTAATTCCATCAAATTAATGATTAGAATTACTGTTGTATCGTTCGTTGCAGTCAGGTAATACGAGATAATCAAAAATCGCTTTTAATTAAAGTCGAGTTAATTACGAGCGGTAATTTTATTTTACTTGGGCAAGCCCAAAGTCGAACTCAGGGAGGCAGCTCTCTCCTTAGGTAGATCTTAAGCAAATTTAAGAGGTCATATTTTCAGAAGATTCTTTTTGATATTTCTCACAATTTTTCATGCAATTAAAAGAAAACAATGCAATATCGGGCCAGTTTACAAGTTAATTTAGAAAAGTGGTCAAATTGATTCCAAAAATTATGAAACTTGTCAGATGGCGAAATGCAATGAAATTAAGCTACTCTAATTTTTTTAGAATTTTCTGACACTATATGAATTTATTGTGAATTAAAAAATGAATGCAAGGTGATTTTGACTAAATTAATTTTAATGAATACTAAAACACAATATTTTCATATATAAAAATTATCCTAGATAGATTTAAGTGTGAAGAATCCAGGACAATTAATAAACTTAAATTTCTACATGAAATGGACCTATTAAAAATCAATTAAGGAAATCACATAATGATTTATTCAGGCCTCGGGATGTGTGCAAATCAGATGATTTTTGGATACAATGTAAACTGAATTATCCTAAGTCTAATGTGAATTTATGAGGATTTTTGGAGTAACAGAGAATTTACTACAAATTGAAAGGCATAAATGGGCAAAATATAGCAAAATTTCACCAATTAACTAATAATAAAATCCACTTCTATCACAAAAATCAAACACATGTCACATATGAAAGAGGACAAGTTAAGCTACACAATGCAGTTTTCAAACTTGAAAAATAATTCAAATGAATGCTAAAAATGCGTGCAAAGACAGGGGCCTAACTACAATTACAGAAAATAAAATTGCTAAAAATCAAACGTGCTGATAGGGACTAAAATGTAATTACCTATAATGAGGGGGCATGTATGCAAATTGCCCACAAAACACGTGCGCCTCATGTGATGCTCATGGAAAGGACTGGAATGCAATTTGTGAAACCTTCAAGGGCCTCGGTGCAAAATGCCTAGATCGCATGTGAAAGACACGTGAGGGCCCAGGTTCGGGTGACTTCGGAGGCCCGGGCAGAGGCTTAGGGGCACTACAGGCTCGGACTTGGCTCAGATGGAGGCTCGGCTAGCTTCGGGGGCTCCAAGTCTAATGGTCGGGGCGAAGGCTCGGAGGAGGAAGCGACGTGGCACGTTATGGATCGTTGGATCAAGATCGAGTGACGATCCAACGATTGTTGATGGCTGGCGCGTGGCGTGCTGCGACCCATTGGATCAAGATCGATCCAACTGTCTCTGGAGCTCAATGAAGATGGATACGTGGATGATCGAGCACAGTTGGATTAAGATGAATCCAACGACACCTGAAGCTCGAGGGAGTGGCGACGTGGCGTGCTCTGGGGTGTGGGATCCTCCTGATCCGACGGTTACGCATTGATGGTGACGTGGCTTCCTCCAAACCGTTTGATCAAGGAGATCGGACGGCTACTGGGCTTTGTGCTCAAAGGGTCAGCCGCCTCCTGCGGCGGAGGTGGCTGCGCTCCAGCAAAGAAGCTCTAGCCCTGGCTCCTCCTCTGGTCGTCGATGAAGCTTTTCAGCGGCTCCCAAGTAGCTGGGAAGAATCGTTGAGGCGTCGGGTAGCCGCCAGAGGTATCAGCTGAGGTTGGGGCGGTCTGGAGGAGTGCAGCGATGAAGCTCGAAGGAGCTCTAATGAGGCGTCCGACCAATCAAAGATAGGGTACCTGGAGGGGGTTAGCTTGATAGCCGAGGCGTGCGAAGTGTTCATGGGATGATCGTGAGTGCGAAGGGAGGCCTGGAGTGGCGTGAGGACGGTCCGGTGGCGTCGCTCCGCCAAGGTGGCAGAGCTCTCGTCGACGTGAGGTGGAGTGTGTGGTCTGAGAAGATGGAAGGGTGTGCGAGGGTGCCAGCTCCGAGGCTAACCTCGGAGGATGGTCAGATGAAGGCAAAGTCGATCGAGGGTGGCGAATAAATTATGAGAAAAAGCAAGAAAAGGAAGAGGAAGATCGGAGAGGCGATGGAGGTGTCTGTCTAGGAAACGGAGCTCGGATTCGTACTCTTGGTCATCGCTCGAAGGCCGGTAGAGGGTCCTGAGCTCGTGCAGCTCATGGGGGAGGTTGCGGCACGGCGGGGATGGCCGTGGATCTCGCTGGAGAAGAAACTCGGTCGTCGCTCGACTCCTTGCTGAATTGTTGTCACCTATAGGAAGCTAGGAGCTCGGGGATTCTCTCCGTGGTGGCGGATGGGGTAGAAGGTTGAAGGTGATGGTATATTTATAGGCGGAAGCTGACGGCATAGGTGGTGAAGTGATGGAGTTGGCCGAGATCGTGGAGTGATGTGGGCACGATTCATGGAGTTCGCGGGAGTCGGCGAGGATGAGGAAAGTGTGGGGTACGAAATGGCGATGTTGGAGGTCGGAGAGGGTGGCCGGAGTGGGGCTGAAAATAGATAGGGGGTGACTCATTGGTGAGGTGGGCGACATGGGAGCGGGAGCTGCGGGAGGTAGATGACGATGTCTGGACCATTGGATCGAGCGATCCAACGGTCAGGAGAGGGGCACGATAGGGCGGCTGAGATTAGATCAGAGGGGTGATATCGAAGGGTTGTGATGGAGCCACGTGGATGGTGTAGGTTAAGGTGCTAGCGTGCGGTCGGGATGATGGCTTGGCTTTGATCGAACGGTGGAGATTGATGAATACTCATTCATCACTCTTTATTCTTATATTTTAGCTACAAAAACCTTTGCAAATGCATGTATATATTTGTAAATACAAATAATTACCAAAAGCATGCATGGTGTAAAAAGTAATAATTAGCATGTTTTTGTGCAAAAATAAAATAATAAAGATCAAAAAAGAAAAAGAGGAAATATTTAGAATAAATATTGAGCAACCTAACCCAAGGGAGGGCCCAGCATGTGCCTGACCGCATAAAAACCAAAGTAGAGAGAGATAGGGTGCTCATGTGTGTATATGTACCTGTAAATATAATATAAATATTTTCCTCTAAAAAATAGAATAAAATGTGCTTGTACATATTTATAAAATCCAAATAAAAATTGAAAAATTAAAAATAAAACAAAAACCACTTCACTTGTACATATTCCCCATATATATAGCCCACTCACCTATATTTATTTCACCTTATAAATAAATAAATTAATTTCTATAAAAACTTGTATATATTCTATCTTCTATGGTGTAAATAAATAAAATAAAAATAACAAAAACAAAAACAAAATAAAAAGGATAAAATTAAAAACTAAAAATCACATTGTATATATACCATGTATATAAATGTATATAACTATTTATTTCACCCTTGTATATAAATAATAAAAATAAAATAAAAATATCTTTTTATTCCTAATTTTATGCTATAAATAAAAAAAATATAAAATGGGGATAAAAATGTATAAAAATAACAAATTAAAAACCAAAAATAAAAATCCTATATTGTATATATACCTATATATAGCCCTATTATGTAAATACCGTATTTTTATTTTGAAAAATTATTTAAAAATCACAAAAAATAGAAAAAATTAAAACAAATATTTTTCATGTTTTAAATTTTTTATAATTCGGCCATTTGCTATTTTTAATTGAATTTTTAAATCATTTCCAAGCGGCTGACTCTCATTGGTCCATGGGGATGTTGACCGCCCGGTCAACTCCCCCATGTGGACCACTTCCCATGGGTTTTCGACACCCGACCCGATTTCTCCTCATTTTGGCGTCCAAACCCGATCATCTCTCACCTAAACCCTGGGTCCTACTTGTTCATGCCAGATCCGACATCCTCGCCGGGATGCCCGCCTCGGGGTCCGCGCACTGAGCTGCCCTACCCGATCGATTCTTGCCGGACCCTTGGCAGTATAAATCTCGTGCTCCGCCTCCCATTTCAGCATCTTTGGCTCCCCACCTTTCATTCCCGTGACCTCCACTACCTTCCCTGAGGTGGCAGCTCGCTGTTGGTGGTGTCGAAGAGAGGAGAAGGTGCCCGGACCTCTGATCCGGCGTGCTAGCGCCACCGTGCTCCGCCTGAAGGAGGAGCTCGAGCCTCGGGCCTCGACAACCCGTGAGGCGACGACCCAGAGCAAGCCCAGCTCACGCCCAGTCGATTCCTCCACCCAGGTAGCCGTAGTTTCCTTTCTTTTTCTTTGATTTCGCATTACGCCAAATTCTCGCCGTCGCCGTTCACCTCCGATTCCGGCCACATCCACCTTCATCTCGATCATCGGACCGCACCATCACACTCGCCTTCTTTCCACGCACGTTCTCCACCCATTCACTCAATCCAGCTCGCACAGGAGCTTGGGTTCCGAGCTCCACCATCCACACCTCGCCGGAGCTCGACCGCCCCACCTCACCGATCACCGTCACCCCCTCTTACAGGGTTGAGGCACTTTGCCCTCGACCCGCAAGCGTTCTGTTGTGCTTTGCAGGTCCAGTCGAGCCCATCTGAGGGCCCGACCATCCAGGTGCAGGCGCTCGACCTCCGCCGACCTCGCCTGAGCTCCCCAGAGCTCCGTCGAGTCATCGGAGGCCGCCATTCGATGCGGAAGGCCAGCACGCATCTTCTCCGATCTTCAGTGGCCCGCGAGGAGGACGTCAGAGCACACACGGGCCCGGCGAAAGTCGCCGGCCTCCAGTTCGTCCACCATCTTCCAGAGCCGTCCGATTGACCTCCAGCTCTAGTTCGGATCTCAGCCGTCCATTCGAGCAGTTGCCAACACCGTTAGATCTTTGGAGGAGCGATCCGGACCGTTCGATCGCCGAGGTTTAGCCACAGCACCTCACGTCTGTTCGATCTCCCACGTGGCGACGCCTTGGCCGTTAGATCAGACCGAAGACTCCAGCGTTGGGCGCCACCCCTTTCTCAGCCGTCGATCAGCACACGTGGCGCCCATCTGATGGTCTACTTAATAAAGGGTAAATATTCCCTTAGGCCCATAGCTTTAGTTTAGTTTAGTTTTAGTCCTGTAAATATTTTTAGTATTTTATTTACGTTTGGTAATTTGCACTTTGGACCCTGTCATTTCCTATATTTGCGTGTATGCCCCTGCCTGTAGTGTATCACGTGCATCGACACGTGTTTTGTTGGGTAATTTGCATGCTTAGTCTTGTAGTTCTGGGTTCTTACTGAATGAATGAAATGTTTTAGATAATTGCATTTATACCCCTGTGTGTGTTGAATTTGTGCATGTGCGTTATATTTTTGGGTATTTTACGATAAGGCCCCTGGACTTTTAATATCTGTTATTATTTGGTCCAGGAACTTTATTTTCTTTACAATTAGGTCCCTGTGTGCTCAGGGCACGCACCTCGCGTGTGACTTCTTTGGAATTTTCGCACCGGACCCCCTGGAACTTCTGGTATTTACGTACAGGTCCATGTGCACTTTACCTCTCTTTTGATTTTTAATAAAATATCAAACTAACTCCAAATTCAATGAAAATTGGATACTGGCTCCTGCCATGTTGTAAAATTTTCTAGAATTTTTGGAGACATTTTTTGTTTTATTTGATATTTTTAAAAATTCAAAAACAAGCTTTTTCCTTACTGTCTGACTTGAAAATTCACAAAAAAATATTACAATACACCTAAAAATTATAAAAAATTTATCTACTGTGTCTTTTGCCTTGCTTGATTTTCTGACCAATTGTGGTCATTTTTCATCATATAAAACTCATAAATATTGAAAAACACTAAAAACACGATAAAAATTATAATAAATAATTTAAAAATCCAAAAACAATAATTTCAGTGCCTAAATTTTCCTTAAACTTTCTAGTTTACAGGAAAATTACCTCCATGAGTGATAAGGCCCTTTTTGCATTTTAAATTGGCCTTTTACTCCTGACTGGACAGTACCTTCATTTCCCTGCCTTGTTTGATTTTTAGAAAATTCAATTAAAATCAGAAAAATACCAAAAATTAACCAAAAACAGTAAAAATCATAAAAACATAAAAACTTTTTATTTGAATTTTTGAGTGATTTTTGATGCATTAAATAATTGTTTGTATTGGCTTGTTTATTTGTTTTCTTTATTTCCTTTATTAATTAAAAAATCCAAAAAATATATAAAAATTAAAAATCCACCAAAAATAGTTTATTTTTATTTTATTTCCTTTTTGAGACTACTTCGTAGGCCGCAAGGCCATCACATGCTCCCTGAGTCCGACCTTGGTCGCTATACCAGGCTAATCTAATAGCCAGGACTGCTATTGCATTTATTTGATTTTGATTTGATTTTGGTGGTCTGCTTCACATTTTCTTGATTGAGCCGAGGTTTCTACTAATCCGAGTCGCAACGACCCGAGTGTGAGATTTTTACCTGATCCGTATTAGTGGAATTTTGGCTCATCAAAATGGTGCCGTTGCCGGGGAGCACGGCTTAGTAGTTTTTCTTTGTTTTTCATTTTTCTTTTTCGCGGCTTTTTCAGAGTCCGCGGCTTTTCGCAGCTTTTTGTTTTTCTCTTATTTTTTTTCTTTTATTTTCTTTTCTTTTAGTTCCAGTGGCGGCTGAACCCCAACCTGAGAGAAGTCGTCATGAAGGAAATCTCAAAATGGTGGAGCGCCGATTTTATCTATCCCATCTCCGACTCCAAGTGGGTCAGCCCCTTGCATGTGGTGCCCAAGAAGACGGGCATCACAACTGTGATCAGTGAGTCTGGAGAGGAGATTTCTACACGAGTACCCACTTCTTGGCAGGTCTGCGTTGACTACAGGAGACTCAACCAGGCCACCAAGAAGGATCGTTTCCCCCTGCCCTTTATAGACCACATCATTGAGAGACTGGCAGGGAAGAGCCATTATTGTTTTCTGGATGGGTACTCGGGCTACAACCAGGTGGCCATCGCTCCTGAGGACCAGGAGAAGACCACCTTTACATGTCCCTTCGGCACATACGCCTTCCGACGCATGCCATTTGGGCTATGCAATGCCCCTGCGACTTTCCAGAGATGCATGTTGTCGATCTTTTCGGACATGGTAGGGGAGTGTTTGGAGGTCTTCATGGATGATTTCTCGGTTTACGGCGACGGATTCGACTCCTGTCTTGACTGCCTAGACTGAGTACTCCAGCGATGTATAGAGGTTCACTTGGTGCTATCTTGGGAGAAGAGTCGCTTCATGGTGACTCAAGGGACGGTGCTTGGCCACATCATCTCCAACAGGGGCATGGAGGTTGATCCGGCCAAGGTTGATGTCATTAGAAAACTCGCACCGCCGTCCAATCTGAGGCAGTTACGGTCATTCCTGGGGCACGTCGGTTTTTACCGACGATTCATTCATGATTTCAGCAGGATTGCCCAGCCGTTGACTGACCTCCTGACGAAAGACACCGAGTTCCTTGTCGATGACAAGTGTCTTTCGTCCTTTGAGACTCTCAAGCAGTGTGTTATAGAGGCTCCTGTTCTCCAGCCGCCTGATTGGTCTCTCCCATTCGAGATCATGACGGATGCCTCCGATTTTGCCGTGGTGGGCGTGCTAGGACAGAGGAGGGATGTAGTCCCGTTTGCTATCCACTATGCTAGCCGCACATTGGATTCCGCGCAGCGGAATTATATAGTCACAGAGAAGGAGATGCTAGCCGTAGTGTTCGCCCTAGATAAGTTCAAATCTTACATCATTGGATCTAGAGTGACTTTGTATACTGATCACACCGCCATCCGATACCTCATGGCAAAGAAGGATGCCAAGGCCAGACTTACTAGATGGATCCTTCTACTCCAGGAGTTCGACATTGAGATCAAGGATAAGCCTAGAGTCAAGAATGTGGTGGCGGATCATCTTTCCCGTTTAGAGCAGCCTGAGGAGTCCGAGCATATTGATCCCATTTGTGAGACCTTCCCAGATGAGGCGATCCTTGCTATCGCCTCACTCCCGTGGTATGCCGATATTGTGAACTTTCTCGTTGATGGGAAAGTCCCACAAGATTGGCCCAAGCAGAGGCTTGAGACCTTCCTTGCTAAGGCCAAGTCCTACCACTGGGAGGATCCCATCCTTTACCACGAAGGAGGGGATAGCGTCTGGCGTAGGTGCATTCCTCAGGAGGAGCACCATAGCGTCCTCACTTACTGCCACAAGCTTGAGGCAGGAGGACATCATTCTGGGAGGAGAACGGCACAGAAAGTGCTCCAATCCGGCTTGTGGTGGCCTACCCTCTTCAAGGACTCTGATGAGTTCGTGAAGAGGTGTACTGACTGTCAGAGGATGGGCACTTGTGGACAGCGTGATATGATGCCGATGCAGCCCATTCACTTCTGTGAGGTTTTTGACGCATGGGGCATCGATTTCATGGGTCCATTCCCTAAGAGTCAAGGATTTGAGTACATTCTGTTGCCCATTGACTATGTTAGTCATTGGGTTGAGGCTAACCCCGCCCGAGCCGCTGATGCGAGGACAGTTTGCAGATTTTTGAGGAAGCACATCATCACGCGGTTCGGGGTACCTCGAGTATTGATTTCAGATGGGGGGTCTCATTTCATCAACGACCAGGTGAAGGCCCTTGCTAGCGAGTTCGGTATAGACCATCGTGTTGCTACACCTTACCATCCACAGACGAATGGTCTTGCCGAGGTGTCGAACAGGGAGATCAAGACTATTCTGCAGAAAGTCGTCCGCCCTGACCGAAAGGATTGGTCACAGCTTTTGGACTCGGTCTTGTGGGCATATAGGATGCCTTTCAAGACACCATTGGGTACATCTCCCTTTCGCCTCGTATATGGCAAGCCGTTCCATTTGCCTGTTGAGTTGAGACACAGGTCACTTTGGGCAGTCACTGAGATACTTATGGATCCAGATAGTGTAGGAGACCAGAGGAGGGCAGAGTTAGCAGCCCTGGAGGATCTTAGAGATACCGCCTTCTCAAACAACCTATATTACAAGGAGAGAGTGAAGGAGTGGCATGATTCTCACATTAGCCACAAGCATTTTGAGCCTGGACAGAGAGTATGGTTGTTTGATGCTAGGCTTCGTTTATTTCCAGGGAAGCTACAGAGCAAATGGAAGGGACCTTATCTGGTGAGAAAGGTACACAACAACGGTAGCATTGACATATCCGAGTTGTCTTCTGAGAGTACCTTTCGAGTGAACGGCCAGCGACTCAAGCCATTTCTAGATCATGAGCCGCGGGTCGTTGATGTTGCCCCTATTCATTTTGCGTGAGATGTGGTCTTTGACTCACATCTGTTGCATCTCGCGCCTGATTTTCACTGTTCTTCCGACATGTATAGATCCAGATGTCCATATTTTCACATTCTTTAGTCTCACATCCCGTTTGTCATCTTTGATTATGCTATACTTAGGGTGTACTTTACCCTAAGTATAGGGGGGATCTGGGACCTTTGAGTATTTCTTTTGTTTCTTTCTACCCCTATTTTTGCTGCCTATACTTAGGGATATTTTACCCTAAGTATGGGGGGGTAGACCCTGTACATTCTCCACTCGGTTTCCCTTCGTGTACAGCCTGTTATACTTAGGATTACTTGATCCTAAGTATAGGGGGAAGACCCGAGATCCTCTTGACTTTCTATTCATTCATTCGTCCTTGTATATAGCCTTCCTTTTCACTTCCCTATACATAGCACGAGTTATGTCTTCTTCATCGCTCTTGACTCTGAGGACATCGTTCGAGCTAAGTATAGGGGGTGTGTATATATTTCATATATACTTTAGCCATAACTCGTACTTTGTGTGAGTGTGTTAATAAATAAAATGGCTAAAAAACCTAACCAATCACAAAAATTAAAAATTTTTCATGTACATAAACATTCATTTATTTGCACAAAAATAGCTAGTGTACAAACTATTTTTGTAAAAATGTTTTCAAAAATCTTTTGTGTAAAGCTTGTGTAAATAGTTTCTTATCAAAATTATGTATATAGTACAAAATTTTTCCAAAATGTTTTGAAAATCAAAAGTTTGCAAAAATCTTGTGTAAATGTGTGTAAATACTTTTGCAAAACTTTGCACTTCATGCATTCATCCATTCATGATTTCAAAACATTTTCAAAAATTTTGCATGTTTGTAAAAATTTGTGTAAATAGCATCTTGGTACATATGTATATAGTTTTTCTGGATTATAGTTGACATTTAAACTAGCCTGGAATCAAATTGAGAAATGGAGCTTGATTAAGATCTTAATCCACCTAATTTATAAGAGGAACCTTATAGGGCTTAGATTTAAGGCTTTTCAGGTCCATGGTGACTTAATTCTTTGAGTCCACTAGGTTATGATCACATGTCATCTCAATGAGCCTAAGTAGAACACTTAACAACAACACATGACTCATAGGGACAATGGCTTTACTTGGACACCGGCACTTTGCACCGAGCTCTCTACGGATGAGGTGGTGAGGAGGCAGTCTTCCTTGACTTGAGGTAGCATATGAGGGTAGTACTTCTAGGTGGAACCTCTCTTCTTCTTTTAGTGAAGGAAGTGCGTCTCAACTTGGTCTGGTTGCCATGAGGTCTAACGACGGGAGTTGTGGGTTGCAATAATGCTTCAAAAGAGGGATAGTCTACTGGCTCAAGAGGAAAAACTCCTTGTATATATGTTGCACATGTATATGTTGTATAGATGCACTTGAAAAAAAAATGCAAAAAGAAAATAACTCCGAAAAAGTGGTGGGTCTGATAGAAAATGATAATCCCACCGGAGTATGTATATAGAGTGCAATAAGCAAAGCTTGAGATTCATGTACCACCCTATGTAGCTTGCAGCAGGGAGACTTGGCTACACTGGCTGAGCTCCCAAGGATACATGGCTACACTGGCCATGGTCCATTCTCTTCTTCCCCCTCTTCTTGAGCCGGTTGAACTTGAACTTAGAAGGGAATACCCCGCTCCTCGAGGAAGAGTGGGCAGACTGAGGTCATAGAGTTACCTTGTTGGGGAGGGTTGTCAAGTTGCCATTTCTGAGGTGGAGAGCTTATACCTCACATTTATAGTACAAGGAAAGATTCATGGTCTTCAGGGTTTGTGTTTGATGACTTGTTCTGACCTGGATTATTGAGGAGTCTTGATTATAGAATAGTGGAACTTAGAGGCTGTTGAGTTTTAAGCTTAAGTCCAAATAAGGTTCCGACACATTAATAATACAAAGATCTGATCGAGCTCCATACCTCAATTTAATGAAGGCAAGTCTAATAATCAACCTTGATCCATGTACATTATTCTCTTTTTCTTTTTCTTTCTTTCTTTTTCACTTCTTTTTCAAATAAGTGTTTGCTAAGGGACTAGCAAAGTTAAGTATAGGGGGGTGATGAATACTCATTCATCACTCTTTATTCTTATATTTTAGCTACAAAAACCTTTGCAAATGCATGTATATATTTGTAAATACAAATAAATCACCAAAAGCATGCATGGTGTAAAAAGTAATAATTAGCATGTTTTAGTGCAAAAATAAAAGAATAAAGATCAAAATTTATAAAAATTTTTGATTTCTGTGTGTGTTCATGTGTGTATATGTACCTGTAAATATAATATAAATATTTTCCTCTAAAAAAATAGAATAAAATGTGCTTGTACATATTTATAAAATCCAAATAAAAATTGAAAAATTAAAAATAAAACAAAAACCACTTCACTTGTACATATTCCCCATGTATATAGCCCACTCACCTATATTTATTTCACCTTATAAATAAATAAATTAATTTCTATAAAAACTTGTATATATTCTATATTCTATGGTGTAAATAAATAAAATAAAAATAACAAAAACAAAAACAAAATAAAAAGGATAAAATTAAAAACTAAAAATCACATTGTATATATACCATGTATATAAATGTATATAACTATTTATTTCACCCTTGTATATAAATAATAAAAATAAAATAAAAATATCTTTTTATTCCTAATTTTATGCTATAAATAAAAAAATATAAAATGGGGATAAAAATGTATAAAAATAACAAATTAAAAACCAAAAATAAAAATCCTATATTGTATATAATACCTATATACAGCCCTATTATGTAAATACCCTATTTTATTTTGAAAAATTAATTAAAAATCACAAAAAATAGAAAAAATTAAAACAAATATTTTTCATGTTTTAAGTTTTTTATAATTCGGCCATTTGCTATTTTTAATTGAATTTTTAAATCATTTCCGGGTGGCTGACTCTCATTGGTCCACGGGGATGTTGACCGCCCGGTCAACTCCCCCCTGTGGACCACTTCCCACGGGTTTTAGACGCCCGACCCCGATTTCTCCTCATTTTGGCGTCCAAACCCGATAATCTCTCACCTAAACCCCGGGTCCTACTTGTTCATGCCAGATCCGACATCCTCGCCGGGATGCCGCCTCGGGGTCCGCGCACTGAGCTGCCCTACCCGATCGATTCTTGTCGGACCCTTGGCAGTATAAATCTCGTGCTCCGCCTCCCATTTCAGCATCTTTGGCTCCCCACCTTTCATTCCCGTGACCTCCACTACCTTCCCTGAGGTGACAGCTCGTTGTTGGTGGTGTCGAAGAGAGGAGAAGGTGCCCAGACCTCTGATCCGGCGTCCTAGCGCCGTCGTGCTCCGCCTGAAGGAGGAGCTCGAGCCTCGGGCCTCGACGACCCGCGAGGTGACGACCCAGAGCAAGCCCAGCTCACACCCAGTCGATTCCTCCACCTAGGTAGTCGAAGTTTCCTTTCTTTTTCTTTGATTTCGCATTACGCCCAATTCTCGCCGTCGTCGTTCACCTCCGATTCCGGCCACATCCACCTTCGTCTCGATCATCGGACCGCACCATCACGCTCGCCTTCTTTCCGCGCACGTTCTCCACCCATTCACTCAACCCAGCTTGCACAGGAGCTGGGGTTCCGAGCTCCACCGTCCACACCTCGTCGGAGCTCGACCGCCCCACCTCACCGATCACCGTCACCCCCTATTACAGGGTCGAGGCCACTTTGCCCTCGACCCGCGAGCATTCTGCTGTGCTTTGCAGGTCCAGTCGAGCCCATCTGAGGGCCCGACCATCAGGTGCAGGCGCTCAACCTCCGCCGACCTCGCCTGAGCTCCCCAGAGCTCCGTCGAGTCATCGGAGGCCGCCATTCGACGCGGAAGGCCAGCACGCATCTTCTCCGATCTTCAGTGGCCCGCGAGGAGGACGTCAGAGCACAAACGGGCCCGACGAAAGTCACCGGCCTCCAGTTCGTCCACCATCTTCCAGAGCCGTCCGATTGACCTCCAGCTCCAGTTCGGATCTCTGCCATCCATTCGAGCAGTCGCCAGCACCGTTAGATCTTTGGAGGAGCGATCCGGACCGTTCGATCGCCGAGGTTTAGCCACAGCACCTCAGGTCCGTTCGATCTCCCACGTGGCGACGCCTTGGCCGTTAGATCAGATCGAAGACTCCAGCGTTGGGCGCCACCCCTTTCTCAGCCGTCGATCAGCACACGTGGCGCCCATCTGACGGTCTACTTAATAAAGGGTAAATATTCCCTTAGGCCCTTAGCTTTAGTTTAGTTTAGTTTTAGTCCTGTAAATATTTTTAGTATTTTATTTACGTTTGGTATTTTGCACTTTGGACCCTGTCATTTCCTTTATTTGCATGTATGCCCCTGCCTGTAGTGTATCACGTGCATCGACACGTGTTTTGTTGGGTAATTTGCATGCGTATTCTTGTAATTCTGGGTTGTTACTGAATGAATGAAATGTTTTAGATAATTGCATTTATACCCCTGTGCATGTTGAATTTGTGCATGTGCATTATATTTTTGGGTATTTTACTATAAGGCCCCTGGACTTTTAATATCTGTTATTATTTGGTCCAGGAACTTTATTTTCTTTGCAATTAGGTCCCTGTGTGCCAAGGACACGTGCCTCACGCGTGACTTCTAGGAATTTTTGCCCCGGACCCCCTGGAACTTCTGGTATTTACGTACAGGTCCATGTGCACTGTACCTCTCTTTTGATTTTTAATAAAATACCAAACTAACTCCAAATTCAATGAAAATTGGACACATGGCTCCTGCCATGTTGTAAAATTTTTCTAGAATTTTTGGAGACATTTTTGGTTTTATTTGATATTTTAAAAATTCAAAAACAAGCTTTTTCCTTACTGTCTGACTTGAAAATTCAAAAAAAATATTAAAATACATCTAAAAATTATAAAAAAAATTAGCTACTGTGTCTTTGCCTTGCTTGATTTTCTGACCAATTTTGTATATTTTTCATCATATAAAACTCATAAAAATTGAAAAACACTAAAAACACGGTAAAAATATAATAAATAATTTAAAAATCCAAAAACAATAATTCCAGTGCCTAAATTTTCCTTAAACTTTCTAGTTTACAGGAAAATTACCTCCAGGAGTGATAAGGCCCTTTTGCATTTTAAATTGGCCTTTTACTCCTGACTGGACAGTACCTTCATTTCCCTGCCTTGTTTGATTTTTAGAAAATTCAATAAAAATCAAAAAAATACCAAAAATTAACCAAAAAATAGTAAAAATCATAAAAAAACCTAAAAACATTTTTATTTGAATTTTTGAGTGATTTTTGATGCATTAAATAATTGTTTGTATTGGCTTGTTTATTTGTTTTCTTTATTTCCTTTATTAATTAAAAAATCCAAAAAATATATAAAAATTAAAAATCCTCCAAAAATAGTTTCTTTTTATTTTATTTCCTTTTTGATACTACTTCGTAGGCCGCAAGGCCATCACGTTCTCCCTGAGTCCGACCCTGGTCGCTATACCAGGCTAATCTAATAGCCAGGACCGCTATCACATTTATTTGATTTTGATTTGATTTTGGTGGTCTACTTCACATTTTCTTGATTGAGTCGAGGTTTCTACTGATCCTGGTAGCAACGACCCGAGTATGAGATTTTTACCTGATCCGGATTAGTGGAATTTTGGCTCATCAGAGATCTAAAGCGAGGTGAACGGCCCAGTTTAGGAGCTTCTGGCGAAGATCGGAGGGCATAGATGTTGCCATGTGGTGAAAGGAGGGCGTGGAGCTGGCGAGCGGTCTGGATTGGATCCAGGGTTTGATCGAAGGGCTGAGAAGCGTTGAGATGATGAACGGCCAATATCAGGGTAGAAAGAGCGTGATCGGACGGCCGAGGAGAAGGGATGCGTGGCGCGTGATGGAGCGGGCCGCGTGGCGCAATCAGAGGGCGCCACGTGGCCTGCTCTGAATGGCTGATAAAGAATGTGAATTTAGAGATAGAAGGTGGCTGAATTTGGAAAAACTCAAAACATGAAAGTTGTAGATCACGATGAGATCTACAAGTTTCATGTTCACCAAAAACGGAAGATGAGTTCAAATAAGATACAAAAATACAAGGGTATAAATATACATACATATAGTACATAAAGGGCCCAAAACCCCAAGTTTTACATACGAGCTCCAATTTTTATGAAATTGATCTCATTTTAAAGGTCTCTGAATGTGTATGCATTCTAAGTTATGGGGTTTCTAATTGGGTTTGGAGTTTTATTTGGGTAATTCACAAGCTAGAAATTTTTGGCATTCTTCCTAATATTATTAACTAGTAGTATACACAGTATAAGGAAGGTTTTATTGATTTTTGGAGGTGGTATAAAATACAGATAATTAGGTGAATTATTGATGAGTATTTTACAAGTGAAATAGGCTTCAGATTTTAATGCAAATATGGATGCTAGAATGCATGTATTGTGGATGCATGCATGAATGCTATTTATACAAGATAAAGGGAAATATGCTGCTAAATACTCGGGAACAAGGCTCTATTTTCAACTTTAAGAGTGATGAATTACAGATTCATCAACCCCCTATACTTAAACCTTGCTCGTCCCCGAGCAACTAAATGAAATGCAAGAGTGAAATAATTTTGGGTTTCATACCAAGGTCATGAACAAAAGTTGAAAATGGGGCTTGACTCGACCTTTGGATTATTTGTGTGGAAGAACCTTATTGGGACCTGAACTTAAGACCTAACAGACTTCAAGTTCCACAAGTCTTCTATTCAAGACTCCTCAATAGTCAAGTCAGAACAAATCCTCAGACGCAAATTTCTGATGACTATGATTCTTACTTGTACGGTGTAAGTGAAATGTAACTCTCCACATCAGAAATGGCTCAGAAATAGCCTCGTCTAACAAGGTAACTCTAGTTACCCAGTCCAATAACTCTTTCCTTGAGGAGCGGGGTATTCCCTTCTAAGTTTAAGTGTGACCAGTTCAAGAGGAGGAGGTAGAGAGAAGAATGGACTGTAGCCAGTGTAGCCAAGTCATCCAGCTGCATTTTCTTTGCTAATATACATACTCCGACAGGTATTTTATTTTCACTTGGACCTGTCTGATTTTTTGGAGTTTTTGCATGTTTTTTGAAATATACAAGGTGCAGCATGTACATCATGAGTTTTTCCTCTTGAGCCAGTAGACTATCCATCTTTTGAAGCATTATTGCAACCCACAGCGTCCCATCTTTAGAAGTCAACATCACCAGACTAGATTGATATGCACTACCCTCCCTAGAGGAGGACGGATGTTTCCACCCATGTGCTACTCCAAGATAAAAGATTCGACCTCCTCACCACCTCATCAATGAAGAGCTACGTGCATTGTGATTATCCAAGTTAGGTCATTATCTAAAAGAATCATGCATGTGCATGAGATATTCTTCTTAGACTAATCAAGATGACATGTGAACATAGACTTGCGGACTCAAAGAATTAAGTCACTTGACCTGAGAAACCTTAACTCCAGTTCCTATAAGGTTCCTTTGAAATTAGGTGGATTAAGGTCAAATCAAGTCCATCCTCAATTTCTACTCATAACTTGGTTCCGAACCCACTAACTTTTCACCTTGCATATGCAAGACATGTAGATGAGATGCAGTTGACATGTTATGTAGATGAATAAAAATGCAAGACTCTTTTTCTTTCTTTTCTTTTCAGATGCAGAGATGATATGCAAGAGTGAAATAAGAAGCCTTTGATTTTTCCATTTTTTCAGGAATTTGGTATAGCTCTTATGGTACAAGTGTTTTATGAGTATTATACAGAGTATACAAGTGTCTTTTACAAAAACAATTCTCCACTTTTACCCATCCCGTAATTATTACGTAATATATACAAAAATATATGAAAGTACGAGCTATGGGTAAAGTATATATGTAATATATACATGCCTCCCTATACTTAGCGTGTGCTATGTCCTCAGAGCACGGAAAGCGAGGAAGAAGACATAGCTCGTGCTAAGCGTAAGAGAGACAAAGAAGTAAAAAAATGTATAGAAGTCATCCTGCCCCCCTATACTTAGGCTCTAGCAGCCTAAGTGTAGAAGAAGATCAAAAATGAGACGGGCGAGGTCAAGAGAAAAAGTGGATGAATATATACGAGGTGGGCATCGGTTCCCCCCTCTACTTAGGCTCAGGTCAGCCTAAGTATAGGATTGGAGTGAGTATGAGGACCGATGTGATCTGGAGGATGTACAGTGAACAGACTCAGGTGACTTACCCCCCCCCCCCCCTCTATACTTAGGATTTGGTCATCCTAAGTATAGTCGTAGATGAAAATATATGACGTTGGGGTGAGTGATTAGAGTCGCGGGAGGGAGGGGTAGAATGTACAGGAATGATGGATATCTACAAGGATTGCAGTCTGAATCTTTCAAGATGCTGCTGATAGCGAGAGCTTACTGTTGCAAGGTCTCATGCGCATCTTTATGTGTATCTGATGAATCTGTCTCACACATGAATACAATCTCCTCGACATGGACTAATTGTTTATTGGATTCGACGAAGTGCTTCAACAGTTGTCCATTTACGAGGAATGTCAGTGTGTCATCTGCGAGATCTGAGTTCTCAACACATCTACTAGCATGCACCGTACGAACAATGAATGGGTCCGTCCACTTGGACTTCAACTTGCCTTGGAAGACTTTCAGCCTTGCATTGAACAACCATACCTTATGTCCAGGAACAAAGGTCTTTTGTCTGATATATCTATCGTGCCAATGCTTCACCTTGTCCTTGTACACCAAACTGTCGTCGTATGCTCGGTTTCTGACTTCCACAAGCTCATTCAGATCAATTTCTTGTTGTTTCTGCCCTAGGTGTGTGTTCCAGTTGACCTTCTTGATTGTCCATTCTGATTTGTGCACTACTTCTGTGGGCAAATGGCATGGATTTCCGAATACCATCCGGAATGGGGAGGTTCCTAACGGTGTTTTGTAAGCTGTCCTATAAGCCCATAGGACTTGATCCAAGATCTGAGACCACTCCTTCCTGTCTGGGTAGACAAGCTTCTGCAATATAGACTTCACCTCCCTATTTGACACCTCATCCATACCATTAGTCTGTGGGTGGTAAGGGCTAGCGACACGGAGTTCGATGTCGTAGTCCATCAAGAGTTTCTTCACGTCTCTGTTTACAAAGTGGCTACAACATCTGATATCAACATCTTGGGGATCTCGAACCTAGAGATAATATGATCTCTGATGAATTTACAGACAGTTCTGCTATCTGCGGCTCGGGTTGGGATAGCCTCCACCCACCTAGAAAAGTAATCAACCGTAAGAAGGATGTATTCAAATCCATGGCTAACAGGGAATGAGCCCATGAAGTCGATGCCTCAGGCGTCAAAGACATCACAAATGATGATAGGCAGCATCGGCATCTCATCCTTGGAAGCAACGGTTCCTCCCATTCTCTGGCATACTGGGCACGACTTCGCAGAGGTGATGGCATCGCGAAACAGAGTCGGCCAGTAAAAGCCACACTGAAGTACCTTCCATGCGGTTCTCTTCCCGGAGTGGTGTCCTCCTGCCTCCAAGCTGTGGCATAAAGAAAGGACACTCTGGTATTCCTACTGAGGAATACACGGTCTCCAGACATAATCCAGTCCTTCAAAGAAAAGGATCGGATCCTCCAAATGGTAGTGTCTAGCATCCGACTTCAATCGGTCAATGTGGCTCTTGGACCAATCTTCGAGAACCTTCTTGGAGACAAGATAGTTCACGATATTGGCATACCATGGGAGTAAGTCGACAACAAAAATCGACTCGTCAGGGAAGGAGTATCGAATCGGTGAATCCTCGAAAGTATTAAGATCTTCGAGACGGGAGAGATGATCAACTACTATGTTCTTCTTTCCAGGTTTATCACGAATATCCAAATCAAACTCCTGGATAAGCAAAATCCACCTAAGAAGATGCGCCTTTACGTCCTTCTTTTCCATTAAGTAGCGTAGCACCATGTGGTCAGTGACCATAATTACCTTGGATCCGATTAAATGAGATCTGAACTTATCCAAGGCAAACACTACCGCAAGCATTTCCTTTTCCGTAACTATACAGTTACGCTGAGCGGTATCAAGCACTTTGCTTGCGTAGTGTATTGCAAACGGGACTTCATCCCTCCTTTGTCCTAACACAGCCCCAACAGCAAAATCTGATGTGTCCGTCATGATCTCAAAAGGTAGAGACCAATCTGGGGCTTTTATGATCGGGGCGTCCATGATCATTCCTTGCAATAGCTTAAAGGCCTCAAGACATTTGTGATCAACAATAAACTCCATATCCTTGCCTAAAAGCTCAGTTAGCAGTCGAGCAATCTTAGAAAAATCCTCGATAAATCTCCTATAGAATCCGACATGCCTGAGGAACGATCGTAACTATTTAACGTTGGTTGGTGGCTGGAGTCGTCTGATCACATCCACCTTGGCAGGGTCAAACTCCATTCCTCTCTTGGAGATGACATGCCCCAACACAATGCCCTCTGTCACCATGAAGTGACTTTTCTTCCAAGAGAGCACCAGATTAACCTAACAACAGTGTTTGAGGACTTGGTCTAGATTCCTAAGACAGGAATCGAAGGAATCGCCATGGACCGAGAAGTCATCCATGAAGACTTCTAGGAATTCGCCGACCATTTCGGCGAATATAGCAACCATACACCTTTGAAAATTACCGGGAGCATTGCATAACCCAAAGGGCATGCGCCTGAAAGCATAGGTAACAAAGGGGCATGTGAACGTGATCTTTTCCTGGTCCTCTGGAGCTATAGCTACTTGATTGTAGCCCGAGAACCCATCCAAGAAGCAGAAGAATTCTTTCCCTGCTAGTCTCTCTAGGATCTGGTCAATGAATGGTAGGAGAAAATGATCCTTCTTCGTCGCAGCATTCAGGCATCTGTAATCCACACAGACACGCCACGACGTGGGTACTCATGTCACGATCTCCTCTCCGTCTTCGTTGGTGGTTGTCTGAATACTCGACTTTTTCAGGACAACATGGATCGGGGCCACCCATTTGGAGTCGTAGATGGGATAAATGAAACCCGCGTTGCACCATTTCTCTATCTCCTTCTTCACTGCCTCTTGTAAATTTGGATTCAACCGACGTTGAAATTCACGGGAGGGTTTAGCTTCATTCTCCGAGTAGATATGGTGCGAACACAGAGACCGTGGAGATCGGAAATGCTCCAGCCTATTGTCTTGTGGTTTTTCTCCAGGATCTCTAGCAAGCGAGATTCCTGCTCCTCGGTCAATCGCGAACTGATGATAACCGGATATTTATTCTCTTTTCTCGCAAGGAAGGCATATTTGAGTGTTGTAGGTAAGGTTTTGAGCTCCGTTAATGTGTGATCATCGAGGAAGTCTGGCTCAATCAAATCTGTTTCAGTGCTGGTAGTGGCTGGATCTGTCTCTGAAATTGATGCCACCAATTCATTCGGCTCTGAAGTCGGATCGTCAAAGGTCTCCATGCAATCGGCAAAAGCCACGTCTGACTCGTCATCCTCACCATCTGATTGTCCTAAAGAGGGAAGGACTGACAGGCCCAGCTGGGCCTCTAAGTCATCAAAGATGCAGGGAGATGCAAATTCTGAGCTGTACTCGTTTCTAAGGACCTCGCAAACTGACTCATGCTCAAGATCATCTCCGGAGGGGAGGGACTCATCCGTGCTGGCTGGGTTCTGTCTCCATGGCCCAACAGTGTCTACATGAATGCAGTCTGCTTCGGATGAAGAGTACTCGATGCTGGATTCTGAATCAGGTCTCTGCCATCTGGTCTGCTTCATCTCTAGTTCCTCATCTCCGCCTGGAGTTTGGAACTGGATTTTCCCAATCTTATAGTCAAACAAGACCCCTGTTGTTCTGAGGAAGGGCATGCCTAGTATGATCTGGGAATCTCTCCAATTACGAGGGGTTTCCATATCAAGGACGGTGAAGTCCACCATGTATTCCTGACCCTCGACTTTGATGACAACGTTCCTCAATTCTCCTTGGGACCTCTTGGTTGATTTGTCAGCGAACTGAAGGAAAGCTCTGGATTTCCTAAGAGGTCCGAGATTAAGCCGCTTATAGAGGGTTGTAGGCATTAGGTTGATGGAGGATCCGTTGTCCAGGAGAGTGCGTGCAAACATAGTGTCATCAACATGACTCACCACATAATGTGCACCCATGTCTCTTCATTTCCTTAGAAATGAGTTCTTTATTGCGCAAGTCATGACTACTGACAGGACGTGTTCTCAACACGGCTTTTGGTCTTCCTGCTAACCCTAGTAGTTGTGCATCTCACCTTAAGGGATTTCTGAAATGCAGGTGTCATTTCCACGTACTTGTCAAAGGGGATCGTGACCTTGATATGTTTGTTGCAAAACTCTGCCATCTCAGGGTCATCTTTTTGATTTTTTTTAGTTTTCTTCTTTCTACCCTTAAGAGCTCGGGGGAAAGGGATTATTGACTCCAACTCAGATTCTGAAACTGAAAGATTCTCATTCAACACTGGAACAGAGTTTTGTACAGGACTCGGACTCTGAAACTGACTCGGACTCTGACTATGACTAAAGAAAATTGTTGTTGCGGAATTGGTGATGCATCCTCCGCGACTGCTGGAATATCCTCCTCAGATGGAGGTGTGGGCTCTTCATCGATTTCTGTGGACTCCCTACTGATGCGGTTCCCTTGCTTCTTCGAGGACTCAGAAGTCCTCTTCTTCTGTCGATGGTGGTGGTGGTGGTGGTGCTCCTCTGCCTCCAAGTTCTCCTCAGGTAGAGACTTGACGGCTTCTTCCTCTAGTGCACATGCCCGATCAAGTACGATCACGGTCCTTCCGCTCTTGAGGGACATATGGTTTACATTATCGTATGAAAGGATCTCATGTTCAGATAAAGAATTACCTGAATAATATACCTGATCTCGTGGTCGGTTCTGGATTTGGTTCAAGCTGTTCGGGTTGTCCTGAACCTGAGCGGGAATTGGGGTCTTTGGCGCCATCTGCTGGTCCTGGGTACGAGAAACACGATTCAGACCAATTCTCATATCCAGATAGTCATTCTGGATCTGTTGGACCCTATCAGTCAGGGTCTAGATCGCCAAGGTGAGGGACTCCAATTCGGTGGGCTGGGCGGGTTGATGTTGACTTGAGGATGAGGTCATGTACTGGCCCTGCTGGCCATGCCGGTATTGCTGCTGCTGATGGGAAGGTGGCGGGTCCTGCTAGCCCGAGTTGAACGTGCACTGCTACTGCTGGTGCTGCTGAGGCTGGTACCTTCGTTCAGGCCTGGACTGAACAAAGTGCGGTGCAGGGACGAAGTTGTTTTCTTGGTAAGCTAGGGAAGGTTGGTGTGGCTGACTGTTCCCTATCCCCGACTGTCTGCCGACGGGGTCATGGTTGTACCACAACCCGTTGATCTCGAACACCTGCGGAGGCTCCTCGTATCCTGTCTCCACTTGTGGGGGTACGTGCTGGTCCTACTGGGTGTAAGTCTGCTCCTCTATCCAGCCACTCTGAGGCCCCGATGCATGTTCCTGTACAAGATGGACTTGGTGCACAAATACATGTGGTGCAGGAGGGGCAGGTAGCTTTATCTTAGCTACCTCTCAGTAAGTTCCTCCACTTGTTTCGGCAAATGCGAGAGAGACTCAAGGTCAGTGACCCTCTTGTGAATATGTTCGACCATTGTTAAGTTGTCTGCTATTATCCCCATGCTAGGGATAAGGTCGTCCGCCAGATTCGTTACAGTCCTCCGGGTTGTCTCGTTAGTGAGGCTCGAAGGAGACAACTGATAGGACCTGATGGCCTGAGATCTTCCTGTTTCCGCCATCTGCTCTAGGATCTTCCATACGGCGTCTTCATTTTTGTTCAGATAGCTTCCTCCACAGGCGGCACTCACTAACCTCTGCATCTCTGGGGTCATGCTACAGAACAGGGTCTGGACTAAGATCACTCTTGAAATTCCATGGCAGGGGCATTTCTGAATAAGGTCATTAAACCTATCCCAGGCTTCATGGAATGGTTCGCTGGGTCCCTAGGAGAAGCTTGCGATCTTTGTTCTCATTTGATTAGTCCTACTAAGTGGGTAGAACTTTTTCAGAAAAAGATCCTTGAACTGCATCCAGGTTGTACACATCACCCCGAGATTTTTCAACCAATGAGTTGCCTTATCTCCTAAGGCAAACGGGGTGGCCTTCAGTCTGATATAATCCTTCCCAACCCTAGGGTGGCTAAGGTTGTTGAAAACCAGCTCGAAGTCTCTGAGGAAGGAGTATGGTTCTTCGTTCGTGTTTCCATTGAACTTCGGTAGTAGGCTTAGGAAGTGAGGCTTCAGTTCGAATGCTTCAGGAGGGACCTCGGGTGCTAGCCAACTGTGTATCTCATTCTCTGCTGGATTATAGGCGTCTACCATCGGTCGATATATTCCTTCGGCTTCAATCACCTGTCCCAGTCTAGCCGTTAATTCTGTGTTCAACTGTTCAGCTCTAGATAGCCGGGCTAAGACTTGAATCATGGGGTCCTCTCTGTGTTCCTCCTCATCAGGGTTTTTCTTCAGCATTCTGTCCTCTTTTCCTGGGGATGAAACATGGTCTGGGTTATAGTACACATAAAGGAAGGGATTCTTACCGAGGTGATGGTCTTCCTCGGTAAGCTTAGAGGAGAGGAAAGGGTTGATTTGAGAGTAACCACCCTGGATGTGAGGGATCCAGAACTCAAGAGGGTCATGAGCTCTGGGTGGTCTAAGTTGCGCTTGGGCTGGTGAAGACGAGTTTCGTGAGGGGCTCAGAGAGAGATTGGCGAATAAGGAGTCGATATCCCCCAGTCACTCATCTTGGATTGGCACGAAGAATCGGGAGTTATAATTGAAGATAGGATTTTACTCCTACCTGAAGCAAGCAATTCAATCCAAACCCTGTATTTTCACACTCAACACAGTGAAGGACCTGAAACTGAGTCCGATTAGTCTGTTGATTTTAAGTGTGATTTTTCAAGCAAGATATCAAGGAGTTACGCGGCCTATAGGGTAGTCGGCTCAGAGACGGATGCGTCTTCCCTGTGTAACATGTCGCCTAAGATACCGACGGTCCTTCCTTTCTTTGCTCCTATCTCAAGTTGATGGATTCAAAGACCTGCCCCTATCTACCTGCAAGCAGGCGGATTTCACCCCTATTTACCTGAGACAGACAGAGGCTACTTGGTACTAGTCAGTGAACCAGAATAATTCAAGTTGTGATATTTGCTAAGATCAGTCGAAATGTGATATGGAAGGTGGGGATTTGGGCTCTGCCTTAAGGTTTTCACACACACTCAAGTACCCTCACTCATTCTGAAAACAATATCAGGGATTAATCTCCCGCAAGAATAATTTCCGATTTTATTGATTTTTTTGGTCAATAATGTTAGCAGTCCTGGTTTTAAGTTAAGTTATCACTTGTTAAATCCAATACACACAGCATGCCTATCGTCTAGTCCCAAATTCCTTTTACTTAAGTTTGAAAAACCAAGAGAGAGAAATCGAGAAAAGCCGATGCACGAAAAATCAATGATGCGTGTGCTGAGTGAAGAAGACTTACAGTGATCCCTTCGCTTTTATGCTGGACGCAAAATAGAATTGAAAGCTTTTATACTACATGCAAATGCAGACGACAAAATCCGCTCCTAGACAAGCAGTTCTATTAGCGAGTGAAGCACAGGTTTGATTTGACTAGATCTGCGGTCTATGTGTGTCTTTTAAGTGTAATGTGTGGTCCTAAAGAATTACAAGCCCAAGCAAATCCTAGAGTGGCTCGAGGAGCAGCTAGTACAAGCCTAGTCTAACAATTCAATCCACACAGCACACGGGGACACGGTTCCACTATGTTTACACACGCGAGAACCCAAACAGGATCCGTTGGAAATAATGCCAAAATAATGAAAAAGGGAAAATTACAATTCCTCACAAATCACTCAAAAAGTTCAAAAATACAAGTTCCTCGAAGTGCTTCGACTCCTCATGTTCCTCGTACAAAAACAAATTGAGGTCAGATAGAGAACGACACAAAAATACAAAATTAAAGGACAGAAAAATATTCACAAGAAAATCGGGGGTCAGACTACCCGGGGATGGAAAATCAGATACTCAAAAAGTAACTACAAATTAACCTAAGCCGTGCCTCCCCAGCAACGACGCCATTTTGATCAGCGTCGTTCTACCCTTGTTAATTCTGTCAAATTAATGATTAGAATTATTGTTGTATCATTCGTTACAGTCAGGTAATACGAGCGAATTAAAAACCACTTTTAGTTAAAGTCGAGTTAATTACAAGCGGTAATTTTATTTTACTTGGGCAAGCCTAAGGTCGAACTCAGGGAGGCAGTTGTCTCCTTAGGTAGATCTTAAGCAAATTTAAGAGGTCGGATTGTCAGAAGATTCTTTTTTATATTTTTTAACAATTTTTCATGCAATTAAAAGAAAACAATGCAATATCGGGCCAGTTTACAAGTTAATTTAGAAAGTAGTCAAATTGATTCCAAAAAATATGAAACTTGGCCAGATGGTGAAATGCAATGAAATTACGCTACTCTAATTTTTTAGAATTTTTTGACACTATATGAATTTACTGTGAATTAAAAAATGAATGCAAGGTGATTTTGACTAAATTAATTTTAATAAATACCAAAACACAATATTTTCAGATATAAAAATTATCCTAGATAGATCTAAGTGTGAAGTCCAGGAAAATAATAAACCTAAATTTCTATGTGAAATGGGCCTATTAAAAATCAATTAAGGAAATCACATAATGATTTATTCAACCTCGGGATGCGTGCAAATGAAATGATTTTTGGAAACAATGTGAATTTAATTGTCCTAAGTCTAATGTGAATTTATGAGGATTTTTGGAGTAATAGAGAATTTACTACAAATTAAAAGGCATAAATTGGCAAAATATAACAAAATTTCACCAATTAATTAATAATAAAATCCACTGCTATCACAAAAATCAGACACGTGTCACATATGAAAGAGGACAAGTTAAGCTACACATTGTAATTTTCAAACTTAAAAAATGATGTCAAATGAAAGCTAAAAATACGTGCAAAGACAGGGGCCTAACTATAATTACAGAAAATAAAATTGCTAAAAATCAAACGTGCTGACAGGGACTAAAATGCAATTACCTATAATGAGGGGGACATGTATGCAAATTGCCCACAAAACATGTGCGCCTCACGTGATGCTCTTGGCAAGGACTGGAATGCAATCTGTGAAACCTTCAAGGGCCTCGGTGCAAAATGCCCAGACCGCACGTCAAAGACACGTGAGGGCCCAAGTTCAGGTAACTTCGGAGGCTCGAGCAGAGGCTCGGGGGTGCTGAAGGCTCGGACTTGGCTCGGATGGAGGCTTGGCTAACTTCGGGGGCTCCAAACCTAATGGTCAGGGCGGAGGCTCGGAGGCGGCGACGTGCCACGTTATGGACCGTTGAATCAAGATCGAGTGGCGATCCAACGGTTGCTGATGGCTGGCGTGTGGCGTGCTGCGTCCCGTTGAATCAAGATCGATCCAACGGTCTCTAGAGCTCAATGAAGATGGACATGTGGATGATCGAGCGTCGTTGGATCAGGATGAATCCAATGGCACATGAAGCTCGGGGGAGTGGCGATGTGGCATGCGCTGGGGCATGGGATCCTCCTGATCCGACGGTTGTGTGTTGATGGCAACGTGGCTTCTTCCAAACCGTCTGATCAAGGAGATCGGATGGCTACTGGGCTTCGTGCTCAAAGGGTCTGCCGCCTCCTACGGCGGAGGTGGTTGCGCTCCGGCGAAGAAGCTCTAGCGCCGCCTCCTCCTCCAATCATCGATGAAGCTCGTCGGAGGCTCCCAAGTAGCTGGGAAGAATCGTGGAGGCGTCGGGTAGCCGCCAAAGGTATCAGCTAAGGCTGGGGCGGTTTGGATGAGTGCAATGATGGAGCTCGAAGGAGCTCTGAAGAGGCGTCCGGCCAATCAAAGATAGGGTACCTGCAGGGGGTTAGCTTGATAGACGAGGCGTGTGAAGTGTTCGTGGGGTGATCGTGAGTGCGAAGGGAGGCCCGGAGTGGCATGAGGACGGCTCGGTGGTGTCGCTCCGCCAAGGTGGCGGAGCTCTTATCGACGTGAGGTGGAGCATGTGGTTTGAGAAGACGGAAGGGTGTGCGAGGGTGCCAGCTTGAGGCGAAGCTCAGAGGATGGTTAGATGAAGGCGAATTCGATCGAGGGCGGCGAATAAATTATGAGAAAAACCAAGAAAAGGAAGAGGAAGATCAGAGAGGCGATGGAGGTGTCTACTTGGGAAACGGAGCTCGGATTCGTGCTCCTGGTCGTCGCTCGAAGGCCGGTAGAGGGTCCTGAGCTCGTGCAGCTCACGGGGGAGGCTGCGGCACGGCGGGGATGGTTGTGGATCTCGTCGGAGAAGAAGCTCGGTCGTCGCTCGACTCCTTGCCGAATTGCTGTCACCAATAGGAAGGTAGGAGCTCGGGGATTCTCTCTTTGGTGGCGGATGGGGTCGAAGGTTTAAGGTGATGGCGTATTAATAGGTGGAAGCCGACGGCATACGTGTCAAAGTGATGGAGTTGGTGGAGATCGTGTAGTGATGTGGGCGTGATTCATGGAGTTCAAGGGAGTCGACGAGGATGAGGGAAGTGTAGGGTACGAAATGGCTGTGCTAGAGGCCGGAGAGGGTTGCCGGAGCGGGGCTGAAAATAGAAAGGGGGCGACTCGTTGGTGAGGTGGGCGACGTGGGAGCGGGAGCTGCGGGAGGTGGGCGGCTGAGATTAGATCAGAGGGGCGATATCGAAGGGTCGTGATGGAGCCACGTGGAGGGCGTAGGTTAAGGCACTAGCGTGCGGTTGGAATGACGGCTTGGCTTTGATCGAACGGTGGAGATCCAAAGCAAGGTGAATGGCTCAGATCAGGAGCTTCTGGCGAAGATCGGAGGGCGTAGATATCGTCACGTGGCGCAAGGAGGGTGCGGCGCTGGCGAGCGGTCTGGATTGGATCCAGGGTTTGATCGAAGGGCTGAGAAGCGTTGCGATGATGAACGGACCATATCAAGAGAAAGAGCGTGATCGGACGGTGGAGGAAAAGGGATGTGTGGCGCGTGATGGAGCTGGTCGCGTGGCGCAATCAGAGGGCGCCACGTGGCCTACTCTGAATAGCTGAGAAAGAATGTGAATTTAGAGAGAGAAGGAAGCCAAATTTGGAAAAACTCAAAACATGAAAGTTGTAGATCTCGATGAGATATACAAGTTTTATGTTGACCAAAGATGGAGATGAGGTCAAATAAGATACAAAAATACAAGGGTATAAATATACATATATATAGTACATAAAGGGGCCCAAAAACCCAAGTTTTACATACGAGCTCCGATTTTAATGAAATTAGTCTCATTTTAAAGTTCTCTGAATGTGTATTAATATGAAAGTGAGTAGATCTAATTCAGAGGTTGTATGAGAGAGATATGTGCATTCTAAGTTTTGGGGTCTCTAATTGGGTTTGAGGTTTTATTGGGTAATTCACAAGCTAGGAATTTTTAGCCTTCTTCCTTATATTATTAACTAGTAATATACATAGTATAAGGAAGGTTTTATTGACTTTTGGAGGTGGTATAAAATACATATAATTAGGTGATTTATTGGTGAGTATTTTACAAGTGAAATAGGCTTCATATTTTAATGCAAATATGGATGCTAGAATGCATGTATTGTGGATGCATGCATGAATTCTATTTATGCAAGATAAAGGGAAATATGCTGCTAAATACTCGGGAACAAGGCTCTATTTTCAACTTTAAGAGTGATGAATTACAGATTCATCATCAGTCTTAGATGAATAATAGAGAGGGGCAGGGAAAATCCAACGTGGGTTGACATATGACTTCTTATTCCGATCAGGCTACAGATTCTCCGAACTGAACTCTCTTATACTGCTCATATCCTCCGAACCTGATGAGTGATCCTTAGGAGATACTTTTTCCAAAATGTTAAAAGTGACATTTTTAGTTGGTTCAGGAGGTATTATCTGTGAGATGCTAAACATGGGTTCTCTATCAGATGAGTCTACATATAAATTGTAATATTCTTGTAAGGTCAGCACACGTCCTGAGTATTTGCTCTATGTTGGCTTTACATGTGTAGACTCAAGGAGATCTGACATAATCTTGTTCGATTGTGGTGAATCAGATGTATCTCTATTGATTTCGTTCTTTCATAAGATGTTTTCCTCCGTTTAGACAGTGATAAATGAAGAGGTATGGGCATACGAGGATTCTTCTATGTCACGACTGCTGATTTCTTGTTTGGTTGTCTCAGGATTTGGTGTGTCCTCGAGAATTTGATCAACTTGGTTTGTGTTCAGGAATATAATGTTTTGAGTCTCACAGTTAATAGTTGATCTAGCGGAAGCTAGAAATGGCTATCCCAAAATAATGTGAGACTCAGATAAATCTCCTCGCTGTTCAATATCCAGGACAATAAAGTCCACTCTATGTGTGACACCTTGGAAATTAATGGCAACGGAAAAGATTCCTCTAGGTCTTTTTGTGGATCGTTTGGGAAATTGAACGATCACTTAGTCTTTTTCAACGGTCTGAGTTCGAGTCGGTCAAATACAGACTTCGGGAGGATATTTAATGTAGAATCATCTTCAATCCGAACATTATTAAACTCAATATTCTCAATTTCACAGCTCACCTTTGTCAACCATTTGACTTTCCAGACCTTGTTTGTTTGGGTCAACCCCATTGAACTGGCCATAGTAATTAAATGCTATTCGGTTCGAGATCTTTTCTTTCCCATATTCTTAGGCGATAGTCGACTCTTCACAAATCTCTGAAGATCGGGAACATACTTTATGGTCTTGATTAATGGAAGCTCTAAGATCAGATTTTTGCAAAATTCTTCCATATTGATGTTGTACGGGTTTTTTATTTTTCTGATTTTTAATTTTTTTTTAGAATTTTCACTATAGTCAGTAAGGTGGTCAGTAGACTGGTCAGTGGTATGTGGTATCTGCATGTGGACATCTGGCACATGATGTATTTCGGGTTTGCTCTGTGATTTTCTTTACTCCTCTTGGTTGATTATCATGTCTTTGACTATATGGATGACATTATCAAATTATTCTGTCAAAACCTCGGTTATCTTATTGATCCGAGTTATGTCATCCATTATCATCTCATGACTTAGATTTGAGTGACTATGCTTGGTATGTCGCGACATTGGCATTTTCTTCTGAATCGAGTTATAGTCAGCTTCTGTAATTAGGGTTTGGTCATGAGTTATATTTCCTTGACTTTGGGTGTCATCTGTGTAGTCAAAGGAAAAGTGATTATACTTGAGTTGTGAGTCATCTCGAGTAGAGTATGGTTCAAACAGTGAATTTTCATACGTAACCAGGAATTGTGTTTCTCGATCAAAGTTGGTTACGTCTATATTCATCCTCGGGTCCGCTTTCTCCATTGTGTCTTCATAAAAAATGTTCGGTTCTGTGAGGAGCTTGTATCTTAAAGTTTTAACCAAGGGTAGGTGGGTGGGTGAAGAGAATGGTGGTTGGGGAGAAATTACCTCAAAGAGAGGGTTCCTCTAAAAGGAAGATTGGGAATTTGTCACATGAGCGCGACCCATGGAGTCTGGGTATGAATGCCAATATTCTGTCATCTTCGAATGGAATGGAAAAATAAATTTGTGAAACCTCGATATGGTTATGCAAGTGCACTATCACATAATTCAATACATGAATGCAAACCCTGATTTCACCAACTCAACTCAGTGAAGGCCACAAAGATTCGGCCAAATTATCTTATCTATTTTAGTTAGTGATAAATATAAAATTTTGAAAGAGTTAGCGAGCTGTTAGGTGTCTGTATTTCCCTATAAACTGTCCCGACTCTCACGACTAGTTGCACCCACTTTCATCAGTATGGGACTAAGTACATACCGTATAAGAACAGTTCAACCTTAGTTGAGGACAGAACCTTACGCAGTGTCCTCTAAACCTCTCACTCTATTAAGGAAATCCGAATCGTTTACCAGCTACCCGTAGATCCTCACTGAGAAGTGGGTAATCATTTTTTTAATAGTCAATTTGGAAATCCTGGCTTGACTCTATCCTAGTTTTCATCCCTTTTTGACTTCCAATAAAATCAAACAATGATGGGGTTGCTCTCACAAAAACAATTTCAGTTTTATTGCAAAAAAATTTGTTCAAGTTGTATTAGCAGTCCCAATTTTAAGCTTATTTTCACTGATTTTAGTCCACCACACAAAGTATGCCTAATAGACAGTCCCAATTTCCTTTAATCTTAAGTGATAAAACTAAGGGAGAGTCGAGCAAAGCGAATGCACGATGAAATCAATGATGCATGCTCAGCTCAGAAGACTTATAGTGATCCTCGCACTCTTCATGCAGGATGCATTACATAATTGAAATTTTTGCACTATATGAAATGCAAGAACTGAAAATCGCACCTAACCAATAGTTCTACTTAGTGGAAAGAAGTGAATTGAATTTGACTAAGTGAAAACGGCCTAAGGTGCGTATAATTATAATGAAAGTGTGGTCCTAAATTACGAAGGGCACACGTAAATTTGAATTTACAGTATTGTGTGTCTATCCTAATTTTGCCACTCAAGTCGGACCCCACCCTCACTGGAGGGTGAAATTGGCCAATACACCATAGAAAAATGTTCAGCCTCTTTTACACATGCGAGAACCAAATCAGGAACCGCTAGAAATGAGCAGTTAATTAGAAATTAAAGAAAACACTCTCTCCCAAAAAATTTAAAAAAATGGTGTGTATCTGGTCGCTCCGAGATGTGTCAATCTCCAAGAAGATCGCTCTGAGTCACAAGGTACCTCGCAAAAAAATAAGAGATCAAATATTAAAGAGATATTTACAGAAAAATATATAAAAATTTAAATAAAAATACTTAACAAAAATAGAGAAATAAATACAATAACATCGGGAGCCAGACTACTTGGGGATGGAAAACCTAAAGTCTTGATTTTTCCCCTGTAATGGCGCCATTTGAAGTACCCAAAAATTTTCCTTTTTAATAAATCGAAATTAATGTTTGAAAGATTATTCATTGCAGTCGGGCAATTAAGGGTTAATCAAAACGACCACTAATTTTAATTAATGTGTTATTTAAAACGAGCGATCAATTAATTTTTTACTTTGTAAGTTCCAAGTTTGAACTCAGGGAGGCAATTGTCTCCTTAAGTTCATTTTTTGTCTATCTCGAAGTTCGGTTTTCGGAGAGGTATTTTTTGGACTTTATAAATGCAATAAATGAGGCAAATGCAATTATGGCAAAGTTCAGGGACAAATTTTCAATTTTCGATCAAATTACATCCAAAAATCCTCAAATTTCACAAGAATGTTAAATATGATGAAATTAAACTGTTATGATTTTTTTGAAATTTTTAGATGCAAGATGAATATTTTATGAATTAATGAATGCAGACAATGAGATTTTCACTAATTAATTATAATAAATATAAATCAATTTATTTTCAAGAAATAAAATTATCTAAGATATATCACTAGGTAATATTTCTCAGAAAAATCATAGACCCTAAAAATGTTGGATTTAATACCTATTAAAAAGTAATTACTTAAATGCACAAAATGATTTTTCTAAATAAAACTATGCATGTGAATGCAATTCTTTTTGGGCACAATGTTACTAGCAATTAATTCTACTATGTAAGAATTTTTTGCTATTTTTGAGGCTATGATTAATTAATTATGAATTTTGAAGAATAAGATGGGCAAATTATGCAATTTTCCACAATAATATTAATTAATAAATAACCATAGATATTAAAAATATCCCAACATGCCATATTGTAGAGAATTAATTGAAGAATAAAATGCTATTTTGTAATAATTAAATCATGCAAACAATTGCTTAAATCAAGGATAGATGTAAGGGTTCTCAATGTGAAATACAAATAAAATTTAAACAAAAAGTTGTGCACAAGGGCACTGCAGTAAATACCTTGTCCCAAGAGGGGACTTGCGTAAAATTTCCAAGGGATCACGTGTGTGGCACGTGACCCTTGGGCAGTGGGTATCTTTTGCAATATGAGGATCCTCCAGGGGGCTCTTGCAAAATTTCAAGTGGGCACGTGTTATGCACGTGCTCCTTCTGGTGGCTGGACGCCTCTGCAACTTGGGAAATTAGGAGGGGATCCTTGTAAATTAGCCTTCCCCTCACGCGTGCGGAGCATGTGAGGTGGGACTTAAACTTTTTCTTCTTCCCTTGCACAGGCGGAGGCCTTTAGGATGAGCTACACTCATCAATGGCGAGGTGATATGGCTGCACTCGGATGCCCTCCAGGCGACATACGCCCAGAAATAGTGCAGGGTTTCTCAACCAGGGGGGCGCGCTACGGTGGAGAGCGGACGGTGGCCAGATACTCACTGGGGTGGCAGGCCAATGTTGGTGAGGTTGCAACGAAGGTGAGAAATGTGGCTGCTCGCAGCGGAGTTAACGATACGGAGAGGTATGGGCGGCCTAGTGCTGGTGAAGGGACGCAGAGGTAGGGGTGTTCCGAGCAGTTTGAGTTGATGGAGAGGGGGTTCTCCTCTGTTGCTTTGTGGAGGAGGACAGAGGTAACTCCAGTAGCGCAATGATTGGAGATGAGGTGGAAGGTTTTTGAGTGGAGGCCGTCAACTGGGGTCCTGAAGGAAGTCATTGGTGGCTGGTGGGCAGTGTAGCAGCTTCGAAGGCGGAGGCACGACTGCTGGCAGCTGTGTGCATGGGGACGGAGTGTTGGAGGTGAAGGTGTATGCAGTGGCGTGGTTGATGGTGAAGAAGAAAAAGGAAATAGAGTAATTGATGGAGAACAGAGGAAAAGAAAACGGGGATAAGGGGTTTTGGGTTTTGCATGGGATTGGGAGTGGGGATTGCCCACCTCCTGGTTCTCGCCTCAGTCGCGGGCGGAGCGTGGCGAAGCTCTAATGATAACGCCTTAGACTTCTATGCTCAAGAATGGAGGGGTTGTCACCACCCTTCCTTCGAGCTCTCTCTCTCTCCCTCTCTTCTATGTATGTAGATAATGGTGGGTGCTTGGAATAAGGGACTAACGAAGGATTATATAGAGAGAAGAGTCGATCGACAGGAGAAGGGATAAGGTGAGTGGTAGTTGCGGAGATTTGGGTGCTCAACCACCATTGCGTGATGGCCGGTAGAAGAGATAAGGAGGGTGGAGGTTTTGGGTTAGGCGGAGAGGGTAGCGGGGGGTCGATGTTGACGAGAGGAAGAGAAGATGGAGGGAGGAGAGACAAAAGAGTAATGGTCGTCCAATCGGCCAAGATCGGGCGGCCACAACTTTTTCGTGTGGCATTTGGTTTTTTAATTAATAATAATTTTAAAAAAGTAAATAAATAATTAAAATAAATACCAAAAATAGATGACATGTGGCGGCTCCAGGAGCTACCACGTGTCAACCAAAGAAAAATCAGAAAAAATAAATAGGAAGATAAATAGGAAAGAAATAGCAAACGTCCCCGGATCGAAAATTTTTCTTCACGAAAGTTGCTCGTCTCAATGAGACCTATATCTTTTATGAAGGAACCAAGAGTAAAAGAGGTCATCTATGCAAAATGATATTTTTGGGTACTCTATGTACAAAGAATACCTTGATTTTTTGGTTTTGTAATTTTTTAATTTTTAATTAAGATAGAAATCAAGAAAAATTATGAAAAAATAAATATTTATATATTAATATATTTTTGTATTTTTATTAAATAAAAAATAGGGAAATAAGATAAAGGCGAGATATTTGTACAGACTCTCAAGGGACACTCAGACTTGGTCGATTTCTTTGATTTCAGACTTATTATAAATTTGGATTTTTGTGGATTTTATTAAAACTTTCATCAAAGAATATATATGAAAAAGAAATAAGAGAAAAAGAATTAATTATGTACATAAAATGATAGGTTAAAATTAGGTAAAACGCAAAATGCGCAAAAGAGGTCCAAAACCCAACTTTCACATACGAGGTCCGATTTTTATGAAATTGGTCTTGTTTTGAAGGTCTTTGAATATGTATTACTTAAAAGTGACCAGACCTAAATCGGACACTGTATGAGGAAGATATGAGTATTTAAGTCTGTCTAATCTGAAATTTGGATTTTACCTCAAGGGATGATTATTTGAGTTGGTAATTTTTTGTATTTTTCCTTTAATCTTGTTAGCAATATGTACACGATGAAGTGGTTTGGGGTAATTGGATCTAGCATGGATTAGTTAAAAATGCATGAATTTAGGTTCAAATGTGAAGATTATTATGAGTGCAATTATGAGTGCTAAAATACAAATATTAATTTTAAATGCATGAATGGTAAAAATGCAAAATAAATGATGAAATGCAACTAATTAATCAGAAACAAAGCTCTATTTTCATCTTTTAGTATGACGAATCATGGATTCATCGGTCATGTGGACTCTTACACGTGGGTAGTGCACTTGGGCGGGTCGCAATGATTTTCGAGTTGGAATTTGCTTTGGGAATCGGAGATACAATCTTATAAGTAAAGATGATTACATGTGTTGGGAGCTTAGTTGGGATGCATTGTACTCCATCGTATGCCTACGGAGGCAACCCAACCCTAAGGTTTTGTTCTTATCTTAGAGTCATAGTATAAGGTTTTCTTCTTGTCTTAGAGTCATAGTGTGAGGTCTCACTCGAACCAGGACCACAGGCTATCCATGAAACTTGGTTGATCCATATCAATTAATAATGATTAGAAGCTATCTCCTTGTGCATACGATTTACCCATTTGTTTCTTTGGAACACTTTTTAATTGTATCTTGCTTATGTATTTTTTTATCGTACTGAACAACTGTGCTCATAAGAACCTATGTGTGATTCTGCGGGTTCTCAACAGAAGATGCGATGGTAAGAGACTTGGAATTACTTCTTTTGTACATCTGCACGATTTTCTAGAGGTACAATACTTGTTGTAGCTTTTACTACTTTGCTTCACTTATAGATTTTTTAGAGACATGAGATATATATTGTATGTATGGGCACATTTTTTGAAAGCATACTAATGAATCTCCATTTCATCACTTTTATTCTATCATTTTGGCCTTAAAAACCCTATCAAATGCATGTAAATAGCATCAATTTGTACAAATTAACATTCATTATTTGTTGTATATATAATGTATAAAATACTATTTTAATACCAAAAGTATATAATAAAGAAAATAAACAAAAAAAGAATAAAATGCCAAAGGTATTTTATGACCCTAGACCTAAGCATTTTGATTACTAGGTCGACAAGGGATAAAGTAGGATGAGATAAGGGCCAAAAATACAATAAAATCCCCATTTATTAATTCATTATTTAATTATTTTTGGAACCTATTTTATTTTCTATTTTTTTATACCTCAAATAAAAAAATTTTGAACACGAAAGTTGTAGATGATAATATATAGAAAAATATAAAACTGATTTCATGCAAAACAATACACAGTGTACATGTTATACTCGATAAGATTCCAAAATTTCAAATTCCCATGCCCATATCTTTCAAATAAAAACTCAAAATATATTAAAATCACCATTGTATATAACTTTTAATAAGTTATTTAATGAAGGTAGTTTCATATTTTTTGAATTTAAGGTGTGAAAGCTAGGTTTTGGACCCCTATTGTATAATATACCCAGATAAAATAATCAAATTATTTATTCTTTATTAATTTTATATTTTTATATTTTTATAATTTTGTAAATATTATTTATAATATATATACATATTAAACAAAAAGAAAACAATAAAATAAGATACATAAATAAAATGCATAGACAAAATGCCTATACTTACATATATATTTATAAGAGTTCAATGGGGTTGCCCCTTGGGGGAAGCTAACTTGGCTCCCCCGCGGCATTTCTCCCACTTTTTATTTTTATTTTTGAAAATTTCTTCCATGAATATTCATCACTATATCTCTATATTATGCTATTCAAATTTCGTGCAAAACAGAGACTTCTATGGCCTCCATCCATACAGTCATTTTTAAATGTTAACAGAATTGCTAAAAACGACCCGTCTTGATGGAGGTTGTAGGAGTCTCTGTTTCTCAGGAACTTTTAATGGCATAATATAGGGATATATTGATGAAAATCCACGGAAGAAATTTTCAAAAAAAATAAAAAAACTAGGCGAAATGGGGCGGGGGATCTAAGTTAGCTCCCCCCATGGGGGCAGTCCCATTTTACCCTATTTATAACCATATTTATTTAAGTATCAATATTATATCAAAAAATATAATAAAAATATATTCAAGTATCTAAAAATAAGTTATAATTATATAAGGGAAAAAGGACCCTACACCGGCAGGTGCAGGAAATTCCCTACACCCGGCCTAATTTTTCATTGTTTTTTTATTTTTTTTAAATGAAACCTTGGGGAATTTAGATCACCGTATATCACCATGTTGTCATTCCAAATTCAACTTAATTCGACACTTCTATCATCTCCATCAAGACTATCTAATTTTAGCGGTCTCAGAATTGCTGAAATCGACCCGTTTTAGATGAACATGTTAGGAATGTTTATTTTACATTAAATTTGAAACACTTATTCCCCTCAACATATTAAGTAAATCCCTCAGCTTTTAATTCGAAAAAAGTAAAAAATAATGCCAAAATGGGGTGGGTGCAAGGAGTTTCCTACACCACTAGGTGCAGGCTCCCTGCCCTCATTATATAAAATATTAAAATAAAATAATAAGATAAAAAATACAAAATAAAAATAAAAGTATACAAAACATAGATAAATATACCTATATTTAACCCCTAAAAATAAACTTGTAATTACATTCTTCGAAAAAATAAATAAATAATCATAAAAAAATCTTCACAAAATAACAAACATTTTTATTTTATAACCAGACATTAATAATATCATTATTTATTTATTTTCAATTTATTTTTGATTTTTCTTCCTAGTTTGTCTTTTTGCAGATGGGATGGCCCAATAAGGTCACGCCATCCATTGACCAAGGGTCAACTCTGACCCCAGACACTTAGATTGTCAGAACCTCATTTAACTTACTCATTCCTCGATTTTTGTCGCCCGTTACGTAATTTTTTAGGAAAGATTCCTCTTCCACTTTTGATCATCGATCATAACTCATCACGTGGGTGTGCTTCCTCGAGGAATGGATCGTTGTGTCGCCTAATCTCCCTTTATCTCCAAACCTACTCCATCACCCGTATAAAACAAACCTCCGTCAAAGATTGAAATTTGATCCTTCTTCCACCCCTTGAACCCTAGCCCAAAGTGGCAAACCTTGCTCCTGGTGACAGCAGGGACAAGATCCACTCGTCAAGGGTGTGCTAGAGGCATTGAATCGAAGCGATCCAGGTCTACCAACGGCTTGCTGGAGCTACAACTCCAAGCCATTTCTCGTCGGTAAACTCTATCCCTTTCTGTCATTTTGATTCTCTAGGATAATAGTAGCTTAGTGTAGGGTTTTTATTTCAGAATTAGCCTTGTAGATTTTCTATTTTTTTCCACTTTCTTCGATCGACGGAGCCCCAACTCCGTCGTTCAACTCCACCCATTGCGATAATCATCCACCTCCGCAATCGCATCCACCTCCTCCACCTTCTGCAGTCCTTCGCCCCCAGCACAACCAGCCACCCTGATCTTGTAAAGATCTAGAGAACGACTCCTCCTTCTCTGACGTCCACCGGAGGAGTTCGTGGCACCGCATCCTCCTCTCATTTCTCTACTTGAAGCCTTCCTTGGCTTTGTTTTTGCCCCCTTACCAGTCCCTATAGGATACAACGAGAAAAGGGCTTCATGTAGAGCCTTTCGAAGGACTTGAAGGTACCTAGAGCCCCCACTCTTCACCACGCTCGTTCTATGTCACCAAGGCTCCAGAGTACCTACTGAGGCCACCTGCAGATAGAGGAATGCTTCTGCTCCCTTTTGCACCCCAAGGGGCGAAGCCATGCCGTCGGAGCAACGTCACAACATTGATCAAAGCTCGAGCCATGCCTTATTCTTCCCTGTTCTTGCAGGGGGGTCCAAGACCGTCGGAACGAGGAGCGTTTCCAGATCCTCCAACCTGTGTCCGATCGTTCTCCTCGTAGCCTCCAGATCGAGAGTTGGGATTTAATCCAAGCTGTTCAAGGCAAACCGTCATCGCGCTCGCAGGAGTTGACACGTGGATTAGTGACCCAATCTACGTTGTTCAGTCTTGTGTTGTGTTGGGTATTTTGTGCACTAAACCCTGACATTTTTTATATTTAATATTTATAAATTAATCATTCATCTGTGATGTAATATGTTCTGGTACTTTTGCAAAAAGACTCCTGGATAATTTTTATTTACTTATAGGTCCTCCACCACATCACTTTACGTGCTTGTGCGCATGAGGTATGGGCATTTTTCAGGGGCTCCATTAAGGGTTTAGTTATTTAGATTAAGTCTTGTAAATTACAGAGATAGTGTAATATTTTGTGGACATTCATAACTTGCCCCTTGCGTTTTTTGATAATTTCATTCATACCCTCACCATGTGTAATATTAATAAATTATTTAGAAATTTTGTGTGATTCACCCCAGGATTTTTGCTGAGGGTTAGTATATGATTTCGAAACTTTCTTATAATTGTAAAAAAGCCCGTGCTAGGTTCCATTTTCTTTTGTATATTTCCTTTTATTAAAAAAAATCCTTTGCTCTAAAAATTAGTAGAAAACTAGGGTAAATAATTTACATTATTATCTATCACATATATTTATATCAAGATGTTTTATTCTGTATTTCTATTTATTAAATTTCAAAAATAAAGCAAAAACTTCCTATATGACTTAAAAATTACCAAAAAAAATATAAAACATCTTTGAAAAAATTCCTAAAATATATTTTTCTTGTTTATTTAGTTATTTTACAACTCCAGACCAAAAATCCATAAAAATAACAAAAGAAAACTCGTAAATTTTGAAAAATTCTCAAAACCTTTATAAAAATCTAAAAAACATTTAAAAACCCCTAAAATAGTGTTTTCTATTTTTAAAATTTTCTTGATATTATTATTTACAAATTAAAAAAGAATAGGAAATTTTTGGACTTTAATTGTTATTTTTAATATCCATTTTAATTTCGGTTATTTAATTAATTCTTGATTTGGGACATTTTTTACTTTAAAAATCTATAAAAATTAGCAAAATTCACTAAAAAATAACAAAAAGAATAAAAAATATTAAAAAACCAAAAACATTTTATTTTCTATATTTTGATTATATATTAGTATTTATCATTATATTAGTGTGTTTGCATATATACTCTTATATATCCTATATTAGATATTTGAAAGAAAAAGAAATGTAAAAATATAAAAATATAAAAAGAAAATATAAAAATATAAAATCAAAATCAAAATATAAAAATATAAAATAAAACTTAAAAATACAAAATTTAAAACCCACAAAACATATTTTGGCTATGTGTTTGAGAGACATAATGTGGTCTGATTTTCTATCGCGCCTTGCTCTACACCATTGTTTCCTATGTTCGATCCCTACTTGCTTATCACTATACATTTTTAGTAGGGCATAATAAATTTTCATTCACACTATTTTGCTTAATTCATCTATTGTGCGGGTTAATTATTGAAACAATAGAGAAATTTGAGTAGTCGCCTCAATGACAAGTTAAGCTAATTTGTCATCTCATTTTAGCGACTCTAATTTTTCCTCTTTTCAAATGGCGTTGTTGTCGGGAAGCATCGATTTGTAGAGTAGTTTTTGTCTCTTATATTGCATAGCCATTTCTGCATTTACTATTTTCTACTTTATTATCAATTTTAAAACCGTATGACATCTCTTCTTATGTCTTCTTGCGAGGGACTGCAGACTGAGGAGGACCACCTAGGTGAGCCTACGTAGTCTTGGGATGAGGAGCTGACTATTCTGACCTAGTCACCGAGAGAGAGAATGAGAGGATCTAGAAAGAGACAGTAGCCTAGTTTATTTTTCTTGAGAGAGAGACTCTTAATTTTGAACCATTAATTTGTAATAATACAGGTACATTGGACTTGGACCTTCGGGCCCAATTTCTAAATGTTTGTTCACTTGGGGGCTCACTGGATTTTGTCATGATTTCATCGCTTTTTTTGCTTTGTTTTTCAAAGTTTTGTGTTTTCTGCCTTTTTTCTATTTGTCTTGTGGAATGAGCCCTTAGTCTTTAGGCTTGATTGATCATGTAAGCTAAGGCTAAACACCTAATTAGTTTTGCATGCACCTATAGTCTTTGTGTTTGTACTTAGATTAATTAATTGTTAGACACCTAGTTTTGAAACCGCGCTCTGCGAGAGCACTCCATACAACGCTTGCAAGACCCACAGTGGTGGGCACCTAGGAGGCTCCAAGATCAAACTCTAGGCTTCATTCTTGGTGTTTACAATTTGGATCTTCACGTGTAGCAATTGCCTGCTTAGGATGATTTCAGTGTGCATATCGGCATATAATATAGGTTTACAAATTCCTGTTTTGCATCCTGCATGGAGAGAGCTGGGAAGCATTGTAAGTCTTCTAACTGAACATTCATCATTTAGATACTAATGTGAGATTTCCATCTTAGTGTCACCTTGCATTGATTTTCCGTTATCTCCCTCTATTTTTTATCACATAGGAATCAAAGAAAAATACAAAAACATTAGATGCTTGTATTGAAGTTACTCAAAGCAAGTCATAACTCAAAAAAATTAAAAAAGGGACTGTTAAAAATACTTGACCTAAATAAAATTGATTAATTAGCTCATTGCCTTGGGTGAGCAAAGCCCTCATTCATTTTCAGGTTGCATTGGAAGATCTCCTTCCTTGTGAGTGGGCATTATCCTAAGGAGTAGAATCCAAATCCCAGTATGTGGTTGCCTTGTGTATCGTAGATTTTCGAAGTATTTGTGCTTCTATCGTACATAGATGAGTAGGATGTGGTCAATGATAATGTTCTCTATAGTGTAGAGCATCGACCTTATCCAAAGTATTGAGCTTCGGCCATGCCTTCACGGGGGTGTCTGTCTCATCATCTTGCATCTGAGTAGGTCCTTGCAAGCTCACAGGTGATTCTGTTGCAAGCAAGGTCTGAAATAGTGGTTTCTCCTATTGGCTTCCTCCCTCTATTTTTTTGGTTGAGTAGGGATCCAAGAAGGGTTACAAGGACCTTAAAAAGTACATACTACATGTTACAAAGGAAGAGGACACGTATGGGATACTTTTCCAGTAGTACTCTCTCTCCTATGGCGTAGCGCTCTAAGGACTCATTAGAAGATAAATTGCCTGAAAATCAAATCTAAAACTCACAAAGATAATTGTCGAACCTTCACGACTTTACGAGTCAAATTAGTGAATCCGTTTCTTTATATTTGATTGATTAGCTTAATTAAGGTCAAGATCGAAAATATTATGTACTTGCACCATTTTTCTCTCGTTCTTGTTGACCCTTGCTCACCTCGAGCCATTCTACTATTTTACACACATTTTGTTTCTCGTTGACCTCTGTATCCTTCATTCACATCGATCTTCCTCCTGCTCTTCGAGATGATGATGCATGGATGGCCTAGTCGAGACTCCATCGATACCCACATCGACTCCTTATGCTTGTTTTCTCCAATAATTCAGGGCGATTCCCGAGAACACGGTTCGAACTCCGCGAACCGATCTCCAGACTCCTTGTCTTCTCCAATAATTTGGGATTACTATTGTCCCAAACTTTGCTCGTTTTGGATGACCATTGATTTCACTCCATATATCTTGCCATCCTTAACGAAGTTCTATGTTGACACGAACACGGAACACTTCTCTACATCTAGTGCTATAATTCAGACTGATCGGGGTATTCTTCCATGCACAGACCAAAATCTTGATCCCGAGCTAGAAATTCAAGCAGAATTTGAAATTACCAGAGGGAGAGGAAAGGGAAAACATGCCCAATCAGAAGAAGAAGCCAATTAGGGGGAAGGGAAATACGCAACACAGAACGAAGTTAACAGTCAGTTGCTGGCATCGATACATGCAATTCAGCAACATCTAACCAATCAAGCCCTAGCCCAGACCACCTTCCAAGAGATGCCGAATGATTTGAGGAGGAGTACAGATGAAAGAGAAGTCAGAAGATAGGATAAAATGAACAGAGATGATGAGTTCCATGAAGGAAATGCAGAAGATGACTTTTCAATGGGTGGACCCATTACAAGAGAAGGGAGGCAGGACCATTGCTGCCAAAGCCAACTATGAAGCAAACAAACAATCCTGGAACAGGTCGTATCACAGAGTGGATCCATATTCCACAAATTCATACCCATATCGAGCTGAAGTCGCGGTTTCTATCCATGCTCCCTACTTTCCATGAGAATACTACAGAGGAACCATACATCCACTTAAAAAAATTAGCCACATATGTGCCACCACTCATTACCCCAATATCCCCTTGGGGGTGGTCAAGATGACCGTCTTTCCTTTCATCCTCCAGGACAAGGCCTTGTATTGGGTCGAAGTTATTTCTTAAAAGGATTTAATCCTTTTCCTTCCTTTCAATGCCACATTTGAGGAAAAATATGAATTCTTGTGATTTGTATCCAAGGTTTAGTTAATTAAAAAAAACAAAAACTGGATTATAAGCATAACTTTTTTAAGTTGATTCGATTTTTCTGATTGAATAAGTATAAATAAAGGATCCATGGATGAAGATACATAAGCGTATTTCTAATCGTAACTAAATCCTCAATTTTGCATTATAAAAAAAAACTAATTGAAGCCAAATAGCTAGAAAATGATGACTTTGGTTTACTAGAGTTATCAACATATTGTTTCAGCTCGGGAGAAACCAATTTTTTTGGGGAAAGGTAGTCACAACATGGCAGGAGTTAAAGTCAGCATCTTCCCACAAATTTTACCATCTCGGTCATCTGAACTAGATGTGTGCTCGCATCTCCCGTTTCTGCCAGCAACCCTAAGAGAAGATACATGAAGCGTGGGAAAGATTCAAGGATCTGCAGGAAAAGTGTCCCCACCATGAGATCCCAAAGACCAGTCTCATGCAGCACTTCTTTGGTGGGTTGACACTTCAAAGCCTGAAGCTTGTCGATGCTGCTTTTGGTGGCTCGCATGTCAACAGGACGAGTGATGTCATCTGGAACACTTTTAAGGAAATGGGCAGAGGAGAGGCCGCTCAATCATCATCACGAGCATATATGAAGATGCTTGCCACCATCTACAAGCATGTTAACATGGCTACTCATTCCGAAGACATGGATGAGAGCTCCAACCTCGACATTATTGGGATCCACTTGTCTAAGGTGGATATCATAGAGAAAAGATCGTAGGACCTCAAGAAACTTTCTGTCATCGAGAAGAGGACTCATGGCTTGGAAAAGCTTGATTTGATTTCCCAACAACAGGAGCAGCTCGTTTGAGATTTGAATGCTAATGTTTGCAACTTTGTAACTGCCACTGCCGAGACATCCGCTAAGAAGAAAGAGCCAACACCAATTCAGTTGCCTCAGCTGAGTCCACCATAGCCCCAACCAGTACAGCACGTGTATTACATGCAGGTTCTAGAGCAGCCCCCGCGGTCCCAGTTACATATGGTTGTGTATCAACCAGATTCCTAGCCTGCCTATTCTGAGCAGTTCTTTGCACCATTGCTGCAAATCCAGAAAGTCAATGTGTGTGGAATAACGATGCGCAACTGACCCATCCTCAGGGACAATCTCCGGGTCAAAACATGGGCAACAGGCTTTATCACCAACACTAGTAGCAGGGTAGAAGACACTACCAACCCTATTATCAGCAGCAGCCTCCTTATCACAGCAATACCTGGAGGCGGAATTATAAACAAGGTCCTCAACAGTCCAGGTACTGTAATCAGGGGTATTATCAGCAGCCGACTACTCAATATCACCCTCATAACTCATAGCATTCTTCCCATCCTCCTCCTCACCAATCTTCTCAGGGATCCAAGAAACAATCTCACCAACCGTACCAGAATCAAAAACCCCAACAAGGGACTCTTTTGAGATTATGTCAGTAAACCCATCCCTTGCCTGCCTAGAATAATTGATGAAAAATATGGCTGAGATGAACCAGAAGATCGATGATCTAACAGCTGTGAAAACTGCCATTCCAACTTAGGTCGAGGCAAACCCGAACAATTTCCAACACAAGGAGCAGGTAGCCAGTAGTGTCCAACCTGATTCAGGTGAATTTAATTGCTTTTTATCTAATGTTGTTACTCTCAAGAGCGGTAGGACACTCTAGTCATCGGTGACGCTGAAGGGAAAGCATAATGCATCTAATGGGGAATCGTCAGTCGAGACAACACAAGGGCCAAGTAGCATTTTTGGAGTAGCACAAGTAGTAGAAAAACACAAAAAATGAAGAAAATACCGAAATACAAAAAGACAGCAACATACCCAGCGAAGACCAGCCAGCATTGTAGACTCCTACACATTCTAGAGAACCAACACCAATCCAGAAGCATTCCACACATGCAACGGATCCAAAGCCCGCACATGAAGCCGAACCTGCATTTTTTTCCACAGCTTGGAGATGATTTTACACATTTTTTCCATCTACTTGTAATCAATGACATGGACAAACATTTGAATGATACAGTTTTATGGTCTATAAATATTCTCTTCCGTGAAGCAAAGAAAAAATACAAACAAATTGAAAATTTTGAATTGTCTGATCCTGTCGTTGTTGAAATTATTTAAAATTTGGTCTTGAATATGCCTTTGATGAAAGCTCTTGAGTACATGCTTGTTGTGAATAAAAGATTAAAAGATACATGTACAAGTAGGAGCATGCCTCATCCTCACAATTCAAGGAGTAAAAGTGGGAAGTTTGAAAAGCAAACCCTCACAATGGCCACTAATGAATGTGAAATCTACCTCTTTAATTATAGAGAATTGTCGTAGTACAGGAGACAGATTTCGATCAGCAAAATCCACACACTTTGAGTGTTGTGGAAAATTTATATTTAGCAAGTCTACCAAGGTCGAACACAAGGACACACTACTTTAGTCTATTTGTCGAATTACGGTCAATTAGATGCATGTGTGAATATCTTCTCATTTTTAGGTCTTTGTGCAAATACAGATTAAAATACAATTATATGATACATAAAATGATGCATGTATTTTTTATTTCATTTTCAATGCGATTATAAGGTGTTGCATGAGCAAAATGAATGATTAAATGCAAGGTTTGTGTGTGCAAATGACTACTACAAATATGCTTTACAATATCATTAAATTGATCAACGGATTATGGTTTGAAATCAGAGTCATTTTATGCATAACATTACGAGCAAACATCTACTTTATGGCAAGGCATATAGAGCATATGATAATATATAACATTAAAACTTCATCATATTTCAAGTAGTGCCAGATGAGAAAATTAAACATGTCATTAGATAGGTGATGAAATAAGGAACAAAACGTCACTAAAATCATGCAATTTGGACCTACGATGCTCAATTTATGAAGTAAACATTGCAGGGGCATAAATATAATAAAAATGCAAGAAATAAAAGGATAAATAATCACAAATAGGTACCTAGAGAGACCTATTTGCAATTTTTCAAAATCGACTAAGCCCCTCTATAAATTCTCTATTCCGCGTAGGGGCATAGATGTTATTTATGAAACTTGCAAGGGTAAGCATGTAAAATACCCAAGCGTGCATGCGACACATGTGCATGGGGTCCAAAGTGTAAATTCAGAATCCTGCAGGGTCTTCATTGCAATTCTCCTATCCCTACATGTGTTGGGCACGTGCAAGGGCTAGGTTCGGGAGACGGTCTAGCTTCGGGACACGTGGCACTTTCGGAAGCTTCAGATTGGTGGCTCGACAGACTCGAGCCTGCAGTTCTGGAGATGCAACATGACTCCTGGGTCTTTGGATGGCCGTCGCGGGGGTGCAATCCAACAACGTGTGTGCTTCTCCTCCATCGGGGGAGAGGCGACGTAAATGGAACTTCAGTGAGCTTGCTAGAGCTTCATTGGTCTCCCTCACGCTCGTTAAAGGTTAGTGAACCTTGTTGACAACCTGGCAAAGATAGACGGAGATAGGAGAAGCTTCCAGGATAGCTTCAGAAGGCTGTCATCGGAGCATCATCGAAGACAAGGCTGGAGATTGGTGATGGAATGCAAACTCCGACCATTGAAGGTGACACCTGCAAGAGGGTTAGAAGGTAGCAAAAGCATGTGTGCATGAGTGATTTGTGAGTGAATGGGAGTGGAATTGGGGTCCTAATCAGGCGGAGAAGATGGAGGCCCAATGGGTCCTCCAACATGTTGTCCGAGAAAATAGAGCGAGGTGGAGGAGGTTATGGAGGAGAGGAAGACGTGATAGGAGGTGGTGGAGAGGGTGTTTGTTGGTTGGCGGTGATATGTAGGTGATCAAATGGGGACGAAGATGGGTGTAGGTGATGGAATAATTAGGAGAAAATCAAGAAAAATAAGGTAGGAATCACCAAGAGATCGAAGATGAAAGAACAACAGCAGGGAAGGCTTGGGCTGAGCATCATGGGATGCTCGGGGTCATCACTCAGACTCGGTCAGCCTAGCCAAGGAGCTCAGCTACCGCCGGAGAGGCGAAGCTTACATGGCTGACGCCATGGATCGCATTGGGGGATGGCGGCCATCGTCGCCTTGACAAAACCATCCTCCGTTGTCACCGGAGGGTGGAGGAGGCTAGGGCGGAGACCCTTGGATTGGTGGATGATCGGAAATGGTAGTGGAGGAGTTGGATTTATAGGAGGGGCTCGCTAGAAGTTACGTGGTGGGGGGGGTAGTTTTGAACGCTTGTCGGTATTGATGGAGGAGTGATGATGGGGTAGTGAAGTCGGTGCGGGAATGGCGGATCAGTAGGTTTCATGGAGGTGACGTTATGACATGGAGGGAGTGGCTGTGTAGCCTTCCCAAATAGGAAGGGGGCGGAGGGGGTGCGACAGGTAATGGCCGGGCTGGAGGTAGGGGACGAAGTCCTAGCCATTGGATCCTTCGATCCAACAGCTAGGATGGAAGCGTGGGCGAGGGATAGAGATCAGATCCAAGGATCCACTCCTACGGCTGAGGTGTGGGCGCTGAAGGACAGTCCAGATGGAGAGGTGAGCATGATCGAATGGTTGGGAGAAGATTGATGACGTGGTGAGATGAGGGCCTTAGGATGGTAGTATGATCGTGTGGCTGAGAGGAAGGCGCTAGGGGTGGTGGGGATCTGATCTGAGATCAGATGAGATGGTGCGGGCGAAGCGGAAATGGGCGGCTATGATGGAGGTGGGCGACGAGTATCAGACAGCCCAAGAGGGGGCCGTGTGGTGGAGAGAGAACGAGCCACGTGGGAGGCCCAGAAGGCACCACATGGCCCAATTAGAAAACAAAAAATGTAATAGCAAAGATAAATCTAAAAGAATTAGTTAGAGGTAAAATTAGAAAAAAAATCAAAACATGAAAGTTGTAGATCTCGATGAGATCTACAAGTTTCATGTTGGACAAAAAGTCAAAAGAGGTCATTTGTACACAAGTATATTTTGAGGGTATTTTTAAAGGGATAAAAACACCGATTTTTGGTTTTGCTATTTTTTGTATTTTTTAGTCTTTTAAGGGTTAGGGAAATTATAGAAAATTATTCATCCGAATTTTTATGGGTTTTTTAATCCAAAAATAATACAAATTAAATAATAGTAATTAAATACAATAATTATAGGTTAATTATACACAATATAATACAAGATAATAATGAGGAATTATTGGTGATTTTTATTGTATTATTTAAGCAAGGAGTTTAATAATTGATTTTTAGCATTATGAATACGATATTCACCAGCCACAGATAATACCATCAACAATCTCTCGGACAAAAAGCCAGATAAGGGTAGATATTTAACCAAGAGTTTGAACGCACTTTGCTCTACAACGAGTTGTCTGTCAATTTAATGCTATCTTCTTTGCTTACCAAATTCGGGATGGGATCTCTCAAACCTACAAAGATGATTCTGCAATTCACAGATAAATCCGTTAAGCGTCCTAGAGGCATGCTGGAGGATGTAATCGTCACGGTTCAAGGGATGCAATTCCCCGTCAATTTCGGTTTTCTAGATATGGACATCTCCACACCTTTTCTCCTCACCCCCATCATCCTTGGTCGGCCCTTTTTGCGAACGACCAACGTTGTGGTGAACTACAGTAGTGGAGAAATTACATTCGACTCCAACAACGACAAATTCAAGATAGAGACCGTGTCCGATGCAAAGCCTACGAAGGGAACATCTGTAGCAGGTGTGTAGTGATCAACCATTCTGAAGATTGTGACTTTCTAGCTAAAATTCAAGATACTAACCAATTTATGGATGACAATGAGATCCATTAATTCCTCTTACCCGAGGAAGAAATGGAGAATGCATTCGAATTTCCCCTTGTCGATCATGATGATATTCTTGCTGAGTCGCTTGATGAGGTTTCTGTGGATGATCAAGACCAAGAGCATATCATTGAGGATTTCTGCAATGAAGAGGATATTATTGAAAACTTTTGTAAATTTTTGAATGAAGAGGTTGCACAAATCATGGTGGACACCGAACAGATGAAAGGATTACCACCTATTATGATAGTCAAGGTCATCGTCGAAGCGGCTCCCACTCCTCCCAAACTAAAATAACTGCCCTCCAACATGAAGTACGCCTTCCTTGTAGGTGAATCTAACATGAACTAGTCATCATCAATGATGCCCATCTGTCTGAAGATCAAGAATCTCGTCTGATGGAGGTTCTTGAACGAAATCGCAAGGCTATTGGTTGGAAAACTTCGGATCTCCATGGGATCAACCCTTTCCTTTGATCGCATCGCATTTTCCATGAGGATGACAGCAAACCCTCTTGTGAATTCCAGCGAAGGCTGAATCCGAACCTTCGGAAGGTTGTCATGAAAGAAATTCAGAAATGGTGCGATGCAGGATTCATATATCCCATCTCCAACAGCAAATGGGTAAGCCCTCTGCATGTAGTGCTGAAGAAATCAGGGATCACCATCATAAAGAATGACAAAGGAGAGGATATTGCGACCAAGGTACCTACTTCTTGGAGAGTATGCGTGGATTATAGAAGACTCAATCTCGCCACCAAGAAGGGCCACTTTTCGCTAACCTTCATTGACCAGATTCTTTAGAGACTGGTTGTGAAGGAATACTTCTACTTCTTGTACGGATACTCTGAATACAATCAAGTTCCTATAGCTTCTGAAGATCAAGAGAAGACTATGCTCACCTGTCCATTTGGTACATACACCTTCAGATGGATGTCGTTCGGGCTATGCAATGACACAGCCGCATTTCAGAGTTGTATGCTTGCAATTTTCGCCAATATGATGGGTAATTTTATTGAGGTTTTCATGGAAGATTTTTCGATCTATGGGGGTTCATTTTATCAGTTCCTTGATTACTTAGATCGATTCTTACAGAGGTGATGCGAAGTCAACTTAGTACTCTCATGGGATAAGAGCAATTTCATGGTGACCGAAGGAATTATGCCGGGTCATGTTGTATCTAAACGTGGCATGGAAGTTGAACCAGCCAAGGTGGAGGTGATTTACGAACTATAGCCGCCTCCAACCATTAAGCAAGTCAGGTCATTCTTAGGCTACGTCGGTTTTTAACGATGGTTTATCAAAGATTTTAGTAAGTTGGCCAGACCATTGACAAAATTGCTAGGTAAGGAGAATGATTTCATTGTCGATGACTGTGTGCTCCTTGCCTTTAATCAGTTGAAAGAACTTACCACTCAAGCCTTTGTCTTGCAACCACCGATTTGGACACAACCTTTTGAAATAATGACAGACGCGTCAGACTATGCCATTGATGTCATGCTTGGATAGAGGACAACGTCCCATTTGCTATTCACTGCGCCAGCCGAACGCTCAATGAAGCTCAAAGGAATTGCATAGTTAGTGAAAAGGAGCTGCTAGAGGTAGTTTTTGCCTTGGAGAAGTCCAGATCCCATCTCCTCTGATCTAAAGGTCATCATATACAAAGATCACTCGGCTATTTGATATTTACAGCAAAATAAGGATGTCGAACCCCGTCTCATCCGGTGCATCCTTCTCCTTTGAGAATTTGACCTTGAAATTCGAGATAAACCTGGGGTTAAGAATGTGGTGGCCGACCACTTATCCAGACTTCCTGAACCTGAATCTCTTGAGCCAAATTTGCAACCCATCACAGAGACCTTTCTAGATGAGGTAATTCTGTCGGTTAGTAGGAGGATCCATATCTATTCCGTGAAGGGGCAGATTGCATCTGAATGAGGTGTATTCCTCAAGAAGAAATTTCGAGTGTCCTTGCACTTTGTCATGATAAAGAATCTAGAGGACACCGTTCAAGCTGATGAATGATAGCAAAAGTTCGTCAGAGTGGCCTCTGGTGGCCTACATTATTCAAGGATGCAAAAGATTATGTCAAGCATTGCATTGATTGCCAGAAGATGGGTGGAGCCACAGGAATGAGAGATATGATGCCTCTGAAGTTCATTCAGATATCAGACATCTTCAACGCTTGGGACATCGACTTTATGGTCCCATTTCCAAACATCCAGAGCTACGAATATATTCTGCTTATTGTCGACAATGTAAGTCACTGGGTGGAAGCTATTCCTGCCCGAACCGACGAGAGTCAGACTGTTTATCGATTCTTAGCACGTCATTGCACAATTCGAGATCCCTAAGATTCTAATATTAGATGGGGTTAGACATTTCATCAATAGAGAGGTGAAGAAGTTAAATCAAGAATTTTGTGTAGAATATCGTGTCTCTTCACCGTACCACCCACAATCCAATGGCTTAACTAAATGTTCAAACAGGGAGATAAAGACCATCCTGCAAAAGCTTGTGTGTCCGGATCGAAAGAACTTGTCTCAGCTACTTGATTCAATTCTTTAGGCTTACAGAACCGTGTACAAGTCACCATTAGGAATGTCTCCCTACTGCCTGTTGTACGATAAGACATGCCATCTGCCTGTTGAGCTGATACAGTTATCTTTATGGGCCATTAACATCTGTAATTTGGACTCCAAGAAATCTTGGAAACACCGCAAAGTGGATGTGAACATATTATTATAATTCAGAGATTATGCATATGCCGAAAGTCCTTCGAGTCGGGTCAGAAGGTATGGTTGTTCTATGCAAAATTGAAGATCTTCCATGCAAGCTGAAAGAGCAAATGGACTGGGCCATTTACAGTGAGGCATGTGCGTGAAAACAGAAGTGTGATGATATATGGTTTGTTAGCTAACACACATCCATTTGTTGTCAGTGGATAGCTTATGAAATCATATCTTGAACATGACACATTTCTGTCTGTCGTTGACTCAATCCAAGTGATTTACGATGATGAGTCAAATACTTCCATAGCTACAGTAGAAGACAAAGCAAATCAAACATTTTTGAATAATTGTTCTTCTTTTCTTCTTTTCTTATTTTCCTTCTTTAGTTTCGTGTTCTTCCGAAAAGGTGTCATCCCCTTTATCATAACTACACTTAAGGCGTACTTTGTCCTAAGTATAAAGGGGATGTTCATCTCGAGTTGTTCAAATATCTTATTCTTCATTTATCTTTTCTTCGTTTCTTTTCCTTTTTCTTTTTCTACCAAAAAGGTGTCGTCCCTTTTTGTCAGTCTCTATACTTAGAACACACCTTGTCCTAAGTATAGGGGGAGTGCACCCCGAGCTCTTTCATTCTTTGATCCCCTTCATTGTCTCTCCTTCTTGTCTATACTTAGGGATATCTTACCCTAAGTATAGAGGGAGACAATCTGAGTACGACATATTTATTCCCACCTTTGACCCTCCCTGCCTTGTGTATAGTCTGCTATACTTAGGATTATTTGATCCTAAGTATAGGGGGGATGATCGACTTCTCATTTCTTCATTCATTCATTCTTTAGGCGTTTTTATACTTAGTACGAGTTATGTCTTCTCCTCTTCTCTCTGATCTATGAGGACATAGCTCAAGATAAGTATAGGGAGGTCGTATATATTGCGTATATACTTTAGTCATAACTTGTACTTTCGTAATTTTTTAATAATAATAAATTTAGCTAAAAATAATATATATATACTATAAAATTCATTAAATACACTTACTAAAAGATGCATATTATTCCTCAAATTTTTGTAATTACTAACTAAAAATCAGGTTAAAATATTTGCAAAGTTTTCGAAAAGTTTGGAAATATTTTTTAAAAAACTTTTAAAAAATATTTAGAAATGCTCGACTCTTGTCGATAATGACCTAACTTGGGCACCTGCACCTTTCACTTGGCTCAACTCAGTTGGAGTGGTGAGGGGACTGGATTTACCGGAATGAGACGCACATTAGTGGAAACATTTGTCCTTATCTAGTGATCAACCGAAAAATCACCAAGACTCGGGTGAGTAAAATAGATCAAGGGTCGTTGCGACCCGGATCTCAGAGATAATTCAGTCAATCAAGAAAATAAGAGATCAAGCCACCAAAACAGAATAAAAATCAAAGAAACACAATAGTGGCCCTGGCTATTGGATTAGCCTGGTATAGCGACCAGGGTCGGACTCAGGGAGCACTTGATGGCCTCGCGGCCTATGAAGTAGTCTAAAATAAAAACAAATAAAAGGAAATGATTTTTGGTGGATTTTTAATATTTTTATATTTTTTGGATTTTTTAAATAATAAAGAAACTAGGAAAACAATAAAACAAGCAACTTCACACAATTATTTAATTACTTAAAATTCACCCAAAAATTCAAAGAAAAATGTTTTTATGTTTTTTATATTTTTCCATGTTTTTGGTTAATTTTTGGGGATTTCTGATTTTTAGAGAATTTTATAAAAATGAAACAAGGAAAGAAAAGAATGTTGTTGTCCAGTCAGACTTGGAGGGCCAAAATAAAATAGATAAAGGCCCTATCTAAGCCTAAAATAATTTTCCTGTAAAGTATGAAATACAAGGAAAAATTAGGCACTGGTTTATTATTTTTGGATTTTTCTTTTAATTATTAGAATTTTTATGGGTTTTTAGGGCTTTTGTAATTTTTATAATTTTTATAAGTCCAAAAATGACCAAAGTTTGTCAGAAAATCAAACATAGCAAAACAAACAATATATAATTTTTTTGTAATTTTTAAAGTTGTTTTAATATTTTTTGTGATTTTTAAAACTGGACAGTAAGAAAAATGACTGTTTTTAATTTTTAAAAATAACAAAAATGCTCAGAAATGTACCCAAAAATTAGATAAAATCTTACACAGTGGCAGGAGCCACGTGTCTAATTTTCATTGAATTTGGGTTGATTTTGCTATTTTATTAAAATCAAAAATGAACAAACAGTGCACAAGGACCTATCTGTAAGGAAAATAAGTTCCAGGGTCCTAGAAATAACAAGACTGGAAAACTGAGGGCCCAAAATGTAAATGCCCCGAGGCCCACGCACGATACACGTGACTCAGGCTTGGAAGGACCAAAGTGTCATTCCTATTTTAAAAGATGCAAACAATAACACACAAAGAACACAGGATAGATCATGCAATTTCACCAAAACTCACGTGTCGACGCACGTGTCCATCATACACAGGGGCATAAATGCGAACAAAATAAACCACAGGGTCCTCTATGCAATATGTCCAAAATAAAAACAACTACTAAACGTATTTACAGGACTAAATATTAAATGCAAAAACTAAAGGGGCCTAAGAGCAATTACCCCTTATTATATGCCGAGGGCTGAGATGGCGCCATGTGTGATATCCGACGGTCAGGGGGGTGGCGCCTCAGCAAAGGACTCCTCGGCGATAATCCAACGGCTGGGGACGCGCCACGTATCTGATCAACGGTCGAGAGGCGCTAGGTCCCCTTCGCTGGATGGAGGGCTGAGAGGAGGCCACGTGTCGATCCGACGGTGGCTGTTGGGCCTCCTCTTAGCCCTGATCGGACGGTCCTCACATGATCTGGAACTGGAGGTGAAACGGACGGTGCTGAAGGGTCCTGGATGAACAGATGGCCGGCGAGGTTCGCCGGCCCGGTGAGCGCGCGGTAGACCTCCTCGCGGGATGCTGACTAGTGGAAGACGATCGTCAGAGCCTCCCGCGTCTGACAGGCCCTTCCGATGATGCAATGAGGCTCCGGAGAGCCCAAGCGACACCGGCGGAGCTGGAGCTGCTGTCCACGACGTTCAAGCCCTCAGATAGGCTTGTCTTGACTTGCAAAGGGGCGCAACAGACTCCAGGGTCCAGGGCAAAGTGCCTCGACCCGGTTAGCGGGGATGGGGATGGTTGACGCGTCGAGATGGGCGAGCTCCGGCGGAGCGACGGCGATGAAGCTCGGTTCCCAGTTCTTATGCGAACTGGGGTGAATGGATGGGCAAAGAAGGTGCCGGGGGAACGGCGAAGGTGATGGATGACTCCGATGGTCGAGATGTGGGCGAGGGTGGTCGGAATCGAAGGTCGTCGGCGACGGGGTGGTTTGGGCGTAAATCAAAATTAGAGAAACAGAGGAAGAACGGGGACTACTGATGGATGAGGTCGACTGGGGAAGAACCGGTGAAGGTTTAGGTCCTAGCCTCGAGGGTCGTCGATGCCCGAGGCTCGAGCACCACGTCTGGGCGGCGCACGGCGGCGCAAGGTCACCGGATCAGTGGTCCGATCGCTCCCTCCTTGCTGCAAACACGGCCAATCGCAAGCTGTCACTCAGGCGGTGGCTATGGAGGTCCTAGGGTGGAATGAGCTGAGCCAAAGATGAGTGAAGAAGCCGGCGGAGCTGATGCTTTATACAGCTAGGGGTCCGACTAGATGGGAGTCGGGCGTGAAGCTCAGAGCGCGGATCCCAAGGCTATCGGCCGGGCGTGGATCTAGGTGGATCAGGGAGTGATTAGGACCCGGAGTTAGAGATTTTAGTGGTCGGATCGAGTCTAGAAAATGTTGAGATATCGGGTCGAAACTCAGATCCGGGACTTTGTGGTCCAGGGGGGAGTTGACCGGGGGTCAACATCCCCCATGGACCAATGAGAATTGGCCATGTCATAATTATTTAGAAATTGAGAATAAAATAATAAATGGTCGAATTAGGAAAAACTTAAAACATGAAAAATGTTTATTTATTTATAAACTATTTTTGTGATTTTTAATTATTTTTTTGAAATAAAAATAGAGTATGTACATTATAGTGTTATATATAGGTATATATACAATATTGATTTTTAATTTTGATTTTTAATTAATTATTTTTGTACATTTTTTATCCCATTTTATATTTTATTTATTTATAGCATAAAATTAGGAATAAAAAGGTATTTTTATTTTATTTTTATTATTTATTTACAAGGGTAAAATAAATAGGTACATACATTTATATACATGGTATATATACAATGTTTCTTTTGGTTTTTATTTTTGTGCTTTTTATTTTAATTTTTTGTTTTTATGGTTTTTATTTTATTTATTTACAACATGAAATATAGAATATATACAAGTTTTATGGGATTTTGATTTATTTATTTACAAGGTAAAATAAATATATGTATGGTCTTATGTACATGGTGACTATGTACAAGGAAAGTTATTTTTATTATCTTTTTAATTTTTCTATTTTTATTTGATTTTGTATTTACAAATATTTACAAATATATACAAGCCCATTTTTTTATTTTTAGAGGAAAATATTTTTATTATATTTACAGGTATATTTACACACATGAGCTTCCTTATCTCTCTCTACTTGGTTTTTTATGCGGTCAGGCCCATGCTGAGCCCTCCCTTGGGATTAGGTTGCTCAATATTTATTCTAAATATTTCCCTCTTTTTCTTGTGTTTCTTTATTCTTTTATTTTTGCACAAAAACATGCTAATTATTATATTTTATACAATGCATGATTTTTGGTAATTATTTGTATTTACAAATATCTACATGCATTTGCAAAGGTTTTTGTAGCTAAAATATAAGAATAAAGAGTGATGAATGGGTATTCATCACCCCCATATACTTAACTTTGCTAGTCCCTTAGCAAACACTTATTTGAAAAAGAAGTGAAAAAGAAAAAGAAACAGAGGAGAATGTACATGGATCAAGGTTGATTATTAAACTTGCCTTCATTAAATTGAGATATGGAGCTCGATCAGATCTTTGGATTATTAATGTGTCAGAACCTTATTGGGACTTAAGTTTAAAACTCAACAGCCTCTAAGTTCCACTACTCTATAACCAGGACTCCTCAACAATCCAGATCAGAACAAGTCACCATACACAAACCCTAAAGACCATGAATCTTTCCTTGTACTGTAAATGTGAAGTGTAAGCTCTCCACCTCAGAAGTGACAACTTGACAACCCTCCTTAACAAGGTAACTCTATGACCTCAATCTGGCCACTCTTTCCTCGAGGAGCGGGGTATTCCCTTCTAAGTTCAAGTTCAACCAGCTCAAGAAGAGGAGGAAGAAGAGAATGGACCATGGCCAGTGTAGCCATGTATCCTTGGGAGCTCAACCAGTGTAGCCAAGTCTCCCTGCTGCAAGCTACATAAGGTGGGACATGAATCTCAAGCTTTGCTTATTTGCACTATATACATAATCCGGTGGGATTATCATTTTCTATCAGACCCACCACTTTTTTGGAGTTATTTTCTTTTTGCATTTTTTTTCAAGTGCATCTATACAACATCTACATGTGCAGCATATATACAAGGAGTTTTTCCTTTTGAGCCAGTAGACTATCCCTCTTTTGAAGCATTATTGCAACCCACAACTCCTGTCGTTAGACCTCATGGTAACCAGACCAAGTTGAGACGCACTTCCTTCACTAAAAGAAGAAGAGAGGTTCCGCCTAGAAGTACTACCCTCATATGCTACCCCAAGTCAAGGAAGACTGCCTCCTCACCACCTCATCCGTAGAGAGCTCGGTGCAAAGTGTGTTGTCCAAGTAAAGCCATTGTCCATATGAGTCATGTGTGTGTTGTTAAGTGCTCTACTTAGGCTCATTGAGATGACATGTGATCATAGCCTAGTGGACTCAAAGAATTAAGTAACCATGGACCTGAAAAGCCTTAACCCTAAGCCCTATAAGGTTCCTCTTAGAAATTAGGTGGATTAAGATCTTAATCAAGCTCCATTTCCCAATTTAATTCCAGGCTAGTTTAAATGCCAACTATAATCCAGGAAAAACTATATACATATATACAAAGATGCTATTTACACAATTTTTACAAACATGCAAAATTTTTGAAAAATATTTTGAAATCATGGATGGATGAATGCATGAATGCAAGTTTTGCAAAATATTTACACACATTTACACAAGATTTTTGCAAACCTTTGATTTTCAAAACATTTTGGAAAAATTTTGTACTATATACATAATTTTGATATGAAAATATTTACACAAACTTTACACAAAAAGTTTTTGAAAACATTTTTTACAAAAATAATTTGTACACTAGCTATGTATGTGCAAATAAAAGAATGTTTATTTACAGGAAAAATTTTTAATTTTTTATGGATTTTTGTGTTTTTGGGTTTTTAGCCATTTTTATTTATTAACACACTCACACAAAGTACGAGTTATGGCTAAAGTATATATGAAGTATATACACACACCCCTATACTTAGCTTGAACGATGTCCTCATAGTCAAGAGTGATGAAGAAGACATAACTCGTGCTATGTATAGGGAAGTGAAAAGGAAGGCTAAATACAAAGAAGAATGAATGAATAGAAATCAAGAGGGTCTCGGCTTTTCCCCCTATACTTAGGATCGAATAATCCTAAGTATAGCAAGCTGTACACAAAGGGAAAACCGAGTGGAGAATGTACAGGGTCTACCCCCCTATACTTAGGGTAAAATATTCCTAAGTATAGGCAGCAAAAACAGGGGTAAGATGAATCAAAAGAAATACCCAAAGGTCCTACATCCCCCCTATACTTAGGGTAAAGTACACCCTAAGTATAGCATAATCAAAAGATGAAGAAAGGGGTGTGGGACTAAAGAATGTAATGATATGGACATCTGGATCTATACAGGTCGGGAGAACACTGATAATCAGGCGTGAGATGCGATAGATGTGAGTCAAAAGACCACATCTCACGCAAAATGAATAGGGGCAACATCAACGACCCGCGGCTCATGATCTAGAAATGGCTTGAGCCGCTGGCCGTTCACTCGAAAGGTACTCTCAGAAGACAACTCAGATATATCAATACTACCATTGTCGTGTACCTTTCTCACAAGATAAGGTCCCTTCCATTTGCTTTGTAGCTTCCCTGGAAATAGACGAAGCCTAGCATCAAACATCCATACTCTCTGTCCAGGCTCAAAATGTTTGTGGCTGATATGAGAATCATGCCACTCCTTCACTCTCTCCTTGTACTATAGGTTGTTTGAGAAGGCGGTATCTCTAATCTCCTCCAAGGCTGCTAACTCTGCCCTCCTCTGGTCTCCTACACTATCTGGATCCATAAGTATCTCAGTGACTGCCCAAAGTGACATGTGTCTCAGCTCAACAGGTAAATGGCACGGCTTTCCATATACGAGGTGAAAGGGAGATGTGCCCAAAGGTGTCTTGAAAGATGTCCTATATGCCCACAAGACTGAGTCCAAATGCTGTGACCAATCCTTTCGGTCAGGGCGGACTACTTTCTGCAAAATAGTCTTGATCTCCCTGTTCGACACCTCGGCTAGACCATTCGTCTGTGGATGGTATGGAGTGGCAACTCGATGGTCTATGCATAACTCGCTAGCAAGGGCCTTCACTTGGTCGTTGATGAAATGAGACCCCCCATCAGAAATCAATACACGAGGTACCCCGAACCGTGTAATGATGTGCTTCCTCAAAAATCTGCAAACTGTCCTGGCATCAGCGGTTCGGGCGGGGATGGCCTCAACCCAACGACTCACATAATCAACGGCTAGCAGAATGTACTCAAATCCCTGACTCTTAGGTAATGGACCCATGAAATCGATGCCCCATGCGTCAAAACCTCACAGAAGTGAATGGGTTGCATCGGCATCATATCACGCTGTCCACAAGTGCCCATCCTCTGACAGTCAATGCACCTCTTCACGAACTCATCAGAGTCCTTGAAGAGGGTAGGCCACCACAAGCCAGATTGGAGCACTTTCTGTGCCGTTCTCCTCCCAGAGTGATGTCCTCCTGCCTCAAGCTTGTGGCAGTAAGTGAGGACGCTATGGTGCTCCTCCTGAGGAATGCACCTACGCCAGACGTTGTCCCATCCTTCGTGGTAAAGGATGGGATTCTCCCAGTGGTAGGACTTAGCCTTCGCAAGGAAGGTCTCAAGCCTCTGCCTGGGCCAATCTTGTGGAACTTTCTTAGCAACAAGAAAGTTCACAATATCGGCATACCACGGGAGTGAGGCGATAGCAAGGATCGCCTCATCTGGGAAGGTCTCACAAATAGGGTCAATCTGCTCAGAATCCTCAAGATGCTCTAGTCGGGAGAGATGATCCGCCACCACATTCTTGACTCCAGGCTTAGTCTTGATCTCAATGTCGAACTCCTGGAGTAGAAGGATCCATCTATTCAGTCTGGCCTTGGCATCCTTCTTTGCCATAAGGTACTTGATGGCGGTATGATCAGTAAACAGGGTCACTCTAGATCCAATATTGTATGATCTGAACTTATCTAGGGCGAAGACTACGGCTAGCATCTCCTTCTCTGTGACTGTGTAGTTCCGCTGCGCGGAATCTAATGTGCGGCTAGCGTAGTGGATAGCAAATGGAACTCCATCCCTCCTCTGACCCAGCACGACCCCCACGGCAAAATCGGAGGCATCCATCATGATCTCGAATGGGAGAGACCAATCAGGCGGCTGGAGAACAAGAGCCTCAACAACACACTGCTTGAGAGTCTCGAACGACGAAAGACACTTGTCATCGACAAGGAACTCGATGTCTTTCGTCAGCAGGTCAGTCAATGGTCGGGCAATCCTATTGAAATCATGAATGACTCGTCGGTAGAAACCGACGTGCCCCAGGAATGACCCTAACTACCGTAAATTGGACGGTGGTGCGAGTTTTCTAATGACATCTACCTTGGTCGGATCAACCTCCATGCCCCTGTTGGAGATGATATGGCCAAGCACCGTCCCTTGAGTCACCATGAAGTGACTCTTCTCCCAAGATAGCACAAGGTGGACCTCTATACATCGCTGAAGTACTCGGTCTAGGCAGTCAAGACAAGAGTCGAATCTGTCGCCGTAAACTGAGAAATCATCCATGAAGACCTCCAAGCACTCCCCTACCATGTCCGAAAAGATCGACAGCATGCATCTCTGAAAAGTCGCAGGGGCATTGCATAGCCCAAATGGCATGCGTCGTAAGGCGTATGTGCCGAAGGGACAGGTAAAGGTGGTCTTGTCCTGGTCCTCGGGAGCGATGGCCACCTGGTTGTAGCCCGAGTACCCATCCAGAAAACAGTAGTGGCTCTTCCCTGCCAATCTCTCAATGATCTGATCTATAAAGGGCAGGGGGAAATGATCCTTCTTGGTGGCCTAGTTGAGTCTCCTGTAATCAACGCAGACCCGCCAAGAAGTGGGTACCCGTGTAGCAATCTCCTCTCCAGACTCACTGACCACTGTAGTGATGCCCGTCTTCTTGGGCACCACATGTAAAGGGCTGACCCACTTGGAGTCGGAGATGGGTAGATAAAATCGGTGCTCCACCATTTCGAAATCTCCTTCATGACAACCTCTCTCAGATTTGGGTTCAGCCACCGCTGGAACTCACGCGACGGCTTCGCCCCATCCTCGAGATAGATATGGTGGGAGCACAGGGCCGAACTTATCACCTGGAGATCTGCTACGCTCCATCCTATCGCCTTGCGGTTCTTTTCAAGAACCCCCATTAGACGGGATTCCTGCTCTCCAGTCAAATCGGCGGAGATAATGACGGGGTACATCTCATGCTCACCCGCAAGGAACCTATACTTCAGTGACGCAGGAAGTGGCTTCAGCTCTGGACAACTGGGTGCTGGTGGATCTAGCCTCTGAAAAGTCTGCGTGAACGCTGCCAAATCTGCATGGGAGAACTGAAACTCTCTGTCACTCTCAGAAACTGGAGTAGGTTGCCCTGATGGACTGTCTCTGCTCTGCTCGGCATCTACCTCCTCCCTGGCTGCAGGCTCAGTGGAAGTCAGGTCTGGCATATAATCATCACAATCTGCCCAGTCAGAATCTGACTCCGAGGGATCTTTATCATCCAAAGTGGCATCAGTACCACCATCATCACAAAAATCGGTCTCGCGGTCGAGTATCGGCTCTGCTGCCTCAAAAGTATCTTGAACCAGGAATGTGCTCTCCAAGCTCTCCTCTGCTGTCGTCTCTACATCAGCGGAATCTGAAAGTGAGAGGATGGCCTGTGCTGTTGGGTCTGCCCAAACTGCCTCATCGTTTGTGATCACAAAGTCACAGTCCTGGTGGATGTCTAGCCCTGTATCTGTCAGCTGCTCTGTGTCTGAAGTCGTCTCTGAGCATGCTCTGTCTCTGGCTCGGCTGTCCTCGACCGTCTCTATTTGTACAGGTTCACCCTCGACGCGAAAGTATACCTTCCCGCTATCATGGTCAATTACCGCATTGGCTGTGGCCAAGAACAGACGACCGAGAATGATGGGGGTATCAGTCACGGATTCAGGGATCTCCATGTCCAACACTACGAAGTCCACGGGGAATTGCAGGCCCTGAATCATGACGATAACATCTCGCAACAACCCCTTCGGCCTCTTGACAGATCGATCAGCAAACTGAAGGACTGTCCTGCTCTGTCGAAGAGTGCCCAACTTGAATCGGTCGAGAAGGGCAGTCAGAAGTAGGTTGATCGACGATCCGCTGTCTAATAGGGTACGGTCGAACCTCTGCTCTATGATGTGGCATCTGACATAAGGGGCTCCTGAATCTGGCCTCTTGGCCGGCAGGCGGTTCTAGATCGCGAAACAAGTGGCTCTCGTCAGCACATGAATCTCTGAGTGGTGGTTCCTCCTCTTCCTCCTAACTGTGGTCCTGTCTCTCAGTGAACGCTGGAGTAGAGGGATGTGCTGCAAAGCCTCCTGAAGAGTCAGCTGAATGTGGAAATGATCTATCATCTACTGGTTGAACTCTTCCTGCTGCCTCTTTTTGGGATTTTTATTTTTCTTCCCCTTCCCCATCTGAAGGGTTCTAGGGAAGGGGATCACAGGGTCCTTCTCAGATGAAGGACTAAGAATGGGTCTGAGCTGCTCGACAGCAGGATCCACACATACATCATGCACCACAGTGGGACCAGAAGAAAACAAACCCTTTCCTTTATTCACAAAAGTGTTCCGAGATACATCAGTAACAGGAAAAACAACAGGTCTCTGAATGGAAGCATGGGTGGCCTCAGTACCACCATCGCTGGAAGATTCGCGGCCTCAGTACCGCGCTCTGGCTCGGCATCAGGGGTGGCCTTAGTACCACCTCCTCCAACTGGTGAAACGGCGGCCTCAGCACCGCCGGTGGGATCAGCATCCGTGGTGGCATCAGTACCACTGTCATCATCTCTAGCGACCTCAGTACCACTCTCCTCCTCCTCGTCGGGCGCTCTGGGTGTATCCTCGTGGTGTCGCTCAGATGAGGCGCCACCTGCTGGCATCCTACCGCTCCTAAGTGTGACAAAATCAGTATCAAACAAATATGCAGACATATCTCCAAATGTATCACTAGGAGTGGCATACTCAGTACAAGCTACCTGCTCAGATTTTCTCTTCAGGTTGTTGGGGTTCGGCTCTATCTGGGCAGGGATGGCGGCCTTCCCTCTCACGATGTCCCGCATCTCCTGGCGGAACTCATCCATCTCCCGTCGAAAGGTAGCCTGCTGATCTGTGAGAAGGCAGGCTATATCATCCAAGGCGGGGCTCTCGTAGGGTGGCCCATGAGAGCCCGACGGGTAGCCTCTCTAGTAGTGAGGCTGCTGGAACTAGTGCTGTGGCTGAGAGGGGTAGGAATCTGGCTGATGTTGCTGCTGGTGAGGCTGATCACGCCTCCAAGACTGTCCCTGCTGATAGGGACGAGGACCATACTACAAAGACTGCTGCTGCTGTGGCTGTGGGTACACTGGGGGTCGCTGCTGCTGGTGATCCCTCTGATGGTTGTATTGGCCACCCTGTCCTGACAGCTGCTGCTGGGGCTGGGTACCTCCAGTCCCCCAACGGAATCCGGGATGGTCTCGTCGGATACCAGGCTGGGGGCAGTCATACCAAATCCCATTGACATCCATCAACGGCTCTGTATCGTACTGAGGTGGCGGGAGCACTGCCAGAGGCTGATCCGGCTGGTATACCACCATCTGAGTGTTAGTAGATGGTGGTGCCCGGTAGGTAAGCTACGACTGCTGGTACGGCTCTGCCTGTATAAGATGAACCTGTCTAGGCTGCTGGTGGGAGCTGGAGCGCTGGGACGAGCTGTCGCTGCTGCTGGGATCGCCTCATGACTGAAGACGAGGCTGGGGAGCCGTCTGTGCCTTCTGGAGACACATGAGCTGTGTCTTCATGTCACTCAGAGTCTGTGCCATCTGCTCCATCTGAGTGATGTCCTGGCATTGCTTCTTCTCTATGAGCTCCATCCGGTCCAGCTTCTCGCTGATGATCCCCATGTCTGCAGCTGTACTCTCTGCCTGTGCTGCTGCCGCGGACGAACTGGATGGACCAGCGTTGACCCGTGCTATCCTCTGGTACTGCACGGTCTGTGGCTGCTGGGGTCTGCCTTGAGTGTACAATCGGGTCTGGGACATCACCATATAGTTCTCAGCCATCTCCTCGTAGATAGCCCAGACCTGATCGTGATCCTTGGCGAAGTAAGACCCGCCACAAGAAGCGTTCACCAAGCCCTGAAGCTCTGGTGTCAGCCCGCTGAAAAAGCTCTGAACAAGGTTCGGCTTGGAGATATCGTGATGCGGCATCTGTCGGTCAGCTCTCGAAACCTCTCCCATGCCTCGTGAGACTGCTCGTTGGGGAGCATGGAGAAGTTGCTTATCAGGGCTCTAGCGGCATTCGTCCACCCGAGTGGATAGTACTTATGCAAGTACTCGGTGCGGAGCTGCTCCCAAGTGTAGACAAACTTCCCCAAGTGCTTCAGTCAGGTGGCTGCTTTGTCTGCTAAGGAGAAGGGGAAGGCAATCATCCGTATGGTGTCCTGATCCACCTGACGGTCGTGGAATGTGCTGCAGATCATCAGAAACTCCTGGAGGTGGAGATGGGGCTCCTCTGCGACGAGCCCATGGAAACGGGGGAGGAGCTGCAAAGTGTTCGGGGGGAACTTGAAGTCCCCCACGATAGCTGGTAGAACAACCCAATGATGCATCAGTGTCGATCCGGGGTTGTGTAACTCCCGCATCGGTCTCGGTGGCTCTGCTCCTGCCGCGGCGGCTGCCGCTGCGGCTGCGGCTGTTGTGGTTGCTGCTGCCTCATCGGGGACCCTCGGCCCGTCTCTATGCTGCTCTCGGTCTGCTCTCAACTGCTCCATCTCGCACCTCATATCCAACATGAATGCTCCCTGATCCCTCAACTGCTGCTGCACTGTCTCAAGGGAGGCGATCAGGGTGGAGTTGATTGCACCCTAGTCCAGAACGAAATGCTCAGGCTGCGGACCTCTAGTGCGATCATCACTACTGCCGGCCATAGTCTCTGCAAAATCAAACGATCCATACTCAGGTGTCGATAAATCTGATAGTCTCTCCTCTGGCACTGGTCTCTCGGAACAGAAAGAAAGGGGGTCGAGGGGGAACAGGGTGGAGTCGTACTCGGGTTTGGAGAGCGGGTCTCGGCTCTCACGAACCAACCTAGATGAGCGGGTAGATGCGCCTGAAAGCGGTGCAGCCAGAGGCTTCCTAAGAGATCGTCTGCCCATCATCTTGATGTGGCGAGTAAGGCGGATGAGATCTGGAAACAACTATGATCACAAGCAAACCCCCAATTCACCAACACAACGCGAGCTGAAGACCGTAAAGGCTCGGTCAATTTATCTTGTCAATTTTTATTTTGGTGAGCAGTCAGGATATCAGAGTGATTACGTGACCTATTGGGTTACCCGATATCTTCCCAACCGACTGTCCCGTACAGAAATAGCCGGTAATCAGTCGAGAAGAATATCGGAGGGCTCTACCTAGTGTTCGGGGTCACTCTCTCGCACAATCAAACCAGACAATGAGGGGGTTGCTCTCCCCAAGACAGATTTTTTAAGTGAGATGTCTTTTAGGGTCGATAGTGTTAGCAGTCCCAATTTTATTATTTTCCTTTTTAGGTCTTTTTCAATAAAAACAAAAACGCCTAACGAATTTTTCGGTTCTCCTGGCTATTAAGTTCAAAACAAGGGGAGAAGACGAAAAAGCCGATGCACGATGAAATCAATGATGCATGCAGAGTAAGAAATGCGTACCTGACTCCAGCAGTCTACATGCAAAATGATCCGTGCAGCATTGAAAGACAGAAAATAAACTACCTAAATGGTGCAGGCGGAAAACCGAGTCCCTAAGCAGGCAATTTCTACTCGAAAGAATAGTCTAGCCGATCACCAGCCTCCGATCCAAAGGGTCTGGTCTCGGTCCACCCCTCCTCCTACCGACAAATCGGGTTCAGGAGCAGCGCTTGGCAGGGCAGGCTATGGCAAGTAGGCTCGAAGGGAGCGAATCAACTATTTTTATTAATCTTTTATTTGTAGGTCTAATTATCGAACTATAGGCACAAGCAGATATATTAGGTGTTTGGATCCTACTAGTTACGTCACAATCAAACAGAAATTCCTAAGGCTAGGGGCTCGAGAAAACCGCGAGAAACCGTAAAAGGCAGTGAAAACTCAAAAACTGCGTAAAAAGCCGCGAAGAAAGAAAAGCAACCAAAGGGTCCCCCGAGCACACCGGTGCTCGGCGAAACAGACCCGAGAGTGTCCAAGTCCTGTTCTCCATGTATTATTACAACAATTCAAATCAACTGAAACAAAGTCTAATCTAATCTAAACTAATCCTCTCCCACTCAGCTACTCTCTCGCGCTCTCCTGCGGCTCCGTGCAGAAGGGAGCCGCCTCCGATCACCGCGGTTGTGCCGGCTTCTTGAGAGTCGCCGCCTCGGTCCTCGGGCCCTCGCAAGATAATAGCAAAGTGTTACCAATCAGATAAAATAATCAAATAAAGACAGGAAAAGTGAACAGGGATATATTTGCAAAAATAGCAGGAAAACTAAACAAGCAAAAGCAAGCAAAAACAAAAATGAAAGAAAAGAAAAGAAAAGAAAAATAAAAGAAAAATAAAAAGCCGCGAAAAAGCCGCAGACTCAGAAAGAGCCGCGGAAAACCGCGAAAAAGAAAACAAAAAGAAGATGAAAAATAAAAAGACTACTAAGCCGTGCTCCCCGGCAACGGCGCCATTCTGTTCAACCGAAAAATCACCAAGACTCGGGTGAGTAAAATAGATCAAGGGTCGTTGTAACCTAGATCTCAGATAATTCAGTCAATCAAGAAAATAAGAGATCAGACCACCAAAACAGAATAAAAATCAAAGAAACACAATAGTGGCCCTGGCTATTGGATTAGCCTGGTATAGCGACCAGGGTCGGACTCAGGGAGCACGTAATGGCCTCGCAGCCTACGAAGTAGTCTAAAATAAAAACAAATAAAAGAAAATGATTTTTGGTGGATTTTTAATATTTTTTATATTTTTTTGGATTTTTTAAATAATAAAGAAACTAGGAAAACAATAAAACAAGCAACTTCACACAATTATTTAATTACTCAAAATTCATCCAAAAATTCAAACAAAAATGTTTTTATGTTTTTTTTATATTTTTCTATGTTTTTGGTTAATTTTTGGGGTTTTTCTGATTTTTAGAGAATTTTATAAAAATTAAACAAGTAAAGAAAAGAATGCTGTTGTCCAGTCAGACTTGGAGGGCCAAAATAAAATAGATAAAGGCCCTATCTAAGCCTGGAGGTAATTTTCCTAAAAAGTATGAAATACAAGGAAAAATTAGGCACTGGGTTTATTATTTTTGGATTTTTCTTTTTATTATTAGAATTTTTATGGGTTGTTAGGGCTTTTGTAATTTTTATAATTTTTATAAGTCCAAAAATGACCAAAATTGGTCAGAAAATCAAACACAGCAAAACAAACAATATATAATTTTTTGTAATTTTTAAAGTTGTTTTAATATTTTTTGTGATTTTTAAAACTGGACAGTAAGAAAAATGACTGTTTTTGAATTTTTAAAAATAACAAAAATGCTCAGAAATATACCCAAAAATTAGAGAAAAGCTTACACAGTGGCAGGAGCCATGTGTCCAATTTTCATCAAATTTGGGTTGATTTTGCTATTTTATTAAAATTAAAAATGAACAAACAGTGTACAAGGACCTATCTGTAAGGAAAATAAGTTCCAGGGGCCTCGAAATAACAGGACTGGAAAACTGAGGGCCCAAAATGTAAAATGCCCCGAGGCCCACTCACGATACACGTGATTCAGGCCTGGAAGGACCAAAGTGTCATTCCTATTTTAAAAGATGCAAACAATAACACACAAAGAACACAGGATAGATCATGCAATTTCACCAAAACTCACGTGTCGACGCACGTGTCCATCATACACAGGGGAATAAATGCGAACAAAATAAACCACAAGGTCCTCTATGCAATATGTCCAAAATAAAAACAACTACTTAACGTATTTGCAAGACTAAATATTAAATGCAAAAACTAAAGGGGCCTAAGAGCAATTACCCCTTATTATATGCCGAGGGCTGAGATGGCGCCACGTGTGATATCCAACGGTCAGGGGGGGTGGCGCCTCAGCAAAGGACTCCTCAGCGATAATCCAACGGCTGGGGACGCGCCACGTATCTGATCAACGGTCGAGAGGCGCTGGGTCCCCTTCGCTGGATGGAGGGCTGAGAGGAGGCCACGTGTCAATCCGACGGTGGCTGCTGGGCCTCCTCTTAGTCCTGATCGGACGGTCCGCACATGATCTGGAACTGGAGGCGAAACGGACGGTGCTGAAGGGTCCTGGACGAACAGATGGACGGCGAGGTTCGCCGGCCCGGTGAGCGCGCGGTAGACCTCCTCGCGGGACGTTGATTAGTGGAAGACGATCGTCGGAGACTCCTGCGTCTAACGGGCCCTTCCGATGATGCAATGGGGCTCCGGAGAGCCCAAGCAACATCGGCGGAGCTGGAGCTGCTGTCCACGACGTTCAAGCCCTCAGATAGGCTTGTCTTGACCTGCAAAGGGGCGCAACAGACTCCAGGGTCGAGGGCAAAGTGCCTCGACCCGGTTAGCGGGGATGGGGATGGTCGGCGCGTCGAGATGGGCGAGCTCCGGCGGAGCGACGGCGATGAAGCTCGGTTCCCAGTTCCTGTGCGAACTTGGGTGAATGGATGGGCGAAGAAGGTGCACGGGGGAACGGTGAAGGTGATGGATGACTCCGATGGTCGAGATGTGGGCGAGGGTGGTCGGAATCGAAGGTCGTCGACGACGGGGTGGTTTGGGCGTAAATCAAAATTAGAGAAACAGAGGAAGAACGGGGACTACCTGATGGACGAGGTCGACTAGGGAAGAGCCGGTGAAGCTCTAGGTCCTAGCCTCGAGGGCCGTCGATGCCCGAGGCTCGAGCACCACGTCTGGGCGGTGCACGACGGTGCAAGGTCACCGGATCAGTGGTTCGATCGCTCCCTCCTTGCTGCAACACGGCCAATCGCAAGCGGTCACTCAGGCGGTGGCTGTGGAGGTCCTAGGGTGAAATGAGCTGAGACAAAGATGAGTGAAGAAGCCGGCGGAGCTGATGCTTTATACAGCTAGGGGTCCGGCTAGATGGGAGTCGGGCGTGAAGCTCGGAGCGTGGATCCCAAGGCTATCGGCCGGGCGTGGATCTAGGTGGATCAGGGAGTGATTAGGACCCGGAGTTAGAGATTTTAGTGGTCGGATCGAGTCTAGAAAATGTCAAGATATCGGGTCGAAACTCAGATCCGGGACTTTGTGGTCCAGGGGGGAGTTGACCGGGGGGTCAACATCCCCCGTGGACCATTGAAAATTGGCCATGTCATAATTATTTAGAGATTGAAAATAAAATAATAAATGGCCGAATTAGGGAAAACTTAAAACATGAAAAATGTTTGTTTATTTATTTATAAACTATTTTTTTGTGATTTTTAATTATTTTTTTGAAATAAAAATAGAGTATGTACACTATAGTGCTATATATAGGTATATATACAATATTGATTTTTAATTTTTGATTTTTAATTAATTATTTTTGTACATTTTTATTCCCATTTTATATTTTATTTATTTATAGCATAAAATTAGGAATAAAAAGGTATTTTTATCTTATTTTTATTATTTCTTTACAAGGGTAAAATAAATAGATATATTCATTTATATACATGGTATATATACAATGTTTCTTTTGGTTTTTATTTTTGTGCTTTTTATTTTAATTTATGTTTTTATGGTTTTTATTTTATTTATTTACAACATGAAATATAGAATATATACAAGTTTTATGAGATTTTTATTTATTTATTTACAAGGTAAAATAAATATATGTGTGGTCTTATGTACATGGTGACTATGTACAAGGAAGGTTATTTTTATTTTCTTTTTAATTTTTCTATTTTTATTTTGATTTTGTATTTACAAATATTTACGAATATATACGAGCCCATTTTTATTTTATTTTTAGAGGAAAATATTTTTATTATATTTACATGTATATTTACACACATGAGCTTCCTTATCTCTCTCTACTTGGTTTTTTTTATGCGGTCAGGCCCATGCTGAGCCCTCTCTTGGGATTAGGTTGCTCAATATTTATTCTAAATATTTCCCTCTTTTTCTTTTCTTTCTTTATTCTTTTATTTTTGCACAAAAATATGCTAATTATTATATTTTATACAATGCATGCTTTTTGGTAATTATTTGTATTTACAAATATCTACATGCATTTGCAAAGGTTTTTGTAGCTAAAATATAAGAATAAAGAGTGATGAATGGGTATTCATCATCTAGGGAGAGTGTGGGTTGCAATAATGCTTCAAAAGAGGGATAGTCTAGTGGCTCAAAAGGAAAAACTCCTTATGTAAATGATGTTGTACGTAGTATTTCAAAAAAAAGAGCAAAAAGCAAAAACTCTAAAAAAGTGAACATGACTGATTGAAAAATAAAATGCCTTCGGAGTGTATATATTTGTATAGTCAATAAGCAAGCTTGAGCTTCAAAGTCCATTCATGTGAGCCTGCAGCTGAATGACTTGGCTACACCCGTCATGCGTCCTAGGATAGGTAGCTACATTGGCTACCATCCATTATTCTCTTCATCCCCTCCTCTTGAGTTGGTAGCCACTTGAACTTAGAAGCGAATACCCCGCTCCTCGAAGAAAGAGTTGATGGATTGTGGAATCATTGGGTTGTCATGTTGGAGAAGTCAGTTTCTTCGTCATTTCAGTTGAGGGGAGCCACAATCACATACATTGTACAAGTAAGATTCATAGTCATAAAGGATTTCGTATGAGTTGAAGTATTCTGACCTGGATATTGACGAGACTTAAGCAGAGTTTTGGGATTCTCGAAGGTTGTTGTGTTTCAAATCCGATTCCTAATAAGGTTCTGCCCGCACTAAAATTCCAAAGGTCCGACTTAAGCTCCAAACTTTGATTTTGTGAAGACAAGTTTGAGAATTAAATTCAATCCACTTTCTTTTATTTTCTTTGTTTTATTTTCTGCATTTATTGCATAAGTGTTTGCCAGGGACTAGCAAAGATAAGTACAGGGGTTGATAAATCTCCATTACATCACCTTTATTCTATCATTTGACCTTAAAAACCCTATGTAATGCAAGTAAATGGCCTTAATTTGTACAAATTAACATTCATTCTTTATTTTATAAATATTATTTTTAATGCCAAACTTATAGAATAAAGAAAAGAAAAGAACAAGATCAAAATACCAAAGGTATTTTATGACCCTAAACCCCGAGACCTATGCATTTTGATGACTAGGTCGACAAGGAATACAATAGGGGGAGATAAGGGCCAATAATAGAATAAAATCCCCATTTATTAAGTCATTATTTATTCATTTTGGGACCTATTTTATTTTCTACTTTTTATACCTCAAATAAAAAAAACTTGAACATGAAAGTTGTAGATAATAATAAACAAAATTGATTTCATACAAAAATAATACACAGTATACAAGTTATACTCTAAATAAGATTCCAAGATCCCAACTTCCCAGGCCCATATCTCTCAAATAAAAACTCAAAATATATCAACATCACTTTGATTGTATATAATTTTTAATGCTATTTAATGAAGTGGTTCCATATTTTTGGAGCTAAGGTGTGGAAGTTAGGTTTTGAACCCTTATTGTATAATATATCCAAACAAAATAATCACTTTATTTATTATTTATTATTTTTATATTTTTATATTTTTATAATTTTGTAAATATTATTTATAATATATGTACATATTAAAACTAAAATAAAACCATAAGAAAACATTAAAATAAAATACCTAAATAAAATGCATAGATAAAATGTCTGCACCTATACTAATATATTTATAACCCTATTCATTTAAGTATAAATATTATATCATAAAATATAATAAAAATATACTCAAGTACCTAAAAATAAGTTATAATTATATAAAATATTAAAATAAAATAATAAAATCAAAAATAAAAATAAAAATAAAAGTATACAAAACATAGATAAATATATCTATAATTAACCCATAAAAATAAACTTTAATTAAATAGCTAGAAAAAATAAATAAAAATCATAATAAAATTCTTCAGAAAATAACAAACAACTTTTATTTTATAACCTAAAATTAATAAAATCATTTATTAATTATTTTTATTTGTTTTTTATTTTTCCTCTTGGGTTGTTTTTTTGCGGATGATGTGGCCCAACTAGGCCATGCCCTCCGTTGGCCTAGGGTCAACTCTGACAACAAGCGCTCAGACTGCCAGAACCTCGTTTGACCCACTCGTTCCTCAATTTTCATCGCATGTTACGATCATTTTATAGGAAAGATTCCTCTTCCACTTTCGACCCTTGATCATAGCTCCATCACGCAGGCGTGCTTCCTCGAGGTATGGATCGATGTGTCGCCTGATCTCCCTCGATCTTCAACCCCAATCCACTACCCATATAAAACAACATCTCCGTCCAAAGATTAAAATTTTATCCTTCTTCCACCCCTTGAACCCTAACCCTAAGTGTCGAACCTTGCTCCTGGTGACAACAAAGACGAGATCCACTCGTCAAGGGTGTGCATGGGGCGTCAAATCAAAGCGATCCGATCTGTTGATGTCTTGCCAGAGCTGCTACTCTAGGTCGTTTCTCTCTAGTAAACTCTATCCCCTTTTTCATTTTGATTCTTTAGGAAAGCAATAGCTTAGTATAGGTTTTTATTTCATAATTAGCCCTGTAGATTTCTCGTTTTTTCTACTTCCTTCGATTGATAGAGCCCTAGCTCCGCCACTCAACTCCGCCCACTACGATCATCCTCTGCCTCCGCAATCGCATTCACCTCCTCCCCCTTCCACAGTCCTTCGCCCCGAGCATACCCAGCCACCTAGATCTTGCAAAGATCTGGAGAACGATTCCTCCTTCTCGGTCGTTTGCCGGAGGAGTTCTCCGTGTCGCATCCTATGCTCATTTATCTACTTGAAGCCTTCCTTGGCTTTGTTTTAACCCCCTCTAACTAGTCCCTGCAGGATACATATAGAAAAGAGCTTTATGTAGAGCCTTTTGAAGGACTTGAAGGTACTTGGAGTCCCATTCTTCACCGTGCTCGTTCTACGTCACTGGAGCTCCAGAGTACCTACTAAGGCCACCTGTAGATAGAGGAAAGCTTTTGCTCCCTTTTGCAACCCTCAGAGAAAAGCCAGACTGTCGGAGTAGTGCCATAACGTTGATCGAAGCTCGAGCCCCGCCTTGTTCTTCCATGTTCTTGCAGGGGTCCAAGACTTTTGGATCGAGTCGCATTTCCAGATCCTCCAGCCTTCGTCCGATCATTCACCTCGCAGCCATCAGATTGAGAGTTGGGATTTAATCCAAGTCGTTCAAGGTGAACCGTCATCACACTCACAGGAGTCGACAAGTGGATTAGTGACCCGATCTACGCACTTCAGTCCCGTACTGTATTGGGTATTTTGCATACTAAACCCATCCATTTTTTGTATTTAATATTTAGAACTTAATCATCACTACAAAATGGACTGCCTTTGGGGGCGGTTATTGGGGACGGTCACTTAGCAACCGTCCCCTTTCATATTTCAGGGGACAGTTGTTTGCTGACCATCCCCTCTGTATAGTTTTAGCGACGGTCAATTATGACCATCGCCTTTAATATGACATTTAGGGACGGTCATATGACTGTTCCCTGCCCGGGCCGTTAGGAGACGGTCATAACCGTCCCCGTTACTTCACTGTGGTCGTCTCTTATAAGAAAACTATAGGGGACAGTTACAACCGTCCCTTATAGTTATTTTGATGGGACAGTTACATAACCGTCCCTAAAACCACCCTAATTGGCGTGCTGGGGAAAATTTCTGCAACCATAGGGGATGGTCCACTTGTAACCGTCCCCGATTATTATTATAAGGGACGGTTGTAACCGTCCCTTAAAGTAGCTTTTCGGCGACGGTTTAGTAACCAACCCTAAAACCAGCTAGAGGGGACGGTCCACTTATAACCGTCCCCGATTATTATTAAAAGGGACGATTGAACGACCGTCCCCGATGGTCATATACCCATCCCGACGAATCCATCTCCCTCATTCCTCCAATCGATACTCCCTCCTCCTCTACTCCATAGCACTGTCCTCCGCCCTCCGGCCTCCTCCTCCGCCCTCCGGCCTCCGCCCTCTCGCCCCTTGCCCTCCTCCTCCGCCATCCGCCTCCGCTCCCATTGCCCTCCTCCTCCGCCCTCCGCCTCCGCTCCCGCCCTTTCGCCCCTTTGCCCTCCTCCTCCACCCTACGCTCCGCCGTCTCACCCACTCAGCCCCATCGCCATCTCGCCCTCCTCCTCAGGCCCCGCCCGACCGTCGCCCGTCTCCGTCCGTCCATCGTCCTCTGCCCGGTCGCCTACCTCCCTCCGCCTTGATTTCATCATCTTATTTGGATGTAAGTTTTTTTAAAGTTTTTGGTAATTTATTAATATATTATGCTTGCTTATGATTGTATAGATTTTTGAAAGTATTGTTTAATCTTTGTAAAGTAGAAGTTGTATATACATAACTAGATCAAAAACATATAGTTTGTATAATCATATATGAATGCTTATAATTGTAAAGTAGAGGTTGTAAAGTAGAGTTGCTTAATTAATTCTCTCAAATTAGTTGCTTTATAATTGTAAAGTAGATGTTGTAAAGTATAATCATATATGCATACATAGTTTCTAATGCGTAAATAGTTGCTTAATAGTTTTGTTTAGAGGATCAAAAAAATATAACCTATATACAACTTTGAAAATTACCAAACATTTTTGAAATTAACTTTGGATCTTACCTTTAGGCAATGGACAAAAGTTGGATGAACAAAAGATTCGATGACTATCGGACATATAACAAAGGAGTTATCGGATTCTTAGACTGGGCTTTTCGATATGAATCGCACTATCATATTGTAGGAGGTGAAGGAGATAAGATACATTGTCCTTGCATAAGATGCAAAAACACTCTGACCCAAAATCGAGCCATAATTTACGAGCATTTGATATTAAATGGGTTTTGCCTTCATTATACGAATTGGACATATCATGGTGAAGGAGTTATTTTAGAAGAAGATAGTAATGTCCACGGTGATACTGAAAGAGATGTCTCTGAAACACAAGACCGTGATGCTATATTTAAGATGGTAGATAATATTCGAGGACATGACACCGATGAAAATGATGGATTCACTTCCGGATACGTTACTTAAAAAATACAAGATGCAGAGAAGCCATTATGCTCAGGAGTCAAAATGTCTCGATTACGTTTTCTTCTAGAGATGTTTAAGATAAAAGTGAAGAATCGGTGTACAGCGGTTACGATGACAGATGTCTTACAGTTGATTAGGACATTATTAAATAATCCAGAAAACTTTCCAAAGGACCGGAAGGACGCTAAGTCTAGATTTCGTGCACTTGGACTGAACTACGAGAAAATTGACGCATGTCTGAACGACTGCATTTTATATTGGAAGGACTATTCAAACTTAGATAAATGTCCTGACTGCAAAAGTAGCAGATATAAGAATATTGATAATGATTCGAAGAGGAAAAAAACGGAGAAGATTTTACGGTTCTTTCTTTTGATTCCCCGATTACAGCGATTATATTCATACAAAAGAACAGCTAGAATAATGATATGGCATGTAATATCAAAAAGAAAGATGTAACCGGTGTTATGCGACATCCATCAGATACAGATGAGTGGAACAAATTTGATGAAATGTATCCATCGTTTTCTGAAGAAGTAAGAAACGTACGATTGGATCTTGCTTCTGACGGCTTTAATCCATTCGGAAATATGAGTACGAGTTACTCTATTTGGCCTGTGATACTTGTTACATATAATCTGCCACCATGGATGTCAATGGCATCTTCCTTTATGATGATGTCGTTATTGATACCTGGTCCTAAGGGGCCAGGTAATGCGATATATATATATATATATATATATATATATATATATGCAACCGTTGATTGACGAACTAAAGATTCTGTGGAATTCTGGAGTGAGTACGTATGACGCGGTAAAGAAAGAATTCTTTACAATGCGTGCTTCTTTATTGTGGACAATTAATAACTTTCCAGCATATGCCAATTTATCGGGATGGAGTACGAAAGGTAAACTCGCATGTCCAATTTGTATGGATAAAAGACATTCGACATGGCTAAGTGCGAGTATGAAACATTGTTATTTGAGACATCGTTGTACCGGTAAGTCATAGATGGTTAAGAAGTGAAAATAATTACAAGTTTGATGGACAGTCATTTGGACGTCGTTTAAGTTTAAACCGCCGATCATGAAGCACAATGTGGATGGAACAAAAAAATTTGGGCAACTACTCTCTAGGCCGATTATCTAAGAGGAAGGCAACCGGTGGATGGCGAAAGCAAAGTATATTCTTTCAGGAGTTATCCTACTGGCATACTTTACATGTCCGTCATAACTTGGACGTGATGCATATAGAGAAGAATGTTATGGAAAATATTCTTTCAATTTTGAATATCTCTAGTACTGCCAAAGACAGTTTGCGAGCCAGACGTGATCTAATATAATTGGGTATCCGACCCGAATTACATCCGATTGAGTCAGACAATTCCAAAGTAATAATTTCCGAAACAGTGTATACTTTATCCAGTACTGACAAAGATAAGATACTCAATTTTATTAAATCAATTAGAGTATCTGATGGATTCTCCTCTCAAATTAGCAGATGCATAAATATGGCAGAAAGAAAGATATCATCATTAAAAAGTCATGATTGTCATGTACTTATGCAAGTTCATTTCCCGTTGTCAATCAGAGGAGTTGTACATCCTGATGTTTTGCAGCCACTAATTGAACTCAGTCGGTTTTTTAAAGTTATGTGTTCGAAGACTTTAGATCCGGAAGTATTATTCAGACTATAGACAGATATTGTTATAACTTTATGTAAGATGGAGCAGCTCTTTCCACCTACATTTTTTGATATAATGGTTCATCTAATTACTCATCTTGCTAGAGAAGCCCGAATATGTGGTCCTGTGCAGTATCGATGGATGTATCCAATTGAAAGATACCTATGTAAATCAAAGAATATGGTATTTAACAAAGCTGCACCTGAAGGTTGCATTGCCGAGGGATATTTATGTGAAGAATGTATCATATTTTGTGACATGTATATGTGTGATGGAAAGAGTATTAGATTCGATCGGTTCGAACGAAATAATGATGGTGAGTTATGGACAGAAGATCCAAATATACTTTAGATTTTTCAACAAAATGGACGAGCTATCCTAAAGAATACCCGTCGTAGTATTTCAGACAATGAAAGAGACCTTATTCATTATTATATTTTGATGCAAGTAGATGAGGTTGATTTTTTCTTCGAAGAGTTTCAGTCAACAACCACTAGCAAATCAGACTTTCTGAAATGGTTCGGGGATAAAATTGAATTATTAAAAGTTACCAAAGATGAACGGTGGAGCACAAATCTCGATATAATTCACAGGAGTCCATACTCATTAATAATATCACATTCCGGCTATATCGTTAACGGATTTAGATTTCGAAAGAAGTCAATTGATGAAAATAAAGTATCACAACTTTCAGGAGTAATAGTGAAGGCTGATCTCAATGCTGAAATTGACGGATATTATGGCGAGATTATTGATATACTAGAAATCAGTTTTACACATGATGCAAGGTGTGTTCTATTTCATTGCATTTGGTTCGATGTGGGTTAAGTTGGATTAGGTTACAAGAAGGATAGAATTGGGGTTCTTTCTTTAAAGCAAATATGTCGGTTACAAACCAATGAACCGTATACGCTTGCCAGCCAGATAACTCAGTTAGTGGATGGATAATACCCATTAGAACAACACCGAGAGATTTCTTCGATGTAAACGAAGAGGAAGATGCACTAGACAATGATGTTGCATACCAAAATAACTCCAATGATTTTTTTAATGAAGTATTAGACGACTACGTTGGAACTACCAATATCAGGTAATGTTTTTTTTATTTTCAATTTTAATTAATTGAATTTATTGTCATCTATCTAAATGTATTTTTTTTTGAAATAACTCTTTTTAAATTTCAGAGATGGCTCCTAGACGGAGACGTATTCGGGAGGTTCCCAAACCTCCTCAGCAGCCACAGGCAGGTTCTTCTAATGCAGGTAGTGGAGGTACCCCGAGACGACATGGACCGTCTCAGTGTAGATTTTTGGATCGTCTTGCACCCGGACAGACGTTGCATGTGCGTATTGTTGGCGGAGATGCGGTTGCGGAGAACTCTACGGAGTTTTAGAGCTACCTTGGCCAGGTTTCTCATGCGCACGTCACCATCACTGCCCACGACTTTCGGCAGCTTCCTTATACTGTCAAGGCTGCCATACTATCTGATTTGGAGGTATTTTAAAATCAAAAAATCATTTTTTATTAAGTTTTTATACTAATTTATTATATTTGTTGTATAAGGTTGTCTTTACATGAGAACGAAATACCAATGTCGATTCCCAGATTCTCTTTCATGCTACTGAGATGTTGCGTCGACACAAGGGACGCATAAAGGCGAAGGTACGAAGAATTTTTTTATTTTTAATTTGGAAGATTTAAGATTAACGATATTTATTTTTCCATCTTTAGTATTACAACCCCCAGATTCCATATGAGCAACTTGTGCAAAACGTCACAACTGGTGTTACACCAGAACAATTGAGGGATTTGATTAATTTTTGGTCTAGTGAGGAATTCACGATACGTACAATGTTTACTTTATGCTTGTTTTATGCTTGTACTAACGTTGTTTAATTTAGTCGATTTCTACGAAAAATACGGCGAATCGATCTAAAGGCTTCCGGTCCACCCATAAGATGGGAAGGAAGAACACTAACCAGTTGAAGGATGACTTTATAAGTATTTAAACAATTTCTGGAATTATTAAGTTTGAGTGCAGAATTGATTTTAAAACCTTCTTTAATGTGTTTTTTAGTTGAGGGAAAACGAACGAGAAATGACCCGAATAGAGGTTTTTGCTGGGTCAAAGAGTCGGGATTTAGGTGGAGAAGTGCAGTGGGTTGATGACGCCTACGCACCAATTCATGTAAGTAATATTTACTTTTACTTTATATAATGACTTAAGTTATTATATATATTGACAATATTTATAATTTTTATACATGCAAGAAGAAATGATTAGGCTCTCTACCACCTCCTCGCTAGACAGCACGGGGACGAGCACTCCCCCATTGTCAGCCGATGATGCATTCCGTCAAACCAATAGTCCGGAACACAGTAGACGCATCCGTTGCGGAGGACGTGGAGAAACGATCCGTAAATGGTACGGAATGGGTGGTGCAAGTGGGTCGCACTCATCCTCGCAAGGGAGCTAGAGAGAAAGAGAGATGGGGAGGGAGCTGCGGAAGGTAAAGGCACCTGCACAAGACGAAGAGATGGCGAAGATGTGTGCGGAAATGGCGAATATCATGTCTTTTATAAGCCGTCTTCAAAGTCAAGCCACGCCCCCTGTACAACCAACACATCTCGGCAACGATGAGGAGAGTGAGGAGGAGAGCGATAAGAGTGACGAGAGTGACGGGAGTGGCGCATCTGAGTAGATAGCATCGATGTAGTACATTTTAGTTTCTTTTTTATCTTTTTATTGTAATGTTTTTTACTAATGCCTAATATTATGTAGATTTCATAACATTTCTTCGTAACTATGTTATGTTTTATTATGATATTGAATGTTGAGTTTATGATTTTGAATGTTGAGTTGTTTGGATCTTGAATGTTGTATTTATTGGTTTTGCAGAGGGAGCAGGAAAGACACCATGAATATAGGAATTTTTTTCTTGTCAAGGTGTATTGGGGACGGTTGTAACCGTCCCCTAAAGAGCTACAGAAACGTCCCGCCTGCCCAAACAGTTGACGGGAGACTATTGGAGACGGTTATAACCGTCCCGTATACACTTCTGTTGACGTCGCTATAGACGCTATAGTAAAGGGGACGGTTACAACTGTCCCTAATAGTCTTCTGTTGGCGTCGCTACAGATTATTCCAGACTTCTGTTGGCATCGCAAAAGGTCTGCAACGTAGACGGGACGGTCACAACCGTGCCTAAACACTAACTTAGGCGACGGTTTTAACCGTCCCCAAAGATTTTCTGTGGCCGTCTCAAAATGGTTGTTGACCATTGGGGACGGTTGTTAACCGTCCCTAATAGTCTTCTGTTGGCATCGCTATAGACTATTCCAGGCTTCTGTTGGCGTCACAAAAGGTCTGCAACGTAGACGGGACGGTCACAACCGTCCCTAAACACTAACGTAGGCGACGGTTCTAACCGTTCCCAAAGATTTTCTGTGGCCGTCTCATAATCGTTGTTGACCATTGGGGACGGTTGTTAACCATCCCTAATACAATAAGTACTAGGGACGGCCGTAACCGTCCCTAATAGTAATCGTGTAAGGGACGGTTACAATCGTCCTCAATGGTTTATTAAATAAGATGGTTGTCAGAAGCGTCCCGTTTAATCAAATGAGACGGTGTCAGAAGGAACGGTTAGTAAACCGTCCCCTCTGCTCAGAGGGGACGGTTTTAACTACAAAGAGGACGGTCTTTGACCGTCCCCTTAGACCCACCCGCCTGTGCTGGAAAGTCATTAATTGTCCACAATAAAGAAGCACACATTGTAAAGAATTCTTTCTTTACCGCATCATACGTACTCACTCCAGAATTCCACAGAATCTTTAGTTCATCAATCAACGGTTGCATATATGTATCTATCGTATTACCTGGCCCCTTAGGACCAGGTATCAATAATGACATCATCATAAAGGAAGATGCCAGTGATATCCATGGTGGCAGATTATATGTAACAAGTATTACAGGCCAAATAGAGTAACTCGTACTCATATTTCCGAATGGATTAAAGCCATCAGAAGCAAGACCCAATCGTACGTTTCTTACTTCTTCAGAAAATGATGGATACATTTCATCAAATTTGCTCCACTCCTCTGTATCTGATGGATGTCGCATAACACAGGTTACATCTTTCTTTTTGATATTACTGTACCATATCATTATTCTAACTGTTCTTTCGTATGAATATAATCGCTGTAATCGGGGAATCAAAGGAAAGAACCGTAAAATCTTCTCCGATTTTTCCTCTTCGAATCATTATCATTATTCTTATATCTGTTACTTTTGCAGTCAGGACATTATCTAAGTTTGAATAATCCTTCCAATATAAAATGTAGTCGTTCGGACATGCGTCAATTTTCTCGTAGTTCAGTCCAAGTGCACGAAATCTAGACTTAGCGTCCTTCCAGTCCTTTGGAAAGTTTTCTGGATTATTTAATAATGTCCTAATCAACTGTAAGACATCTGTCATCGTAACCGCTGTACACCGATTCTTCACTTTTATCTTAAACATCTCCAGAAGAAAACGTAATCGAGACATTTTGACTCCTGGGCATAATGGCTTCTCTGCATCTTGTATTTTTTCAAGTAACGTATCCGGAAGCGAATCCATCATTTCATCGGTGTCATGTCCTCGAATATTATCTATCATCTCAAATATAGCATCACAGTCTTGTGTTTCAGAGACATCTCTTTCAGTATCACCATGGACATTACTATCTTCTTCTAAAATAACTCCTTCACCATGATATGTCCAATTCGTATAATGAAGCCAAACCCATTTAATATCAAATGCTCGTAAACTATGGCTCGATTTTGGGTCAAAGTGTTTTTGCATCTTATGCAAGGACAATGTATCTTATCTCCTTCACCTCCTACAATATGATAGTACGATTCATATCGAAAAGCCCAGTCTAAGAATCCGATAACTCCTTTGTTATATGTCCGATAGTCATCGAATCTTTTGTTCATCTAACTTTTGTGCATTGTCTAAAGGTAAGATCCAAAGTTAATTTCAAAAATGTTTGGTAATTTTCAAAGTTGTATATAGGTTATATTTTTTTGATCCTCTAAACAAAACTATTAAGCAACTATTTAAGCATTAGAAACTATGTATGCATATATGATTATACTTTACAACATCTACTTTACAATTATAAAGCAACTAATTTGAGAGAATTAATTAAACAACTCTACTTTACAACCTCTACTTTACAATCATAAGCATTCATATATGATTATACAAACTATATGTTTTTTATCTAACTATGTATATACAACTTCTACTTTACAAAGATTAAACAATACTTTCAAAAATCTATACAATCATAAGTAAGCATAATATATTAATAATTTACCAAAAACTTAAAAAAAAACTTACATCCAAATAAGATGATGAAATCAAGGCGGAGGGAGGTGGGCGACCGGGCGGAGGATAATGGACGGACGGAGACGGGCGACGGTCGGGCAGGGCCTGAGGAGGAGGGCGAGACGGCGATGGGGCTGAGTGGGTGAGACGGCGGAGCGTAGGGCGGAGGAGGATGGCTAAGGGGTGAAAGGGCAGGAGCGGAGGGCGGAGGAGGAGGGCAAGGGAGCGGAGGCGGATGGCGGAGGAGGAGGGTAAGGGGCGAGAGGGCAAAGGCCGAAGGGCGGAGGAGGAGGCCGGAGGGCAGAGGAGGAGGCCGGAGGGCGGAGGACGGCGCTATGGAGTAGAGGAGGAGGGAGTATCGATTGGAGGAATGTGGGAGATGGATTCGCCGGGATGGGTATATGACCATCGGGGACGGTCGTTCAACCGTCCCTTTTAATAATAATCGGGGACGGTTATAAGTGGGTCGTCCCCTCTGGTTGGTTTTAGGGATGGTTACTAAACCGTCACCGAAAATATACTTTAAGGGACAGTTACAACCGTCCCTTATAATAATAATCGGGGATGGTTACAAGTGGACCGTCCCCTATGGTTGCAGAAATTTTCCCCAGCACGCCAATTAGGGTGGCTTTAGGGACGGTTATGTAACCGTCCCATCAAAATAACTATAAGGGACGGTTGTAACTGTCCCCTATAGTATTTTATAAGCGACGGCCACAGTGAAGTAACGGGAATGGTTATGATCGTCCCCTAACGGCCCGGGCAGGGGACGGTCATATAACTGTCCCTAAATGTCATATTATAGGCGACGGTTATAATTGATCGTCGCTAAAACTATACAGAGGGGACGGTCAGCAAACAATCGTCCCCTGAAATATGAAAGGGGACGGTTGCTAAGTGACCATCCCTAATAACCGTCCCCAAAGGCAGTCCATTTTGTAGTGTGCTTAAGGTTGGTATTTGATTCCGAAACTTTCTTATAATTGTAAAAAGGCCCCTACTAGGTTGCATTTTCTTTTTGTAGAATTCCTTTTATAAAAAAAAAAACAATTCCTTTGCTCTAAAAATTAGTAGAAAATTACGGTAAATACCTTACATTATTATCTATCACATATATTTATATTAAGGTATTTTATTCAATATTTGTATTTATTAAAATTCAAAAATAGAGTAAAAACTTCATGTTTGACTTTAAAATTATAAAAAATACAAAACATATATGAAAAAATCCAAAAAAAAATATTTTGCATGTTTATTTAGTTATTTTGCAACTCCAAACCAAAAATCCATAAAAATAACAAAAGAAAAAAATTCAAAAATCCTCAAAATCTTTATAAAAATCTAAAATACTTTTAAAAACACCAAAAATATTGTTTTCTATTTTCTAATTTTCTTTATATTTTTATTTGTAAATTAAATTGATTTGGAAATTTTTGGCTATTTTTAATTTCCATTTTAATTTTGGCTATTTTATTAATCCTTTATTTGGGATATTTTTGACTTTAAATATCTATAAAAAGTAATAAATCACTAAAAAATCACAAAAACTGTAAAAATATTTTGAAAATCAAAAACAATTTATTTTCTATATTTTGACTATATTTATTAGTACTTATCATTATTTTAGCTTGTCTTGTATATATACTCTTATATATCCTATATTAGATATTGAAAGAAAAAGAAATATAAAAATATAAAAAAGAAAATATAAAAATTTAAAATTTAAATCAAAATACAAAAATATAGAACAAAAATAAAATAAAAAATACAAAATAAAAAACCCACAAAACATATTTTGGTTAAGTGTTTGAGAGACGTAGTGTGCCTAACACCATTGCTTCCTGTAGTCGACCCCTACTTGCTTGTCATTATACATTTTTAGTAGGGTATAATAAATTTTGATGCGCACCGTTTTGCTTGATTCATCTATTGTGTGGGTTAATTGTTGAAACAATGGAGAAATTTGAGTAGTCGCCTCAACGGTAAGTAAAGTTGATTTGTCAGCTCGTTTAGCGACTCTAATTTTTTTTCACTTTTCACATACATGTAATATATTTCTGTGGACATAGATGATGAATGTATGAAATATAATGATGAACATGTTATGAATGGATGATAGTGAAATGACTGTTGGGTATGAAGTGAATGGAAAGAAAATGTTTGATTTCCAGTTCTTGTGTTGTTTTCTCTCGCTTAAAGATATATTGTGATTTTGAATGTGGAATGTATATGTGTAGATTTGCTTGTCAGGTACTCGGATCCTATGGGGATGTCTGTGACATTCCACCTCTTGGATAGCCCTTTTCACTATTGGAGATAATTTGCTCTGATATCATTTGTAACTTATTGAGACATAAGCCCGATCCATTATTGGGATTATTGGCCCATATAACTTGTTGGGTCAGGGCCCAATTGGAGCCCTTGACCACAATCCAAACTGTTTAAGCTAAGGTTGACTAGCAGTAGCACCGACCACTTATAAGCTACTATCACACTTTGTTATTACTAGATGTGTATTATGTTTAGGGTGCTATAATTATCAGTACTTATATTCGCAACATCCTCATTGTGCAATGGCACATGACCTAGTCCCAGTAATAGTGGTGGCTTCACCTCTTGGGCAATCCTTTCCTCCTAACTACATGGTAAGAGTGGCTCTACCTCCTGTGCATCCCTTTACACGATTAGAGGGGATCTGGTCTGATGCCATTTGTAATATCTTAGGCCCTAATCCCGCTCCGTTACTAGGGATTACTAGCTCAGACATCCTGTTGGGCTTCGGTCCAACTAGAGAGCCCTTGACCACTGCCCAAAATGCTTAAGCCCATGTTTACTAGAAGTGGTACTATATTTAGGATGCTATAATCACTGTTATTTATATTCGCAACATCCTCGTTGTATAATGGTACATTGCCTATTCCCAATAATAGTGACACCTTCACCGCTTGGGCAGTCCTTTCTATGTTAGGGGCAGACACACCTCTTGGGCAGCCTTTTCACTTTTAGAGGGAATTTGCTCTAATACCATTTTTAATGTCCCATGCCCTAGATATGATCCGTTATTGGGGATTACTGACTCATACAAGTTGTTGGACTTGGACCCAACCGGAGGCCATGACCACAAACCAAAATGCTTAAGTCTAGATTGATCGGTAGTAACCTCCACTACTTATAAGTTGCCATCATATTTTGTGATTGCTAGATATGGTATTATGATTGGGTTGCTATAGCAGCAGCTCGCAATTGTTAAAATAATTTTAAATAACATATTTTTGTTCCTAATGCTTAATTCCATTTTTTGCATTATATCACGCGATTCAATTCATTTTACATTGAAACAAGGGGAGAAATGAACAATAAATGTGAATATAAAAGTGACAAGATTAGAGATTAATTAATTGGAAAAAATGCGAGAGAGATAAAAACAAACAAAGGCACTGAATGGCATTAAGGAATTCACATTCAGGAGCCCTTGTGAGATAGTTTAATGAGGACACCAATATCTGATTGTTTCTTCTCCGTTGCCCGGGGTGGCCAGACCACTTCCCACCAACTCCTCTCCTCGTCCCTGGTCTACAACATGCATATAGTATAATCACATGGAAAATTTTAAGTTATCTTGTATAATTACATAGCTAAGTTAAATAATTCCAAAATATTAGTAGAATAGCCAGCTAAAAAAATCTTTCCACTGCAAAATATCAAAAAAGGGTCATAAAAGCAACCTCTCGTTTAGAGGTTGATAATGACAGCCTACGATCAGGATGGAAATGAAATTGTGGGATGGGATTGCTGGCCGTATATATCAAAGACACACATCATCTACTATTTCCACCTTTAGAATGGATACATATACATCTACAACAAATTCACGGTTAATGCAATGTAATTGTTTTTTCTATCTGTATACAGTAGTTGTCCTCTCAATCTTCCGAGTATTGGATTCTTAGGGCCCGTTCGGTAGGAGAATAAGCAGGAATAAGGATGGGGAATAAGGGGAATAAGGGTCTATTCTCCGTTCGGCTGGAGGATAAGAATAAGGAGAATAAGGTGAAATAAAGGTAGGTAAGGTGGGATAAAGATAGGAATAAGAGTGAAATAAGATGAAATAATGGGGAATAGTCGTACCACGGGGAAGCGTGTTGGGGGCTTATTCCCCTTATTCCATTCCTCCTTATACCCCAAACGAACAGGGCCTTAGAGAAGAACATGGACATTGAACTTAAAGCACACACAACGCGGGTGATTGGTGAATGGATAATGATAGATTTCTTATTCATTGTGAGAATAGCCATTAATTAAGTGAATATCGAGACTAGCTTACATGCATCTAGTACTATTACAGAGACAATGTAAGGACATTCTTAGTAAATAAGGCTAACTAGTAGCTCTCATAACCATTGGTTCACAATATATAAAAAGCATGTTCATAAAACCATCCACCTCGCTCCTGTACCCCAAACTCAAGAGGTTAAAGCCCCCACTTATTCAACAAGTCCAAAAAACCCTATCTCGTTTGCCCTAATCCTCTAATATCAACTTGACTCAGACTTGAACCCTAAATCTTAGAAGACTCGGCTAACCATGTTTATCTAGGGTTAGACATCTCGATCGACCTTAAATTCTATATAAACTATGGTTTAATCTAACTCGGTATTACACCAAATGTGAACCTAAACCATGAACATAAGGAAGGTCTATCCCAACTAAACCTAAGGTCAACGTCATTCTTATCTCTTTAACTGCAAAAAACCTATCAAACCGCCATATTTTTACCCTGAAATGTAATCAAGCCTCGTTCCAAATGTGTTCTCCTTAATAACAAGTTTAAGCCTAAAAAACCATGCATAAAACTATATAATTTATTTCCTAGATCAATCTAAAAAGGCAATGACACCATGCGCATTGGATTATTTTATCCTCATCTTATAATTGAGGTAGTTGACTTAAATGATCCAATGATCTACATTTTTCGTTTTGGACTTTTATATTACTTTTAACCATCTTTTGAGTCATGGTTGGTTGATCATTTTGATCCAACGATCAATATTACCTAAATCACCACTGCTTCATGACACATTAAAGGCCCTCAAGAGTAAAACCCAATGGTCTCAACACCCCTCCCTTCTTATGTAGGACATCTTCATCCATTTGATCAGGTACATCTCATATTCCAGTCAAGGATCCTTCACTTGAACGAGTGATCCACAACCATTAAATCTCCATCCAAAGGCCTACATCACACATGATGTTGCCCCCCCCCCCCCAATCCTGCATGTACATCAAACCATCTGGTCCAATAGTTTTGATCCTCCACTCCGCAAGCACCTACATCCATAGGGTCAGTTTGGTTGCTAGTGTACATCGATGTACACCGGTGTACCCCTCATTCCAACCCTCCCAACCTTCCAGATAGTTTACTATTCACAGAGGCACCTCAACCCAACCCAACACAATTACCAAACTGGCCCATAGTCCCAACTAGGCCTAAAGCTCCTCATTGTGTGGGTGGACATATTGCCTCCCAAGAGAATCCTTTCCAACCATTTTGATTGGGTTCGAAACTAGATCTAAAGAGTCACATCTAGATCCGAAAGTGGTCACCTATGCATCTGGTTTGGGACCTACTAGCCTCGTGATCAATGTTGCAGTTATCTCCATTCTCTTATTTTCCATCTCATGTAGTCTCTCAATCTTATAAATCCGTTGTCCAGCTCATTCTTGCTTCTCGTATATTTCATCTGACTTCTTACACCCCTTGAAATACCCATAAAACACAACCAGTGCCGTCCCTGGCATTTTGTGGGCCCTGGGCAAAAGGGAAAAATGGGCCTTTATAAATTTCGATGAACAATGTGCCCTTATATAATTCCATGACTTTAGCATTAAGTTGTTCACTGAAATTTCGATTCTATAAGGCTCATTTTTTGACGAGTTGTTTCATCAAAAAATCGATTTCATAATAGCTCATTTTTTAACAAATTGTTTCATCAAAAAATTCGATTGCTCATTTTCGGTGAGTTGTTTTAGTAAACATTTGATTCTAAAAGGCCTCATTAGGACATATAATATTTTTTTCTAAATTAAAAGCTGAATACATGCAAAAATGGACCTGTAAAGTTGATGGAGCCATGGGTCATTGCACTCGTAAACTACCCTCATGGACAACCCCGATATTGCCATGAGATTCACGCTATTACCACCGGATAAATACCTTACTAGACAAAATCATTCTTAAGCGAATGGTTTGCTATCCAAACAACTTCATCCCTTCAATTAATCTTCAATGTACAATTGCAACACTCACAGCAGTCCCTGCTATTGTTTTAATTATCTCTTTGGAAGAAGGAAAATAATGGCCTAAAGACATTTTTCTACAAGGAAATGCAACAATTACGTGGGTATTTGAACTCGCTCTTATTTTATGAATACAGAGAGGATATATATATATATATATATAGTTCAATATAACATATGCCTCGTTATCTTGTATCTATATGTATTTCACCACGAAAACAAGAGCCATATCTGTTCGTTTCCTAATGCAATATATGTTATATATTAGTTAAACTTATTACAATCTATCTTGATTTTAGCAGCATCCAGGAAAATATAAGAGACAGATTAAACAGACTATCACACATTTTCTATCTATTGTTGATAATCGCACAATTATACTAATTCCCATGCAATTAGTCGTGTTGAATCTTAATTAATAATCTGTCCGATGCTATGAAATTTGTCCCTTGATGTACAATGCAAGCGTGTGCCACTATTGGTTAATAATAAATTCCTATGGAAAGTCGCAGTCCCAGAAACTTAAAAGAATTCAAAACTGTGAAACAAGTAAAGAATAGAAGATTTAAAAAATATGATAACATAATAATAAGAAAAGAATTACCAGTGAGAATTTTTCGGGAGAGAGATCGAGAGAACATAACAGCAAAGATATTGAGAAAGAGAGAGGATGTGATGAGTTAAATGAAGAATTGCTTGGAAAGATAAAATGTGGCCGTTGGGTAGATGATTTCATGGGAAGAGCAAACATCTTTTCCATATTGGGAATCTCACAATAAAAATATTGAGGTAGATGGAAATCTAAGGAGCTTATTTTTTGAATTTTTCAAAATACAAGAAAATGGGCCCCTTAAACTTCATGGACCCTGGCCATTGCACTTCCAAACAACCCCCAAGGCCGGCCCTGAACACAACGTCCATTGGAAAAATTATCACACGAAGACTCATTATCTATTTGTATTGGAACACCCGTCTAGAAAAGTTCGGATCATGTTAATATTTTCCTGATGGTGATCTCCATGACCGAGATCAAATTTATCCAATGAGTCACACGTAACCCTATTCAAGTAAAGTAACACCGACCACATTCATATTATTAACATTAAACAATAGTTAACACATATAATAACTTGAGAAGATGCAACAATAGGTCCGAATAGAAACAAACACTTAACTAACTGCTTAAATATAAATCAACTCGCTTTGAGTTTCTTATAAGAAAAAGTCAGCCCTTTTTTCCAGAAAATTCCTTTACTTGGTCATAAACGAAAATTGAGCTAAACCCAACCTAGTGAAACAACTATGTTTAACTGTACCACGATGAATGTGCAATGTATGAGCAACTTTAATAAATATTATTTAACTAAATGTAAAAAAATCGATGTATAGCTCATATTAACATGAAATCATTTTAATTCCATAACAAGAAACATAACACATAATCGATGTGAGATACAAGTACACGATTTGTAAGTAAATACTATTTGATCAACATGTAATAACCAAGCATATGATCTTTTACTGCCAATTTCACTTCTAAAAATTCCAATGTCCCAATTTCTCGCCCTAATCGTCACCAAGCCACTTCTAAAAATTCCCCAACACCATCACACAATCACATGATCTTATTTCAACATTCACATCCTCAACCTCTACTGCCGTTTCCACATTCTTGAAGACATAATTCTAAAGAAAACCTATTTTATTTTAACCCAGCCCAATCGGACCCAATAAACGTGATTGGATCATATAACTCGTGCTACTTTAGCCACCTAGACCCAATTGATCTCAACCCAAATAATCCACATCCACCAAAATCCAAGTCTGGCCCTGCAATAGTTGATTAAACCCTATAAACGGAGAAGAAAGCAGCAAATTTTGTATTATTGCACTGCCTCCGAAGCCAAACAACGCCCCACCCCTTCTCCTTTGCTCACAAACAATCCTTCCTACCCAAGCAACAACACCCCCCTCCCCCCCTCCGTAGAAGCATTCTAGGGCTCGGTGATCCTCCTTCCAGAACCACTCCAATCGCAAGGTACGGTTTCTCTACACTGCGCGCGATTTAGATCATGCAACGGCCTCTAGATCAAGCAGATCTCTTCTCCCTTATTCTTCCCACCTCCGATTTCTCGGCACCTCCACGCGATTGAGGCCAATACGATTGTTTCGTTGTTTTAGATACCTGGCGGTAGTGATTATAGTAATCTCACACTTTCTGAATTTCCTCTCTACAAAATTTGATTTTGATGTGAATCTCGAGAAGCTGTTTGCAGGGGTGATGTTTTTCATATAGAATCGATCTGCGTCGCATTCATTCTAGCCTTTGCATTGTACTTCAAATTTCAGGAACGCAATGAAGCTTGACATGAGTGCTCTCGATGCCTCCTTTCCGGTTGCTCGACAAGACGATGAGCTTGGCGGAGCATCATTTTCAACCTCGTCTTTTGAGCTTCCAGTCACCTCCGATGTTAGTTTTTAATTATACATTCTGGTTCTCTAACTTTTGTCTTTCTAGATGTAATCGTCGGTACTTCGATTTACAATACCACGTCCATATAATCTTGGATTCGGTTCCCCTGCTCCGAGTGGTAACATAACAGGAGCTGCCATGGTTATTGCAGCTGTCTATCCTAGATCCAAGAAAGGAGGTTGTTTCGGGCAATAAACCGAGTCTTGCAAGTATTACCATGAAAACCACCATGTTATGCACATTTTTACTGTGTGATACTTGTTCTAAACGGGTTTGACACTGAATTACCTAAAGATGCGGACAACCTTTTACCGACCGCGCACTTTATTACCACACAAAACACAATGTTCCCGTGAGATACATATTCTTATCACTGGATGCACATCCTTACCTTGAAATGAGTTTTCTTAAAAGGATGGCTTATTGCCACAACCTCCTCCCTTGGATCTAGTATGAATGGCTACAATACTTACTGCATGCCTTGTTGTGTTTCCACTGGCAGAAAGGGTCCAAACCCAATAATTTCCGTATACACGGGTCTGATCATTTTTTGGTACTAGAAAGATAGTGATCTCCCATTCCTCTTTTAGTTCGATGGTTTCCAGAAAGAAGCTATTCAGATGGTAAAGCCAGCTAAAGGTACCACCACTCTTGCCTTCATCTTCAAAGAGGGGGTTATCGTTGCTGCTGATTCACGTGCTAGCATGGGAGGGTACATTTGTAAGTTTCACTGTCCTTTTAATTCTATATACTAGCGGGCTTGTTAGCACCTTTAGTTTATTTATTTTAGTCGAGTTAACGGATAACAGTTGATAGAAGGCATGCTGATACAGTAACCACAATATCGTGTTGGCCAAGCACCATATTTTCCTTGCGTCAATCATCTAGTTTGATTGATACCGTAATCATAGATGTTAGTTATAACATACATTTCTTTGGATGGTTACTGTGGGAGAGATGAAAGTTGGCAGTGTCTTCCTATGCTGTTAGTAGTGTCGGTGCAATTTAGTTGTCTTGGTTCTATAAGAAATTGTTGTTGATGACTTGATGCATGGTAGCTAAATGCTCATATAATTTAGGATCTATTCAAAAAGAAAAAGGTTAACATCTTCACTTGATCGGTTGCATATTCTAACTTAAACCTGTCAGTTAAGAGCCTCAAAGCTGGTTGTTGGTTGATGAACCTTTCACAAGGTGCTGGTTTGGGGATCGGGATTATTTAAGAATCCATTGCTCCATGATCATGCATAAAAAACATTTGTAGGCAAGGCCTACAATGCTGGATTGGTTGATGAACCTCTTGCGTGGTTTGTGGCATAGAAGGCCATGTCGGCGATATATCGGTTTCGACAAGGTAGGGATTTCGATATTACCTTATATATCTTTTTACAGGGATATAGGCGATATATCCCCGATATATCGGCGATATATCACCATATCGGCTCATATCAGTCAAAAATGACTGGATTCAGTACAAAAAATCCCGGATATCGATCGATATCGGCGAAATATCGTCGATATCTCTATATATCCATGCTATTATTCATGCAAGATTGATTCAACTATTTATCTAGCTACATCCATTATTAAAATACATATCTAGATACACCTAGTATTAGAACACACAATCGTTTATATATTTTTTGTTTTGAGTCGGGGGCGTTGCCCCCGCACCCCCGCAAGGGGGGGCCAACCTGGGCCCCCCAGCCCCCCAGGCTCGCTGATCGGGCAGCGAGACCCCTGTACCGGTAGGGTATGGTGCAACAGGAGGGTGCATACAATGGTTCTTCAACTTGGTGTATGTTTACAAGTTATTTCATGTTGTAAGAACTTGAATGAAATCCATTTCCAATAGCTATAAAGTCAATTCTTCAAAAAAAATCTATAAGTCAAGAATCAACATTAATATCAATAGGTTTGAAATGATCGATATATGCGATATAAGCTTCATAGATTGATTGATATGTGTGATCTAAGAGTATATATGCAAGTTATTTAGTGATCTAAGAGCTTGGATGAACTCCCTTTTCAATATATATAGGTCAACAACTAACAGTACCAGCGGTATGTTCAGTATGATTGATATGTGCAATATAAGGATCATAGTCTTCACAAATGATCTATATGTGTCATCTAAGTGTATATTTGTAAGTTATTTAATGTTATAAGAACTTGAATAGAATCCATTTCTAATAGCTAAAGGTCAGGAATAAACATTAACAACGATATGTTCGATATGATGACCGATATGTGCGATATATGGGCTATAAATGACCGATATGTGTGGCATAAGTGTGTATTTGTAGGTTATTTGTTGTTTTAATATCTTGGATGATCTTAATTTCTGAAAAAATGACAAAAATGGCTTTTTTGAGCTATTTCCGACATTTCCACCGATATATCGTCGATATATCGGCGATATATCATGATATATCCATTTCCGAGTGGACCGAAACGATATCGATATCGATACGGTCTTCCTTGATTTGTGGATTGAGATTATTGAGGAATCTGGTGTTCCATTAACATGCACACCTTTTTTAAATCAAGGTTACTATTTCAGTATTGACTCCAGTAACCATCCCTTGCGTGGCATTTTTTTGGTAATGCTGCTATTGTGATGGATGCTTAAACAATATGTAACTATTGTGTCATGTGATAGTCCAACGTAATTTTGAACTTTACAGAGAGTGAGGACAATGAGGTTGTCTTCCTATTTAAAACGCACATTCTCAAGAGTGATAATAGGAGATTTTCCGCTTATGAAGATATGCATTGACACTCCGATGACCATGCATAAATTTTCAAGAAAGATGATGCGAAGCTTGGAGCAAAAGATATCATATAACCCAAGAAGGTAGCAGTAACTAGAGTGCTACACCGGACTTTACTACTCATCCGTTAATTAGTTTCACGATATACTTTTCACCTTTCATCTTTAAATGTGTTATAATTCATCAGTTTATATTTTTTGGGACTTTCACAGCACTAATACATACCATTGTTTTTGGACTAGCTTCTTGGTTCCTCACATGTGCCTTGAGAATCTGAGATAAATTCAATTACTGATGTGTTGAGATTGGATTGATTATTAGCACGTATTTCTTCCTCATCATGAATCATCACAAGCTGTAGACAACATCTGGATGGAGGCTGGCAACCTTGGTCCTTGCCATCTTCATGAATCCAACGGGAGATGGATCACTCAAACTCAAAGAAGCCCCGCTAAATGTCTGGACTAGGCTTTTTCTGGTCATTACCTAGCTAACAGAATTCATCTTTTGTATTAGTGTGCACTATTGGCTAAGAAAAAGGTACAACCTGACTATCGGCAGAACTAGATGCCTTCTTTTGAAGAAAAAAAGCATCTCATTAAAGACGATTAGATGATTTTTCAGGACATATTAGTAGCTAAACTTGGCTCATGAAAGTTTTTTTCCTATATTTAGAGTATAAACATATTATCTTTTTTAATTTTGCACAAATATCATTTCAGCCTTCCGCTTCCATTATCCAGAGTTCCATCTCTGCATGCACGAGTTCCTCTGATCTTTCATACTGATCCGTGCCTTCTTATATTAATTTTTTCCGCACTCCCAAGTTGGTATTGCAAGCGGTTGTACTACATCCTGCATTTGGATTTCTCTCTCCTCTTTCCTAGTCGCTATCGATGAGATCTAGGAGGGAAGGTTTGTGATTCATCATTGATCGTGGATTATTTTTTAATGCCAATGGATGCATGTCTTGGGGTCAGTCATTTGAAATTCAATCAAATTAAACTCGATTACAATGTTGATGAAAATTCTTCTCCACAATTAAGATGTCATCCATGACACATATAATGGCTTTGCACTATGCACTACAATATGTCCAGTATGTCATCGATATTACATCGATGAATGATTAGAAGAGGTTGGGTTGGGCAGGTGGTCCGCCAAGGGATTGCAACTTTTCAAGTGCATCAATTAGATTGGCGTTTTAGGCATATTTACTTCTTTTGCCTTCGTATTGAGATTCTTTATCTCCCTAAGGAACTTGAGCTGTATGTTTTACGCTTAGGCATTTGAGTTATTGATTGTTCTTAATGCCTGTTGGGATGTTCTTAGGCATTTGAGTTGTTGATTGTTCTTAATGCCTGTTGGGATGAATTTGGAACGTTAGGGCTGGATTATATGGTCTATCTTTGTTGGTATGGAGTCACACACTGTTTTAAGATAGGATGACTGGTTATGCTAGTTACTAGGCTTTTCCCCCTGAGACCATTGGTATCTCATCTGCAATATTAGCAACCTTCAATTAAATTTTCAAATGCCAGCCCTTTAATTATCCCTGGGTTAACCCACACCTAGTCCTATTTATAATACCATATTAAACAAGGCCAGGTATGTACAATTAAAGTAATACAGATCTCATCCTCGATTGTCAAGTCTCCCACTACTATTTTCAATTATGCTCCTCCGACTTGTCATTCTCAGAGGTGATAATGATATGAGCTAACACCCCAAGATCGTTGTATCTAGGACCATGTTGTAACCATTATCAAACTGAAGTATGATATTAGTTAAGTGGGTTCACCTGCGATACAACCACGTGTAAGATTTTGCTAGGTGCTGAAATGTATGATTGTAATATCCAAGACTATGCCAATTGAGGATACGTGGAGAAAATAATTGTCACATTTACAAGTTTCTTCTCAACAAGGCCCTAAATGTTGGTTTCGGTCACCATTTCGGTGATCGACCAAACAGAATTTCGGTGGAATTTCGGTCGAATTTCGACCGAAATTTCAGTCATTTTTTGTACTAGGGCCCCCATATTTCGGTCATTTCGGCCATTTCGGTCGAATTTCGATTTCGACTGGATATCGATTTTTTGACAGAAATTCGACCAAATTTCACTGAAATTTGAGGCCATGCTTCTCAAGGAGCATATCTTTATTTCGATATTCTTTCTTTCTATTTGAACAATCTCTCTCTCATGTGTAAGATATTAAAAAGATATAAATCAATTTGCTCCATCTCTCACTTCTATTAAGACATTAACTACAATTGAAAATGTCTTATCAAGTATCCTCCTATTTTTTGAAACCCGAGCATAATTAACACCCAATTTGTAGTTTTTTCAACCATGGGAGCAACATTGAAAAAATTAGATCTATTTTAAGCTCTGAAATCTTATGACCCGTTAATATATTTGCTTAATAGAAATTCAATGTAGTAATTTGGCAGACTGCAAATTTGGCTCAGTATCTTAGTTAATCACAATTTTTAGTTTTTTCATTTCACTCAAACAATTAATAATACATGGTGAAGGCAATAGGTTCCCCATAAGAAGTTGATGTCTTATGAGAAATAAGATGGTAACTAGTTGGACAAGTTATTCTCCTATTTATTGTCAATACAAATAAAATGTTACTAGTCACTTGACACTTATCATAAAGAGTCTTTTCTTGGCATGAGCTGTCTCCCTTGAATATGGTACAATTTCCCTTGAGCCTAAGAGAACAAAGTAAGTTTATGATATGCAATCCTTTCAGATTTTTCTCAACAAAATTTTGCGAGGGGCCCATGTTCCCTTATCATGCATCCTTATGCAAGATTTTTGTTTTCCCCCTTGTAGGATGAGAGAGCGATGCTTATTATTAGAATCTAGACGAGGGATATATTATTAGAATCCGGATCCCTCTTATATAGAAATGGTGAGTTTAGGATTTAGGAAGAAGATTGCACAATTACTCTGGATGAAGAGTTTAGGGTATCAAGGACAATGACTTTAATATCAGTTTTGCCAACATATCGGTGACATGGCAAAACCAGCATATTGACGACCTGTCGTTGACATGTTGTCGATATTTCATCGAAATCAACCTCAAGGTCGTGAAAATGCAAACAAGGAAGCTCAAAATTTGCCATGTAAACGTCGATTTCTCCAACTTGGTGAAACGAACATACTAGCAAAATGTCGACGAAATTCGTCGGCATTTTCAGCCATGCTTAAGAGGAGATTACATAAATACCCCAAGGAAAACTAAGAAGAAAGAACAAAATACAATTATATTTTGCATTCCCTCTCAAGTTGGCATATATCTCTCATCCAACTTGGAAACAAGAAATGCGTATCGCTTAAGGGAATCACCTTTGTAAAGATGCCGACAAATTGAAGTCTGAATTTTTTTCGTGGAAAAAGTGTAAGTGATGTCCACTCCGCAATAATTTTATTGAGAATATCCATCAAGATTAGAAAATAGAGGTATCAAACTGATGAGTCATACTATGAAAATTTGGGAACATGTGATCGAAAAAAGGTTGAGGCAAGTTTCCAAAGTTATTGAAAACCAATTCAGATTCATGTCAGGTTGCTCTACTATTGACCTATCCACTTGTTGAGGAGAACAATGGAGATTTATAGAGCTAAAAAAGAACATCCTTTTCTCGAAAAAGGAGAAGAATCTCCGTATGATTTTTATTGATTTGGAGAATGTTTATGATTCAATCCCAAGGGAGATATTGTGGAGAGTTTTGGAGAAGAGACAAGTACATGTCATATACATTAACCTTATAAAGGATATGTATGATGGGGCTTCATCTTGTGTAAGGATCCAATCTGGGAAGACTGGCTAGTTTAACATCATCGTCGATCTGCATCAATGTTCAACTTTGAGTCCATTCCTTTTTGCTTTGGTTATGGACAATTTGACTACTCACAATCAGGATTATATACCTTATTGTATGTTGTTCGCCGATGATATTGTGTTGATTGATGAGACAAGAGATGAGTAAATGTGGAGCTGAAGGTTTGGAGACATGCCTTAGAGACTAAGGGATTTCGTATAATTATGGCTAATACTGAATATATAAAGTGCACATTTGATGGAGACAATGGTGAAGGACTCGAGGTGAACATTAGTGATGATAACATCCATAAGAAGGATTCTTTTGCATACTTGGGATCTATTCTGCAACAAGATGGGGAAATTGACAGGGATGTTACTCATAGAATAAATGTAGGCTGGCTGAAGTGGAGAGGAGCCTATGTTGTTCTTTGTGATAAGAAAAACCCTTTGAAAGTCAAAGGAAAGCATTACAAAGCAGTTGTGAAACTTGCTATGCTCTATGGATCAGAATGTTGATCTGTGAACCATATACATGTGCAGAGAATGACAATATCAGAAATGAAAATGCCAAGGTGAATGTGTTATACACAAAAAAATGGATTTGGAATGTGCAATCAAAAGGAAACTTGGTGTAGCTCTGATAGATGATAAGATGAGAGAAAACCGCTTTAGATGGTTTGGCCATTTGCAAAGGAGGTCTATTGATGCACCAATTAAAAGATACCAGATTTGTGATGTTGAGCCGGTTAAGAGAGGGTGTGGAAAGGCCCAAAAGGAGTTGGAATGAGACTATTCGATGGGATCTTAGTTAATTTGGATTTAAGCTCGATAATGACCCAAAATAGATATGAGTGGAGGCAGAAAATCCATGTAGCTGGCCCTACTTAATTGTGGGAAAAGGCTTTGTTGTTGTATCCAACAAGATTAGAAAACCTAAGACTTTAAAGGGATCTTGGCATGATTTAGAACATTCTTGAGTAAAACCTCTCTTGACTAAAAATGATGTCATTAGGTCTGAGTTTGCCAAACATCCTAAAATGCACAACATTTAGAGATGTCTTAATGTTTGTCAAAGATGAGTCATCCGACCAATGCAAAGAAGCCTCTGCCACATTTTCCTGGCCCACTTGTAATCAAATAATATATGGTGCAAGTTCTCAGGTCCGCCACCACACAAAGGCCATTCAACATCCGATTCCATGGAGAACTTTACTTAGTAGGGCTTTGTTATAATCCTCTCCCACTCAAACAATGACAATAAACTTTTCCCATGTCACTGCATTTGTGATAAAAGAATTGTCAACCTCAATATGCTTGATGAATTTATGAGAGCTTGTGTAGAGACAATATAAGTAGCATAGTAGATAGGAACATGAACTTCAGCAAAGAAACTAAGCTCATCAAGAAAGTATATAAATCAATTAACTCTCATAAATGCTTGGGGTATAGCAGAATAAGCAGTGTAATATGATTTGTCATTACATTGAGCAAACATCGGTTTGCTTCTTGTTATTCATTGACGCTAACGAAAAAGTAGATCTAGTAGTAGAATGCATGTCATTTGAAGAGCTATCATAATTTGCATCGGGATAAGTACAAATATCCAGATGATGATGGCAAGGTCGTCAAGTAACACATCATGAGTAGCACGATCATGCTGGCGATTGTATTGAAGAGTTTGTATGTATTAACTTGACCTACTACGACGTAGCACATAGATAATATTTGGACAAATGGCAATCAGGTATAGTAGTTTCCCCATCAAAGTCTTACAATGCTTGGAGCCCTGTAAGTAGTCATGACCAAGGATAGTGTAACATTGCGCTTCAACAGGATTTGGTGATGGTTTGCGGTCAAGTAGGCCAACCTCATTCAAATTATCAAAGACTACTTTTTAGGATTAAGACAGTTTATGTTGGTATGCCAGAAGTTTTCGGAAGTGTCGAGTCACCTCAGTGCCTATACTATAAAGTAGTGCAAGAGACTAAGGTTTTTGGTGACAAAAACCCTATGCAGAAATGATTTGGTTTCCTGAATCCAGGCCACATTATCTAATGTAAGAACCATGCCATCAATATAGATAACATGAATAACTACACAACCTATCTATTGCTTGGCAAACATAAAGTAATTGGAAAAGATTTTCGAAAATCCATGTGCAACAATCTTTGTGCTAAGCTATCAAGCCAAGTCTTAGGATTTTGTTTCGAGCCGTAAATAGCCTTTGTGAGTAACCGATACTCTCATGAATATTATAATGTGAGTCCAAGAATTGCATACTTCCTCTTCAGGATTTGATGCAGCGCGAAGCAGAGAAATAAGGTCCTACTTAATTGTCGTCTGTTAATTAGAGTCTAATTTTATTTTCGATTAATCGAGTCGTTGCAATTTTTATTTAAATAAAAAGAGATCGCATGTGATCTCAGTTAATTGATTAAATTAGGTAGTTAACCTGTTAAGAGTCTATTAGGATCATTTAGATTTGAATTTTGAATTTTATTTCTATTTTTGTAATCACATCACTCCTATATAAAGGGGATGGTAGGCAATTGTTGAAGACAGTTCAAGTTGCAATTAAAATTGAGATTTTATCTCCTCTCTCTTCCTTCTCCGTTGACGTGGTTTACGTGATTCCTCTTCAAAATCCCTCGCATCCGACGAGCTTTCTCTTCTTCCTCCCTCCGACTTTCTTCCACCAAACAAATTTCCACTGTTAAAATATTTTATTTCACCGTTGCAATTTTCGATTTGCGTCAATTGGTATTAGAGTATGGAAATTGAATCGTTCTCACGATTCGACGGTCCTGTCGCATACTGGAAGATGAAGTTTGATCTAAGCCGCCTATCTCATGACTCGCAAGCGCGTTCACGTCAACAAAAATTCAGGCATCGCCTCCAGACAAGCATCAAGGTGCAACAATGGATAGGTTCATGGTATAACATTGATATTTTTATGGTATAAGTCGAAGATCACAATGAAGACAAAAACGAAGAAAAGGCAGAGAAAAGCCCAACTGGACTTGTTGTCCAGACCATTATCGATCAACCACTACCTTCAGAATCGGCTATTTCACCACCTCCGGCCGTCCCGGCACCACCCCCGCCTTGCCAGGTAACCCCCTACCTTCCTCTCAACCTCCCTCACCCTTAACACCCACGTCAGCCCAACCATCGCTACCATCCCAGTTCCTTGAACCCCTCGTCGACAATACTGCAACCACCCCCACCTCCACTCGCCCACTGCCCCGACACCCTCCATAAAAACCCCTCCCTGCCACCCCTGCCGCCTCCCCACCCGTGTTGTTGCTGCCCATTGTTTCCTCCCTCCCTCCGGCAGCACCAACCCTCCTCTCCCCTCTTTGCTACCAACCTTTTCCTTCCCACCTTCCCAGCGATATCGCCCCCTCTCCACCCCTTGCCCCACCGTTGACATCCCACCATCTCGCCCCTCCACCAATGCCTGCGTCGCCCGCATTCGATGAGCCATCACCACTGTCGTTTCAACATCCCACGAGCTCGTTGCACACGCGGTTACCACCACCGAGAACCACCCGCTCCTCCGTTTTTCCCATCACCACCGCCACCAACACGAGAAGTTCCAACCTGCTTCACACCGCCGTCGAGGTAAAATATGGGAAGAGGAAACCCTAATGATTGATTTGGTTAAGGCTTTCTCTCCCAAAAGACACATATACCATAAGTTTAGGCATCAAGAATTGACTGGGAAAAATTATGCACAAGCCCTCAATTCAGAAGCTTTTTTCCCAAGGGTCAACTTAAGAGGAGTTGTTTTTGGTGAAGGGTACAATTGCATTCTAACCCCCTGGAGCAGAAATACGTGCACCAGGGTGTTGGAATAAAGTAGTTAGGGCTGCCCCCTTATCCAATGAGGATTAGGAATATGGGTTTCACCTATTTAAAGGCTCCATGGCTTAGTTCATTACCCACGTCTCCTCCCCTCCTGAATTTGTGCCATTCATTTGCTATAGACTCCCCAAAAGTCGAGGTGATCGACATGAAGCTGCCCCATCAATTTTTGAGCACCACGTCGAGGGGGCAAAATTCGCGTGGACGTCGGCATTTGCGCAACATATGCTCTTCCATCATGAAATTAATAGCTCCAACAATCGCAATATCTGGATTCCGTTGTTTGTTCCACACCAGTTCTTCCAAAAGGTGATCAAGAATGTCGAATTAAAATCGTCAAGCCTCCAATCGGAAGATCACACAATTCGTCAAGCGAAGGAGAGTTGATGCATCGTGAAGTAGAGAAATAGGGTCATACTTAATTGTCGCCTGTTAATTAGAGTCTAATTTTATTTACGATTAATCGAGTCATTGCAATTTTTATTTAAATAAAAAGAGATCGCATGTGATCTCAATTAATTGGTCAAATTAGGTAGCTAATGGGTTAAGAGTCTATTAGGATAATTTAGATTTGAATTTTGAATTCGCATGTGATCTCAATGAGCTGGTCAAATTAGGTAGTTAATCGGATAAGAGTCTATTAGGATAATTTAGATTTGAATTTTGAATTTTATTTATATTTTTGTAATCACACTCCTCCTATATATATGGGATGGTAGGCAATTGTGGAAGACAGTTCAAGTTGCAATTAAAATTGAGGTTTTATCTCCTCTCTCTTCCTTCTCCCTTGACGCGGTCTACGCAGTTCCTCTTCAAAATCCCTCGCATCCGACGAGCTTTCTCTTCTTCCTCCCTCTGATTTTCTTCCACCAAACAAATTTCCACCGGTAAAATATTTTATTTCACCGTTGCAATTTTCGATTTGCATCAGGATCTCGTTAGCGAAAGACATTTTTCACATCAAACTAATATAATAGTCAATACCGGTGCTATAGAAAGAATAGTAGGTTTGGAGTCAATTTTGGCAATGGAAGAGATGGTCTCGACATATCCATAAGTCTGATGAAGTCATTCTCCATAAGCCTTGGTTTGAGTTGCTCAACTTTGTCATTAAGGTTATACTTGGTAGTTGGTAGTTAACACTGATCAACAAGCAACAATCTATTGATAGAGATGTGCGAGAGATAGGGTACAAGATCTCATATACAATGAGAGGAGGACCTCCATCTCCTTATCCATAACCTGTTGCCAATCACAATCATGTAAAGTTGCAATATAGTCTTGTGGAACTTGTTACCAATCACAATCTTGTAAAGTTGCAATATAGTCTTGTGGAACTTGTTACCAATCTCAATCATGTACAGTTGCAATATAGTCTTGTGGAACTGATACACAAATCAGTGAATTGCTTGTCAGAGACAAACTAAGATCAATAGTTGTATTATGAGAGGAGATGAATCAGGCATGTTCTCACCCCTTTTCAATTTACAGTGGATGCACTATTAGCTATAGGTAGATCATTCAAAGCAATACCTAATTAGCGGTCGGAGTTGAAGTGGTCAGAGACGTGCATATTGTGAAGAATATGTAATAGGATTGGTTCAGACACTTACCGATTCCTCCTTCGGGGAGGGAATTTCCCGAAGTCGTCACACCTTGTGAACCTTGCACTCTATACGTCTATGACCACTTACATCACACTTGAAGCACTTGTATTCGTGCTCAATAGGTGTTGAAGGCACTCTCCTAGGCTTACGACGATGAGTCATCTCCCAATCGCCTCCATCCGAATCATCGTCAACCTCCTTCAAAATAATCGGCTTCGCAATATCTGGAGCCAACGTGTTCTTCAACACATCCACATCACAACATCAACTTAAGGGCGGGAGAACCCCCTAACCAACCCCCTCCCCCACTACACACTCACACAAACATCGAGCCCTATCGGACCACAAGCCTCATGCGATTGGAAATGAACACCTGAAGAGCAGCAAAAGGGGTTGAATGACCTTCATCCTATCTGTTAGAGAATACCATATATTATTGTTCCCTCATTTACCTTTATTTCCTTATGTATCACTGTTTCCTTATCAACTGTTTCCCGATGTAACCCCATAGGGGTATTTATGTAAATCCTCCTCTGAGCACCCTAGGGTTTAGTCCTATATAAGGACCCCTAGACCTCACAGAATAAAGTATGGTCTTACATTCTTAACATGGTATCAGAGCATGTTCGATCCCAGCCCTACCCCACCTACCAGCCTCGTCCGATCCCGTAACCTAGGGCATCCGCCGCCCTAGGCCATCGCACCTCCTGCCTGGCGCCTCCGCGCAACCCTCTCGCCTCTCGCCTCTCCGCCTCCCTGCCTCTCCGCCTCTCGCCTCTCGCCTCTCCGCCTCCGCGCCCATCGCCTCCTGCCTGGCGCACCTCCGCGCCCATCGCCCCCGCCTCTCGACCCTCTCGACCCCGCCCATCGCCCCCGCCCCTCGCCCATCGCCCCTCCAGGAGCCCCCCCCCCTTCCGCCCCTCACCCCTCGCACCTCCAGGCACACCTCCGCCCCGCGCCCCCTCGCCCCTCCAGACGCACCGCCCCTCGCCCCTCGCCCCTGCCCCGTACCGCCAGAAGCTCCTCGCCCCTGCCCCTCGCAGCCGCACCGCCCCTCGCCCCTCGCCCCTCCAGGCGCACCTTCGCCCCTCGCCCCTCGCCACATCCAGGCGCCACTCCAGGCGCACCGCCAGAAGCCCCTCGCCCCTCGCCCCTCGCAGGCGCCCCTCCAGGCGCACCGCCAGAAGCTCCTCGCCTCCGCAGGCGCATCACTTCCAGGCCCCAAGGCCACTTGCCCCCAGGCCCCAAGGCCTCGCCACATCCAGGCGCCACTCCAGGAGCTCCTCCTCGCATCCTGGCCCCTGCCTCGCATCCTGGCCTCTGCCTCGAGCCACGGCTTCTCGCCCTCCAAGCTCCTGCCTAAGCTCTACGTCTACTGCAGGCCATCGGCCACCGGCATCCAGCCCCTGCCCCTCGGCTGCACGACTCCAGTGACCTCGTCGGCATCCTCCTCGCAAAAGCCTTTGGCTCTATGTTGTTGGTCTTGCACGGATACATCGGAATGGTTTGCTAGCTGCGTATGATCTCTATTTCCTCTGCATACTAGATCATTGTATTTTTTGATCACTGCGGTCACCATGACATCTGCTCCTGCATCTTCGGACTCCAAGCCCCTGTACCCTACTTCAGCGATGATGGTACAGGGCACTTCTATCAAACTAAAGGGCTCAGAGAACTACGTACTATGGTCTCGATCCTTTAAAATATTCATTGGTGGCCAACGCAAGATTTATATTCTAACTACCATTCCTCCTGCCGAGACAGACGCCAACTACGACACCTGGTACGTCGACAATTGTCAGGTCATCACTTGGATGACAAATAGTGTTGATCCTAATATTGCATCAAATTTGCTCTACAAAACAACTGCAAAAGAAATGTGGGAGAGTCTTGAGAATACATACTCCCAGAAAACAACCAAGTCCAGGCTATCTGACATTTACACAAAGATTTGGTCTGCAAGTCAGGGAGAAACCTCCTTGATAGAATACTACCGGCTCCTAACAGGATTATTCGAAGAATTGCTTATTTTTCAACCTGCATGCTGTGACAAGCAAATAGGTGAAAGAGCAGAATGGCAGGTGTACCGTTTTCTATCAGGCTTACACCCTCGATACAAATATGTTAAAGAGCAATTCTTGACGGCGGCCGCCCTACCATCTCTTGAAACTATTTTTGGCAGATTACAGGAACTGGAAACCCCTAACCAATCACCTACTACAGACACTGCTGCTCACTTTGCTGGAGGACGCCAACCTTTCCAAGGAGGACGAGGGCGTACGTTTGGTCGCGGTCGAGGACGAGAACAGGGACGTGGACGTGACTCGGGACGCGGCCGTGGTCGTGATTTTTCTAATGCTCGTTATCCAGCATGTACTCATTGTGGCCGCTGGAATCATCCATCTGACAAATGTTGGGCTACCTTTGGCATGCCCAAGGCTAATAACGCATATGAGGCACCATCTGATTACACGAATTATGATACTATGGAAACTTCACAAGATCAGTCTCTCACAGAGGCTTCAGGATCTTTTACTGCTGCAGAATGCGCTCGCCTTCGCCAACTCCTTCAGAACCCAGTTACTGAGACTACGCATTCAGGCCCTACTGCGACTCTAGCAGCCACCACAGGTACAATTGCAAGTTCTGCCTCCACCTCTACTTCTACCTGGATCATCGACTCGGGTGCCTCAACCCACCTCACAGGAGAACGTAGTCTCCTCACCTCTCCTAGGGAGCCCTCTACGGTGAAGCACGTTCGTGTGGCCAATGGAGCCTATTCACCTATCACTGATGTGGGGACCATGGAATTTAGCCCTAAACTCAGGCTAACGGATGTTTACTGTGCCCCTGCTTTTCCTCTCAGTATGCTGTCTGTTCACAAATTATGTACAGAACTCAACTGCCGTGTGATTTTTGATGATTTATGTTGTTATTTTCAGGACATCCGGACGAGACAGATCTTTGGTGGGGGACATGAGAAGAATGGCTTATATTACCTTGACATCCCTTCCAACTCTGGTTTCGCTGGCGCAACCTCCATCTCTGCTGATCCCCTTCTGTGGCATCTTCGTCTGGGTCATCCCTCTGCTAAAGCTCTTTCCTTAATGTTCCCTGAACTGTCCATACTTAAACCATTCGAGTGTGAGGCATGTCAGTTCGGAAAACATCACCGTGCATCTTTTCCTGCTAGAACTGAACCCCGTCGTACGATATCCTTCTCTTTAATTCATTGTGATGTTTGGGGACCTTGTCCTGTTCGAACCATCGGTGGACACCGCTACTTTATTGTCTTTGTGGATGACTACAGTAGATCATCCTGGGTCTATCTTCTTAAAGAACGCTCAGAAATCAATAAAATAGTCAAAAACTTTTATGCTTATGTCAAAAATCAGTTCTCATCGAATATTCAGGTCTTCCGATCAGACAATGCCTTGGAATTTACTCAACGAGACCTTTCTGATTTCTTTGCTTCCCATGGGACAGTACATCAAACATCTTGTCCTTATACCTCTCAGCAGAATGGGGTGGCAGAACGCAAACTCCGTCATCTTTTAAACATTGCACGCTCACTTCTCACCCAGATGAAAGTTCCCAAAATATACTGGGGTGATGCTGTTCTCACTGCAGTCCACCTTATCAACAGGACTCCTTCTCTTACTCTCAAAGGCTCTACACCATTTTCTTTGCTTCACCCTAATGATCTTCCCTTTACTCTACCTCTACGGATATTTGGGTGTGTCTCCTTCGTACACAATTTCCACACCAAAGACAAAATATCCCCTCGTGCGATCAAATGCATTTTTCTTGGTTACTCCTACACTCAAAAAGGTTACAGATGTTATGATCCTGTTGACAGACGATACTATATCTCTGCAGACGTAACCTTCTTTGAGCAAACCAGCTTCTTCACACAACTTGTCACCAATGTCCCTTTACATCTTCCTCCATCACCAAGCATCCATACCCATCCATCTCAGACCTCATCACCAGATGTCCCTCTACCCATACCTCTGCCTCAGGATGATATGCCAGCTTCAACTGTCCCCTCCACTACTGTCCCGGATGATCCTGACAACCTGCCGATCGCATTACGGAGGCAAAAGAGAAAGTGTGCCACTTATCCTATGTCTAAATTTACTACTACTGCTGGACTTTCATGCACTGACAAACAATATGCCGATGCACTAATGACTATCTCCATTCCTAAAGATCATCACAGTGCTTTCCAAGATGCAGGTTGGAGACAGGCCATGAATGAAGAAATAGATGCACTCATATCCAGAGGGACATGGGATCTTGTGCCATGTCCTACAGGTGTTAAGCCCGTTGCTTGCAGATGGGTCTTCACGACCAAACAATCTCCAGATGGTTCTATTGACAGACTTAAAGCCAGACTTGTGGCAAAAGGATTCACCCAGACATATGGAGTCGATTACTTTGAGACCTTCTCTCCTGTGGCTAGGATGGGGTCCATTCGCACAATTCTCTCTGTTGCCGCTAACAAGAATTGGCCAATTTATCAGCTGGATGTAAAGAATGCCTTCCTATACGGTGACCTCGAAGAAGAGGTCTATATGATGCAACCGCCGGGTTACTCCGTCGAGGGGGAGCATGTATGCCGACTTCGTAAGGCCATCTATGGCATAAAACAGAGTCCTCGAGCCTGGTTTGACAGACTTACCAGTGAAATCAGCTCTCTTGGTTTTCATAAGACAACATCTGATTACTCTGTGTTTATCAGACGACGATCCACTGGCACTGTGATACTTGCTGTCTATGTTGATGATATGGTGGTCACTGGGGACGACGACAATGGAATTCTCGAGACCAAGGCCTTCCTTCAGAAGGTGTTTGTCACCAAGGACCTTGGACAACTCCGGTACTTTCTTGGTATAGAGGTGATACGTACTGCAGAAGGATTACATCTATCACAACGAAAATACTGCTTGGATATTCTTACAGAAGTCGGTTTACAAGGATGCAAACCATCTGGCATACCTGCAGAAGTACGAAAACACGATACATCCACTGATTCTGAATTTGAAGACACTACACGATACAGAAGCCTTGTGGGTAAACTAATCTACCTCACCGTTACCAGACCAGATATATCTTATGCTGTAAGCAGAGCCAGCCGGCATATGGAGAGACCTCTTTACAGTGATTGGCAGGATGTTCTTCTGATCCTTCGCTACTTGAAGGAATCACCAGGACAAGGACTCATCTATAAAGTCAACGGTCATACTGATATTACTGCTTATGCAGATGCTGACTACGCCAGTTCCCCTGAGGATAGACGATCCATTACAGGCTATGCTATGTTTGTTGGTGGTAACCTTGTTTCATGGCGAAGCAAGAAGCAAACCGTGGTCTCCAGATCAAGTGCAGAGGCAGAATATAGGGCAATGGCCCATGCTGTTTGTGAGATTACGTGGCTTGTATCTTTTCTACGAGACCTTGGGTTCCCTGCTACTACTCCTATACCGCTATACTGTGATAACAAGTCTGCTACCTATATTGCCACCAATCCTGTATTTCATGAACGGACAAAGCACATCGAAGTTGACTGTCACTTCATCCGAGATGCAATACGAGGAGGACAGATTGTCACACCACATATCTCTACAGATCTTCAACTTGCAGACGTATTTACTAAAGCATTACCAAAGAAGCGTCTTTTATGGATATCTTCCAAGTTGGGCATGATTGATGGATATGCTCCAACTTGAGGGGGAGTGTTAGAGAATACCATATATTATTGTTCCCTCATTTACCTCTATTTCCTTATGTATCACTGTTTCCTTATCAACTGTTTCCCGATGTAACCCCATAGGGGTATTTATGTAAATCCTCCTCTGAGCACCCTAGGGTTTAGTCCTATATAAGGACCCCTAGACCTCACAGAATAAAGTATGGTCTTACATTCTTAACACTATCCCAACAAAATCACCAATCGTCGTCAAGGTTCTAGGACGAGGCTCGACTATAACTTGCGAGGTGGAGGACCCAACAATAGCCCATCCCGACGTGCACCTTTTCCCGACATGTCTCCCTCAAAAACCCTATCTCGTCATGTCTCTCTTCCGAGCGGTGGCATCTATATGTCCTCTCGTTCAACTCATAGGACAATTTTGGACACAATAAACTCTAACCAACCTGAGTTTCAAGGAAAAGTGCGTACTACCAACTGAGGCGCGTACTCCCAACTGAGGCATCATCCCATTTGCCAGTCTGGCCGATGGGCACTTACATATGATCGAGAGTTAGCTGAGCAGTCCTATCATTAGTCAGATGATTGAAGGCATCTGAGTCAGAGATCTGTTAAAAAGAAATGGAAATCAGATGAGTTACAGTAGTGGATGTGGCAGTCAGACTTGCTGTCACAAACTCAGTAGTCCCAAATTGGGCTTCACAGGCCATGCCAACATTAGAGCACCCATCAGTATCAACCGAGGCTTGAGTGATCATATGAGGTGGGTCAAATTTTACTTAGCATTGGTCGGAGGGATGATAAGATCAGTTCGTTCATAATGCATATAGGTTCATAATGCATATAGGGTTGGTAGATAAGTGTATATGGAACACGTCCTCTGCCATGTTGACTAAAACTACCTCTGCATCTACGTCCACCGAAGGTAGCATGTGTAGAACTATCTGTGCAAGGTTGGGGTAGACAAAGTCACATCAAATTGGTGAAGACATGTAAATACGACACATAGAGAGGTGACGACGTTAGTGCAGAAATTGATCATTCATGACTGTGCATTGAGCATTGACCAGAGAGAAATTTGTAGGCATGCATCCTACCACTTAACATGCTCCTAAACCTGTTTGGGATAACAAGTTGATTGAGATATCTATTCCATAGGGCTAGGGTCTCTTATATAGAGAGAAAACTCTAGAGAGTACAAGAGGAAAAATACATAAATACCCCTGAGGGGTAACGGAACCCGAAAAGGGTTAAGGGTTACGGAACACGAAAGGTTACAACTATAATTGTAATATAATATTTCTAACACTCCCCCTCAAGTTGGAGCATATCTGTCAATCATGCCCAACTTGGATACTAAGTACATTAGGCGCTTCCTTGGAAGAGCCTTTGTGAGGATGTCTGCAAGTTGAAGTTCAGTGGAGATGTGTGGAGTGTTGATTCGTCCTTCTCGTACTGCATCACGAATAAAATGGCAATCAACTTCAATGTGTTTTGTCCGCTCATGGAAAACTGGATTGGTGGCGATGCACGTGGCAGACTTGTTGTCGCAGTATAAGGGTACAGGAGTGGCGACTGACGTGCCAAGTTCTGTTAGGAAAGAAACAAGCCATGTAATCTCACATGTGGCCTGAGCCATTGCCCTGTATTCTGCTTCTGCACTAGATATGGATACCACTGTCTGCTTCTTGCTTCGCCAAGTGACAAGGTTATCCCCAACAAACATGGCGTATCCTGTAGTGGATCGGCGATCCTCAGGAGAGCTAGCATAGTCAGAATCTGTATAGGCGGAGATATTAGTGTGTCCATTCACCCCATAGAAAAGTCCACGTCCAGGAAATTCCTTCAAATATCGAAGGATCAAAAGAACATCCTGCCAGTGACTGTAAAGAGGCTTCTCCATATATTGACTGGCTCTGTTCACAGCATATGATATATCTGGCCTGGTAACAGTGAGATGGAGTAATTTTCCCACTAAGCTTCTGTATCGTGTTGCATCCTCAAATGCTGGATCAGTAGATGCTGAATATTTTCTCACTTCTGCAGGGATGCTAGATGGCTTGCAACCAAGAAGTCCTGCCTCAATCAGAATATCGAGGCAATACTTTCTCTGTGAAAGATGGAGCCCCTCTGTAGTGCGTATTATTTCGATGCCAAGAAAATAACGAAGTTGGCCGAGATCTTTCGTGACAAAGACCTTCTGAAGGAAGGTCTTGGTCTCATGAATACCATCTACATCATCTCCTGTGATAACCATATCATCAACATAGACAGCAAGGATGATCGTGCCAGTAGACCATTGCCTAACAAAGATAGAGTAGTCAGATGTTGTCCTCTGAAAACCAAGTGTGTTGATCCCCGTAGTGAGCCTGTCAAACCATGCCCTTGGGCTCTACTTCAGGCCATAAATGGCCTTGCGTAGTCGACATACATGCTCCCCCTTGACTACATACCCCGGCGGTTGCATCATGTAGACCTCCTCCTCAAGATCACCATAAAGAAAGGCGTTCTTCACATCAAGTTGATAAATGGGCCAAGCCTTGTTGGCAGCAACAGAAAGAATGGTACGTATCGACCCCATTCTGGCAACATGCGAGAAGGTCTCAAAATAATCAACTCCAAAGGTTTGTGTTAAACCTTTGGTAACAAGTCTGGCTTTCAATCTGTCAATAGAACCATCATGCGATTGTTTGGTCGTGAAGACCCATCGACATGCCACAGGGCGAACTCCCAGGGGGCACGACACAAGATCCCACGTACCCCGGGAGGTAAGTGCATCCATCTCCTCATCCATGGCCTGTCGCCAACCTTGATCTTGGATTGCACTGAAATGATCTCTTGGAACGGTAATAGCATTAAGAGCATCTGCAAATCTCTTGTCACAGCTAGATAAACCATCTGTAGAAGTAAAATGTGACATGGGGTGATACGTACATTTCCTTTTTTGCTTGCGTAGAACTATAGGAAGCTCCCCAGGTACATCCGGGACAGCAGTGGTGGGAGCACTCGAAGTGGTCATATCATCCCGCATAAAAGGGACAGGTAAAGGTACAGACACTGGTGTAGAAGGTATAGAGGTACGCTGACGAGTATAGACGATTGGTGGAGGAGGGAGGTCCAGAGGAATGTCACATACAGTCTGTGTGAAATAACTTATTTGCTCAAAGAAGGTGACATCAACAGATACATAGTATCGACGTCCGATAGGATCATAGCAGCGATAGCCTTTCTGGGTACGAGAGTACCCAAGAAATATGCATTTGTTGGCACGAGAGGATAATTTGTCAGCTGCATGAAAGTTATGAACAAAGGCAATTTTAAATACAATCAAAAATTTGCAGAGGTATAGGAAAAGGAGACTCGGAAGGATAAAGTAAGGAAAATGGAGTTGCCCTTTGAGAACTGATGAAGGAACACGGTTGATGAGATACACTGCAGTAAGGATAGCATCTCCCCAGTATTGTCTAGGAACACTCATTTGACTAAGAAGAGATCTGTCAACATTTAGCAAGTGTCGGAGTTTCCTCTCAGCTATACCATTCTGTTGTGAGGTATATGGACATGATGTTTGGTGAACAGTTCCCTGGGATGCAAAGAAAGAGGTCAAGTTATGTTGGGTTAACTCAAGAGCATTGTCGGTACGAATGATCTTAACAATGCTAGAAAAATTAGTTTTAACATATTGAAAGAAATTTCTGACAATCTGATTAATCTCCGAACGCTCCTTTATTAGATAGACCCAAGAAAATCGACTATAATCATCAACGAAAACTATAAAGTAGCGATGACCACTTAATGTGCGGATCGGACAAGGTCCCCAAACATCACAGTGAATAAGATGAAAAGCAGCAGTACTACGAGACTCAGTACGAACAGGAAACGAAGTTCTATGGTGTTTCCCGAACTCACATGCCTCGCACTGAAATGGCTTCAAAGCAGAGAGTTCAGGAAACATCACGGAGATGGCCTTGGCAGAGGGATGTCCAAGGCGTCGATGCCAAAGGAGCGGATCTTCGGCGATAGATGCAACACCAACAAAATTGGAGTCTGAGGGTATGTCAAGGTAATATAGGCCGTTCTTCTCATGACCCCCACCAAAAAATCTGCCTTGTCCAAATGTCCTGAAAATAACAACAAGACTCATCAATTTCAGTGCGAGGCATGTGTTTCCCGAACTCACATGCCTCGCACTGAAATGGCTTCAAAGCAGAGAGTTCATGAAACATCATGGAGATGGCCTTGGCAGAGGGATGTCCAAGGTGCCGATGCCATAGGAGCGGATCTTCGGAGATAGATGCAACACCAACAAAATTGGAGTCTGAGGGTATGTCAAGGTAATATAGGCCGTTCTTCTCATGACCCCCACCAAAAAATCTGCCTTGTCCAAATGTCCTGAAAATAACAACAAGACTCATCAAATATCACACGACAATGAAGCTCAACACAAGGCTTGTGAACTGACAACAAGCTAAGAGGAAAATCAGGAGCATAGTGAACCCCCGAAAGTCGGAGTTTGGAAGAGAATTCCATAGTTCCGATAGTAGTAATCCGTGATTGAGTCCCATTAGCGACTCGATTGACTTCACAGAGGTAGATGGTATGGAAGAGGTGAGCAGCCTACCTTCTCCAGTGAGATGAGTAGAGGCGCCGGAATCAATAATCCAAGCTGGAGTAGAAGTGATAGCAGAGTTGGCTATTGTACCTGAAGGAGTGGCCAGAGCAGCAGTTGTAGTGTTACTAGTGGTGGTAGGTCCTGGAGTCTGAAGGATCTGCATTAGGCGGGAGTAATCTGCATCATTAAGATGAACAGTCTTACCATTGGAGGCAGGCGATGCTTCTTCCACATCATATGCTTCCTCATAAGCATTATTGGCGTGATAAGAAGGTACGCCAAACTTCTGCCAGCATCGTTCAGCCGGGTGGTTCCACCTACCACAGTGAGTGCATGGGGCAGTAGAGTCTCGCCCACAACCACGACCAAAGTCACGGCCTCGTCCATATTCCCGTCCACGGCCCTGACTTGGATCGCGACCACGTCGTCCTCGCAAGTTGTATCTGCCTCCTCGCCCAAATGAGGCGATGTGTGCAAAGTTCTCTGTTGAAGATAAGACAGGAGGCCGGGCAGCGGATGTCTCGAGCTCCTCAAGTCGGTCAAAGATGGCCTTCATTGTTGACAGTGTGTCTGATATAAGAAATTGCTCCTTCGTTGCATGGTACCTAGAATGCAAGCCATCAAGGAAGCGGTATACCTGCCAGTCAGAACGCTCTTGTATCTGTTTGGTGCAACATGAGGGCTGGAATATTGCAAGCTCCTCATACAGACTGGATAGATGCCTGTAGTACTCGATGAGGGTGGAATCACCCTGAGATGCCGACCAGATTCGCCTGTAAATATCTGCAAGGCGTGACTTCGTCTTCTTCTGGGAGTATGTTTGCTCGAGATCCTCCCACATTTCCTTGGCCATATTTTTGTAAAGAAGATTTGAGGCAATATGAGCCTCAACACTGTTGGTCATCCAGTTGATAACCAAATAGTTATCAATCTGCCAGTTATCGTACTCTTTGTCCTTTTCATCTAAAGGATCTTTAGTCAAAATGTAGAGTTTCCTCTTACCACCAATGAATACCATAAAAGATCGAGACCAGAGCACGTAATTTTCTGTGCCATTGAGTTTGATAGTAGTGTCTTGTGCCATAATATTTGTGGCCAAGGGCTTTGTCTCGGTAGAAGAAGGCGCCATGGTGGTCTTAAAATAGAAAGACGATCCTATGATCAACTAAGGATGCATATAAGAGCTAAAAAATGCCCTAAAACTCACGTTTGCCCTTGACGAAGGGCTGAAAACCCCCAATGGACATCATATCTGGATTCTTGGAAGCGGTCCGTGATGAGTTTTGGATCTCCAAAGAGTCCTACGGTAACCATGGAGGATAGCTGTGGGACTGACGACCTTCGTAGGAGGTCCTGAAAGCGCCGGGTAGCGCTAGCGGGAGGGCTGCTGCACTGGAGGCAATTGGAGGGCCTTGTGCGGGGCCCTAATTCAGGGAAGAAGGCCCACACAGGTTTTTGCGAGGCTTGAAGGTGGCGGTGGGGATTTTAGATCAGAACCCCGGTCTAGGACCGTTGCTCTGATACCATGTGGAGAAGAGAGCCAGAATGGGATATCTATTCCATAGTGCTAGGGTCTCTTATATAGAAAAAAACTTAGAGAGTACAAGAGGAAAAATACATAAATACCCCTGAGGGGTTACGGAACCCGAAAGGTTACAACTATAATTGTAATATAATAATTCTAACAACATGCAAATACGACACATAGAGAGGTGACCACGTTAGTGCAGAAATTGATCATTCATGACTGCGCATTGAGCATTGACCAGAGAGAAATTTGTAGGCCTGCATCCTACCACTTAACATGCTCCTAAACTTGTTTGGGATAACAAGTTGATTGGAACATAGCCAACTCTCATATAACTTTGTTATATTATTGCAATGCTAAATGATATTGGATTCCCCTACGTCTCTTGACTAGATGTATATATATGTATCATTAAGTCATTGAGTTGGTTGTCATCTGAGAGGAAGTTTGAGTAAGCTCCTCTTACATGTCCTTGGTCGTTCCTTGTAGAGAAAATTTCCTGCCATTGATTGCTGGACACTTTTCGAAATCTAATTTATGGCATAATAATTGTATGCTTCTTATGTATCATAATCCTTGTTGGTCTTCCTTCGAGGTTTCTTCGTAAGGATATAGATTTTTTGTTGTTCGTTGATAAATACTTCGGAGGTGCCTGACCAAACAATGTCATCTTCAACACCTATTTTGATGGAGGTGCCTTGTACAAACACAATAGAGGTTTAGTTGAGACAAGTGCATATGTCTAAAAAGAGATTGTTGGACATGTGAGCCCCGGACGAACCATTTCTAGAATAAATGTTATTGTAATCCTCTTTTATATATCAATAAAAGTTATTGATGTTCACTCCCTATCAGAGATTAAGGAATAAATGCACTTATAAGATCATTTAGTACAATTAGTGTTATGTACTATGATCGTCTTGATCATCATACATCTGTTGATTCAATGATTGAATCATGGGGGCTGGTGCTTGGATGATATCTTAGGAGTTAAATTGAGGGCTCATCTAGCACCGTCAAATGATTGTTGACAAAGGATCTCCAACATGAGAAGGAGATGCCAATCCTTACTTCAAAAGTTGATATCCGACCGACTTCTTGATGCAGGTCCTCTGCATAGGAATAGAGATTCGGAGGTGTCTGATAAGTTAGGTCAAAGAGTCGACTTAACGAGATCAAGATAACCAAAACCTATATCATATGATATCGCGATACATGCACGCATCATCTGATCGGAGACAGATGTGTTACTATATACCTAAGTATGTATATTAGACAAGTCATTAGGTTGATGACCTAATCAAGGTCTATACATCGGCGAGTTGGTGTGCATATGAGGGCATATGAGTAATACGATCTCCCAAAGGGATCATACAAGTTTACTACTGAACCAGAAGATATGAGTTCACTCATGAGATATTGGGACCAACCAAATTTCATCGATGGTCATCTTGCTTTGGAAGCATAACATGATTTGCAGGCATGATATCACTACAGAGAAGTATAGAACAAGCGACGGTTGGCGTCCGCCCCCTCTGATTGGAAGACCGTCCCCTTTGATTAGAGGGGACAGTTGACAAACCGTCTCTACACATGCGTCCTATTTGCTATACGGGATGATGTTTACGAACGTCTCGTGAGCGTTCCTTTTTATTACAACTTCGGAGACGGTCGTGACCGTCCTGTCTATTATAGCCAAATGGGATAGTCGAGACCGTCCCCGCTGACTAAACCATAGGAGATGGTCACGACCGTCCCCGACACTTCACTAGATCGTCTCCTATGATTCTTCAGGACATGATAAGTATCTCTGAGGGGATAGTCACTATCGTCCCCTTTGATTCCCTACAATAAAAATGGGATATTTACACCCATAACCCTGAGTATTTTTGAAATTACATTCATAACCCTTCGTAATCATGAATTACGCTCAGGACCCTGAATAATTGCACCGTCTTACACCCATAACCTTCTGTTACTTTATTTCATTAACTCGACCACATGATTGAGTTAATCTAACCAATCAACAATCTAACGTCTGGGATTATCCTAAATAAAAAAATATCCCACCCCTTTCTCTTGAGCCAGCACCTGCAGCCAGTGTGGCTCTCAGTTTAGGGTGGGGGGCTATGACAATTGGTGGACAGCAGGTGACGGGGGCTTGCACGTGGCAAGAAGGGGGGATGGTGGAGGATGGTGGCGGGGGTGGGGATCTTGCATGCAGAACGATGATGGAAGGTTGCGACGGGAGCCTGCAGGAGGGAGGCGTTGTTGGGGCTTGACGATGGTGGAGGGCAGTGGCGGGCCCGCAGCCTGTAGGCGGGAAGGTGCAGAGGCGCTCGAGGGGAGGAGACGATGGTGGAGGGCAGCGACAAGCCTGGGGAGCTTGCAAAGGGGGAGGGGGCTTTGATGAGGTCGATCTTGTAGAGGCACGGTCCAGATGGGAGCTTGCAGAGGTCGACGGGTGGGGAGTTTGCAGAGGCGCGAGGGGTGGGGGTGGGCTCCGACGAGGTCGAGCGTGTAGAGGCGCAGTCCGGGGGGAGCTTGCAGAGGTCAACGGTTGCGACGGGCGGGTGTTTGTAGGGGGGTGGGGGCGCTTTGACGACAAGGGGAGCTTGCAGAGGGGAGGGGGGATTTGTCGAGGTCGAACTTGCAGATGCACAGGTCGGGGTGGGGCTTTTGACGAGGTTGAGCTTGCAGGGTGGGTTTGAAGACATGGGGAGCTTGTAGAGGCGTAGGCGGTTGCAGGCGGGATCTGGGGGCGTAGCTTGCAGAGCGCAGGGGGGGCTTGCAGGTGGGGCGAAGGGATGCTTTGACGATGGAGGCGGTCATGGGTAGGGCGACGAGGGGAGCTATGGGGGCTTGCACGGTCTTCGACGATGGGAGGGGAGGCTGGAGGAGGAAGGGGGTGGTGGTACCACTTGTAAATAATGGGAACTGAAAGGGTATAAAATGTAAAATATGTGATAGATACAGTCATAGTTAACGGGAGATTGGATGGAAGTTAACACGAGATTATGGGTGTAAGAGTGGAGCACTATTCAGGGTCTTGGGCGTAATTCATGGTTACCTAGGGTTATGAATGTAATTATGACATTATTCAGGGTTATGGATGTAAATATCCCAAAAAATTAAGTACCCATTGATATGATCTTCATTCTATGATGCATCAATTAACATTAAACATTCAATACCTATATCAATATATACTCTTCCTCATAGAGAGAAGGATCAAGATAAAAATAGACATTCATTTTACATACATATTACAAAAAATGTTCTAAAAAGAGTAATGTTGAGCAATTCAAATTAAACTACTCTTATCTTAAATTATTCAAAGCAGTTAAACAACAAACTAAAGTACTCTACGTTATATTGTCCAAACTAGTTATACAATAATTAAACTATTCATTCACTTTTTTCCTCGATGAAGGATGCTCTTCCTCTTTTCATTCATTTCGACTTTGCCTCTCCTCTCTACTCTCTCTGCCTCGACATCTCTCCCACATATGATATTCCGCGACGAACTGATCAATACATCGAGACATTAGATTGCTTTTCATCTTAATTGTCGTCATCGTCCTCATCACTATCATCATCTTTCTCATATTTAACAATGATCATCAAACCATTTTTGAGATCCGACATCTCTACTATATATGATTTTCTATCTTCTTACAGTTACAGATGGTTGGGGAATAACTCAAAGTAAGAATCCTTACGATCACCATCGTCTTTGGGTATTCTCCCACAAGGCCTCATCTTTGCACAAGCATGAAATCTGGAAACATCACGGGAAAAGATGTTTAATAATAATATCAACAAAACACATTTTTAAGACAAAAAATGAAAAAATCCATACATATTGCACCATACACTCTATCATGGATTACAACACATTGCACCATACAATACCAAATTAGTACTACTTGTATCTTAAAAGTCTGCAACCTAAAAGATTAGATTTATAAGTATTTTAGAAAAATGATCTTCCATATTGAATAACATAGAAAGTGCACGATTAATATGTCATAGACCTATATTGTGAGGTCTCCTCCCCGTCACAGTTCGGTTGCTTGCCCAATAATCGAGTTGTGAGTATGGAAGTGTGGTTGGTTATTATCCTCAAGCTTAAACTACGTGTAGTTAGTGTTTAAGTATGAAATTTCACGATTTGAATTAGTCCTTATTGAGCTACTATTCTCTTACTAGTCTAATGGAAATCGGACTATATGATTACCTTTTATAAAATCACTTGACTTCCAATGTAGTCATTTTATAGAAAGATAGCCCGACTAATTACTTTCTTGAATATTGCATAGCACAAACAATCGACTAGGAGAACTCCTCATTAACTATCTCAAATATGATTATTTTCTTTTTACTAAATCTAAATATCTTGCATGTCGCATCCATATATATACACTAAGTCATGTTATACATCCATGGGTATATATCATAATGTATACATACCACAATCCAGATCACAAATATACATAGCATGATCCATGCCACAATATATAAACAACTTATATACTACAATTAGTACATTAATACCAAATCATTTAATATTAAAATAAGGTAATATAGCTCTAAAAAATTAGTACGTCCAAGGAGATACCTCGAGTAGGGATAAGTGATATCGGGGAGATCACAAAGCCAACAGATGAGAACGAACACAAAGGATCGTCGGCAAACACCACAAGAACAAGAGGGGACTGGTTGTCAACCACGGGAGGCTTGGGGTGACGAGCGACAACATAGGCGGTGAGGGGGCGGGAGGGGGGTTTGGGAAGAATTTAGGGAAGAATGGAACAAAATGGGGGTTGGTGGGTTATTGTTTGACAGGACCATCGGTGACGGTCGTTTTGATCATCTTCGATGGTACGATTATGTGAAAATATCCCTGCTACATCAGAGGGGACGGTCCCGATCATCACCTATGGTACTATATAGGATGGTTGTCAACGACCATCCCCTCCTATCCGAGCACCTCAACTTCGACTCATCCGTGACGCTGCTAGAAGCGCATAGGGGCGGTCAAAACCGTCTCCTAAGGTTCTTGAGTGCCAAGAATTGGGCCAGAGTGGGGGGCAGTCTAGAGGGGACGGTCGTTGGCAACCGTCCCCTCCGATCTGAGCACCTCAACTTCGCCTCATCCGTGACGCTGTCAGAAGTGCATATAAGACTGTCGAAACCATCCCCTAAGGCTCTCGAGTGCCAAGAATTGAGCCACAGAGGGGGAGCGGCCCAAAGGGGACGATCATTGGCAACTTTCCCCTCCGGTCCGAGCACCTCAAATTCGACTCATCTGTGACGCTGCCATAAACACATAGGGGATGGTGGAAACTGTCCTCTAAGACTCTTGAGTGCCAATAATTGGGCCAGAGAGGGGGCGGCCCAGAGGAAACGATCGCCATCGAGCGTCCCGTATGCTTAACAATCGATGGAGACAACGTCTCTTGGTCTGCCACCTAGATCGATGGAATAGGAGACTGTTTTTCTACGACCATCTCATCTAGTTGCTAAAGGGGACGGTCGTTTGTTGACCGTCCCTTGTTCTCGTCCCGAAAGGTCCCATTTCTTATAGTGTATATGCTTTTAGAAAGCATATGATCAATACCAACTCCCAATGATTAAATGAGAAACTTAATGATACAACCCTGGAGAAGTCGGTTCAAATGTGATCAGAACTTCGGTTTATTCTAGATCTTCCAGTATGCAAGATGTGCGGGTATTAGGAATACTCGAGGGTGATGTGATCTTAATCGATTGTATAACCGTGACGCTTACCTTCTATGGGAGGGATGAAACATGTTTGGATTTTAGTGACTCTACGTAGGAGATTCATTATCCAATCTTAGTCCAAATATTGGACGTTGATCTGAATATGATTCAGACTCGATAAGAAGATTAGATATCTTGTCTGACTTGATTAGACATCTCTAAGCGGTCTTCTAGATTTGGATATGAGATTCGATCTCAGTATCCTAGTCACTATGCATGGAATATACAATCGTCATGTACTTATCTCCAAGTATCCACGAAGAAAGCACATTATTCTTGAAGAGTTCAAGAATAATTCTATTGTTGATAATGCCTGACCATTGGAAAAATGACGATTAAATATGATTTAATTATCATTAATACTGTGGATATGATTCACATTATTTGGATACATGTATAGAGGCATCTAAGATATATAATTTGGATTTAGTCATCATAGATATGATTAATGTGGATAGCACTATCCACAATAATTATATTTGCATTGTAAATATGATTCATATATCATAGAGAGTTTAATTGTAAATGTTAGAAAATAGAAATGTGGAAGCGATAATGATAAACATGGCATAAACTAGAAATGTTTAAACATAGACGACCAAGATTTTACGTGGAACCGTACTCCCTAAGGAGCAGGATGAAACCACAGGAGAAGACCTCAAAGGGGTGGATATTGCATTCCTTTTTCTCATCTGATACAATGGGTGTGGGGGTCTATATATAGCCCCCACTGAGTCTCCACATCTCCAAATTGGTGAATGTGGGACTAAAGACATGGATGTGGTAAATGGATCCTGGAGGTATCCATTTACCCATCTACAACATAGGAAGCGCGCAACCAAATACTCCAACACTCCCCTCAAGCTGGAGCATGCAATGCTCAGCTTGGACAAACAGAAAGAAACTCAACTCACAATACATGATACTACAAACAACATCAACTCAGCGCGCACAACTATCGGTTGTTGTCGAGGACGTTGCTTCTCATGACGTGCATTTAAGGAGGATGAACGGGCTGGAGTGTGAGTCAACTGAATCTCCTCGTTGGAGAGCATGTGCTCTGTATTGCGCCTATCAGAGTCACCAACTGAAAATGAATCTCCTCGTTGGAGAACTCGGTCTCTCTCCCATCTCGAACAGAGAATGGTACCCTACTCTGGAGTCCCTATGATACCATATGAAAACCCTTGCCAATATGGCATAGGAATGGTCCTCTACTCTTGAGTCCATATGGCTCACATGAAAACTATGGCCGAAACAACAAGGCTGATGGGGACCGCGATAAAAGATGACAAACATGTGCACATCTGAAAAGACCGCATAATGTCTAAAACGGACTCAAAATCTATCGTCGATTCTGAACAACTGATGGGGACCACATGTCAACTAGCTGGCCATGCAATATGGACTGAGGAATCTGAATCATCTGACAATCTGGCATGTAGAACTCTACACAATACTCCCCCTTTCTCCTATATTTATCAGAAAATGAACATCGACAATGTTAGGAGAATGCAGTAACATGAGGAAAACAACATGAAACCAATAAGTCGAACTCGATTTTTTCGGCTTTTTCTCTAAAAAAATTTCTTCCTTTTTTCCGGCTATTTCCATTTTTAGATCATTTTTTGAACATTTTTAAGCTGTTAATTAAATTTTTTACGGCTTTTCCTTTTCTTAATACTTGTGTACGTGTTTTTTTCTCATGCACGCGTTTTTTTCCTCGAAATAAAAGGCCTCCTCCCCCCTTTTTTTCTTTAAGTTCAGCCCTCTCTCCTTTTTTTCTCACACAGAGATTTTTTTGTTTTACATAGCAAGCACATTTGGGCCAAAAACCTACGCAATGCAGCCCTATTTAGGGTTGCCCGTTTGGGAACCCTCGTCACGAGAGGGTGCGTCGCCACAAGGGTTTCGGCTGGAGGGCTTTGAGGAGGCATCGCTAGGCTTGGACCGCACGCCGACTGTCCCTGGAAGATGATCGGATGGGGGCTCGCCCTCCGCTTGGAGCTTCGTCAAGGGGGTGCGCACCACACAGGAAGGAGGGGGAGAACTGGGCGACGATGGGGCCTACCCGGGCGAGGGCGTCGCCTGGCTGGGAATCGCCTGGAGCCACCTGGGAGATGTCGCTTGTTGTTGTACGCCCTAGGGAAGGTGCATCGATTGGAGCGTGGGAGGCGCGTTGCTGAAGATGGAGGAGCACCGTCGATTGAGTTGTTTTCGCGTCATTTGCGCGAGAGAGTATGATGCGCCGCTTGTTGCGACTGGATCTGGTTCTGAGGGCTCGTCTGGAGCTCGTTGGTGCGATCAGAGGATCGCCGGGAAGGAGACCTCCTAGAGGAGCCGAGGGCTCCGCCTGGGAGCCTTTGTGGGTTGTGCCTGGGAGAGAGGCGTTGCCAAAGGAGAAGGCCTTCCGCCTGGAGATCAACCAAAGGATGGATGTTGGCATATGGAGATCGTCCTTGAAGTGCCCGGAGCCTCTGATGCTCGCCGATGACAGTGGGACTTGGAGTGTCGTCTTCGACCATGGAAGCAGCCATCTGGAGTGTTGAAAGTGTGGCACTGTCTGGTGGAATTAGGGTTCCATCAGGAACCCTAGAACTTGAACAGGAATTTCAATCACCCCATGAACTCCCAAAAAAACCAGGGTTTAAGAAAACCCTGAAATCAAAACTCAAACTTGGGACGATCTTGAAAAAAAATCTTCAGGAACAACCTTCAAAATCAACAAAAAACGACCCGCTCTGATACCATGTTAGAAAATAAAAATGCGGAAGCGATAATGATAAACAAAGCATAAACTAGAAATATATTTAAACATAGAAGACCAAGATTTTACGTGGAACCTTACTCACTAAGGAGCGGGATGAAACCACGGGAGAAGCACTCAAAGGGGCAGATATTGCATTCCTTTTTCTAATCTGATACAATGGGTGTGAGGATCTATATATAGCCCCCACTGAGTCTCCACATCTCCTAATTGGTAGATGTGGGACTAAAGATATGGATGTGGTAAATGGATCCTGGAGGTATCCATTTATCCATCTACAACATAAAAAGCGCACAACCAAATACTCCAACAGTAAATATGATTTACAATTTATACTTAATGTGAATTAGATCCACATTATACAATAACAGATGAATTGGATTCACGTTGTATAATTAAATGTAAATGTGATATACATTTAATATTGGATGTATTAATATGATTCATAATTATCAATGGCATGCTTGAAATTATCACAAAATAATTTGAAATTATTTTGGTGAAAATTCAAGCAACAAAAATTGTTGTAACATGTGGAAAATATGAGATTTGACAATCTCATCAATAGGGAAAGAGGAGTCCCCCATTTCTATTAAGGAGTGGACTGCCACGTGGAGGCTCTCCTCCTTCCTTGTTATTTTACATTTAATTGATTTAATGGGAATTAAATTTATTGAAGAATTTCTTTAATTAATTTATTATTTTAAATTAATTAATTGGTGTTGCAAATTGTTGCAACAAAATCTAGACCATTGATTTCAATTAGGAGTGCATCCTAGCCATCCAATTTCGTATGAAAGAACCAACCTTAGTTTTTTCTACATACAAGTTGAAGCAACAAAACTCTCTCTCTCTCTCTCGTACACGTCCAAGCTCTTCCCCTTCAAACCCTAGTGGCCGTCCACTCTAGGGTTACATAAGAGTTTCGTCGTCATCGTGCCACTGTTGTGCTTGCCGGATCGAACGCTTGTGGATCTCCGTCTTCTTCGGTGTCCCGTGCTCGTGAGAAAGACCACGGATTTCGTGAGACAAAATAGGAGGTTCCATGCTCGGATCATCAACTTGGATTGCGGGAAGCACATGTCTCATCTACGCGCTCACACTCATTCCGTCGGACCGAACTTGAGACGGGAGGTTTCTTCGTCTACAGACACAAGGATCACGATCATGCTATAAGAGATAACCCTAATACTTGTTTGTGATAAGATAAAACAACATGGGAATGGTTCCCATGTCATGTGATTTCATCGAAATTTTTAATTTCCGTCGTCCCTTGCGACTAGTCGACCTAGATCGCATAAGATGTGTTCTCCACGCTTTCGTGATACGCGAGACGAATACCCTCGCCTTAAGAGATCACATCAGAGAAGAAGAGTCAACCATGGGGATTCAAGAAGGCCAAGAAAAGAACTGATTAAAGGGAGACCTCACTCAGGGCATGGTTTGAGAGTATTGATGATTTGGAAAAGCAGCAATGACAACAGTGGCATGGAGCCAGCAATGGTCAGGCTTATGTGCTGGCATGATCAGCCTAGCTACAGCTTGATGGCTTGATCGTGGCTTGAGGGCTGACCTGAATGCGGCCTGTTTGGGGCCTACACGGTGGCTTCCTGGACGACCTGATGCATAGCACGGTGGCGACCTGTAGAAGGAGATCTGATGGTGACGGTTGCAGCTTGGGAAAGGCCTGATAGTGGCATTGGCCTAAAGAGATGCTGGCGGACGAACTGCCAATGGTAGGGGTTTGATGGTAGTAGTTGTGGACATGTAGCCTGGAGAAGGCCCAATGGTGACAACGACCTTATGAGAAAATGCAGGCAGTGGGGCTTGGCGGTGCGAAAGTCAGTGTTCTGTCGGCCCCAAGTGGAGTTGGGGTCAGCGTGAAAGGCTTTTGGGGGCATCTTTGGATGGAGGTATATGACCATCATTCTAGGATCGCTGCTTTGATACTATGTAAGATGTGAGAATGGCTTGTTTAGTATCAGAGCCTTGTCCTCTTTTATATACGAGGGGGAGAGTCCAGGTGAGGAGGATGACTACAGAAATACCACGAAGGAAGAGTCTTTGATTTTACGGACGAGATTACATAAATATCCCTTGGGGGAAGTGGGGAGTAAGGAGAACAAAATGCAATTAAGTTTCATGTCTGTTAGTATCGTATTGAACTGCATCCTTAATAAAGAAAGCATAAATTTAACCTTATCACATGTAGATACATAGAAAAATGACCTGGCAAAGACATGATTGATTTAAAATTAGCTTCATCAAAACATAGCTATTAACAGAATAATCGTTAAAGCACAATGGCAATTTCTAACCGTAAACAAGTGAGGTGCTCTTTTGGAACTGTGAAAAACTGCATTGTAGAAGCAACCAATGAGGCTGTTAAATTTTTAGTTTCTATGAGTATAACCCAATCTCTCACTTATTCTGCAGCTTCACAGTCCGTGAAGAAAATTATTGAGATCAACCCCTACATGCTTGGAACAATGGCTGGAGGAGCTGCTGATTGTCAATTTTGGCATCGAAACTTGGGAATTAAGGTGAGAAATTTAGTAGGAAACAGCCTCGCATCACATAATTACCCAGTTGCACCTCTGAAAGTGTCGATGCTTTTCTGTTTCTTGCACGGTGCAATTGTCTTGAATCAATCATCACAATCTTTTTTATATATTTTAGTCTATCATTAATAATTATAGGTCTAATGTTCCCATTGTGCAGTGTCGCCTGCATGAGTTGGCAAATAAAAGGAGAATTTCGGTTACAGGTGCTTCAAAGTTGCTGGCTAATATTTTATACTCATACAGAGGCATGGGCCTTTCAATTGGAACGATGATTGCTGGGTGGGATGAGACGGTAATGATAAATGCCAATGATCAAATCTTGCTTTGCCATGTTACGTTGGATTTCTTATCTCATGTTTATGAACCTCCTTCAGGGTCCTGGATTGTACTACGTTGATAGTGAAGGTGGGAGGTTAAAAGGAACCCGATTTTCTGTTGGTTCAGGATCACCATATGCTTATGGTGTGCTTGACAATGGGTGTGTGAAGATTATATTATGACCTGCCTTCCATACTTAACCATTTAACTTTGAATATTTACTAGTCTTAAAAAAACTTCGAATATTTACTGCTCATCTTAGGTACCGTTTTGACATGTCTGTTGAAGAAGCTGCTGAGCTTGCTCGACGAGCTATCTATCATGCAACATTTCGTGATGGGGCTAGCGGTGGTGTTGTTAGCGGTATAACATTTATGTTTTCACTTACTGAACTTTTCTATTATTGCATTTGATCAGTTGCATTTCCTCCGCTAACGAGAGCAGAAGAAATATTAAAATCATGAGAAAAGATGAAGATGCAACATTAGCATATTAAAAGTAAAGAAAAAAATTGCCGACAGGTTACATTACCGACCTCATAAATCATGATTATTTAATTTGGATGGAAAAAGCGGCTTGCTCAAAATTGAGGCTTCCTGTCTAGTGTCCTGGACAGTTCAAATTTTTCTTGTAATGACATAACGGTCATTTAATATTTACCTAACCTAAGTGTACCTTACTTTGTGGTGTTGAAACTACGCATTGTCTTGTTGCATTGAACCGAAACGACTTGATATTTAGACCCTGAGACTATGAAATGGATGTCGAGCATTGACTGAATTTATTCAATAGCTAGATCAATTTTTGAAATTTGATTGGAGGGTTTCTTTTTTCTCTCTGTTTTGTTTGTGTGTGCATGTGTTGTGCGTGCTAGTGTGCACCTAAAACTGTCTCGCAGTGACTCTCTCGCTTCAGGCAGATTGCTTCATCTCATGTGTTTTTGCTAATCTAATTTCATTCCATGCAGTTTATCACGTGGGTGCCAAAGGATGGAAGAAGCTTTCAGGTGACGATGTCGGCGAACTGCATTACACGTACTACCCAGTGACTCCGAGTTCTGTTGAGCAGGAAATGGTCGAAGCACCTGCAGCGTGAGGGACTTCCTGCTCTTTGACCTGTATTTCACTGCTTCTAGAATTGTAGCCATATCGCTGGATATTGTCCTATATGCTTTGAATATTTGTTTTTTGATTGCTCCATATGCAGGATATACAAATTTAGTAACAATGGCTCACTTTTCTAATTGGACCATGCTCCTTAAAGTCGTGTTGACCTTTCTTAAACATATGGCGACTTCTTGTTTCTTGTAGCATATACAAGGATGCAAAATGAGGAGTACACCTACATTTGAAATCTGTGAGAATAACAAACCATGATCGAGTATATACAGGGATGCAAACGGGACTGATGTGGATGCAGATATGGGACTTACCATATCCATATCTTTCAGAGAATCGGATCTGACACCTACATTTTCTAAATTGATACAGATAATCCTCAGATGGATGCGGATTTTCTATCGAATAGTGGATGCCTTTTTGCCGATGATTGTTATTTCTAGCGATTGAGGTCGAACATTGAAGGTACGGAGGCGATTGAGCACAATGTGAGGCTCACGACTCTAAACATTGAAGTCACGAGAGCCAGTGCCTCATGCTATTACACATGGGATGTATAACGTCTGCTCTTGCGAGGTTATTGAACCCTATAAGCCCCTTGTTGAGCTTGCCTCATTCTCTCTTCTGACTGTTACTACTGGATGCCTCAGATAGCGTTCCATTGAGGTGCTTTTTGAAGACAAGTTCAGATGAAGTGGATCTTCTTCATGATTGGATCTTTGTATCCTCTGGAATCCTCAATAGTCAATAGGCCCTCTACGTCAGCAGTGTAGGCGATATCTCTCTAGAAAGTCCATGGGCTGAGCATGCACTTGTGGACGAAACCCGGCATAAGGTCAATAAAAGTCCGATTTTCCACGATTTTAGGGTCGATCTTCCTCCAAGTCCGAGGAATTGGTCGACCGAAGCAGACCTTATCTTTTTTTATCTCCCAGTTTTCAATACTTTTTCACGGTTGCCTATTTGTTCTTCCCTTGTTTCTGTGCAAAGTATATTACTCCTCGATCTAGATCTGTTTCTGTACACAACTGAATTAAGGTTTCAATGTATTGTTTCTAAGTTCCCTAAGTCTTGGAAGACTGTAACATGACCCTCTAGCATATGAAGGTGAGCGCCGGAAACTAGGGATGTCAATCTGGGTATAACCCATTGGGTATCCGATCCAAACCCACCCCATTTAAGGACCCAAAATATGCCCAATTTATTTTTGGATGGGTCTGGTTCTTGAATCTACTACCCATGCAGGTATGGGCGTGGGTTTGGGATTGCCTTGTGGGTATCCGATTCTGCTCCAAATCCGAATAGATAATAAATATAGATATGCGTGTTACATTTTAGTCCAACATATCAGATCCACTTCTTATCTAATAGCTATCGAGCTGTATATATAAAATCCAACTCAATTTTTACCTCTGCATCTATGTAGTCATGTTTAACTACCTTTTGTATCTTCAATAAATAAAAATTATCAACCCAAAAGAGTTAAACATCTAATATATATAAACCTTAACACTCCCTATATATTACACATCTTTGTGTGCCACTATATTACATGGTCTTCTTTTGTTTAATCTATGTATGAAAATCTTATGTACATTTATTAATAGCTTAATTTTTTTATTATGTCAAATATGTGGGTACCCATTGGGTAATGGGTATCCATCGGGTATATGGGTACCTGCTAGAAATTACCCATTTAATAAATGAGTGGGTATGGATAGTGATTTTATAAATAGGTACATGCTTGGGAATATTGATACCTGCCCCAAACTCGACTCGTTGACATCTCTATCGGAAACATATAGTTGAGATGTTGCTTGATGCATAGGGGGAGGTTAACATGATGACACCTAAAGGCGAAGGAAAAAGTAATAAAAACAATTGAAAGCTAAAAGAGATATGCAAAAAAGACTTAAGAACACGTCTTGCTAGCAATGTGGAGAGATGGGGTATTTAAAGAAGGATTGTCTTAAATTGAAAGCCCAGAAAATTGATGGATTGCATAACTATGTCAAACATGCTAAGTTACTAAATGAGACAACCAGGGTAAACAAGGGGTATGCTCAATTAAATTCGAGCTCTACACTATTAAAAACCCTAATGAACGGTTGTGTAACACCTCAAACATAGTCTCATATCTACCCCCACAATGTGTAAGAGTGATCTGTAAGAGTGGGGATTACTTTTTGATAACTTCAAGTTAAGCATTTTGAGTGCTTGTAACAGGTTCATTTGAATCCAGAACAAACAAGTTGTTAGGTCATTTTTTTATAACAATCCGAGTATCTAAGTTGGGGACGCTACAAATGGTTTCAAAGCTCTGTGATAGTGGAAAGGCTACTCGAAGTGTGCAACCGCTAGTACTACATAGAATAAGTGATGTATCGTATCGCAATGAGTATGTTGCAAATAAATGAAGTTAAATTAATCCACGCTACAATGTTTTATGACTCTGCTACTCATCTCCTCTACGCTCTCATAGTTGCTTCTCCAATAGAAATCAGCTTCGGTCTCGCAAGCTACTCAGCCTCCTAAGAAGTTGCCTACTCCTCTTGTACTAAAAAAATTAGCAGATACATATATGCACAATATAAGCCATTAAGGTGCAAGACAAGGAAATAGATAAACAATAAACATAGGTGCAGACTATACAATGATTATCAAAACTAGTTAGCCTTGCCTCCCTAGCAACGACATTTTTTGATAGAGGAGTTAGCTGGACCAAGTGATAAGAAGAAAGTCTTATTTAGTAGGTACAACATGAAGTTCGATGTTCCGGATCAAAATAAGAAAGATATGCAAATTAGAGTGCCAGTGAGGTATTTATTTAACCTGGACAAGCTCCGAGGTCAAACTAAAGTAGGAAAATCGATAAGGTAAGGAAATATGTGCTCGGTCTTTAGGGACCGACGAACTGAATAGGACTTCGTCCTATTTACTTCTTACTTTTCTTTTTCAGTCTATACAAGTACATCCTTCTCTTCTTGGTTTTATTTCTCTTGTATTTTTGTGTGTACTATTGTGTTAATTATTATTTCTTATTCTCATATGTGTACTTACAAGATATTATATTAATTATGGAATGCATATGTTTAATAAGAATTTCAGCTCAATTTTCTTGTGTTGGGTGGTTGAAACCCGGGATCATAAAATATCCCATCCATGATCCATAATTTGTAGCAAGTATATTCGCTTAGTATACATGGAAGCACTATCTTTATGAGGAAGATTTGGTATTTACACAAATGACAAGAGTTTGAAGTACTTGTTCAACTAGAGAGAATTGAACACAAGACAACAATGTTGTCTAGAAGGTTACGTTTGTACAATTAACTATCATCAAGGGGAAGGCCAACGTTATTGTTTTTTTAATGAGTAAGCTGATTGAACTTCATTCATCATAAGAAAAGTCAAGACATTCAAAGAGATCGTGCACAGAGAGGGTCGATCCATCGAACCCCCAACCAAGAAAAACAACCAACGGTAGTGTTCGGCCAATATACAAGACAGAAGGTTTGAAAACTCGTACCCAACATCACCGAGCACCCAAAAAAATAAAAAATGAAGACCAAAGCAGGAAAGAGAAGTCAAGGTCAAAAAAGAAGTCTACTTAGATGCACAACACCTGTTGCGGAATGCTAACTATTTTTCTCACTGCTTGTTCTGGTCATAGGTTCGTCGACCCCATCTTATCAGGCATATATTATCCTCGTCAGATATATAAGACAATATAAATTCATAAGCAATATCAAAAACAGTTGAAGTTGAAAGATGTTTATTCTCCCAGCATTTTTTCTACACCTTTTCCAGTCATATTTGATTAATGGCAACTAGTGCCAGAGGTGCCAACTTAGGTAGAAAGGGATATTTTACCGATTTCATTAGGAACTGCATAGTTTTTGGTACATCACATTCATGCTTTTACGATCCATGTGAGTGTATTGATTCTACTTAAAGGTGTTTTATTTGCTCTCAGCCCATGTTTGATATACACTACAAAAAAAAGACGTGATTGGTGTGTACGCCCTGGATTGCACTTGACGAGCACTCGTGCTCGCTCGGTTCCAGGTGAGCACAAGGGAAACACATGTGTTCGCCTAGGCTTCTCGCCAATTGAAATTATGAGGCGCGACCACGTAGCACGCGCCTGAAGAGCACTTGTATAGCACATGTGCTCGCCCAGATGTGCTCGTCCAATTGAAATTTAAGGCATGGCTCGAGCGGGCATGTGTCAATATGTGGGCGAGCACCGGCGGAGCCATGAGCGAGCACATAAGTGTGCTCGTCAGAAGCCTTAAACAAAACATCGCACTGCCTCTCCTTCCTCATTCTTCCCGCATTTCTCCCCCAAAACAACCACTCCGACAATCCGTACACCGCCCTCCTTGCCTTCGGCGACCCCCCTTTGTCTATTTCAACTACACACGCATCTTCCCTTCGGTATATTGATTCATCCTTTCTCATTTTTTAACATCTCATTGCATACCAATCATATTTGGATAGTTTTAGATTTTTACATTGTTGATATATTATTTGTTATTTTCTATATGTTTGAGTGATTGAATATGTTATCTATGCTTAGGATACAACTTGTTTAATATCTCCTTGTTGTTAGATTTGATATGGTTGCCTAATTTATATGAAAATTCATATGTGTGGCAGGTGTATGATGAAATGCCACAATCAATAATATGATTAAATGTGGACAATAAAATAGAAAAATGAATACCATTGTAATTCTTAAGATTGTTAGTATATTTTGTTGATGATTTATAAAGACTATAAAGGATAGGAATATCATGCCATGATAGATTATAAATGATGTATAACTTATTATTTTGATGTGATAATTTGAACATTAATAACATAGAATGTGAATAATATTATGGTTGAGTTGGATTACATTATTTAGCCAATTAGGTTTAGTTTAGGCGAAAATTCTTTATTATAGATCTATTTATACAAACAAACATCCTCATATAGAGTGTAGATATGAGAGAGATGGAGAGATAGGGAGAGATGGATATAATATGTGGAGGTATAATGATGTATATATGGGTGTATATATGTATTGGGGGGGTGGTTAGATGGGGGAGTGTATTATTATAACAAACACAAATAGTTCTTTTGTGATAATTTATTATCGCATTAACTTTTAGTTAATCTGACCAAGTGTATCACATTAACTTATAGTTAGGTAGATAAAACATTAATAATTTATTATTAAATCGCATAAAATAATTCACACACAGTGTGTCCCTCCACACCGGGTGGTGTGTGGCCCTTCACATCGGGAAGCGTGTGCAACACATTGGAGGATTTCGTCACCTCCAATTGTGTTATATTTTTTATGTTTTGCACAATACTATTGGACTCACCTCGGGATGAGAAATCCCAGTCCAATTATCGTAGTATTTTGATGTTTGCAGGTGGAGAAATCTTTTTCTGTAGATACACTTCCATTAATGTTCATTTAAACACTTTATTAGGCATTAATTTCGGATCACACTTATCCATCGTTAACCAACTAAATATATGTAAATGCTTGATTAACATAAATGAATAAATATTTTAAGACCATTTTATAGTCTCATTTGTAGCACGTACAAATGTATGACGTAAAGTAATCTTAAAACAGTACATTTACATTGGCTTTCCTTATTCGGAGACCCCGGACTAAAGGAGTCTATAAGGATTCAAACTTACTACAAGGCGATCGTTGTCATATGTTGTTTGTTTCTGATGGAAATTCAGCTCCATAACCCATTCCTTTTCGGTATAGCAAATCAATCATAATTTACTATCGAAATAGTTACTATTGTGATTGTTTTGAAAGTTGATTGCGATTGCTTTTTTAGGTATACCGGAGAGGTGCAGGGTTATACTGTCAAATTTTCCTCAGAAATAAGCAAGCAAGTGACAACAATCGTCTTATAGTAAGTTTGAATCCTTATAGACGGGCGCAAGTGATAACATATTTAACATACTTCTCTTCTCATCTCCTAGAATAAGTATGATAGGTTAGGCCAGCGATGGGTTAGGGTTTAGGTTTTCTACTTATGTTCTCCGAGATTAAGTCAGAGTTAAATCTTTCCCTCTCATTTGACCGTAGGAACTATTATATTCAGGTGATAAAGATTGCTAATAGAGTGGATGTACAAGCGTGTAGTAGAATGTTATAGATAACTTTCAAAGAGGTACTTAAGAATTTGTGGAATTTGCTTACGCATAAAGTTCTTGTGTTGTGGATTCAGATGATATTATCGTGTGTCCGTGTCAAAAGTGTTGTTTAATGAAGAAGATATTTAAGGATAAAACTCAGTTGAATCTTTATAAAAATGATTTCATTGAAGGATATTAGATTTGGTGGAGGCACGGTGAGGACTTCGAGGACATGATGAATGAGTCAAAAGAAGCAGACAATATTAACCCATTCGTAGATATGGTTATGGATGTTGCGGGTCCTGATTTTAACATTGCTTGTTCAGATGATGACGAACTATATGGTGAGTTTGCAGACTTCTACAAACTGTTGGAAAAGCCAGAAGAGCCATTGTGGTTGAGTTATAAGACATATTCAAAACTCTCCACGGTTTCAGAACTTCTATCGATGAAGATGGAGTATAATATGACTTATTGTAATTTTGATACCATACTTAAAATTATCAAGAAAATGTTACCAGAAGATGCTAAATTACCTAAAAATTATTATAAAACCAAGAAAATGACGCGGAAGATGGGTCTAGTCGAAGTTAAAATAGACTCTTATATAAATCACCATATTTTATACTACGGTGAACATCAGCATTTGAAACGTTGTCCGGAATGTGATGAGCCAAGATTTCAGGAATAAAGTAAAAGTGGGACAAAAATCTCAAGGAATGTTGTTTTCCGTTGACATCGAGATTAAAACGGTTACATTATTGTAAGGAAACGACAAAAAATATTACATGGCATGTAGAACATAAAGTTGAAGAGTACATGGAGCATCCATTCGAGTCTGATTGTTGGAAAGCATTAATATCAACATTTCCTTCATTTTAGAGCAAAAAATAGGAATTGCGTTATAGGTTTATGTACATACGGGTTTAATCATCATACAAGAAGTAAAAATTACACTTGTTGTCCAGTAATAACAATACCATACAATCTACCCGCATAGTTATGTAATAAAAGACAATTCATGTTTCTATCATTGTTGCTGCCAAGACCTACGTATCCGGAAAAATACATTGACGTGTATTTACGTCCTCTTATAGATGAGTTGAAAATGCTATGGGTCGATGGAGTGGATACATATGATGCAAACAAAAGTCAAACATTTAATATGAAAGTAGCTCTACTTTGGACTATAAATCACTTTCTGACATATGAAATGTTATCTGGATGGAGTACGCGTGGATGTAAAAGTTGTCCATGTTGTATGGTAGGTACAAAATCATTCCAGCTTCAACACGGTCAGAAACCTTGTTTTTTTATTGTCACATACGTTTTCTCTCAAACAATCATCCCTATCGAAGACAAAGCAAGTATTTAAAAAGAATACCATCGATCTTACAGATCCTCCGATAATTAAGACTGGTGAAACGATATTATCAAGTTTAGAAGAATTAGAAAATTCAGCCTTGGACAATGGGGATAAATTAAAAGCTCTTCCTGATTTTGGTGACAGCCATAACTGGATGAAGAAGAGTATATTTTGAGAATTATCATATTTGAGTAAGCTATTGATATGATACAACTTAGATGTTATGCATATAGAGAAAAATATCTTCGATAGCATCTTCTATACAGTTATGAATGTAACCAATCACACAAAAGATACAATAAAGTCTCGTTGTGATTTAAAGATCATATGCAATCGGCCAGAGTTGTATATAAAGGAACATGATAATGTAGGGGTTAAAATTCCTAAAGTGAAGTATATATTAGACAGAAATCAAGTGATGTTTGTCTGAGAATGGACAAGTAAATTGAAGTTTTCAAATGGATATGCATCAAATTTCTCAAATTTGGTCGATTTAAAGAAATTATCATTTAAAGGAATGAAGAATCATGACTGTCATGTTTTCAAGGAAAGACTGCTACCGCTAGTGTTTAGAGGATTGCTACTGAAAAATATTGTAAATTTTCTTATCAGATGTCAGCAGATTTTTTTCAGATTTTCTACTCGTCACACGTACTCCGGATGGAGATGGAATATCTTGAGAAATATATTTCTGTGATTATGTATAATTTGGAGAAGATATTTCTACCATCTTTTTTATTCAATGGAGCTTCTGATGACTCATCTTCCATACGAAGCAAAAGTTGGAGGGCCCATAAAATATTCGATAAATGTATCCATTTGAAAGGCATTTCTTATTAATAATTTCTTTTTTTATTCTTTTGATATATGAATAAAAACATATGCATGTTTTGCGTATGTTTATGTTCTTTTTGAAAAGAAATGTTCGAAACAAAAGTAAAGAGGATTAATAAATTTCCAGTATATTTATAGGAAGTCGCAACGTTCTGTGCTAGGTATCTTCCTGAAGATGTGGAGACTACCCACAACAGATTAAAGAGGAATGAGACAATTTACTCTAAGGAAGAACCTCATATCAGTGTCTTTCGTCAGTCCACTCAACTTATATGAAAGTGATGAATCTATGATTCTCATTCTTTATTCTTTTATTTTATCTTTATTTTTTGCAAAAACAATAGAAGTAAGTGTAAATACAATAAATTAACTTGTATAGGATCTTGTTAATATTTCATAATTAACACATATTTTTCTAAAATAAAAGAATAAAGAGAAAAGAAAAATAAATAAGGATGTAATTATGAAATAAATACAGACTGATCCAAACACCGAGAGAAGGTCAATAAATGACATGATCGACAAGGAAGAAAGTATGGGGAGATAGGGTCCTTGTATAGCCACTCAATACATATACCTACAAATAATTATATTTAAGGTATACTTTGTACATATTATCCTTTTAAACATTTGTACACTTAATAATAAAATAAAAATAAAATAAAAATCAGAAAATATAAAATAAAATAAAAATAAAATCCACAATTCGTTGTACAAAGACCACGTGTGTGTATATTGTATACATTACCTATTTATCGAATACCTTTATTCAAATTGTAAAAATCAAATAAAAATCATTTTATATTCCTCAAATTATTTTATAAATAAATAAAATGAAAAATATATTTTGGTAAAAATAATAAAATAAAATATATGTATATAATATATATGTATATACATGTGTATAATACATTATATTGTATACACTGTACATATAATTTCATAAAAATAATTAAAAATCACAGAAAAATCATTTATAAAATAATAACCAATTTTCATTTTACTCATTTTTTTTATTTTAAAATCATTTACCATTTTATAGTCATTATTCTTTCAATTTTTAACATGGGATTTTCCTATTGGTCCACGTCAGAATGTTGACTCCGGTCAAACTTTTCCCACAACCGTGTCGACCCGTCTTCAGTTCGTCGGAGCTCATTTATCCGCTTTTTCTCGGTTGGACCCAACTACCATTTGCCTTGATTTCACCGTCAAAATCTTCTCCTAGGATCTGTGATCTTCACAGATCCCTAGGATGAGTCGGATCTACCTAGGGTTTCGTAGAAGCTCCGGATCTTTCTAGACCCTAAGGCATGCCTATAAGTACTTGCCTCTGCCTCCCAAGATCGTTAGCTCGTTCGTGCCTCTCCTCCTCCACTTGAACCTTCAGGATTGTGACAGGGTTTGCTTGCGTTCTGCTGGAGCCCGAATTGGTGTTGAATCGACGATGCTCATCTCGTGGTCGGAGTTCTGCCACGATCAGCCTCCCAGGCTTTCCACCACCTGGTTGAAGCTACAACCTCTTCCCCCACCTATGTCGTTCATTACTAATCATCGTAGAACACCCATGTGTCCCCCTTTCCATCTCAGTTCGCCACTTCACTTCGATTCCATCTATTCTACTCTGTCGCACCTCCGCCTACTCCGATCAGCTCGTCGGAGCTCCATCTCGCACATCCACTCGCACAGATCGGTACACCGACTCACCCTTCATCTTCATACGCACCCTTACCATCCTTAGACCAGCTCATCAGAGTTGGGTTAGGGCAAGGCATCCCTCCTCCATTTCCGTCGGAGGTCGAACACCACCCCCAGCGAGGCTTCGCCTTCGAGCGTAGGATATTCTTGCAGGCACAGGAGCAAGTGGGGAGCTTGATTGAGTTCCAGGATGGCCAGAGGAGCAGTTCTAGGAGCAGGACCACCACCAAGTCTATCCGATCGTCCATCTCATGATCGGAGACAACCATTAGGAGCGGAGCACCATTGCGAAGGTGTTGGGCCTTTTGGAGTGTCTATCCGACTTGTCGATCGCCACATATCACCGGACGAAGTTCCCCATCCACCAGTTCTTCCAACATCGTTCTTGTCCGTCAGATCCAAATCCGTTCGATTCCAACTGAGCCGCTCGAGCGGCATGTATTGTCAAACATCATATCCTTTTTCATCCTGTTGATCTAAGTCGCACGTCCAGAGGCTTTCCAGAGCCGTCAGGTGGCCAGATAACGGCTGATCATAGTCGTGTATACGTGCCTCCACTGCAGACATCAAATCCTTTTCAGAAGATCATCAGAGTCGTCGGCCACCTCACGCGCCCAGTGCCTTGAGGATATTTTGCACTTTTCATCCTATAGTTTTCCTTATTTAGTTTTAGTCCCATGTATAATGTGTCGCAAAAAAAAACATTTGCAGTTAGAGTCATGTGCACGCACACGAGTTTTCTAGGCCATTTGCCACTTTTGCCTTAAACTCTATTGGTGTTGTGGAATGAATCTTTGGTTTTGAAATTACATTTATGCCCATGTTTGCCTGATTCACATGACGCGCACGTATTTTGTGGATAAATTGCACATAGGCCCCCACATTTTCTGATCTTGTTATTCCAAGGGCCCATAAACCTAAAATAATTACAGAAAGGTCCCTCCGCACTATTTTTAATTACATGTCTTTTATTTAATAAAATCAATAATTAATTTATCCCAAAAATTACCCAAAAATAATAGGTGATGCCTGTTTACGTGCTTTATTTGTGGTAATTTTGCTGCTTAGTTTCTTTGCATTTATCGATTATTAAAAACTCAAAAACCCTAAAAAGTAACCTGTTTGCCTTAGAAAATCGTAAAAATTCGAAAATATATCCAAAATCTCTAAAAAATAGAGTAGTTATCTTTTATTGTCTTTAAGCTCCAATATAATTTTTACTCAAAAATATTTTATAAAAATCGAAAAAATTGTAAAACACTAGAAAACTCATAGAAATTATACAAGATCAGTGAAAAACCCAAAAGTTTGATTCTAGTCTTTGTTTGTAGATATTTGCTTATACTTTATCATAAAAAATACTTCCAAGAGTTTTGGATAATTTATTATTTTTAATTTGCAAATTACTCCTAGTTGTTCATTGCTTTTCTATTTTATCATTGTTTTATTTTTTAGAAAATCTCAAAATATTTGAAAAATCTATAAAAAAAATACCAAAATATTTTAAAACATATAAAATTCAAAAATATTTTTATTACAATTTTTGAGTATATTTTATACCTTATAAAAATACAAAAAGAGTGCTTGTTTATACTTTTTATCGTTTGTGCTTATTTCTCTCTTATTAAAATTTAAAAATTGAAAAACTAAAAACCACTAAAAAGATTTTTATTCCTAAAATATCACTACTTAGCTCTTAATTGTGCTCCTTGTGATCGACCCCGGTCGCTATACCAGGTAAATAAAAATAGCGAACTGTTTACATTCACCGTTTGATTTTTAGAGTGGTTGATTTTTCTCGATTGTTTGCTTGATTGATTTGGGTCACAACGACACATTAATTTCATATTAAACCGAATCGATTTTTCATACATCTGAATGGCGTCGTTGCCAGGTAGTACGGCTAAGTAGTTTAATTTTTGCTTATTTTTGTTTCTATCCCCTATAACTATTTCTAATCTTATTTTTTCTTTGATTTTTTGTGTGAGGGATTGTCGGAGTACGACTCTATCCATTTTGGAGGGACCATCATAGAAGGAGGAGCAGAAGACAACAAAAGCTTGTTATTTTAGATAGATTTTATTTTTGAAAAACAATTGTAATAAATTAGACTTTTAGACTCTTGAGACACTTGAACATTATTCGGGGTCTGTTTCGTCGAGTGTAGGTGCATTCAGGGGACCTCATCGAGTTTTTCGTTATTTTCGTCTTTTATTTTTCATTTGATTCCCGAGGATTTAGCCCTAATATTTAGGACTTTTATTGCTTGAGCTCAGTAATTATCTAAGGTCCAAACACAATAATAGACTATATGTTCCTATAGACTGTATTTAGACTTAGTCAAATAAAGAAAAAGTTAATTTAGTTGGTTAAGAGACCACATGCTGAGATAGGCCATATACAACACTTGCAGGACCCACTATGGTGGGCACCGATCAACATCTAAGATCGGACTCATGTCTCTAATCTGATTTATTAACTACCAGCTCTTCCCGCTAATAGAAGTTGCTCATCTTAGGATGATTTCCTCGTGTATCATATAGATTAGTTTTAATTCCTGCCTTTAAATTTATGTGCGGATCACCCTGCATGTAGAGTGTTGGATCAAGGTACACATTTCTATCTCTGCATGCATCATTATGTTTGATCGCGCATCAATTTTTCTGCTTTCCTCCCCCAGTTTTATTGGACTTAAATTAAAAGGAAATTGGAAAATTTGGTAAAAATTTGTTGTATTTAGAAAAAGACCTAAAAAGAGATAACCAAAAAAATCTGGAACTGTTAAAGGAACACTTGACCTAAAATCGAAGTTCACTCAAAAATCTTTGTTTCGGGGAGAGTAACCCCCTCATTATCTGATTTTTCTGCTGAGAGTTGAGCGACCCACACACTAGGATAGAGCCACACCTGAACTTTCTTCATATTACTGGTTCTAAAAATGATTATCTATTCTTCTGTGAGGATTTTCCTGGGTAGACGGTAAATGATCCGAACTTCCTTAGTAGAGAGGGTGAATCAGGTAGTCGGAAACGATCCGTATATACCCATACTGGCTAGAAATAGGTGCAGCTAGTCTAGGAATCTCGACCAGTCTCCATGGAGAATCGGACTCCTAACAGCTCGCTAACCCGCTCTGAAAGATTGGATTGTCACCTAATAAAATTTGACAAGATAAAAGACCGAACTTTTACAGTCATCATGCTGTATTGAGTAGGTGAACATGGGGTTTGTTTTCTCATCCTACTTTCGTCTCAAATCTAATCTTCATAAATCCCCACATCACGATGATGGGCAGAAGGTCTCTTAGGCTGCCTCTGGAAGCATTGCTTTCCTGCACTCCTATCCATTCATCTAAGGCAGATTTAGAGAGCTCAGACTCGCTATCTGAACCCGAGTTCGCCTCCACCCTGTTCCCCCTCGACCACCCTTCTTAAGTTCCTGAGGTATAACTAGACAGACCAGCAAAACTATATGTTCACTTGATAGCACCTGAACTAGGGTCGTTAGCCTTTGCGAGACCGTGAGATGGCCAGTAGTGAAGGAAGAACTGATGAGAAGCCGCAGACATCCTTGTTCGTATTAGATCATGCCACCATCAACAACACATTGCTTTCTTCTCTGGAGATCGTGAAAAGATAGGTCCAAGACGAGGGAGTATTCATGGCAGAAGTGAGGAGAGAGCTTACGCAGATGCGAGCTGGGCAAGAGGAGCCAGAACGACCAGCCGATGGTGGAGAAATACCACGTCAGAAGGGTCGAGTAGACGACAGGCACCAGGACGAGCTACAAGACCCAGCCAGACCAGCCCACACCATGAGGCAGTTGCACAACCTTGATGTAATCCTCACACACCAATGAATCCAGCTGCTAGCTATCCTGGGTGATTTCGAGCTTCGCTCTCAGACCATCCACCTATTGCCCACGTTCCTTGGGCTAGACAAGGAGGAGCTCCATCTCCATCTGCAGGAGTTCGAGATGATTTGCAGCACCATCCATGAGAGATTGGTGGACGAGGACACGATCAAGTTGATAGCCTTTCCGTTCTCATTGGTTGACAGAGCAGCATACTAGCTGAAGCACCTGGGGAAGGTTATCACCACTTGGGAGCAGCTCCAGACCAAGTACTTGAACTAGTCTTATCCACTCGGCCGAACCAATGTAGCTAGAGACATGATCAATAATTTCACCATGATCCCTAATGAACAGCTCCATGAAGCCGGGATCGCTTTAGAGAGCTCATAGACAGGTGTCCCCACCATGAGATCAACAAGCCCAATCTCATCCATAGTTTCTTTTGTGGGCTGACACCTGAGATGCAGGGGCTAGTGAATGCCTCGTGTGGAGGTTCCTACTTTGCCAAAGACGAAGACCAGGTATGGGCCATCTATGAGGAGATGGCAGAAAACTACACAATGATGTCCTAGACCCGTGTTTACACTCAGGGGAAGCCTCTCCCGCAAGCAACTTTATATCAGAGGATTGCAAGCATTGAGGTCGGTCCTTTCACCTCTTCTATGGCAGTAGCGTTAGCAGAATCTTTAGCTGCCAATATGGGCATCATCAACCAAAAGTTGGATTGGATAGAAATCAATGAGAAGAAGGCATGCCAGGGCATCGACAAGTTCAATAAGATTGATGAGTTGGCCCAGACATTGAGTAACCTTAAGACATAGATCATGTGCCTCCAAGAGGCACAGACGACTTCTCAGTCCCATTCCAGATCACGGGTTGATCTAGGGAGTAGGTCTTCTCAGCCTTCTACCTCATACCGGCAGGTTCACCACATTCAGGCGAAACCAGTCCAGTCGCTTCCGTATTACCAGTTGCCACCACCACCTTCCTCAGACACTCAGTTGGTGGTTATCATCCGGATCAGCCCTTGGCATCCCTTCCCCCGCCAATCCACGATCAGCAGGAGCCGTTGATGGAAGTCAATGGGGTTTGGTACTCCCAGTACCAACAGTAGCTCGAGGTCCATCGTGACCACCAAGGCTTCTGATGGTCTACGAGAGGCACTTCATCCCAGCAGCAGCCTCCGAAACAATCAAGGCAGGATGCACAGCAGTAGCAGCAGCCCCAATACTCCCAGCACCAGCAACAGCACGGTCCTTGTCCCCACTACTAGGGATAATAGTGGAGGCAACAACATCCTTATCAGTAGTACTCCCAGCCTCCTCCTCACTATCAGCAGAGCCAGCCTCATTTCCAGCGAGGGAACCTGTATGATTCTCATAGACATTCATATGAGAACCCAGCCTTCGATGATCTCGCATGCATGTTTACAGACCAGCAGGCTACCTCCTAGTGAGAGATGGACGAATTCCAACATGAGATGAGAGAAATAATCAAGGGAAAGGTTGCCATACCCGCTCAGATTGAACCTAACCCAGACAATCTGAAGAGAAAGTTTGAGCAGGTACAGTCTGTAGAGACCACCTCTCCTGGTGATATTATGGATGACACTTATTCTTTATTTGATGTTGATTTTGTGACACTTAGGAGTGGTAGGGAACCGATCGGCAGTGACTCGTCTAGGAGACAAACCATTGCAAATGCTAGGGCACCAGATGACGTTAGGAGCGGTGCTGATGCCGCTCACCATAATGATGATGACAGTGGTAGTGAAGCCACCAAGAATGTTGATCCCGACGACGGTGCTGAGGTAGTCGAATCTCCAGTTGCAAATGGTGGTGTTGAAGCTACCAGTTTACCAGTTGATTGGCCAGAGCGCGGTACTGATACCGCAAGTTCAAATGTTATCGGTGGTGTTGATGCCATCAAGAGTCCTTTTGTTATGTTGACTCCTTCTGCACCTAAGAATTTTCTGGGTCGAAGAGCGGTAAAGAAGTGTGGATTCCGTTCTCTGCGTCTAGTCCGGGATCTGAAAGGCCCTGATAGATTATATAGTTGAGTCTCATCGGGTTATAATAGAGATTTATGAGCCCTCGAAGAAAACCTGATGCAGTTGCTTATAACGGTGGCAGAGGGGACGAAGGCTAGTATAAGCACTTATCCAGTAAGAAGAAGAAGTAGGTAGGGATGTCAGATGATTTTCCAAGCCTCATCTAGCTCTACTTCCATACCTCTTTCTTCGCTTACCCTCACCAGAACTCCTTGAGTTCTTCTAGGTATGTGTGATGGGTGATTTTCTGATAAGACTGAACTGGACTACGGCTATTTACTATTTACATGCTTTTCCTACCCCTGACCACAATAAATTCCTCATTCAGTAACATCGTCCCCTATAATATTATAATCAAACAGGAACGGAGTCCTAGGCCCTCCTGTTAATCTCTCTTTTCACTCTATCCAGAAAGAGAACAAACAAGCTTAGTATTTAGTCAGACCCCATGTATGTAAGTCATCATACTCTCTCCCGCACATAGAGTCTTAGTATGCCAGAGGCCAGAGGGAAAGAGTGACGACTAGGTAGGCGTCGAAGGGATCGAGAAAGGAAGGAAGCAACTGACAGAGAGGTCTAATGCTAAGTGGAAAGCTGGTAGTCAAGAGGAAGGTAGCAGACCCTACTCACATCTGAATAATAATAATAGCAGCTCGGACTGAGCTCGAAATGCTCACTTCTCTTCGTGCACGGGAGACTTTCTTTCTTCTTATAGATCACTATTCTTTCAACGACTTCGGAAGGTGGAAGCGGGACCATCCGATAGGTGAGTGAAAAGGTTACTATATATTTGGTGAGTTAAGAAGAAGCGAGCAAGCTTATTATGTAGAAAGTATAGTCGCAGGCTAGCTTTTTATAATATATTTACGCAGGTCAGAAAAAAGGTGAGCTAGAAGATAGTCGACGGAAAGGTGATCTTCTTAAGTAAGCTAAAAAGGCAGAAAATCAATCCAGTTGATGGTTGGCCCTGATCATCCTACCCCTCCCACACTCCTTCTGTGTGTTAAGGACTGAAGTGAAAGATCTTCGCCTTCCGTCCATGAACCCCAAGGGACTCACACTGACTATGATTCATATATACTAAGGAAACCTCTCTCTACTAGTGGGACTGAGACCTTCTTACTACTCTCCCGCTCCAGAGACTACTTTGCCTAGTCGAAGTAGGATATGGCCGAGTGAGCGGCTATGTCTGGAATCTGAGACTCTCCTTGGACTTGACTCATGCCTCTCATCCTCATTCACTATCTTTCTTCTCTACCCCTTTTCTATACTTGTGGGCTAAGGGACAAAGCCTTCGCGGTCTGGGGCTCGCATCGGGAAAGTCACCGAAGGTTCACGTTACCCTAAGAGATCTAGAAAGTAGTCCAGAAAGCATTATAAGCTGGGAAATGCGCTCCTTGACACCGAACTAGCCTAGTTAGACTCAGTATGCCACAAAGAAAGAGGGAAAGGGTGGACGGTCGAGTGGTTGTGCTTTCACCCCTAAACTATATATTCATGCAACAAGACAAAGCCAGTCTTCCTGTGGCCACCCCCTAATTACTAGACCGTGGCCGCGATCAAAGGAGAATAGATAAGAAGAGATGCCCCCTACACGATTGTCACCAACTGTCGTGATCATCACAAACTATCGAAGGTGGTGGATCAGACTGATCGAGACATACTCATCCATACAACTATACCTGACGCACGCGGAGTTGTTTGCTCTTGCGGAGTTGCTTGCTCTTGCAGAGTTGCTCGCTTTTGCAGAGTTGCTCGCTCTTCTCGTACCTCATGAGGGTCTTCGACATAGCTGACTCCCGATTTGTCAGGTACTTTCAGCCTCGTCGAACAAGAGTGGAAGACTATTTAAAATGGGTAGGCGCAACAAGGATTCTTGCTCGGACTCACCACTACCACAAACGTGACGTACGTGAGAATTGGAGATCTTTCGACTTGACTGAACATTGACAAGACATGACCTTTGCGAGACCTATTCTACGTCAAATAGAGATGAATTAGGAGAGGAGGTTGCAGGTTAACATTTCTTCTAATTCATCGATAGAAGAGTGGAAGCTGCGAATATATTAAGTTGGGTCTTTCTCATCGTTAAAAGAGTGATAGACAGACAAGAAGCCAAGCAGAGAGGGAGGACACTGAACTCGAAGCAAAGCAGAGAGGCCAGACACGAGACGCGAAGAAGAGCCGACGAGAAGTGAGCCACCTTCCACTTCTATAAAAAAGGAGTTCAAGAGATGAAAGCAGGCAGGTCCACGGTCAAGCCAACCACAGTCCGAGGGTGGGGGACAAATAAAAGAGGAAGGATCAGCGAGAAAACCCACATACTTCTTTTTGAAGAAAGCATATGAACCATGAATCTGACGTACCGACTAAGGTTCTGATTAATCTAATCAGTTAGATTATACACCTCAAACTCGTCGAGGGGATCCTGGAGGATGACGAAGCAATCATCCCTACCATCGTCAAATAAGAGCACCTGGCTCTTCCCATTCACAAGGACTCGATTCTATGTCCAAACATCACATGCCAGCGGATGTAGTCACCATCATAGGTACTCAAGATATTGTGTTTGGAGAAATAGATAAATAGTCCCCTGCGACGATCAGGACTTGGGAAAGGGGGTCGGCCCGAAGTCCAAATGGATTGTTGTTCGCAAGGTCTCCTTGCTGGAATACTAGACACCAATATTTGGAGAAGACCCTTTCTCCTTTTGAAATGCGGCAAAAAATACCTAGTTTACTCTCCTTCATTTGTCTTCTCGTCTGATCTTCCACGAAACAGGCTACCGGTAAGGAAAGATTCGATGATCCACCTACCAATTTCTTCTCCATCCAGCACTCGCTTGAATATTGTTACGACTGAAAGAATAATCGACGGGCCTTCAATGATCTAGTGGGATGGTTGACTTAATGCGTGTGAGGTGAGCTGGTTGGTCTGTTGAAGTAGAGCTGTGCTGGTTGAGCTGCTTAGACGAGAGACTGAAGCGGCATTTGATGCAAAGGCTGCTTCGCGCATTCCCGCTTCACTCGTTCGTTGTTGCGTAGTGTTCTTTGCGCGCGCTCTCTTGCTAGATAGCTTGCTTTGTTCTAAACCAGTCGCGATATATAGTCTTTTCCCCTCTAGTCATTTTCTCTTGCGATATATTATACGTATCTTCTTGCTTAGTGCTCGGGGATCAACCTATGGCTCGCACCCCTTGGGCCTGCTCTCCACAAATCCAATACATCTCATTTCCATTTTAATTTACTTCTTTTGCGTTGTAGGGTGAACTATTTTAAAAAATGTAAAATCGTATAATTATTCGACTCTTCGCCTTGCTTTATTCATCAAAACTATCTATGAAAGTAATTAGATACAATAGCTTGTACCTTATCAACTGATAGCAAGAAAACAAAATCCAAATAAATACCAATTGCTATTATGGGCAAATATACAAAAAATGAAGAAAAAAACTCTAAAAATCAAAAATATGAATAAAGGAATGGTTTATGTATCTCATGTGACTCCATCTATTGTGCTTGATGATCTATTCATGGATTCTAGTCTTCTGACTGCCTAGGAACCAACTCCTGACCCTCGTCTTTCTAAAGAGGGTCCCTCTATCCCCTTTCCTCTAGCACTCCGCTTAGGGAAAGGCCCCAAAATAGAAAATCCCAAAAAGAGACAATAGCTAGAGTTCAACGAGCAGATGATAGATATATTTCAGATCCAGCTGACTCTCCGGGAAGCACTTGAGCACATCCCTCCATTCCAGAAAAACCTAAGAAAGAAGACCACCGTCCGAAGGAAGAAGAGGGATCACAATGCAAAAATACATGTGCTCACTCGTGCCACTCCGGGAAGCACTTGAGCACATCCCTCCATTCCAGAAAAACCTAAGAAAGAAGACCACCGTCCGAAGGAAGAAGAGGGATCACAATGCAAAAATACATGTGCTCACTCGTGCCACCTGCTTTACCATCCAGAACCGATTGCCAGCCAAGAAACCCGATGCATGAGTTATGTATGTCAGATGCCATATTCATGAGCAGACATTTGATCGGACTCTATTAGATAGTGGTTCCTCGATTAACCTCCTCTCGGCTGTCTTACTTGACCGTTTTGAGTTTATCCCTCTTAAACAGAGTAGGACAGCCCTTCAGTTTGCAGATCGATATGTTAAGAGGCTGAAGGGGTTACTAAAGGATGTTGTCGTCACAATTCAAGGCATGAAATTCCATGTGGACTTCATTATGTTGTACATGGAGATCCCTGAATATGGGATCGATACCCCCATCATTTTGGGACGACTGTTCTTGGCCACAACCAAGGCAGTATCCGATCATGATAGCGGGAAAATATACTTTCACATTGAGGGCGAGAGTGTACAAATAGAGGCGACTGAGGAGCTTAGATCCAGATATTCAGCATGCTCCGAGCAGAGCACCAAGCAGATGACAGATTCTGAGCTAGATGCCCACCATGAGTGTGTTTTTTGTGATCACAGATGATGAAATCATTTGGAAGACCCAGTAGCACGAGCTCTTGTCACACCTTCAGATTCCACAGAGTCACAGATGCCAGCAGATGAGAGTTCGGAGAGCACATTCATGGAACAGGATACTTTAGAGGCTGACGGTTGTGATCAAGGTAGCGAAGAAGAGGATATTTCTTGTGATGCAGATTCGGATACAGCTCCCTCAAACTCAGATACTGACTTTGATTGGCAAGACTTTGATTATTATCTACCGTGTTGGATGTCCACAGAGCCCACAGCTAGGACGGAGATCGAGCCAGTACATTTGACAGATACACTAGTTGGGCCATCTTCGTCAGATTTATAGATTCAGCGAGAGTTCTCCCATGCAGATTTGGTAGCTTTCGCGTAAACTTTTTAGATGTCAGATTTGTCAGCTCCCACTTGTCATGAATTGAAGACCTTGCCATAGAGTATGAAGTACATATTCCTTACGGGTGAGCCAGACATGTTCTCAGTCATAATCTCAGCAAATTTGACTGAAGACCGAGAATCTCATTTGATGGAGGTTCTTGAAAGAAACCACAAGGCAACCGGATGGAGTGTAACTGATCTCCAGGGGATAAGTCTGGCCTTGTGCTCTCACCACATATATCTTGAGGATGACGCCAAGCCATCACGTGAGTTCCAGCGGAGGCTAAACCCGAATCTTTGAGATGTAGTCATGAAAGAAATGTCTAAGTGATGAAGCGTCGATTTTATCTACCCCATCTCCGACTCCAAATGGATTAGTCCTCTACACATGGTACCCAAGAAGATGGGTATCACCATAGTTGTGAATGAGTCTGGAGAGGAGATAGCTACCCAAGTACCCACTTCTTGGAGGGTTTGTGAGGACTACAGGTGATTGAATCAGGCCACCAAGAAGGATCATTTCCCACTACCATTTATTGATCAGATTATTGAGAGGTTAATTGGGAAGATTCGCTACTATTTTCTTGACGGGTACTCGGGGTATAATCAGGTGGCCATAGCACCCAAAGACCAAGGGAAAATGACATTCACTTTGGAATGTATGCTTTCAAATGGATGCCCTTTGGTTTATGTAATGCCACGACTAATTTCCAAAGGTACATGCTTTCCATCTTCTTGGACATGGTGGACGAATGCTTAGAGGCCTTCATGGATGACTTTTCGATCTACGACGATGGGTTTGATGACTGTCTTGCTTGCCTAGATCGAGTACTTCAGCGCTGCATTGAGGTCAAGCTTGTGTTATCTTGGGAGAAGAGTCATTTCATGATGACTCAAGGGACGGTCATTGGTCACATCATCTCCAATATGGGGCATGGAGGTTGATCCGGCCAAGGTGGATATCATCAAGAAACTCACTCAACCGTCCAATTTGAAATAGTTGCAGTCTTTTCTGGGGCATGTCAGTTTCTACCGACGATTCATACAGGGCTTCAACTGTATTTCCCGACCGCTCACTGATCTGTTGATAAAAGACAATGAGTTCCTTGTAGATGATAAGTATCTTTCGTCATTTGAGACTCTCAAGGGATAGCTGTGCAGGCTCTTGTCCTTCAGCCACCCGATTGGTCTCTCCCATTCGAGATCATGACTGATGCTTCTGATTTTGCCGTAAGGGTTGTGCTTGGATAGAGGAGGGATGGATTGCCATTTGCCATTCACTATGCTAGACGGACTTTGGATGCCGCATAACAGAATTACACTGTGACAAAGAAGGAGATGCTAGTTGTAGTATTCGCTCTTGATAAGTTCAGATCAAACATTCTGGGATCCAAAGTGACTATTTACACAGACCACACCGCCATCTGATACATCATGGCAAATAAGGATGCCAAAGCCAGATTGACCAGAAGGATATTCTACTCTAGGAGTTTGATATAGAGATTAAGGATAAACATGGAGTTAAGAATGTGGTGGCAGATTACCTCTCCCGATTAAAGCATCTCGAGGATTCTGAATAGACCACACCTATCACACAGACATTCCCATATAAGGCAATTCTTGCTATCACCTTGCTTCTATGGTACGCTGACATTGTGAACTATCTTATTGCTAAGAAAGTTCCACAAGGTTGGCCCAAGCAACGACTTGAGACCTTCCTCGAGAAGGCCAAGTCGTACCATTGGGAGGATCCCACCCTTTACCATGGAGGGGGGGATAGTGTCTGGCGTCAGTGTATTCCTCAGGAGGAGCACAATAGCATCCTCACCTATTGCCACAAGCTTGAGGCAGGAGGACATCACTCTGGGAGACGGACAACACAGAAAGTTCTCCAATCCGACCTTTGGTGGCATACCCTCTTCAAGGATTCAGACGAATTCGTGAAGAGTTGTACTGACTATCAGAGGATGGGCACTTATGGATAGGGAGATATGGTGCCAATGCAACCCATTTACTTCTGTAAGGTTTTTGATGCATGAGACATCGATTTCATGGGTCCATTCCCTAAGAGTTAGTGATTTGAGTACATTCTTCTTGCTGTGGATTATGTTAGTCATTGGGTTGAGGCCATCTCCGCTCGAGCCGCAGATGCAAAGACTGCTTGCAAATTTTTGAGGAAAAATATCATTTCACGGTTCCGAGTACCTAGAGTCTTGATTTCTGACGGGGGGTTATTTTATCAACGACAAGGTAAGAGCCCTTGCTAACGAGTTTAGCATTGACCATAGAGTTGCCACTCCATACCATCTACAGACTAATGGTCTTGCTGAGGTTTCAAATAAGATTAAGACAATTTTGCAGATGGTTGTCCGCCCAGATCGAAAGGATTTGTCACAGCTTTTGGACTCGATCTTGTGGGCCTATCAGTCTTCCTTCAAGAGAACTTTGGGCACATCTCCCTTTCGACTCGTTTATGGCAAGCCATGCCACTTACCTGTGGAGATTAAGCATAAGTCACTTTGGGCAGTCACTTAGATACTATTGGATTCTGAGAGTGCAGGAGACTAAAGGAGAGTAGAATTGGCAGCCCTGGAGGAGTTGAGAGACACAACCTTCTCTAGTAGCCTACAATATAAGGATAGAGTGAAGATATGGCATGATTCTCACATCAACGATAAATAGTTTGAGTTGAACTAGAGAGTATGTCTATTTGATGCAAGATTGAGACTATTTCTAGGGAAATTACAGAGTAAATGGAAGGGACCATACTTGGTCAGAAAGGTGCATGACAATGAAAGCATTGATATATCTGAATTGTTTTCTGATTCCACCTTTCGAGTCAACGATCAGCGCCTGAAGCCATATCTTGATCATGATCCATCGATCATTGACGTTGCCCCTATTCATTTTGTATGAGATGTGATCTTTGACTCGCATCACCTGCATCTCATACATGATTCTCACTTCTTCTCTACAGTTGTATAGATCCACATTGTCTATATCATTCATTCCTTTGGTTTAATACCCCGGATCCATCTTATGATTTTGCTATACTTAGGATGTACTTGATCCTAAGTATAAGCGGATATTAGATTGGTGATTTTCCATTTCTCCATAACCTCTATTTTTCTGTTTGTACTACGGGATATTTTACCCTAAGTAAAGGGGAGGTAATGTCGGTACATTATACTCCTTGATTTTCCTTTTTGTGTACAATCTTCTATATTTATGATTACTTGATCCTAAGTATAGGGGGATCACCAACTTCTATTGATTATATTCTTTCATCCTTTAGAGTTGTTGTAGTATAGCATTCTTTTCACTTCCCCATACTCAACACGAGTTATGTCTTCCTTCATCGCTCTATGATCACTCTGAGGACATCATTTTAGTTAAGTATAGGGGGTCGTATATATTGTATATATACTTTAGCCATAACTCGTACTTTGTAAATAGCTAGTATTTATAAAAAGATATTTTGAAAACATTTTCATAAAATCTTTTCCAAAAAATGTTTTTGTACAGATTTTGTAAAAATATTTGAAAAAAATGTTTTATTTTCAAAATATTTGTAAAATTAGTTTCTATATAAAAAGTGAGTATATTGTATAAAATTTTTGAAAACTATGTGAAAATAAAAAGTTTGCAAAAATAGTTTGTAAAAATATTGTGAAAACTATTTTGCAAAAATTATTTTGCCACATAAGGAAATAAATCTGGGGTATGAAAATTACTTGTATATGTGTGTACATTAAAAACCAAAAGCTACCCCTAAAATCCATCTTGTACATAAAACATGTAACATAAACCTTTTGTGTGTGTGTGTATGCATGTATACATATCTTGGTAAAAATCTTACCTTATTTTTCAAAATACCTAAAAATTGGTAAATTCAAAATCCATAAAAAATGCATAACTTAAAACAATTCCACCAAAAAGAGTTTTGTAAATATTTGCATCATGGTTGATATTTGAACTAGTCTGGAATTAAATTGAAAAACAGAGCTTGGTTAAGACCTTAATTCACTTTACTTCAGAGGAACCTTATAGGACTTGGAATTAAGAATTTTCAGGTCCTTAGCGACTTAATTCTTTGAGTCCACTAGGCTATTTTCATATGTCATTTTGATGAGCCTAAGTAGAACACTTAACAACGCACGCATGACTCTCAAATACAATGGCTTGACTTGGACACGCACCTTACACGTAGCTCAACACGGATGAGGTGGTGAGGAGGCATAATCCTTTGCCTTGGAGTAGCATACGGGGGTAGTACAGCTAGCCGGAACTTCACGTCCTCCTCTAGGGAGGGATGTGCACCTCAACCTGGTCTAGTAGCATTGAGGTCTAACGACGAGAGAGTAGGGGTTGCAATAATGCTTCAAAAGAGAGATGGTCTACTGGCTCAAGAAGAAAATTTCCTATTGTATATGATGCACCTTGTAGATATGTTGTATATATGTTGGAAAAATGCAAAAATGCCAAAACTCCAAAAAATGGGACATGCTTGATTGAAAATAAAATGCATGTCGGAGTGTATATAGTGAATAAGCCAAGCTTATGTATCCCATTATCTCATCTCAAGGAGGCTTGAAGCTGGAGACTTAACTACATGGTTAAGCTTCAAGGGATGTGTGGCTACACTGGTCACGATCCATTCTCTTCTTTCCCCTCTTCTTGAGCTGGTTGTACTCGAACTCAGAAGGGAATACCCCGCTCCTCGAGGAAAGAGTTGATAGACTAGGGGATTAGACTTACCTTGTTGAGGGAGGTTGTTTTTTTGTCATTTGTGAGGTGGGGAGCTACACATCACATACACAGTACAAGGAAAGATTCATAGTCATTAGAGTTTGCGTATGTAGACTTGATCTGACCTGATTATTAAGGAGTCCTGACCATAGAACTGTGGAACTAGAAGGCTTTTGAGTCTTGCACCCGCTTCCCAATAAGGTTCCGTCAAATTAATAATCCAAAGGTCCGACTAAGCTCCATACTCCGAATTAATGAAGACAAGTTTAATAATCAATTAGGATGCTTTCTTCTTCTTTTCTTTATGTTTTCACTTCTTCTTCAAATAAGTGTTTGTTACGGGACTAGCAAAGTTAAAGTATAGGGGGTGATGAATCTATGATCCTCATTCTTTATTCTTTTTATTTTAGCTTTATCTTTTTAGCAAAAACAACTATAAGTAAGTGTAAATACAATAAACTAACATTGTACAAGACCTTGTTAATATTGCATAATTAACATAAAATAAAAGAATAAATAGAAAAGAAAAAGAAAGAAAGATGTAATTATGAAATAAATACAAACTGACCAAAGCCCTGAGAGAAGGTCAATAATCGACCTGATCGATAAGGAAGAAAGTAGAGGGAGATAGGGTCCCTTTATAGTCACTAAATACCTATAACTATAAATAATTATATTTAAGTTATACTTTGTATATATTGTACTTTTAAACATTCCTACATACCCTTAATAATAAAATAAAAATAAAATAAAAAACTGAAAATACAAAATAAAATAAAAATAAAATCCACAATTCGTTGTAAAAGTCCACGTGTGTGTGTATTGTATACATTACCTATTTATTCAATACCATTATTCAAATTGTAAAAATCAAATAAAAATCATTTTATATTCCTCAAATTATTTTGTAAATAAATAAAATATAAAATAAAACTTATTTTGGTAAAATAAAATAATATAATATATTGTATACAATGTACATATGATTTCATAAAAATAATTAAAAATCATAGAAAAACATCTAAAAATAATAAGTATTTTCATTTTATTTATTTTTTATTTTAAAATCATTTGCTATTTTATATTCATTATTCTTTCAATTTTTAGCCTGGTATTTTCCTATTAGTACATGTCATAATGTTGACTCTGATTAACCTTCTCCCTCAGCTGTCGACCCGACTTCAGTTCGTCGGAGCTCGTTTCTCCGCTTTTTCCTGGTTGGACTCGACCACCATTTGCCTTGATTTCACTGCACGAATCTTCTCTTAGGATCTGTGATCCTCGCGGATCCCTAGGATGAGTCGGATCTACCTAGGGTTTCGCAGCAGCTCCTGATCTTTTTAGAGCCTAAGGCATGCCTATAAGTACTCTCCTCCGCCTCCCGAGCTTGGTAGCTCATTCCTCATGCCTCTCCTCCTCCACTTGAACCTTCAGGATTGTGAAGGGTCCGTTTGCATTCTGTTGGAGCCCAGATTAGTGTTGAATCTACGACGCTCATCTTATGGCTGGAGTTCCGCTGTAATTAGCCTCCCGAGCTTTCCACCGCCTGGTTGAGGCTACGACCTCGCCTCCCACCTCCATCGTTCATAATTGATCATTATAGAATACCCAGGTATCCCCCTTTCCATCATGTTCATCACTTCACTTTGATTCCATCTATTCTACTCTGTTGCACCTCCGCTGATTCCGACCAGCTGGTCAGAGCTCCATCTCGCACATCTACTCGCACAGATTGGTACACCAACTCACCCTTCATCTTTATATGCACCCTAACCATCCTTAGACCAGCTCATCGGAGCTGGGTTAGGGCAAGGCCTCCCTCTTCCGTCGGAGGTCGAACAACATTTCCTGCCGCTTCTTTCCTTCCTAACTACAAATAACCCACATCGAGTCTTTGCCTTCGAGTGTGGGATATTCTTGCAGGCACAGGAGCAAGTGGGGAGCTTGATTGAGTCCCAGGACGGTCGGCAGAGTAGCTCTATGAGCATGACCACCACCAAGTCTATCCAACTGTCAATCTCATGATTGGAGCTAGCCAGTAGGAGCGGAGCACCATTGCGAAGGTATTGGGCCTTTTGGAGCATCGATCCGACTTGTCGATTGCCACATATCATCGGACGAAGTTCCCCGACCACCAGTTCTTCCAACATCGTTCTTGTCCATCAGATCCAAATCCGCTCACCCATATTCCATCTGAGCCATCCGAGTAGCATGTACTGTCAAATGTCATATCCTTTTTCAGCATGTTGATCTGAGCCGCACGTCCAGAGGCATTCCTGAGCCGTCAGATGGTCAGATAATGGATGATCAGACTCGTACACACGCGCCTCCATTGCAGACGTCAGATCCTTTTCAGAAGATCATCAGAGTCGTTGGCCACCTCACGCGCCTCCCACGTGCCTCAAGGATATTTTGCACTTTTCATCCTACAATTTTCCTTATTTAGTTTTAGTCAAATGAATATAATGTGTAGCTAAAAACATTTGTAGTTAGACCCTTGTAGTTTTTATATTTGCAGTTTAGTCTTATTGAGTTAGAGTCACGTGCACACGCACGAGTTTTCTAAGCCATTTGTAGTTTTTGCCTTAAACTTTTCTGGTGTTGTGGAATGAATCTTCAATTTTGAAAATTACATTTATGCCCCTATTTGCCTAGTTCACGTGACGCGTACGTATTTTGTGGATAAATTGCACAGATGCCTCTACATTTTCAGATATTGTTATTCCAGGCGCCCATAAACCTAAAATAATTACAAAAAGGTCCCTCTATACTATTTTTATTTGCATATCTTTTATTTAATAAAATCAATAATTAATTAATCCCAAAAATTACCCAAAAATTATAGGTGATGCATGTTTGCATGCTTTATTTGTGGTAATTTTGTTGGTTAATTTCTTTGCATTTTCCTTTTATAAAAAATTCAAAAACCCCTAAAGAGTGTCATGTTTGCCTTAGAAAAATAAAAAAATCGAAATTATATACAAAAGCTCTAAAAAAATTAGAATAGTTGACTTTTATTGTCTTTTAGCTCCAGTATCATTTTCACTCAAAAATATTTTATAAAAAACCTAAAATTTTACAAAACAATAGAAAACTCGTAAAAATTATATAAAATCAATAAAAAATCCAAAAGTTTTGATTCTAGTCTATGTTTGTAGATATTTTCTTATACTTTATCATAAAAAATTACTTTCAGTGAGTACTTTATTTATTTTTAATTTGCAAATTACTCTTGTTTGTTCATTTCTTATCTATTTTGTCACTATTTTATTTTTAGAAAATTGCAAAAATATTTGAAAAATCTATAAAAATTATAAAAAAAAAATATTTTAAAACATATAAAATTCAAAAATATTTTTATTATAATTTTCTGAGTATTTTTTATCCCTTTATAAATACAAAAAGAATGCTTGTTTATACTTTTTATCATTTGTGCTTATTCTCTCTTACTGAAAATTAAAAATTGAAAAAAAAATAACCACTAAAAAGATATTTATTCTTAAAATCTCACTATTAGCTCTTAATTGTGCTCCTTGTGTTCTACCCTGGTCGATATACCAGGTAAATAAAAATAGCGAACCGCTTACATTCACCGTTTGATTTTTAGAGTGGTTGATTTTTCTCGATTGTTTGCTTAATTGATTTGGGTCACAACGACGCATTAATTTTATACTTATCCCGAATTGATTTCGTACATCAAAAAGGCTACAGAACGTCTATTATCGAAACAAGATAAGGATGCTGCAGAGCTATACATAATAGACAATTGCGAGGAAATAACATCATATATTCAAAACATCTCTGCATTACTTTTTTATACATATGTTAAATTCCTTTTCACTTATTTGTAATATTTCTTGTATTTATTTTTGGGAATTTAGAAGGAAATTGCTAAAGAAAATCTTTTGTATTCAGAAGATGAAGTTGTGAGCATATATAGGAATCAATTTTCAGAATGGTTTAAGAACCGAGCAAAACAATTGGACGATGGTGATTATCATACGCAAACATTAAAAATATTTTGGAGAAGGTCTGGTTTATAAGGTCCGATCTTACAACTCTTGGTGGAGTAATGGTTATCGGGTTCATACCTTTAATTCTGGTAGACATTTAACAAGTTAGAATCACTGGGTGATAATTTGTGGATCTTGTTATGAGGAAGATCATTTAGATTACTATGGAATATTAAAAGAGATACTGGAAGTAGAATATAGTGTCACATGCTTTAATAAAGTGTTCTTTTTTGTGTGACTAGTAGAAACCAATGGAGGCGTAGTGATCGATAAGAGGAATAACATTGTCGATGTGATATCAAGAAAATTTATATGCGGATTTGAACCCTTCATTCTAGCTGCTCAAGTGGACTAAGTTTGTTATCTCCCACGTGTCGGAGAAGAGAAAGAGCGTCAAATCTTTCAGTGTCATGAAGATAAATTCTCGAAGTTATATTTCTAATATATACACTCATCTGGAAGATGTTATAGAGGAAGCATTCACACCTACTCAAGAGCGAATAAATGTAGCAGAAGAAGACTCAGTCATCGAATCGATTTGACTAGTGGATAATGAGGTATTATGTGTTGACCTACAAGATGATGTAGATACCACAAATGATGATTCATATAACTCAGACATCAATGAAGCACATTATAATTCACCTAAATCAAATGAGGAAGATTAACGATAAGTTTTTGTAAAATATTCTACTCTAATCAATAAAAATATGCATTAATAACTTTTTAATTAACTATTACCTTATCGTTACAGTCATGCAGGTTTTGGACGTGGTGGCTCTCATGGATCTCAGCGATCCACTCATCCATCCTCCTCAGACTCACCTTCTTCTAATAGGCAACTGGCACTGCCTATTACTTTAGAGTCACTTCCTGACGAGCCTCAACGGGTCACATACTACTATGAGACTCTTGGTTATTCTCCTCCTCCATTTTATGGAGGCGTATAAGGAGATCCATCTTACACATCCTCTCCCATTGCATGCTCGGTCCATGTACCTGCACGGACCTCGATGGATTTTGATTCACCTTCTTCTGCACATCCGAGCACCCGTGTGCCTTTACCCACTGAAGATGGGCAGACTTCAGAGTTCCACCCTTTGTTGGATGTTACTACGGATGGGAGGTACGATTTTTATAAATTTTCTCAATTTAACTTTCAATTAAATTAAATTTCTCATTTTAACTTTCATATTATTTGAAAATTTTATAAAATATACATGGATTTTTTTAATAACAACAAGGTAACAAAGGATATTACCAACATAATCAAGACATATTTGACTAGCATGCAATTTTGTTGGTGTCACATTCTTACTACCAAGCAGGAGAGATTATTTGAGATGCTTCTGGTAAGAAAAATTTTTAGCAAAATCATTGAAATTTGTTGCAATTTTTTTATCTAATATTTTACAATACTTTTTAGAATTGGTATCGTTTAGTTCATGTTCTGAGGAAGGAGGCTTATCTTCGAGCATTTATTCGTTTGATGGAGAAAATGATGAGCAATATTTTTTTCAAGGCAATGAGAGACCCACATGCAATGTCAGGATGCAGGGACATGAATTTTGAGGAGATGAAGAGGTTCCCACCAACATGGTGCACAAAGGAAATGTGTTGTATTACCTTCAAAGTTTATGATGTAATTTTAAAAAAATAATATTTATAACATATTTGTTGCGGGTGGGTGGGTTTTGTGATACATTCATTGCAGATACTAAATTTGGAAGGAGATCGATGGCGGGAAGGACAGATTGCCAAAAACTGAGGATCAAATCGATCGGTGCCTCTAAAAGCCACAATCAGATTAGAGCGGAGTTGGTACTTTCTTTTAGAATTTAGATTTTAGACACTAACTTATTGTAGTTCCATTCTGTTATTATTTTTTATATTTATTTTTCAGGCAACAAGCTTTGAAAGAGAACCCTCTTTTCAGGATTGGTGGTCTATATGCCACATGAATGGGAAAGAGGGAGAGTCTCAATGGTTCACTCCTGAAGCAGGAGAATTGTTGGTTAGTCTTTTTTATAAGCAATTTGAAAAATATAATATAATTATTTCTTGTCTTTTTAACCTATATTTCAGGATCTTATTTGGCACTAGTTGCAGAGAAATGGGGTGGGAATCCTAATAGGGAACATCCATCATTTGATAAAGCAATTTGGAAACATGTATAGATAAATATTATTTTAATATATTCATTTTTTACTATATATGCATATTAAACAATCAAAATTTTAATAGGTGTTGGAGGAGATGGATGTTTGAAGGATATGGTAAGATCCTTAAGCGCATCACGGAAGCATGAGGATCGCATCGTATGCAATCGGGAGCGACTAGTCGCACTAGTAGCTCGAGATAGTGGAATTTAAAAATTTTTCATGCGATGAAACCACATGATCCAAGAACACTTCCTGGATCATTTCACCTAAACCACAAACAAATATTATGTTTACCTCTTTAAGAGTGTTTGCGATCGAGTCTCTAAATGAAGAGACATCCTGTCTCAAGTCTGATCCGATGGAGGAGACGCTTGTACGCGCATTGATGAGACGCGTGCTCCTCGCAATCCATGTGGATAATCCAAGTGTCTAATCTCATGATCTCGTCACACGAGATCCGATGTACTCTTCATGAGCGAGGTGCACCGAATGAGACGGAGATCCACGAGCAAATAATCTGACAGCGTCACGGCGACGCTGCGGCGATGATGACTCTCTTTAGGGCTCCATGGTGGATGACCACAATGAGAGAGACAGAGAGACATGACATGTAGAGAGAAAGGGAGAGAGCATTATTTGTTGTTGTCCTTGTAACTTTGAAGAGCAAGGGATGCCTCTTCTTATGTGGTATTTTGGGAGTCCATGGATCACAATCCATGGACAACACAAAATCAATGGATGAGATTGATTTATGCTTCTTTCAATGGCCAAGATTTTGTTATAACATCACAAAAAGATTAATTTAATTACATTAAATATATATTGATAAATCAATATAAATTAATTCCTAATTAAATCAATCAAGCTTGGAGATAATGGGAAGCAAGATTGCCTCCTTCCATTAAGAGGGGGGGACAGTCACCCTTTCCTAATGGGATTGGTGGCCGCCCACCCTCCTTAAGTAGGAAGGTGCAATCTTCACGTAATCTCATGAGATTACATTATTCCATGTAAATATCTGATATTCACAACAATACTTGTTGTAAATTATTCTACAAAAATAATTCATAATTATTTTGTAAATATTGAAATCTTACCATTGGAAAATTGTGAATCACATTCACAACCCAAAATAAAATGTAAATTTCATTTTCAATTAATTGTACAATGTGAATCCAATTCACATCAACATTTAATTAGTATATGTTATTTACAAATAGCTTTCTCTTATATATTATAAATCACATTTATATATATGAATAATTAGGACAGTGATATCCATATTATTCATATCCATGATAATTAAATCACATTTAATCATCTTTGATCTCTATTCTCATATGTCCAAATAATATGAATCACATTCACATTATTTACATCTTTGATAATTAAATCACATTTATATATCTCATATAATTCTCCTTATAATATGAATCAAATTCATATTGTTTATGTAATTAAATAACAATTAATTATCCATTTTCTCAATGCTCGGATACATATATCAATAATGAAATTATTCACGAACCCTTTCAATGATAATGCGCTTTCTCCACGAATGCTTGTAGTGACTTGGATATTGAGATCACATCTCAAATCCAGATCTTACGGACCTCCCACAGATGCTTGATTAAATCAAGGCCATAGATCCAATCTTCTTATTGCATCTGAATCATATTCATATCACTGTCCAACAGTTGGACCAATTTATGTCACGTCCCTACTGAGAGGAGTCACTAGAATCCAGACTTGTTTCATCACTTCCTGGGAATGGAAGCATCATGGTTATACAATTGTTTATGATCACATCACCCTCAGGTATTCCTAACACATGTGCATCCTGCATACTAGAAGACCACGAATAAACTCAAAGTATTACATCAATTTTACATGGTCTACTTCAGGGTTTCATCATTAAGTTGTCATTTGATCACTGGGAGTCGGTATCGATCATATACTTTTCAAAAGCATATATCATACCCATGTGTTGATCATATACTTTCCAAAAGAATATATCAAACCTACAAATTTAGTCAAGCTTCCAAAGCGAGACGACTGTGCACGGAATTTGATTCTTCCCAATATCTCATGAGTGAGCTCATGTCTTATGGTTCAGCAATGAACCAGTATGATCCCTTTGAGAGACCGTACTACTCATATGCCCTTGTATGCATACCAGTGCGCCGGTGTATAGGCCTTAGTTAGGTCATCAACCTATTGGTCGGCCAAATGTACATACTCGGACATATAATAATACATCTGTCTCCGGTCAGAGGATGCGTGCCAATATCGCGACAGCATATGACATGGGACTTTGGTTATCTCGATCTTGTTAAGTCAGCTCTTTAACCTAACTATCTAACACCTCGGAATCTCTATTCATATGCAGAGGACCCACATCAAGAGGTCGATTAAATATCATCATTTATAGAAAGGACTGCCATCTCCTTCTCAGGCTGGAGATTATCTCTTAATAGTCCTTTGACGGTGCTCGATGAGTCCTCAATCTAACTCTTTAGATATTCATCCAAGCACCAGCCTCTATGATTCAACAATTGAATCGACGACTATAAGATTATTAAGATGGCCATGGTACATAACCCTAATTGTCCTAAGGGACCTATGATGAATCTCCATTTCATCACCTTTATTCTATCATTTTGGCCTTAAAACCCCTAGCTAATGCATGTAAATAGCACTTATTTGTATAAAATAGCATTCATGATTTGTTGTATTTATTGTATATAAAACATGGTTTTTAATGCCGAAATTATAGAATAAAGAGAAGAAAAGAAAAAGAATAAAATATCTAAGATATTTTATGATCCTAAACCCCGAGACCAAGTCAAGAATTGAGTTGGTCGACAAGGAATAATGTAGAGGAGATAAGGGCCAAAACTACAATAAAAATCTATTTTATTTATTTATTTATTTATTTATTTATTTATGCATTTTTGACACCTATTTTATTATTTATTATTTATTCATCAAATAAAGAAACTTTGTACATAAAAGTTGTAGATAATAATGTAAATAAAAATACAAAATTAAGTTTGTATAAAAATAATACACAGTGTTCATTTTATACACAAAATAAAAAGCCAAAATCCCAACTTCATAGATCCATATCTTTCAAATAAAAACTCAAAGCATACCAAAATCACCTCTAATTGTATCACAAGCTATTTAGTGGTGGTGGTTTTATATTTTTTGGAGTTACTTCGTGAAAGTTAGATTTTTGACCCTCATTGTATATTATACTGATTAAAATATTCATTTTATTTATCCTTCGTTATTTTTACAAATTTATATTTTTAAAATTTTATAATTAATATCTATAACATATGTGCATATTGAAATTAAAATAAAATCAAAGTAAAATATAAAATAAAATAAGTCTATAGATACATAGACAAAATACCTATGTTATACACATATATAAATAAAAGGGAACCTTGTTCTTTTATTCTTATTCATTTTATATTTTTATAATATTGTAAATATTGTCTATACTATATTAAAAATACAAAACCAAAATAAAACTCATTAAAATACATTAAATTAAAAAGATATATATAATACATAGGTAAAGTACCTATAAGTATACCTACAAAACATACATATCTATTTATATAAGTATACAAATTACATCATAAAAATATAACAAAAATATATTTATACTCGTAAAAATAAGTTATAAATATATAAAATAAAAGAATAAAATAATAAAATAAAATATACAAAATAAAAATAAAATTGTATAAAATATAGGCAAATATACATGTAAATAGACTATTAAAAATTAACTACTAATAAAATACACCAAAAATAAATAAAAATCATATAAGATACTACATTAAATAATAAACATTTTTTTATATAGAAAATTAATAAAATAAAATATTGTTTTTGATTATTTATTTTTGAATAAAATTGATGTTTTGTCCTATAGTGTGCCTACATGGACCAATGGCAGAGCTTTGACGGTTGACCCCTGGTCAACTGTCCCCTCAGTGCCTGCTCATGTCAGAAGTGTCTTTTCCCCATGATTTCATGCATTTTACCACTTGATCCGTCGCTCCATTGACAACAATCCATTCATAAGATTTGCTCTCTGACCATTGTAGATCCACGCCAGCCTCTTGAAACTCTTGTACATAGCTTCTACATCTCCCATTTCCCCGGTGCCCATAATGTTCATAAATAAAGACCTCTTCTCCTTTATTCAATTTTGGCCATCTTCAAGCCCTAGAATCGTTGCATCTCGGGCAAAGAGTGTATCCAGGTGATAGCTGGAGTCCCCTGAGGTGTCGAGGGCTCGTAGAGGAGGAGGTGCGCCCAAGGCCACCGTCGATGGCGACCTCTGCTCCCTGCCTTCGCCGGCAGATATGAGATGTATATTTACCTTATTTATTTAGATTTTCATGTCAGTTTTTTAATTCCGCTATTATATTAGTCCTTAGTGTAGTACTTTAGCGTAAAATTGTCCCTTCATAGTTCACCAGAGCTCCGCTCCAGCTAACGATTCAACTGTGCTTCGCTTGTTTCCTGACCACCGTTCCACCCCCATTTCCTTCTCCTTCCACTTCCCTATGCCTCGCACCCTTCCATTCACCCAGATCCATCGTGGATCTGGAGATCACCTTCTCCACCTCCGTCGTACGATGGAGAAGCTCTGCCCGAGCCATTTTCCATTCCTTTCGACCAATAAGGCCCCCAGCATCGTCGTGGCATTGTGCTTGAGCTTATTGCAGTTGCTGGAGGCCCAAAAGACTCCACTAGGAGTCGAATTTTGCAAGAAGCGAGGAACCTAGAGCTCTCTTCTTTCCAGAGCTCGTCTGACGCCATCCGAGCTCCAGGTGCTCGATTGAAGGTACTATAGGGCGGGGGAATCCCCAGGAACGAAGATAGATGCTCGGCGGTGACGAAGAAGGCCAGAGGAGCCCTCAACGACCGATCAAAGCTCACCTCAGGCGAGCTTCTTCCTCGTTCTTCCAGGTCCCTCCATTGTCGTTGGATGAAGGAGGAGCCCCTAGGTCGCAACAGACCGTTCGATCAAGCCCGCTTCTGACCATCAGATCGTGCCAAGCGATCTAATCTCAGCCGCTGATCGACGAACCGGTACTGGTCATGGGATGTACGACACATGTTTAAGTGAAGAAATCCCCGCCGTCCATCAGCGCCTTCTCTAGGGTAATTTGTATATATAACCCTGCCTTTTGTTAGTTTATTTTTAGTTCTGTAAATAAAAGTTAATGTTGTAAATAAATTAGGATTTTTCGTAAAAAAAAGGACCCTAAGCTTTCTGCAATTACAGTTTGGTCCCTCCCAGAGTCAAGTGTAGTCCCCACGTGACTAGGGAAATTTTGCATAGAGGTCCCTGACATTTATGTATACTGTAAATTAGTATTTAAAAATTAAATAAATGTTTTATTACGTTGGCAAAATTGCATCTGAACCCATGTAGTTAATTTTATTAACATTTTTGTCCCTGCTAGGACATATATTTTGTGGTATTTTATCTATTTATTAAAAATACCTATTGAGCTCCTAAAAATCCACAACAATCGGATTAGATGCTCCATTTCATGTAATCGTGCCATTATTTTTAATTAGTATTTTTTGCATTTAATCTATTTATTAAAAATATAATGGAGCCTATTTATTCCCTGATTATTTTATAAAATACCAAAAAATATAAAAAGCTCTCTAAAAAATCCAAAAAAAAATGATATATATTTTATTTACAGACCAAAAATCATTAAAAAAAAGGAAAAACAAAAAGCTTAAAAATCTAAAAACCCCAAAATCTTTGATAAAAATCCAAAAAATCCTATAAAAATCCAAAAATATCTTTTTCTATTTTATAATTTTATTTGTATACATATTTATATGTTAAAATTGATTTGGATAATTTTGCAATTTATTTGTTATTTTTAAAATTCGAATCAATTTCGAGTATATATTTAATCCCTTATTTGGGATATTTTTTATTCTAAAAATACATAAAAATATCAAAAATTCCAGGAAAGTAATAGAAAATATAAAAAAACCAAAACAATTTATTTCCTAAATTTTATTTATATTTATTAATGTTTGTAAATATACCACTAGATATTTTGTATATAATATCGTATATAGGCTATATTATATATATTAAAAGAAAATAAAATATAAAGCAAAAAATATAAAATATAAAAAGAAAATATAAAATAAGGAAATTAAAAATCAAAATATAAAAATATAAAACAAAAAAATTAAAAATAAAATTAAAAACCCAGAAAAACAATCAAATGGACAAGAGATAAAAGACCAATTTTTTAGCATTGTACTTTTGTCTCCTCCTCCTGTTTGCTCCCTCTGTTCGACCTCTACACATACTTACGCCTATACAAATTTGCTATAGAGTTATAATAAATTTCAACTCCACATTTTTTATTTTAATTGTTTAATTCTTATTATGCGTTATCTGTTGATTGATTGAGGTTTATTGAGCGATCAACACATCGACTGGATCTCTCGCCTTGTGAGATTTCTAGACCCTCGATTTATCCCCCTCATCAACCTATTCTACAAATTAGTTATTCTTCATTTCATATCAGGGAATGATATTCGCAATAACATTTATTGCATAATGGCTCGCCATGGGCTCGCATGTCCAACGATCTCCCACTAGCCCAAAGAGCCATTAATGGGCTAATCTTTAAACCCGCACTCACTTCACAATCACAAGCTATTTAGAAAAATAGTTAGGTAAGTTTATCAGCCAGTCTCTTCACAAGAGACTACGTCAAGTCCCTTTACAACACTTGCATATCTCCTGATAACAGTGCTCGCATTCAATGTGAATGTTGCATCTTATGCAACCAATACTCAATATTGAGGCAGTTATAGTGTCTCTGACACTACGACTCAATAATCGTTATAACCAGTATGTAATTTTCTATTATCCTTATCAGAGTACCCATATTCCTGGAGATCTCTATCTCCTAAGGTATCCGCAGTTAAGACCTTTTTAGATCACCATCTATAAAGTCTTAAGTTCTTGACGATAAGACTTAGAGATCACTATCTCTAAAGTCTTGTCATCTTTGAAGATATTGTTATTGCTATAATCAAGTGTTTTCTTCCATAGTAGAATTAGTAACATTTTACTACTCCCATTGCATGGTAGACATCTGGCTTTTGTATACATATAGCATATACACGGCTTCTCGTAACCGATGCACAAGGGCAAGCAGTTCTACCATTCACTTCCTCAACTCTTTGAGGTGTTATCCCTTTAGATAGGTCAGTACCATATCTTAAGGGATGGAAGCCTTTCTTGGAATTTTCCAGAAAATGGCATATGTCCTAGGTGTACTACATATGTGACGGTCCCAATACCCTCTTCTTTTTGCTTCTGAACAACTTCAGAACTAAGTTTTAAGAGGTATCCTTGAGATCATATATCAAGGTATGGAATAGCTAGACTATAAAACACTTATTATCATCCTTATATCATTCCAAATGATTAGGATATTATCTACATTTAGCACGATGAACACAATCGCACTCCACTAAGCTTCACATAGTTCATCAAGATTCTATTTGAAATCGTAACCTTTATAATTCCATCAAATCTGGTGTTCCAACTATAAGAAGCTTATTCGAGTCCATAGATGGAGTTCTTCAGGTTGCACACCTTGCTTTCCTCAACAAGAAGCAATGGGGCTACTTCATATGAATATCCTCAGAGAGATATTCATAGAGGAATGCAATATTGACTTCCATCTTGAAGATGTCAAAGTCAAGTTGAATAACTATAGTTAGCAATATTCTGATGGATTCAAGCATGGTCACTGAAGAGCAAGTCTCATCACAAGCGATGTCTTCTCTTCATTGTTTATCTTATGGATACGAACCATGCTTTGAAGGTCTCTACCTTGTCATTGGGTTCCCTCTTTCTCTTCGAGATCCATTTACACCTAACAGGTTTTACCCTTATAGGTAGATCCTCGAAGGATCCATATACAACATTTGTATATGAAGTCTATTTCAGACTTTATTGCTAACATCCATCTTTCAATTACGATCTTCAGAAGCTTCATTACATGAAGTTCAATCATTGTTAGATTTCTCTGACACATGGAATCCATCCTCAAACTCATTTGAAAAGGCATTAGTGTTTCATCTTTAATTGTCTTTTTAGTTTCCGATTTTAGGAGCCTCATTATCTTCTCAAGATCAAATGAGTTCCTTCACTTCATTTTCATCTTGATTCTCAAGAGAGTCGTCCTCTAAGAATCACATTCTCAGATATGAAGTCTTTTAATAATCTTAAGGTCATAAAGTAGGTATCAAATACCATCCTTTATTCTCCTGATGAAGTAGCACTCTCTTGTGCTAGATCCCAGCTAATTTGCATGAAACCTTATCTTAGTATCTACTACATATATACCTTGGAAACTAAGAGGTAATTATGTTAATATTCATCATTGATCAAATCATGTCACGCATGATACAATTGTATCTCTCTATGACTCTCTTGATTTTAGGTGCATTAGGAGGATTGAGATAGGAATGATATTCCTTTCTCCATAAAGTATTCCTTGAATTCATCTAATAGGTGCTTGCTATGTAGGTTAGATCAAATCCATTTCATCTTCCTTCAAACTTTGGTTCTAAACCAAAATTATGAAATCCTTGAACATTTCAAAGCTTTCTTAGGTGAAGGAAAGAAATCTCATATCATAAATAATCATCAATTGATATCACATATCATTAATGTTTTTTTTTGATATAGATGATCCATGTACATCAATATGTATGAGATCTTGAATACATTGGCATCTAACACCATTCCAAGAGAAAGGTGAATCGGACATCTTCTACTTTGAATACAATATTCAAAAGTATGTAATATTTGAAACTTCAGACAATCTAAAGTTTCATCTCTTGCTAGTCTATTGATCTCATCAACAGACATATGTCCAATACTCGATGTCAAATAATCATCAAATGATCTCCATCCTCTTATTGATCTTATAAGGTTTGATTTTCAATGAACCATTCATTAATTTCCTAATTTAGTAGAGTCCACTGAATATTAGATTACTATCTGAAATATATCCATCACAACTCTTTATGATAGGTTTATTCCGGAATACATGTTTATTTCCAACATTTAGAAATAAACAATGAGTGTATTCTAATATCTAGGTCATAGAGACATTCTCTAAAACTAAGGGCTCTCCCACTGAAATTATGAAGTCTATTCATCCAACAGAGATTGTTGCAACAATTGCATCAACATTCATGTGGATGACTATTAAACCTTAAGATCAGATTTTTCTAGTCTTCTAAAACATATGCAACCAATTGCTAGTGTTATTAGAAGAATAAGATACAATTATCAGACTTTGATCTTATCAAATAAGGAGGTCAATTTCAATGATTAAAGGTAGATTATTCCAGTGCACTGTATGAGTCCTTCTGTAAGGATCATAGATAGACTAGAAAGTCATACTATCAACACATCACCTTATTGTAGTATTGGCATTTATCCAACTCTTTGGATGTCATATGGAATTACAGAAGTACAGTTAACTCCTTGACTTTCCTTCTTGCATGGGTTAGACCCATGCTTCCATTGTGCTCTCTTCATCTATAAACAACCATTGCTTAAGACAAATGAACTCTTATGTTGAACTCAAAAGATTTCAATATAAGAGTATTTCAACATTTATACATGCTTCATTCAATTCATACAATATGAATATTATGAAGTTTCATGAATGTCTTGCGTATAGACAGTAGAATGATGACAGTCATCGTATCTACATTCATCTTAACTCTTAAAGAATTAGGTTCATGTAGGTACTCAAACATTTTGAATACATCATCTCTTTTCGCGCCAACCATTCTGCATGATACAGTGAGCAATGTCATTCATGATTAAATGTCGAGAGCACATATGTATGCTAAAACATCTTCATAGATTTTATAAGGATTATTTGACAATTGCGATCATCATCAACATGTCACTCCCAAAGTACATTCGATGAGAGATCAAGACCATATATACACACAAACCCTAGGTTGTTGCCCTTTTGTCAATTTAATTGCCATTCCTCATTATTATGAGAAAACTTGCACGTTGCAACCACATACATTATGTGTCCAACTGCAAATACAATATCTTGATCATGAATCCAATTCATGAGAATTCACTGGTCATTATTGATTATAGTATTGAGTGGGTTTAATGAAGGATTATCTGAAATAAAAATTTTACATAAATATATATAATTATATATATTACTTTGATTTAGGAATTTTTATATCAAAGTTATCTTGCCTTATCAACTCTGAAAGTTCATTCCCTTGATCACTTTCAATGTAAGAGATATACTTACCATTATATCTCAATCAAGATCTGGGATCTCCTTCCTTATCTTTGTCACATCTCAATAATATGAGAACTTGCAACTTGGATAAAAAGAAGCAGGAACTCATTCTGCCTTGCAAGTCCAACTTGCATTTCCCAACTCGGACTTTAACACCCGGTTCCACCACCCCTAAGGTGATGTTCACCCATCATTAATTGAACCAACCATTAACAGGAACAGAACTCGCTATGCGCAGTCCAATATGGCCTCAATAATAAGAGGACTTCATATTGGGGTCACTACGCATACATCCTTACTCTTCTGAGAAGCGAAGAGCCTGATCCAGATGCACTTGTATGTAGGAGATGTCACTTCGGACAAGCGTCTCCTACATACAATCCCAGACGATGGAACCCTTCGCCATGACGGGAGACCATGGATGCCACTTATGTGATCCTCTATATCATGTTCAAATTTTAATTAATCATTATGAATCATACTCATTACGATTAATTCTTCCAAGGGAATTACACATCTATTCATAATAGAGTGTTTTAATTTTAATTGGATCTAGTTCATTTAATCATATTAAATCAACTATCAATCCAATCAATCAACCAACAAACAAATTTTAATTGTTACTTGAAGCATGGTATAATCTCAAAATATGTATTATTTCAAATTTTAATAATTAGAAAAATACATCATGATCTCTCAAGCATTATCCGTTCTTACCCATTGTCATGGCCAGTATTGACGGGAGTGGGACATACCGCTCACGGAGCAACCTGCTACCCCAATGCTCCCCGACTAGACACCATATCCGCCTCTAGAAAGGATAATGCTAGATTGATCACTTTGTACTTGAGATGATAATCGATCTTTCACCCAAAGTTATACCATATAATAATAATCAAAATCATTTTGATTTATATTATAAGGAAATTTGCTAAACAAATTCTCAATCCTATTCAAGCAATTTTGTTCGTTGGAAAAAGATCATGTAACCAATTGTGATCTAGATCATATCTAATCAATTATTGGTTAAAGCAATATCATTTAAGGAAATAATCATTATCAAATATTTCATAAAATACTTTTCAATAATTATTCCAGGAAATTAACCATTAGTTTCACTAATTGAATAAATGACAATCACATGGTTCTAGATTAGGAGTGTAATTTCAAGCAGTGACCCTTATTTACTAAAATTACATATCTCAATCAATTAAATCCAAATCATGCAAAATAAATTTTCATAGTTTGCTAATTTGATTTACAACAGAATCCAAAGTGATTTGCACGCATTTTAGGCATTTCAAATCCTTAATTAAATCTTTAATTATGTCAAGATTTGCCATCCATGAAACAGTGGATACATGTTCACTAAAATGATCATAACTTGAGCAAACAGATTCCAAATCATGCAAACTCAAATCCAATAGTTTCCTCATATAATGGGGAACATAATACAACTGATAATTTTGTGTTTAAACAATTAAACATAGCCTTAAAAATCACAAAACATGGCTGCAAGAATGAAATGCGATAAAATAAAATTTTCACAAACCCTAATGACCCCAAGTCATTCTAGGTTTATGGGTTGTATCTGAAACCTCCGACCTATGGCTCTGATAACACTTGAAGGATATGGTAAGATCCTTAAGCACATCATGGAAGCGTGAGGATCGCATCGTATGCGATCGGAAGTGATTATTCGCACTAGTTGCTCGAGGCAGTGGAATTTAAAAAAAATCATGCGATGAAACCACATGATCCAAGAACATTTCTCGGATCGTTCCATCTAAACCACAAACAATTATTATGTTTACCTCTTGAATTGTGGTTGTGATCGATACTCTAGACAAAGAGACCTCCTGTCTCAAGTCCAATCCGACGGAGGAGACTCTTGCGAGCGCGTTGATGAAACATGTGCTCCTCGCAATCCATGTTGATGATCCAAGCAACGAATCTCCTGATCTTGTCACACGAGATCCGATGTATTCTTCATAAACGAGGTGCACTTAAGGAGATGGAAATCCACGAACAACAATCCAGCAGCATAACGATGATGCTGCGGCAATGGCGACTCTCTTTAGGGCTCCATGGTGGACGACCACAATGAGAGAGAGAGAGAGATGATGTGTAGAGAAAGAGAGAGGGAGAGAGCATTGGTTGTTGTCCTTGTAACTTTGAAGAGAAACTACACAAAATCAATGAATGAGATTGATTTGTGCTTCTTTCAGTGGTTAAGATTTTGTTGTAAAATCACAACAACAATTAATTTAATTAGGTTAAGTATATATTGATAAATTAATATAAATTAATTCCTAATCAAATCAATCAAGCTTGGAGATAATGGGAAGCAAGATTGCATGCTTTCATAAGGGGGGACGGCCACCCTTTCCTAATGTGATTGGTGGTCGTCCACCCTTCCTAAGTAGGAAGGTGCAATCTTCATGTAATCTCATGAGATTACATTATTCCATGAAAATCTCCACTGTTCACAACAACCCTTGTTGTAAATTATTCTACAAAAATAATTCATAATTATTTTATGAATATTGCAATCTTGCCATTACAAAATTGTGAATCACATTCACAACCAAAAAAATGTAAATTACATTTTCAATTAATTGTCCAATGTGAATCCAATTCACATCAACATTCAATTAATAAATGTTATTTACAAATAGCTCTCTCTTATATATTATAAATCACATTTATAATTTATATGAATAATTAGGATAGTGCTATCCACATTATTCATATCTATGATAATTAAATCACATTTAATCATCTTTGATCTCCATTCTCATGTGTCCAAATAATATGAATCACATTCACATTATTTACATATTTGATAATTAAATCACATTTAATTATCTCATATAATTCTTCTTATAATATGAATCAAAATCATATTGTTTGTGATAATTAAATGATAATTAATTATCCATTTTCTCAATGCTCGGATGCATATATCAATAATGAAATTATCCATGAACCCTTTCAAGGATAATGCACTTTCTCCGCGAATACTTTGAGATAAGGACATGGTAATTGTATTGTTCCACTTATAGTGACTTGGATGTTGAGATCACATCTCAAATCCAGATCTTGCGAACCTCCCACAGATGCTTGATTAAATCAAGGCCGTAGATCTAATCTTCTTATTGCATCTGAATCACATTCAGATCACTGTCCAACACTTGGACCAAGATTAGATCACTTCTCTACTGAGAAGAGTCACTAAAATCCAGACCCGTTCCATCACTCCCTAGGAATGGAAGAGTCATGGTTATACGATCATTTATGATCACATCACCCTCAGGTATTCCTAATACATGTATATCCTGCATATTGGGAGACCAAGAATAAATCCAAAGTATTAGATCAATTTTACACTGTCTACTTCAGGGTTTTATCATTAAGTTTGTCATTTGATCATTGGGAGTAGGTATCGATCATATACTTTCCAAAAGCATATATCATACCCATGTGTTGATCATATACTTTCCAAAAGTATATATCAAACCTACAAATCCAGTCAAGCTTCCAAAGTGAGACGACTGTGTACGGAATTTGGTTCTTCCCAATATCTCGTGAGTGAGCTTATGTCTTCCAGTTCAGCAATGAACATGTATGATCCCTTTGAGAAATTGTACTATACATATGCCCTTGTATGCACACCATTGCGCTGGTGTATAGACCTTGGTTAGGTCATCAACCTATTGGCCTGCCAAATGTACATACTCAGACATATAGTAACACATATGTCTCCGGTCAGAGGATGTGTGCATATATCGTGACAACATACGACATAGGACTTTGGTTATCTTGATCTCGTTGAGTCAACTCTTTGACCTAACTTATCTAGCACCTCTGAATCTCTATTCCTATGCAGAGGACCTACATCAAGAGGTCAGTTAGATATCAACCTTTGGAGAAAGGATTGCCATCTCCTTCTCATGCTGGAGATTATCTCTTAATAATCATTTGACGGTGCTCGTTGAGTTTTCAATCTAACTCTTTAGATATTCATCCAATCACCAGCCTCTAAGATTCAACAATTGAATCAACAGCTATATTATCATTAAGATGGTCATGGTACATAATCCTAATTGTACTAAGGGACCTATTATGCAAATTAGTTATTCTTCATTTCAGGTTAGGGAATTATATTCGCAATAGCATTTATTGTGTAATGGCTTGTTGTGGGCTCGCATGTCCGATAGTGTTGTGGTGAACAAGAAGTAGACGCATGGTGGTCTTCCTCCATACTATGTGGAGGAACATCATTCCTATTATACTTATGGCCAATCGTCGTATTCACTGCCACAATCATCACAACCATCATTGCAGATGGAGTCCCAGAGGATGATGCTGATTGAGCAGGTGACGAAGCTCCAGCAAGATTTATCGGCGTACAAGTAAGTATTCTCCTTCTAAACCCCAACGATTTTATATTTCAATATCTTCAATTGCATATCATATATATATATATATTTCATCCATAATATAGGATATAAGCGCATTCATCTCAATATGAGGAGATTGAATCAGATAAAGAGGAGGAGGACAATGGCCCAGAAGAAGAGGCATACATGTATGCCGGATTTAAGGAGAAGGAGAAAAAGAAAGCAAAGCTGAGTTTGATCTTAAAAAGTTTAGATCGAAAAAGAAATGATTGGTGATTTTTCTCTTGTTTTGCTGTGGATTTTTATTAAATATTTTCATTTATGAGAACTTTCATATTAGAATTAATTGTACTTGTAATTGTCAAACATTTAGAAAATCTATTCGTATCATATTTAGCTGCTAAATATGATGCATATATCGAAATTTTATATTAGCTTATATGTTTAGTTCATAAGTTCATATATATTATGTGAGTTTAGCAGGCACGAGTTAGTTGAATTAGTTGGATAGATGGCAGATTAAAGGTACTTTTCTCGCCTCTAATAAGCATATGTAGTGGTTTCTTGGCATGCTATACAGGTTCGACAGGGCGTCTAAACCCCGTCGAGCCTGTATGTTTTTTCAGCTCTTTAGTTTGGGCGAGCACATGTGCTTGTCTAGTGCTATGTGTTCGCTCGCCAGATTATATGTGGGCAAGCCTTTGGCGATCCCAAATATGCACGTGCTTTGGTCGGACGAGTACCTAACATATACATGTGCTCGCCTTCCTACCCTAGCGAACCTCCATTGGGCGAACACGCATCAGGAGAGCACATGTTCTTGCCCATAGTGTGGACGTGCACTTGGCGTGCACATCACGAGCCACCATGTGCACTCCAATCGCGTCTTTTTTGTAGTGACATGATAAAACAAATCTTGATTTCCATTTCCCTTGCGATGGACCTAAAAGAGGAGGAACATGTCAAGTATCTACTTGGGACCATGTTTTCTTATCTCTATTCTAGATGTACAATGCAATTTCAATAGTGATATTCTTAAATTGGAAAATGCAATCGAATGTTTGGGGTATTGTAAGTGATCAAGGGATGATAACTTGTATCACAGGAGGAAACTTTGCACAAACGAGTAGGCACAAAACAAGGCATAAATGCAATGAATCCAACTCAGAGCATTCTCTTCGACCACATCTAGGGTAGTTGTGAAGAAACCACGATTTATCACAAAGTCGTTCACCTATTAATATCCCCAGGAATAGAGGTAGTATTGTGATGTCATTTCAAATCCCCATATTTATAACATCTCTTGACTGAGGGTTTTTTCATTAAAGAAGAGCCAAGAAAGAATAGCTAATTCTATGTGGTATTTCATGACTCTAAATACAAACATGTAAGATCTTCGATGCCTCTTAAGGTCACGAAGCAATAACAATCCTTAATTCTAAAAAAGGTCTATATAGGAAAAGGAAAGAATGGGTTTCACAACTTAGACTAGTTTGAAGAAAAGTATCGAAGAAATCACGCGCTTGTGTTAGATTATATATTGAGACTTTTTCTTGGGTGTTTAAGCCTAATTGAATCCCACATCCTTATTTTTCATGGCCTCACTAATCGTGATCCCTTTATTGTTTGCAAATACAAAAGCAAGAGAGAAACATTCGAGAGTTCCACCTGAGAATTGATTTTAGTATGCCAAATGATAGCTTTTTACTATTTTTGAGATTAAATCTAAAAGGCTCGAGGACAAGCGATTGATCACCTTAAGAGATGCCTTTGCAAAAGGGGATGTTGCCATGAAATGGCACGTCATAACAAAATTCTTCCATTGATTTTTAATGTGCATAGACTATAAAGGTGGATTCCTGCCATGGATAAATAGTTCAAAACTATTCACAAGCATAACCATGTTGAAATCAAGAATATTGAGGATTCCCCAACCTCTAAATATTTTTTTCTAATATGATCATATTTATTAATAACCCACTTCGGGATATTTGAAAGACCACAACAATAAGTCAAGAGAGGAGTAATTGTTGAATTGAGTAGAAATTCTTGAAAATATACGAAATAGTTTTGCTTTATCGAGTCAATTCCCCGATATCTGTTGTCAAGTATCCTACCCAAGTATTGTTTTGTGTGCAATTCATCGCCGAGGTAAGTCATTGGCCATCCTTCTTAAGTGAAACCTGAGTATATTTCTGTGAGTCCATCTGAAGCACTCTTTGTTTAAATAGAGGAATGTAGACTTAGAATGGATTACTTCCAAATCTAAAAGATTTAAGAAAATTTCGAGAATAAGTATGATCTTACTGATGCTTTGATCAGAGTTCTTTGAGAATATTAGGACATCATTGTTGTTCACGGAAATTTTGAGGGTTTTTTTATTTTATTTTATAACCCCGACAACGGTGCCATTTTGTTGTTCACGAAATGTTGAGGGTTGGAAAATTGATGATGGAAAAATTATTTGTCGTTGTTGCTATCCCCAAAATCCCGTGACAACAAAAAATATTTTTTTTTTAAATTTTGCTACTTATTAACCTGTATAACGGACAGGGTCGAACTCAGGAGGCTACAATTCCTGAGAGTTATTTAATTAATCGAAAATCAATTAAGAGAAAATATGAATCTCAAAGGACAACTATCAATTATTTTTGTGATTTTTTTTAAATTTTTTATTTCTAATTTTTTTATTTTCTGATTTTCAAATTTTTAGTGATTTTGATTTTGCAAATTTTTTTATTTTTCAAAAATAACACACAGCAATATTCACAAGATCAAAAATACGCTCATCAACTCTTTTTGTGATTTTTAAAATTGTCAAAAATACTCAGAAAAATCCAAAGAAAATATTTTTGGGTTTTAAAAGTTTTAAAATGTTTGTGAGATCTTTTTTGGAATTTTCAGATGTTTTTGCATTTTTCTAAAAATCAAACAGTGAGAAAATGCGAAAATGTGCATCGCTATGAGTAATTTGCAACTTAAAAATATTTTAATTGCCCAAAACTCCAGGCAACTATTTTTATGACAAACTACAGGCAAATATCTACAAATAGGAACTGAAATCACAATTTTTGGATTTTTGTAGATTTTTATGATTTTTATAAGATTTTTGAACTTTTTCAATTTTTTGTGGTTTTATAAATAATCAATGTGTCAAAATTGGTCAGAAATTAAAAGACAATGAAAGAGACCTACACTATTTTTTTGGAATTTTTAAGCAAGTGTTCGAATTTTTATGAATTTTGGAATTTCAGGAAGATAAAATAGCACTGTTTTTTATTTTCTAAATATATCAAAAGGCAATAAAATTTGATGAAAAATTTATACAACGTTAAGGCGCATAGCAGGAGCATACACAAATTTTCTCACAATTTTTAGAACCATAAAAATATTTATTTCCTCAAAAAGATTATGCAAGTGAAGTTCTGGAAGCACAAAGACTAAAGTGCAAATAGATAAAGTCTTTGAATGAATTAATTAGCAGAAATAAAATACGGAGAGGAAAATCACAAATTACCCAGTAGATCACATGCATGACACATGATTTGGAGTTGATAGGAACGTCTTCGTAATTTCGGAAATCTTTGAAGGGGATATATGCAATTTATCCCTTTTTAATTGATTCAAAACCCCACTTCTAGGGTTGGTGCCTGAGTTTCTTTCTTTCCAAAGGAAGGCACGACTGTCGTCGCCCCCTTCAGATCTGGAGCCTCGGCGGAGGGTGGCACGTGGCAGCGTCAAGAGCGGAGGGCGCGGGCGGCGGGGCCGCGCTGGAGGGTGGTGCGGTCGGGAGAGGCTCGTGCGCGAGACTGGCTGTCGGCGCGACCGACCGTGAGGGGCGAGGCGACACACGAATCCGACGAGGCGCGGGAGACGCCACGCGCGGTCTGGAGATCTGAAACAACAGCGGAGGAGGCCACGCGCTGGGGCGGTTGGAAAGGGACCGCGCGCGCAGGGGCTTCGGGCACTGGAAGGTCAGTGGAGGGCGCGACTGGGTGCGTGTGGGCTGTGCGCGGCTGCACGTGAGGGGCGGGGGCCGGCGGTTACGGGCTGAAGAGAGGCGGTCGGCGGTCTGGAGATCTGAAACGACGGCATGCGACATCGGGGCTGTGGTCGGCTCTCGGGCGCCGCTGCCTCCTGTAACGGATGAGCGCGAAGGACGGATGCGAGCGGCTGGGGACGACCTGCCCTCTTTTTTATTTTTTTTTGTTTTTTTTGTATTCTATATAAATAGCAGAAAGAAAAAAAGAAAGAAGAAACTTTTTTATATTTTTTAAATCTAAAAAAGGAATAAAATAAACATGATATAGAATTTTTTATTTTCTTATTTTTTTATTATTTTTTGTTTTTTATTAATGGTCTTGCAAAACAAACATTAGAGATAAAGGAAATAAATAGTTTTTTTATTTATTTACAAATCGGAAAATGAACGGGGATCCGACGAAAGTGGAAGGATCGAATCCGACTCTCCGACAACCGTGCGTAGTCGGAGTTGATAGATCGTGGGAGGTAGAAATTGAAGGTGGAGAGATCAAGAAGATGAGATGAAAAATCGAGTCGGTGGCGAATCAAAAGTCGTGATAACATTTTTTTTAGATCTAGAGAAATAAAAATGACGATGGAAATAAAAAAATGTGACGAACTAAACTACGATTAAACTAGATAAAAGTAAGACGAAAATGTGGATCTCACCTTAGGAGCGGAAAAGGACCATGATCGCCTCGACAAGGCCAACTCGCTGTCACCGGACAGCTCGGAGGCTAGGCATAATTCTCGACGAAATTTTCTCTCGAAGATCAGTCTCCTATCTCTAAAGATTGATCAAGTTGGAATGAGGGAGAAGGAGCCATATAAATAGAAAAGAGATGAAATTTGAATTTTTGAATTTTTTGGAGGAAGAGATAAGAGAAATGAAAATTGAAATGAATTTTTGAATTTTTTTGGTGGAAGAGATAAGAGAGATAAAATGAGATAAAATAAAAGAGGTAAAAATATTTACAAAACTAACTTTTTTTTTAATTTTCGTGACGTATTTATTTGGATTAAAAAATGTTATTTTTTTATCTTTTATGGAGGTTAATTAAAAATAACAGCTATATACATATAATATATACATATATGACATTATATACGAAGGTAAATGAGGAAATTAGCCTTTTGTGTTTTAAGAATTCATTTTTTTTAACTTTTTTTATTTTTATTTTAAAATAATTAGTAAAAATATTTACAAATACATAAAAATACAATTTGCATAAAATACATGGGAAAATTGCACAAACCATCCCAGAAAATCGACCTTTCAACCTTACTCCAAAAATTATGAAAATGCAACTATTTTAAAGATAATATAATTTCGAATCCAATGGAAGTGAGATTGATTCAATTTGAGCTCATATAGAGCCGGAATTGATCTTTCAATTAGTGCTTAGTGGCTTTTTCCAAGTGTGGTTACTTTTATTCTGTACGAGATTTAATTGTGCAATTATTTTTAGTAATTAGAATACATTTTTTTACAACTTTGGTTTTGAATGTTATTTGATTTGAGGTCAATTAAGGTACAAATAAATTAGTGTCAGATTTATACAAATATACAAAATAAGTGAGAGGTATTTACAACCAGACACACACATTTTTTTGGATTTTCTGCTTAAGGACCCTATCTCCCCCTACTTTATTCCTAGTCGATCAGGTCAAGTCTTGACCTTCTCTCAGGGTTCGGGTCAGCCTGTATACAGTCTTCCTTTTTTTATTTTCTTTTATTTATTTTTCCTTTCTTTCTTGCTTTCTTTATTTTAGGTTAAAATTAGTAAGAAATGTGCAATATTTACATAGATGCAAGTTCGTAAGAATATGGAGTTAGTGTTATATGTAGGTGTTTTATAAGGGATTTTAAGCTAAAATAAATGAATAAAGATGATGAATCGCATATTCATCAATCATCGGCATGTAAAATGCTCAGAATAATTATTCTTCCTATAAGCATTAAGCAAACAACGATGGGGCATGAACATTGCTATATTGAAGAGTAGCAATGAGAGTGGGTCTTCTTGTCTTAAGCCTATATATGAAAGTAAAACTTTTGAAACATTTTAATTCACTATCACTGAGAGTTTGGTTTTGATTCGGATCGTTTTGATCCTACCTATATACCAGGGTTTGAAACCCATCCAACCCATACAATTGAGTGGGTAGTCCCACTCAAGGGAGTCAAAAGCCTTCTTAAAGCCGATTTCATAATAATCCCTTCCGCCTTTTTCGGGCTCCAATCGACTATAATTTCACTAAAAGTAGTGATACCATCTTTCTATATTGGGTCAAGAGGAAAGCACACATATTCTTAGGTAGGTGCCTCTCTAGAGTACTACTGCATATATTTGCGAGGATTTTTGAAATAATATTCATCAAGCAATTCCAAGAGTGACAAACCTTAAAGTCTCTATACCTAGGACATTGTTTTTTTCTTTTGGGTTATGGAGATAACCCTATAATTAGCCTTAGCGATACTAAGATTGAGAATTCTGCAGTCAACATACATGTAACGAATGGTTTCTCAGGGAGAGCTCTCTTAGAGATAAACGAGAAATGAAGTTACCTAATAAGGTTGCAATTTTTTTATTAATCCAAAGGATCTGTCGTCATGGGCCGATATGATATTAAAATCACCAATCAGAATAATGTGAAATAACACAAAGGAGATATTCATAAGAGAATTTTTTAAGAGCTCTTTATCCGAACTCTTTTATGGGGCATAAATGTTAATAATATGTATCAAAAGATCCTCAAAATCAAGCTCAAACCTAATTCCAAACTGGAGGATATCAAAGTGATGCAACTTGAGTGAGTCAGAATTTCATAGGGTAAGGATTCCACTGCTACAACCTATTGCCAGCTTCGAACACAAATCCGAGACCACAGAAAGGTTAGCAACAAGATGATTCCGTAGAGTAATATACAAAAGATTCTTTTTGAAAGATGCAATCTTTTTTGTTTGAAAATCGATTCCTGAACCACATTGTTGCATCCTCGTGCCAACTTTGGAATTGCTTAAGTACAAATAAATTTGGCCTCATAATATATTGAGTCTATATCATCTCTGAGTGATTTTTTATTACGTATTTTAACACATACTACAACACTGAATTCATATAATTAAGAGTGGTAAAATCTGTATTTTAAGTTCATCATGAGATATTGGGATCACATCGAATTCTACTTATGGTCGTCTTATTTATGCAATAACACAAGAATTAAAAATATTAATATATCCTTTTTGGAAAGCATATGCCTGATATGTCACTCTATAATCGATTAAGAGATATATTGATATAACCTCGAATAAGATAGTTAAACAAAGGTTTGAACTTCGAGCTTTAATAAAAGTATTCCAGTATGTGAGATGCTTAAGTATATGAAATACTCTGGGTTGATGCGATAATAATAGATCATATATCGTGACACTTCCATTCCTTCTGTCGACGAAGAGGTATGAATGCTTATGGGAAAGATTGATGCTCGAGGTTTCGAATGTCTCAGTTTACTGATGATCTTAAACTCACTTCATAGAAAAATAAAGAAGATGGGTGATGTGATCTTGTGGCGGTTAAGGAGGAAGGAGCTTTGTTCCTTCGAGCATGGTGGCTGCTTAGGTGTTGGAACAGCTTATGTAAGGTAGATATAGAACTGGGAGAAGTAGAAGGTAAGGTAGGTGTTGACGAATCAATTATAGTAGAGAGGATAAATTGTTGGTCGAGGTAATACATGGAGGGATGAAGAGAAATGAATGAGTAAGAAGTAGGAAGAACAAGGGATAAATAAAAGTATCAAGAAAAATAAAGGATTAAGAAAGTTTCAATGGGATGTGTAAAAAACATGATGGAGATAGATGAATGGAAAATGCTTGAACTTGCGCTTGTTGGAGTGTCGTTGGTCGCCTTAGAGAACTGGAGGGGGTCCTCGAAGCTATGCGGAGGTTAGAATTCTGCTATAATAGCAGTGCCATTGGATCACACCATATACCCATTCACTCATCGGCATTACCTTGATAACCAGCCTTCTTGTTGTCACTAGAGAGGACACTCATAAGTTATGTTGTGAGAAGTGGAACCAAACTCACACAAATACATTTTTTCAAGCAAACCTGATGAACTACATTTTCATAGCTTTGATAATTTATAGTTGTCGTAGTACATACGATGAAAACGATCCATGCAAAGACCACACCTTCGAATATGCTGCAATTACTTTACTTGGAAAGATACCAAAGTCGAACACAAGGACACGAGCCTCCTCGTCTATCTATCAAAAAACTATTGATTAAATAATGAGCGATTAATTCTCAAGTTTAGGTCTTCAAATGCAGATATAATGCATGACACAGAATGATATGCAGATACATTATGCACACAAAATGATGCAGAGACAAAGTAATATGATGCATGCAATTTTTATTTTCTTTTTATGCAATTAAAAAGAGACACAACATACAATAGAGCACTATGTAATGTAAGCAGACAAATATGTACAAAAATGCCCTAAAATGGTAACATCAATGTGCAATCAAAGAAGGGTTGATTTTAGAGACAAATTGAGCAATAAAATAAATTAATATCATCGAAGAATGGGGAACAATTGACACAATAGATGTCAAAACATTACATGTGTATTTAAGTGTCAAATTATTAAATAAAGGATGTTATTAGATAGAGGATGAAATTAGTAACAAAATGAGACTGAAATCAATAAAAACGGAGTTTGTATGCGTAAGTTATGATATAAATAGTGCAAGGGCATAAATGTAGTAAAAACTATGAAAATAAATTGATAAATAATTACAACAGGCCCTTGAGGGGCCTATTTGTAATTTCAAAAAGTCAAGGGGCCTCCCTGATATTTTCCATTATGTGTGGGGGCATATCAATAATTATTATTATTCGATGAGGCCTTCATGTAAAATACCCTAGGCGCGCATGTGAGGCATGTGCCTATGGATATGGCTGCAATTGTGAAGACTCTGGAGGGCCCTTATGAAATTTGTCCCAACCGCACGTATAGGACACGTCCGCGGCTAGGCTCGGCAGGTGGCAGGCTGGGGAGCCACGTGGAGGGTTCTGAAGCCTCAAGGGATGGCTCAGTCCACCCGAGCCTCCTTGCGTTGGAGTGGCGACATGACTCTTCCTGGGTCGTTAGATGGACATCAGAGGGGTGCCATCCAACGGTATCCGTACCTCATAGGGCCTCCCTCTCCTCTGTTCTTGGCGACGCAAACAGAGCTCATGTGACCTTGCCAGAGGGAGAGGGTGGTATGGACCCTCCGCGGAGGTTATAGGTGTTTGACGGAGGTGATGATGATGTGAATCGAAGGTGAGGTAGTGTGTGTGCGTTGGATTAAATAGGAGAAACTAAGGGGGAATCATAAAAATCATACCTGGAGGATTTGAGAAGAAAAACGACGGAGTGGAGCTTGGGCTGAGGTTCCATTGGGACGTTGGGTCATCGCACATGACGGGCAGCTATTCCAGCGAGCTCAGCGGTCGCCGGAGGTGCCGCGACATGGCCATGGAGACCATGGGTCAACACCGGACTGGGAAGGCCATTATAGCCGATCAACTCCATCCTCCCCTATCACAGGAGGAGGAGAAGGATGGCCATCGGCCAAACCTTGAATGGTGGGCGAGGGTGAAGTGAGGCAGAGGAGGGTGATTTAAAAGTGGCGATGCACGACTATTATGGAGGTGGAGAGGTGATTTGAAATAGCTGGATGGAGCGGTGGGAGACGTGGAGTGTTGGTGTGAAGGTCGCGACGAAGAGCTCTCAGTCGTTGGATTAAAAGATCCAATGGCTGAGAAGGAGGTGGGCGCTGGTGGCTCAGATCCAATCTGAGTTTGAGGTATAAGGGCTTAGATTAAGGCAAAAGCATATGGATGAGATGATATCAAATATCAATCCTACGGCTAGGAGAGAAGGGGCGATGTGGAGCCATTGGATGCGGTGTCACCCAGTGGCTGAGATGAAGGCGACTGTAAGCGGTGGAGATTTAATATGGAGCATATCCAAGGGTTGAGCGAGGGGCGAGGATGGACGACAAAAATGAAGGCGATTTAATGGTTGTTAGAAGAGGCAGGTGGCGCAAGGGGGAGAGGCCACGTGGGTGTCCCAGAGGACGCCACGTGGTTGCGCCAGAATATTCAGAAAATGAAAATAAGAAGAAAATACAAAATATTTATAAAAAAGGGTCGAATTAACAAAAAGTCAAAACATGAAAGTTGTAGATCTCGATGAGAACTACAAGTTTCATGTTGAACAAAGAGTCAAAAGAGGTAACTTATACAAAGAGATATTTTTGGTAGCATTTTTAATAGGTAAAAAAACTAATTTTAATTACTTTGATATTTTTGTATTTTTAATTCCTTATTAAGACCAAAATAAATATCTACAATATTTATCTGATTTTTTTGGGTTTTAATAAATAAGAAAAATAAGGAAAATGTTAGTATTAAATATATAATAATCACGAATTAGGGTTAATTACATGTGAATGTTTTGTTGCTAAAGATGCCGAATTAATGAAGATTTGCAATGAAGTTCTTATTCTTAGAGCATAAAAATAGAGAACAATGATGATAAATCAGAGATTCATCACACCCCTATACTTAAACTCTTCTCATCCTCGAGCATCTAAAGAATGAAGGAGTTGGATTAATTCGTGATAGTACATGTAAATTTTCAAGGCTCGGTTCATCGAAGACCTTCAATTTAAGTTTCATAAAACTTCGAGCTCAACCATGCTCTAGTCAAAAGGAATCCAACTTCTCTAACTATCATACTCTTCGTTTCTACGTATCCATATATGACATTTAGTGTACTGCATTCATGAGCGTCTGGTTGAGATGTCACCCAAGGTCCCGGTCCAGGAGACTCTCCTCTAGACCTAATCCTCAACACTATGGAATAAGTCTTTTCTTGCATTCAATCCATCGTCTCATCAGTTTGTCATACTTGAACATGTAGATGGAAGGCCACATGATGGAGGGCATAGGATTGTGTATTTTTCTTCTCTCCCTCGCATTGGAACAAGGGTCCTCTCGAGTGCCTTACTACTCAACACAAGTATTTTTATTTGTTGATCAATGTATCCATCAAGAGATCCCAGAGTCGTCTGTGTTTGTTTTCTTGGGAGTACACTGGGGTGTGTCTCTTTTGAGTATCTAAGATACCTTCGACACCCATATCTGTACCACTATACGATGCATAGCCCTTTTTGGGTGCTAGCCCGACTCCTTGGTCCTAATAGTTTTGGTCCAAGTGGATACTTTGAAATATTTGGGAGCGCTAGCCTTTGGCGTATGCTCTTTGAATTTGTATTTGTAATGAGAGAGCTTTTCCTTGTATGAGAGATCTTCTCTCGGATTTTATTCCATTGATGTTTAGCTAGCTCCACTACTTCTACCAGGAGTTGCCGCACATTGATCAACAATTATTTAATTTCATCACACCCTAGCACATAGGTAAATATCAAAATATAGCATGTGAACTTGTTCGCATACTGGATAGGGTTTGCTGGCACTCAGGTTTCTTGAAGCCTTCATTGCATTTATCCCTTCCTTAAGCATCATTAAATCAGGTATAAACTCAAATATCCAGCTCTAGTTCCTTGAGTGATAACTCAACTCATCTCATCAATCATGCAGTTGTGAAAGTGATGTGTTGATCATATTTTTAGGAGGTAGAGAAGAAGAGTGCAATATAGCGACCAAATCTTTCAAACTAGGGAAGTGTGGATTATTAAGTTCCAAAAGCCTGATGGCTAAGGCTGGTTAACTCAGATTCTCAAGATATCGGAAACCAAGTGTCCTCAACTCCTCAAGTCTTGAGTGATAGTGAATGTGTCAGGAATACACCAACTCCGGAGTTAGTGGATTTTTGTTATTTTTGAGTTTTGCAATTTTATGGGGTTTTTTTAATCTCAAAAGAAATGATGACTGGTCCAAGCTCATACGAATAATTGCATCTATTTTCAGCCAGTATGGGTGTAAGTACGGACCGTTAGACGGCTACCCGTGTTACTTCAAGACGGTGTCATTCGCATTGTATTTTAACCACCCACTCTGTTAAGGGAGACCGTAGTTCCCTCACTGAGAAATGGATGCTCATTTCTAATCATAGTATTCAAAATCATTGCTCGGGAGAAGATTTTAATTTTTCAGATTTTTATGATATTTCCTAAAAAGTCAATTATAATTATAAAATAAGAAGTTAGTACCTAATTTTTTTGGTAAAGATTTTTGAAAAGATTTTTCAAACCATGTCATATATATATATTTTCAAAACATTTTCAAATGATTTCCAAAACGAGTAAAACCCCATTTTTCAAACCAATGTCAAAAATTTTTCAAAATTAGTGAAACATAGTTAAAAAAATCAAAACATTTACAAACATTTTTACAGAAATCAGCTCACAAGATACTTATACCCTAGCCCCGAAAATGTTTCGAAAATTTAAACATACATATATAGACAATATATACGGTATACCCCTTATACTTAAGTATTGCTATGTCCTCATAGCACAAAGTGATATGATGCCGTACCAACTATGAGGTCATATAGTAGAACTGACTCAGATGGCCCCCTATACTTAGGTCAAAAATGACCTAATTATAAGAAGATAAGAAGAGGGATGAATGACTCAGGTCCCCCCTATACCTAGGCTGAAAATAGCCTAAGTATTGGGTATGCAATAAGGATGGAGGGACCCGCATTGAGTGATCGTTGAGTATACAAGGTTCCCCCTATACTTAAGATGATGAGTAGCCTAAGTATTTGGATGTGAATTTCAAGCTGGGGAACCATAGATCGGTTAGGGTTAGAGGGTGGAGTGGATTTACACATATGAATGTGGGGTAGATCATCTAGGGGGAGGGTTGGGGTAAGACACATGCAAGCTCAACCAAGCAGACAATACCCCTTGATTCACCGACACACACATGAAGACCAACAAAGGTTGGTCATTTATCTTTTCATTTTATATTGATGATCATTCAGAATTAAAGCTCATTACGCAAGTTTCAAGGCTAGGTTTTGGGAACTATCCTATGGATACGTCCTCACCTCTCAAGAATCAAACATCATGCGTACAGTGGCAGGGGTTTCTCTCCCATAAACCAAGAGTGAATTTTATTCTAGTTTATTTCATCAACTTGCATTACTTTTAATTTGAGGTTGTCACTGCAGTTAATGTAGATTCAAGTCAAACAAGCATCATATAATCAACCATTTCCAATTTCCTTTAATTTCCTATGTGATAAATCAGGGGAAGATTTGAGAAGAGCCAATGCATTCATGAAAATCATAATGCATGATTGAGAAAGAGAACTTACATTGCCTCCAACAATCTTCATGCATATGCAAGATTGTATTAAAAATTTATGCTACATGCATGCAAGTCGAAGAAACCATATCCTAAGCATGCTTCTGTTAGCGGGAAAGAATTCAATTTAATTTGGCTAAGTCAAGCGATGTATGTGTGTATAGTGAATTAATGTGTGTCTTAACCTACGAGGCAAGCACAAATGATAGAAAAATAAAAGAGCTCGAAGAGCTGTGTGCCTAGCCCTAGGTCGACCCTCAAGTGGAGCCTCGCCCGGACTGGGGTGAAACTTCACACACCAAATGCAATGTTCAAGTTTATATTTACACACACGATCCCTTAAACGAGGACCACTACAAATGCAAATGATACACATTTTTCTTCTTCTTTTTTTATTACAGATGCATGAACAAAATGTTGACTAAACTCCTTGAACCATCTTGAACTTCCTCTGCAGCTCCTTGCAGCGGGAGCTCCCAACTCCACGCCTCCATGTAGATCGAGCATCCTCCATCTTCACGGGGCTCACAACAAAAGAAAAAGTCAGGAACAATATCAAGAAATTCAATCAAGAAATATTGCACAAATGAACACCATGTGAAGACCTGAAAATAATCACATAAAAAATAATACAATAAAATTCAATATACAAATAAGGGTGAGTCGTGTCCCCAGCAACGGTGCCATTTGATGAACCGCATTTTCACCACTTTGATGATCTATAGTTGTCGCAGTACATGCGGTGAAAACGATTCATGCAAAAACCACACCTTCGAATATGTGGCAATTATTTTATTTGATAAGATACTGGGGTTGAACACAGGAGCACGTGCATCCTCGTCTATTCATCAAAAACTATTGATTAAATAATGAGTGAGTAAATTCTTAGGTTTAGGTCTTCAAATGCAGATATAATGCATGACACCGAATGATATGCAGATACATTATGCACACAAAATGATGCAGAGACAAAGTAATATGATGCATGCAAATTTTATTTTCTTTTTATGAAATTAAAAAGAGATTCAACATGCAATAGAACACTATGTAATGCAAGCAACAAATATGTACAGAAATTCCCTAAAATAATCACATCAACACACAATCAAAGAAGGGTTAATTTCAGAGATAAATTGAGCAGTAAAATGAAATAATAGCATCAAGGAATTGAGAGCAATTAACATAATAGATATCAAAATATAACATGTGTATGTAAGTGTCAACTCAGGAAATAATGGATATCATTAGATAGAGGATGAAACTAACAACAAAGTGAGAATGGAATCAATAAAAACAGAGGTCGCATGCACAAGATATGGCATAAATAGTGCAAGGGCATAAATGCAGTAAAAATTATGAAAATAACTTTGATAAATAATTGCAAACATGCCCTTGAGGGACCTATTTATGATTTCCAAAAGTCAAAGGAGCCTCCATGATATTTTCTCTTGTACATAGGGGCATATCTGCAATTATTATTAACTGGCGAGGCCTTCTCGTAAAATACCCCAGATGCACACATGAGGCACGTGTCTGAGGACTTGGATACAATTGTGAAGACTTTGGAGGGCCCTATGAAATTTTCCCTGACGCACACACAGGACACGTGCGTGGCTAGGTTTGGAATGAGGCTCGACAGGCGGCCGGCTAGGGAGCCACGTGGAGGGTTCTGAAGCCTCGGGGGTGGCTCGGTCCACCAAAGCCTCCTTGCGTTGGAGTGGCGATGTGGTTCTTCGTGGGCCATTAGATGGATATCGGGGGAATGCCATCCAACAGTGTTTGTACCTCATGGGGACTCCCCCTCCTCCATTTCTTGGCGGTGCAAACAGAGCTCTTGCGACCTTGTCAGAGCTCCTCCTTGTTCCTCCGTGCAACATGATGATCGAGGAAGGTCCCTGGAGGCCTTGCGAAGGCGATGGATATAAAATCTATCAGAGCGGTTAAAGCGAGATGTTAGGAAGGTACGTGCAAGGTGAGATGAGGGCATGTGCGGAGCGGAGAAGGTGGCAGCCCAATGGGTTCCTCTTTCGTGATGGTGGAGAAAAAGGGACGGAGTGGTGGAAGGTTCTGACAGAGGGAGAGAGTGGTATGGACCCTCCACGAAGGTCGAAGGTGTTCAGCGAAGGTGAGGGTGATGTGAATCGAAGGTGAGGTAGTGTGTGTGTGTGTTGGATTAAATAGGAGAAACCAAGGGGAAAACATAAAAATCATACATGGCGGATTTGATAAGAAGAACGACGGAGTGGAGCTTGGGTCGAGGTTCCATCGGAACCTCAAGTCATCGCGCATGTTGGGTAGCTACTCCAGCGAGCTCAACGATCGTCGGAGGCATCGCGACATGGCCATGTCGGTCATTGATCAACACCAGCCTAGGGAGGCCGTTCTTGCCAGCCAACTCCATCCTCCCCTGTCACAAGAGGAGGAGGATGGCTAGGGGCCAAGCCTTGAATGGTGGACGAGGGTGAATTGAGGCATGGGAGAGTGATTAAAGATGGTGATGCACATCCGTTGTGGAGGTGGAGAGGCGATTTGAAACGGCTGGAGGGAGCGATGGGAGATGTAGAGTGATGGTGTGAAGGCTCTGCGAGGAAGATAGGGGTTAGGGCTAGGGGGGGGGGGGTATTTGGGTAGTGGAGAGGATAGTTTTAATGGAGGCCAACAATGGAAGGGTATGATGGTGTTGCGAGGTGTAGCGGAAAGTGGGGTTGCGTTGGAGGTAGACGAAGAGCTCTCGGTCGTTGGATTAAAAGATCCAACAGTTGAGAAGGAGGTGGGCACAGGTGGCTCATATCCAATTTGAGGTCAAGATCTAAGGGCCTAGATTAAGTCAAGATAGGATGGATGAGATGGGATCAAATATCGATCCTGCGGCTAGGAGAGAAGGGGCGGCATGGAGAAGTCACAACCATTGGATGCGATGTCATCCGGTGGCTGAGATGAAGGTGTTTATGAGCTGTGGAGATCTAATATGGAGAAGATCCAAGGCCTGGAAATTGGGGCGAGGATGGGCGGCAAAGATGAAGGTGATCCAAGGGTTCTTAGCGGAGGCAGTTAACACAAGGGGGAGTGGCCACGTATGTGGCTCGGAGGGAGCCACACGGCTGCACCAAAATATTCAAAAAATGAAAATAAGAAATAAAAAAAAGAATTAGAAGGAGGTCGAATTAACAAAAAAAAGTCAATCATGGAAGTTATAAATGTCGATGAGATCTACAAGTTTCATGTTGAACAAAAAGTCAAAAGAGGTCATTTATAGAAAGAGGTATTTTTTGGTAGCATTTTTAATAGATAAAAGTACTAATTTTATTTGCTTTGATATTTCTTGTATTTTCAATTTCTTTCTAAGACCAAAATAAATATCTACAATATTTGTCTATTTTTTGGGATTTTTAATAAGTAGGAAAAATAAGGAAAATGTTAGTATTAAATATATAAAAATTAGAAATTAGGATTTATTACAGGTAAATGTTTTATTGCTAAAGATGCATAATTAATGAAGAATTGAAATGAAGTTCTTACTCTTCGAGGATAAAAATATAGAATAATGATGATCAATCATAAATTCATCAAAACCACGTACATGGATTACGAGGTTTGCCATTTACCGGACTATGTCCTTGGGCGGCTATGATTATTTCATTGTATGAAAACAGAGAAAATATAGAGTATAGTGAGAACCCTAACCCTCGTGTTAGGGGTGTAGAAAATGGTTCTTCAACAGGGTTTGGTTGAACATATGGTTAACATTAATGGCATAGCAATAAACTGGAGAGAGCTTGTGCAAATGGTGGATAAAGAGGCAAGAAACTCCCCTTTAGATATTTTAATAGATGAAGATAAGTGTTTTCCTGAGGGAGAAGGGGGAGGGAGTTCCGAGCAAATAAGTTGTCATGGTCGATTTTCCTCGATAATGATCAAGAAGCCTAAGCCTTGGATGTTGCAAATGGTATCAAAATGGGTCCTCTCTAACATGGAAACGTGCAACCTAAGTCTTGAGTATGCAACCACCATTATTACTAGAGTGGTGATGTGCTATATTGTAATGAGAAAAATTTAAATATAAGTAGGGGAGGTTGTAACACCCTAAACATAGTCCCACGTATAAATCTTACGAAGTTTAAGACTGGAGTATGAGTGGGTGATACTACTTGACAACTTGGTCTTAAGCATTTTAGATGATTGCCAACGGGTTCATCTCAACTCGAACCCAACAAGTTGTCAGGGCCATGTGTCCTCAATAACAGTCTGGAAACCTTCGCCCAGGACGTTACATACGTTATTGCTTTTGACAACATCAGCTACATTTTTGACTTGGAGCGATTTTGGAAGTCAAGTTGGTGGAGATCCCTTTTGATATTTGGTAGTATTAAACGAGAATGCTATTTTTTTACCGCTGTTAAATACAAACAACCAAAACCTTGTTAACATTTTTTAGATGTATGGCGTAGGTAGAGGTATCTATGATGGGAAATCATGGGGTTCCCTTAACATGTCCTGCAAAGGATGACCGACAACGAAACGTTCTCCGAGAACTAAGCATAATAATCGTAGCACGATAATCAAGCTACTGCAGGGAGACGAGAAATTTTATGTAGGAAAATCCTCCTCGATGTGAGAGAGGCGAAAAACCCACAAGGCATGACGACATGTAGCAAAATCCACTAGTTCGAAAGGCGAGAGGGACAATGTCTTCTCCGTTTTGTTGCCTAACAAAATCGAGGCTCGATTACAAGAATAAAACCAGATGACTGTCACCTTGTATTTGAAGAACATGATACTATTGTTTCTCCTCTTCGCGAGTTGTCCCTCTTCGTGTGTGATCCTTCATTACGTGGATGCACTTTGCACCTCCTCTGTGCGTATGGACAAGGTAGAATAGACCCCCCTGCAGCTGCTCCCCGCGGCTTGCGGTGGCTCCTTGTACCTTCAGCGCTGCTCGTCGTGTCCCTAGCTTCTCGCCTTGCGTTGGGAGAGAGAGAGAATCGAGAGAGAGAGATGCTCGGCTTGGGATTCCTTTCCTGGCCGTGCATGGGGGTCTCTTTTATACCACTCTTGCCGCCCCTCTCTCCTCCTAATCCTACCTGGAGTAGCACATCAGGAGTACTATTTTCATGGGAAATGCAAAGGACGTTGAAGCCTTCCCCAATCCGGAGCGTGATCCCTCCAACAACCTTGGGTTATTTGAATGGAAGTACCCAAAGTTGGGATCGGATAATAAGTGCTTAACAACCTCCCCCCAGTCCCAAAGAGGTGTCATCAAGAAGATGAGCACTGAGAGGTGACACCACCCATCTCTATACAAAGCTGCAGCTTGTCATGAGTCACGACCTTTGTTAGCATATCTGATGGATTTTCATATGTGAGTACCTTCTCCAGAATGAGATGCTTCTTGTCAATAACATCTCTTAGCCAATGATATCACATGTCTATATGCTTGTGAGATCATGGTGCATCGTGCTCTTGCTCAGATCAATGGCACTCTAGCTATCACATAAGACAATGAGCTCATTGTCTTCGCATCCAAGTTCACCAAGGAATCATTGGAATCCCATCACTTATTTTCCTGCTTCTACTGCTGCAATGTAGTCAACTTCAGTCCTTGAGAGTGCAATGCATTTCTGTAACTTGGATTGCCACGAAATGCTCCCCCTGCGAAAGTGAAAATGTACCAAGAAGTCAATTTTCTCTGATCCACATCTCCTGCCATGTCAGCATCTGTGCATCCACAGAGTTTGGGATATAACCTAAAAAAAATAGATGCATACTTGAGTTACCTCTTAAGTATCTCAGAATCCACTTCACAGCTTCCTAGTGATCCTTCCTTGGATTCGACATGAATCTGCTCACTATGCCCACGACATGAGCAATGTCAGGTTTGGTGCAAACCATGGCGTACATAAGGCTGCCAACTGCGGACTGGTAAGGAATCTTGGTCATCTCATCTTTCTCCTCAAAAGTAGACGGACATGTCTCTTTCGTTAAATCGAAATGAGCGACAATGTGTATACTGGCAGGCTTCGCATTCTTCATGTTGAACCGCTCTAGATTGCGTTCAACACACTTCTCTTGTGATAACCTCAACCAGTGCTTCTTCTTGTCGTGAGGAATATGCATCCACGGCATGTTTCTTGCCTTGACAAAATCCTTCATCTCAAATTCCATGGAGAGTTCCATTTTGAGCTTTGCAATCAACCCGGGATCGTGACCAACTATCACCGTGTCATCCACATAGATCAATATGATAATGAATCAGCCATTGGGAAGATGTCGAACATACACACATGGACCTGCCGTAGTCCTCTTGAAGTCTTGCTTCGTCGTGAAGGCATCAAACTTCAAGTACCACCGTATAGGGGCTTATTTCGAGCCATAGAGATTGTTCCTCAACATGCAAACCATGTGCTCTTTACCCTTCTCTTGGTACCCCTATGGCTGCTCCATGTAGATCTCTTCCTTCAAGTTACCGTGAAGAAAAGTTATCTTCACGTCCATGTACTCTAGCTCAAGGTCCAAGCTTGCAACAAGGCCTAGCACCACTCTCACATAATTCATCTTCACAAATGGTGAGAAGATGCCATCATAGTCCACACCCTCTTTATGGTTAAATCCCTTCACAACCAATCTAGCCTTGTACTTCAGTTGCTTGCCACCATCATCTTGTCTTCAGTTTGTAGACCAACTTGTTCTTCAGAGCTCTCTGACCTGCAGGAAACTCAACAAGATCATAGGTAAGATTTTACTTCATAGTATGATCTCTTCACTCGTTGCATTGCACTAATGATCTCCCTCCTTTTGTAGTTGCGCCTCCTCAAAAAGTTCATGGCTCATCATGATCAGTCAACATCACATACTGAGAACTAGGATAGCGGGATGATGGCTGGTGTGCCCTCCTATATATCCTGATCTGAGGCTCTGCTACATCTGGTTGCTGATGTGGCTGCTCCCCCTGCCCAAGATCCCCTGGACCTGCATCAGCAGGTTTTGCATCCGGCTCATGTTGTTCTGACTGTGCATCTTCTCCGTCTGTACCATGTACTGTAGAAGGATTTGAGTCATCACTATCGTCATCATCCATAGCAATTCAATATGAGTCACCATCATTATTGTCGTTCTCAGCCAAAGTCTGGTTCTCGTAGAAAATCACATTTTCCGTGCCTGGTGATGGTTTTCTTCCTTGGACACCAAAGTTGGTATCCGAACTCCTGATCTCCATTGCCAACAAAAATGCAGGGCATTGCCTTGCCATCAAGCTCCCTCCTCTGTTCCTTTTAGTATAAATACATAAGATTTGCATCCAAACACCTCCTCGTATGAGCACATAAGGGATCCTTTCTAGACATAATGCGCTCAGGGACATGAAATTTCAAGGGAACAGATGGAGATTGATTAATCAAGTACCATATGGTCCGAACTACCTCAACCCAAAAGGTCTTGGGTAGTTTTCGCTGTCTTCAGCATGCAACAAACTCTCTCCACAATGGTCCTATTCATCCGTTCAACAACACCATTGTATTGGGGTGTGCCAGGCTCTGTCCTTTCATGCATGATCTCGTGTTCTGTACAGTAGCTCTGGAAGCTGTGAGAGGCGTATTCCCCTCCATTGTACGTACGCCGAAACTCCAACACTTTGCCTATCTCGTGCTCCACCATGGCATGAAATTTCCTGAAGCAATCACAGGCTTGATACTTCATCCTCAGCATAAACCCACATCTTCCTTGATGCGTCATCAATGAAGTTAATAAGATACTTGTTTCCTCCCAAAGATGATGTGTCCATGGGACCACGTGCATCAGAGTGAATCAACTGCGGAAGGTCTTCCTTCACCTTTGGTATGACCTTGAAAGGCACATACATGTTCTTTCCCAACCTCACATGAATCACAAGGTGATAGTGGGATGTTAGTGTGGCATGGATCAACTCCTTCATGTTCAGGAGCTGTAAGCCCTTTTGGCTCATGCGTCCGTGTCGACGATGTCAGATATCTGGCGTGTCAGCCTCACTAGCATGTAGGATGCCATCCATGACCTTCACATGAGTCTTGCAGTGTGTGCAACACAACCTGCCTCTGACCATGATAAGAGAGCCCTTGCTGATCTTGCAGATGTTATTGACAAACTTCAGATGTAGCCTTCCCTATCCAGTTGAGATCATGATATGAGGCAGTCATAAATCATGAACATGCCTAACAGCCTGCAGAGTCACTGCACATCCAATATCAGTCTCAACTGCGATGTTCCTCGTGACAACGATCTTGGAGTATATTGTTCCCCATATTGATTTTCGCAACATCTCCCTCTATATAGGAAGTGAAGAACTCCATGTGCGGAGTCACGTGGTAGGAGATGGCCATATCGACAACCCACTCGGAGTCATCCCCTGCATGTAGACGCTGCTACTAAATAGTGAGAACCAACTGATCCTCGTTGTCATCGGCCACTGCTGCAGCAATGTTCTCATCTTCTTAATTCTTCTGATTCTTTTTGGCTTCCGCTTGCTATCTTTTCCAGACTCTACAATCTCTCTTATAGTGACTAGGCTTGTTGCAATGATGTCACTTTCCTCTGTCCTTGGACTTCCCCCGGGTCTCTCTCATGATTTTCCCCTGCTGCTGGATATGTCTTTTCTTCCAACTGCATTCACATGTGAAGAAGAAGACTCTTCGGATGATCGTCGTCTGATTTCTTCATTCATAAGACTGCTCTTGATCATATGGATGGTCAGCTTGCCGTATGTAGCGGAGTTGTTCACGGTAAGCATAAGAGTTTCCCAACTGTTTCGTAGGGAACCCAATAAAAGAAGCATATACAATTCATCATCCAAACACCATGTTCATGATACTCAATTGATCGATGGGACTCTGTAACTCATTCAAGTGCTCAACAACATTTACCCCGTCCTTGTACTTCAGATTCACCAACTTTCGAATCAAGAATGCCTTGTTGGTGGTCATCTTCTATTCACAAAGCTCTGTCGGTTTCTCCCACAGTTTCTTTGCATCTGTCTCTTTCGCGACATGGTGGAATACAGACGAGTTCAACCATTTTCGGACGGTGCCGATTGAGCTTCGTCCAATCGTTTGCGGACATACCACTGAGTTTGGTTGTCTCTCCTTCCACTGGATCATAGAGGTCCTTGCAATATAAGATGTTATCCATCTTAGCCTTTCAGGTTTGCCAATTTATGCTCATCAACTTGATCATCATTCCTTCGTCATGCTTTCCCATCTCGACAACGTGGGATCTGATACCACTTGATGGGAAATCACGGGGTTCTCTTAACCTATCCTGCAAAGGATGATCGGTAGCGGAACATTCTCCATACAAGAACTAAGCACAATAATCATAACATGATAATCAAACAACCACAGAGAGACGAGAAATTTTACATGGGAAAACCCATACCGATGTGAGAGATGGGGAAAATCCACATGGCACGACGACCCGCAACAAAATCCACTAGGTCGAAAAGCGAGAGGGACGATGTCTTCTCAGTTTTATTGCCCAACAAAATCGACACTCAGTTATAAGAATAAAATCAGGTAACTATCACCTTGTGCTTTGATAACATGATACCGTTGCTTATCCTCTTCACGACCTGTCCCTCCTCGTGTGTGATCCTTCCTCACGCGGATGCACCTCGCACCTCATGTGTACGTATGGACGAGGGAGAATAGATCCCCTACGGTTGCACCTTATGCCCCCTGCAGGCTGCTCGTCGCGGATCGCTCGTCGCGCCTCCGGCACGGTTGCTCCTCGCAACTTGCGGTGTCTCCTTGCACCTTCGACGGGCTGCTCCTCGTGCCTGGGGGAGAGAGATGCTCGGCTTGGGACGCCTTTCCTGGCCGTGCACGAGGGTCTCTTTTATACCACTCTTGCCGCCTTTCTCTCATCTTAATCTTATTTGGAGTAGCATATCAGCCGTCCTATTTGCACGGACCATGCTAAGGATCTTGAAGCCTTCCCCAATCCGGAACGTGCTCCTTCCAACAACCTCGGGTTATTTGCATGGAAGTCTCCAAAGGTGGGACCAGATAATAACTACCTAATCTGCACAAGCTTAACTCTCTTACGATCTTTCCTGTTCGACATTCATGAAGTTATAGATGTAAATGTAGGTAAATATGTTCAGTTATTCTTCCTTTATCTTTATTATTTGGTAATTTTATCAAATAACAACGAGAAATCATCTCATCTCAACACATATGATTGTATCATGCATAGGGGATCATGGCATGACAAGAGAAAAAAGTACATAAATATACAAGGAAAGCAAGATAATCGATGGCATGCATTAGAAAAGATACTAAATTAAATTCCTATGTATATTGAAATACCTAGACAAACATGCATGCTCATTCCATTTTTTAAAAAAAGAAGTTTAAGATTGTCAGATCTTTTATTTATTTAAAATCCGAGCAAGATAATTGATCGCATGCATTAGAAAAGATACTAAATTGAATTCATATGTATATTGAAATACCTAGACAAACATGCATGCTCATTCCATTTTTTTTAAAGAAGTTTAAGATTGTCAGATCTTTTATTTATTAAAATTCGAGCAAGATTTTGACACACATTTATAATTTCAGTCTGTTCAAAATCAGTACACTCTTACGATGATCCAAAGGTCATAATTCCACATTCGAAACCAATATTTTTGTTTCAATCTACAATATGCCATTTCGATTAAGCATTTTTGAACGAGTAATAATGACCAGTGGATCCCAATCAAAGAATCACAATTTTTGATCTAAACAAGCAGAACGTTTGTTTATGCGTACGAAACCATCGGTATAAATGGGGTTTCAAAAAGACGTGGTTTGTTTAAGCGGGAAACGAAAAAAGACCTCCCACCCAACAAGCTCGAACGTCCCGCACTCTCTCCTTCCCACTGCATCAGTTCCTCCGCTCGAAACCCTAACCCCCTATCTGCTTCTTTCCACTCACCTCCAATGGAGAGGATCTACGTCACCGTCCGGGCAAAACCTCTCTCCCTCGAAGACGCCAAATCCGCCCCGTGGCGCATCTCCGACAACTCCATCTCCCTCATCAACCAATCCACCAAGTTCGACTTTGGTACCATTCTTTTGTTTTGATCTTGCTCGGAGGCGTAAAATTTGGTGGATTTCTGAATGTCGATTTTTTCTGGGCCCGCAGATAGGATTTTCGGGGAGCATTGCAAGACCGAGGAGGTGTACGAGGCCCGCACGAAGGAGATTGTTGCCTCCACGGTCCGCGGGTTTAATGGTATCGTCAGTGGTTGGTTTTCATGTGTATTTACTATATCTTCACGGAATTTGGATTAGTGGCAGCTCCAATACGATGTTTGCGTATAAAAATGTTGGATCGTGCGGCAAGTGGAGTGGTTAAGATATAGCTAGTTGCAAGACCATGATTTGAGAAATGACAGATGGGGTTTAATGTTGTTGATACGGAGTGTCGGTGTTCTAGTGCATCTCCTGTCCACTGGACAAGTAGGATATGCTGGTAATTCCCAATTAGAACACTTAAGATTGGAAGCCTCATTATACGGTCAGTTTAGGTGTTTATAGTTTTCACAGAAGTGAATAATGCTGGAAAACAGTAAGGCTACTCCAATGGTTGATGGAGTTGTTTCTGGGCGATAGCCACAACATTCTAGATGAACTGCCATTCTCCTTCCTATCAACACATATTGTTCTTCTGTGCATATTGTGTATATTCAGCAAAGCAAAGATTGCTACCCTTCACCTTTCTTGCTTGTTGCTACCTTGATGCAGGAATTCCCCTCGGGCAACCTGTTCTCACACACCTCTTGTAATAATCTTATTTCAATTGCCGTTCATCAGTCTCGCCGTATTCACTTATATTGTCCTAGTTTTTTTTAATGAATTTTATGTTGTTGAACACGTTCTCATCCATTGTTGCACTGATCAAGCTGGGGTGGTGATTTTGCCAACTCGTGCTTTCATTTTATTTTGGTGAAGTTAATTTAGCTGATCATGGGTCTGCTAATTTATCGGCGTTTTGTCCATTAAATTTTTTGAATTAAAAAAAAGGGAAACATATGTGTTGGTGTCCGCCCAAAATCTGTTAAACATGGACAGTTAAAATTACATAAGTCAGGTCTCGAGGAGATACCAACCCAAACAAATTACATCCTCAACATAAAATAGCTCAGCTCGAAAAAAACATCACTGCGCAACAACCAGATGGCCCACAAATTGCTATCGGTTCCGCACCTCAACGGTATATTTGAATGATTTGCAACTAGGCTTCCCATGAAAGTAAGATGAGAAGAGGTGTCGATTTATGCAATGGCCGTCGAAACCCTCACCTTGCGTGAGCAATCGCATGAGTAGAAGAGATGGTGGAGATCTTCAGGGGATAACCCACATAATGCATAAGTGGGCTCCTCTCTCGGACGAAAGGTTGTTATGTGCATCTTGATTAAGGTCCTCTCCCAACATTTGATCACAGGAAGAATTTTATCTTCATGGGTACTCGAAGAGCCCAGATAAATTTGCAATCATGCTCTTAGACTGTCCCAAGTTGGTTGTTTCATGAATCCACGGTAGTATGCCTTCTAAACAAGAAAGAAATCGTCCCTCCAGATCCAATGATCTCGTCCGTTGAAGGTCCCATGAAACCAGATACATGGTCTCTCAACTGAATAAAGTCTTTGATACATTGCTCAAAAAAGATGAATTGAAAGTCGACAACCATTGAGTGTCTACCTAAGTCTCTCAAATGGCTTCACGATTCGTTTCTAGACCAACCAACCAAGGAAATTTGGCGCTTAGAGGTTCTCCCTCAATCCAGCCATCAATCCAGAATCCGAAAGATGTTCCATCCCTACTATCAGTCAAAGAAATGTTGGTAAATCAGGAATAACTGCATACATGCTTTTCTATAAAGCCGTCAAGTGCCGACGCACACCGGGAACACTATGCAATGGATTTATAAGCTGGAAGGTCATAAATGCTTCTTAATATGCGACATGAAAGGCCTGTCTCATTGCCCCATAGCCCGGTTGCCCACTCGAGCAAGAGAGCTTTGTTCACATCTTCCAATTTTGCAGATTCTTAGACCCCATGATCTATAGAGATTGTCACAATATCCTAGTTCACTAGAGGTATTCCTTTTGTACTATCATCAAATGAACTCCGGAGAAACCTTCGTATACGAGATCCAAGTTGCCGACGAATTCCTACAAGAATTAGGTAAGTTGCCAATATATAGAACCCATGAATCCTCGCCAGCACCGCGTTAAGTAAAACAAGCCTTCCTCCTTGAGAAAGGCAGGGACCTTTCGAACATGCGAACTTCCTCTACAGCCTCTCGACCACCATCATCCATTCTGATTGGTGTAGCTTCCAACAGGATATTGGCAACCTTGAGTAGCTAAGAGGAAGGCTACCATCTGGGTTAGAGATAATCTTGATGCACCTCCTTATCTCCGCCTCAGAGTAGCCAAAAGGGTCAAAAGCATACTTAGATTTGTTAATTTCCAGCCTCGAGGGTTTAACAAAGATATCCGACTGTGCTCATGTCTCTGACCTCCGAAATCCCCCCTTTAATAAAAAATATTATATTATCTACGCATTGCAACAACGGGATGGATATGGCATCATGGTTGTAGCCTAAAGCTGTACCTCTATTTATCACTCTTACACCATAACTCCCAGCACATCTCTGCTGCGAGCACAAAAATTAATGGGGCAAGGGAGCTCCCCTTCCTGACCCCTCATTGTGGCTGGAAAAAACCCCTTTGAGTTTCCCATTAATCAAAATACACATAGAAGCCATGGTAATACACTATTCATCTAGGAGACCCACAAGTCCGGGAAGCCACGCTTTGCTAAGCTGCTCATAGGAAACACCAATTAACGCAATCATAAGATTCATAAGCCTTCGAGAAGTCGATTTTCCACATGAGTCCATGTACCACTCTATGCTTCCAGTCAGTAATAGTTTCTGAACCCATCGAAATGCTATCCATCAGGTGATTGAGGATGAACACAATTTGGACCTCATCAATAATCCCATCTAAACACCTCATAATCAGTTTGTCAGAACCTTTTCCACCATATGATAGATGCATTTGACAGAGCGATCGGTCTGGAATTCTCCACTTTATAGGAAGCTTCCTTTTAAGGGAGAAAGACTATGAGTGCTCGGTTCATCCTCTCAAACCCATGGTTGCCTGAAGTAAATTCATTCATCACATCCATAATTTTAGACATGGTCACCGACCGAAATTCCTTGAAAAAAGAGTCGAAAATCCATCAAGCCCAGGTACTCCATCTGCATTTAGATCTCGGACCATCGCTTGTATTTCAGCACTGCCAAGCTCCTTTATGAGCTTCATTGCTTGTTTTGAAGATAATCCCTCCAGCCATCACGAGCACACCTCCTTGAATGCTGTTCCTCCTATGCCTCCAAACCTTGGCCATAGAGTGGAAAACTTAGTGTTGGTGTCACCTTTACTAACCCAACATTGTCTTGAAAGTTGATGTCATTCAACCTCCTCTTTCTTATCCTCCTCTTGAATGAGTCTTTGGAGGTTGACCTTGCTCGTCTAGCTCAGAGGCCTTAAGATCCAGGGTGTCCTCTACCTGATCCAACCAAGCCATGCTTGCTTGGGCCTTGGTGCGGCGAACCCTACGTGTTGCTCGAACCTCCTTATGCATACAAAACTTTGAAGGAAAGGCCTTCAGCCTGCAGAAAAACCTAATCATGGTTGTATCATTGCCTTGAAACAAAGACCAAAACTTACCAATTATCTTTTATTGAGTTATTAGCTATCTTTTTATTCGTTTGTATATTCTTTATTCTTTCTGTCCTCTATGTAATTTGCCCAACATGATTCTCCTCTATATAAGAGAACCCTAGGCCTCATGAATAAGTAAATTATTGTTTTCTCCCAACATGGTATCAAAGTGACGGTTCTAGATTGGAGTTCTCTATCCATGCCCTAGCCCCCACCTTCCGCCCTTGCACGAACCACACGCCGTTGCAAACCCTTGTGCGTGACCCTCTGCCACCGGAACCCTCCAAGCGGCCTCCAACCGTAGCCGCGGGCCCTCGTGCGGCCCCTAGTTGCTGCAACTACCCACTACACGGCACACAATCCTCTCCTGGCCCCCCCCCCCCCCCATGCGGGGCCTCCAGCAGGTGTAGCGACCCTCTGTGCTGCCCCTTGGCGCTGTTGAATCCCCTCTTGCACGCATCCATGCACCTCTGCGGGTCCCTGAGTACCACCGTAGTGCTGCCTACGGACCTCGTGCCGGTTTCTCTGCTCTCCATCACAAAAAATCTAGTCTAAAATGGTCTGATTTTGATCTAAAAAGTGATTTCTAACCTATAAATAACCTTTTTCGATCCTAGCACGGATTGGGGACTGAAGAGGATGGTGGTATGAGTCTACATGTACAACCAATCCTCTATATGATCGTGTAGACTTACTCTGATCGATCTATTTCTTCAGTTGAGTTCCGGTTCGGCCTTCTTTCTCATCATGTCAAAGAACTAGGGTGTCGTTTTCTCTTCGTTTGGTGCCTTCGAGGTCCTGGCTCCCATCATTGAAGATGAATGGGACCAACTATGAGTTGTGATCCATGCAGTTTATGATCCTTATGCAGCGCAATAACAAGGAGCACATTCTGACAAAGCTCAAGTTGATGAATAAGACTGAGGATGTGGAAGAGGAATGAGGAAAATGAAAAGTATCATTCAAAGTAGCCCTAGATCTCTCTTATATAGGAGAAAAGCTCTACAAGAAAATTACATAAAGTAGACTGAAGAAATAGAGAAATATAAAATAAAGACAAAGAGATATAAATATCTCAACACTCCCCCTCAAGTTGGAGCATATATATTTATCATGCTCTGCTTGGAACAACAATGGTGAAAAGGACACCTCACAAGAGCTTTAGTAAACATATCTGCAATCTGATCACCTGAAGCAGCATGAGACGTGAAGATAAGTCCTTTCTGAATCAAATCACGGGTGTAATGACAGCCAACTTCAATGTGTTTTGTTCTTTCATGGAAGGCTGGATTATTAGCCATGAATAGAGCTGTTTGATTATCACATTTGATGTGCATATGAAGATGCATGCACCTCAATAGCTAGGTCAGTCAAGACGGACTTGACCCACATTGTTTCTGTGCTCCCTTGGGTCATGGCCCTATACTCTGATTCAACACTAGATCTAGCTACAATTGTCTGTTTCTTGCTTTTCCACGAAACCAGTGAGCTACCAACAAACACAGTAAACCATGAAGTGGACTTTCTGTCCTTAGGGCACCCAACGTAATCCGCATCAGCACATCCATTAACTGTGAGGAACATATCTCTTCTGAATAAAAGGCCTGCACATGGAGAAGACTTCAGATACCTCAAGATCATGTTAACTGCATCCATGTGAGCCTGCTTGGGTTGCTCCATAAACTGGTTGACTTTGCTAACAACAAATGATATATCAAGTCTGGTAATAGTAACATACAACAACTTCCATACTAGCTCTTTATACCGTCTCTTATCCACCTCATAGGAGTCATCATCATAGAGCTTAGCATTAGGATCCATTGGAATTGTAGCAGGTTTGTATCCTGTCATGCCTGTCTCAGATAAGAGATCAATGACATACTTCCTTTGCGTCATTACCATACCATGCTGATTTCGTGCAAACTGTAGGCCAAGAAAGTAACGCAGCTTGCTAAGGTCCTTGGTCACAAACTATTGTCCAAGGAAATCCTTGGCTGCCTAAATGCCCTGTTCATCACTACCCGTAACAATAATGTCATCAACATTGGTCACCTCTCATATGCTGTGGCTCTGAGCAGAATGGTCTATATCGATTGACATACTAACGGGCAGGGTGATTGGCTGTGGCTCTAAGCAGAAATGGTCTATATCGGTTGGTTCGGAATTCCTATGCTGGCGTCTCCTCTCATTTTGCCGGACCAGTTTATCCGTACATCTGACATCTACGTTTTGGTCACCTCCCGCTCCAGAAAATGCACCATCTTCTACCTCAGATCTCTCCCAGTTCGTCCTTTCGATGTGAAGCATGTCAGTTGGGAAAGCATCATCGGTCGAGCTTTCCTAGTCGTCAGAGTCGGAGCAGTAGCTCCCCATTCGAGTTGTTCCATATAGATATATGGGGTCCAAGTCGTGTACCCGATCATCAGGGGCACATATTTTATCTAGTGGTAGTGGATGATTTCTCTCGTGTATCTTGGATCTTTCTTTTAAAGAATAAATCTGAAGCAGGAGATGTGATCAAGAATTTAATTAATGAAGTGCAAAATGTTTTCTCTTCTACTGTCAAATATGTTCGTACAGATAATGCCCTAGAATTTTGCACACGGTCCCTTTCTCAATTTCTTTCATCAAAGGGCATTATTCACCAAACCACTTGTGCGTACACATCTCAGCAGAATGGAGTGGCGGAAAGAAAGCATCGCCATCTCCTCGACATTACTCGAACCCTATTGATTCAGAGTTGTGCTCCTATTTCTTTCTGGGGGGATGCTGTTCTTACCGTGTGTTATCTGGTCAATCGCATGCCATCCTCTGTCCTTGGTGAGAAAATACTTCTCTCTATCATTTTTCCTGACAAGGAATTATTCTCACTGACTCCACGTGTCTTTGGTACTGTGGCATTTGTTCATCTTCTGTCTCCTGGGCTTGACAAACTCTCTCCTAGAGCGGTCAAGTGTGTCTTTGTTGGTTATTCTCGGACTCAGAAGGGCTATCGGTGTTATGATCCTATAAACAAGAAATACTTTGTTAGTGCTGATGTCACATTCTTTGAGTCTGTTATGTATTTTTCTCCTGCAGGTGACATACTGTTACCATCCACTACCAATGATGATGTCTATGTTCCTCCACCACCTACTTGGAGTTCACCTGAGTCTCCTCCTGTTCCTGCCCCTACATCAACTTCACCACCTCCACCTCCACCTCCACCTCTTCCACGACCTCCCATTCCACCTCTACCAAAATTCTATACACGTCGGTCAGGTCCTGCTCAGGCTACACGTCAGCCACCCATCACGCCTCAGGTATGTTCAGATGGCATTATTAATGACGGGTCAGATATGGTACATATGCAGGATTCTTCATTGCAGGAGGAAACTAGACCATCCAGTCCAGCAGAAGATGATCTTGATATTCCTATTGCTATCCGGAAGCAGAAGCGGATGTGTGCCTCTTATCCCTTTGCTTCACAGGTGTCATTTCACCGTCTCACTGGCGACTTTCAGAGATTTGCTGCAGCCTTGTCTTCCGTGGATATACCACGGACCTACCAAGAAGCTATGAAGATTGATTACTGGAGATTGGCTATGGAAGATGAAATGCGTGCATTGCAGTCTTGTGGCACATGGTCTTTGGTTCTTGCTCCTCCTGATGCATCTATTGTGAGCTGTAAGTGGGTCTTCACAGTTAAGTATCATGCGGATGGCAGTCTGGATCGGTACAAAGCACGTTTGGTCGCACGTGGTTTTATACAAACCTTCGGCGTGGACTATATGGACACTTTCTCTCCAGTGGCTCGACATTCTACCCTTCGCATTCTCTTATCTGTGACCGTGGTCCGTGACTGGAGTATATCTCAATTGGATGTCAAGAATGCCTTCTTGTATGGGTATCTGCAGGAGGAAATCTACATGCAGCAACCGCCAGGGTTTACTGCAAAGGGGGAGCGAGAGAGGGCGGCGCCGACCGGGTCCTCCGCGCGAGAGAGGCGGGAGCTCGCCGCCATGTGCCTGGAGGAACGAGATGGGCCCTGGGTGCTCGCGCGCGATGCACGCATGGACTTGGAGAGAAGGGCCGATGGGGCTTGCCTCCTGAAGTGAGCCATCGCCGCCCGCTGAGAGATCTCCTGGGAGGGTGCGCCGCTGAAGCGAGCCATCGTCGCACGCAAGGGAGATGGAATGGGGCTGCTTTGCTGGAAGGGCTTTGCGTCGCCTGCGATGGGCCAGAGCCCTTCGCGCCGCCTGGGGGTGCGCCACCTGTCTGGGGTTCACGCGCAAGAGCCTGGAAAGGCGCCTGTGCCGCCGTCGCCTGGGCTGCTATCGCCCGCACGAGTAGGAGATGATGCGCGGGCTGCTCATGCTAGAGCTGATCGGGCCGCCAAGGGATAGATCCTGCCAATCGTGAGGGGTGGCTTCTGTCTGGGGCAGAAGCGTCTAGTTGATGGAGGCAGCCTGGAGGAATCGCAGGATGGTGCACTGCCAGATCTTCAAGAACGAACAAGACTAGGATTTCAGAAAACCCTAGGAAAAACAACAATCGACCAGATCTTGGAAAAGATCACAAATCTTCACAAATGAAGCAAGAACAAGAACATACTTCTGCTAATCAAATCTCGAAAAGAATAAAACAATGAACTTGAAATCCTCGAGAATCGATCCGCTCTGATACCATGTTAGAAAATAAACATGCGGAAGCGAACATGGAAAAAGATAAAGAACGAAAAGAACAGCGGGATTTAACGTGGAACCCTACTCCGTGAGGAGCTGGATGAAACCACGGGAGAAGCCCTCAAAGGGGCGTGTTTTTCTATTGCTTTTCTCATCTGATACATGAGGTCTAGGGCTCCTTATATAGCCTCCACAGAGCCTCCAAGTCCCACTGCTGGACGATGTGGGACAAAACACTTGGATGGGGTAAATGGATCCTGGAGGTATCCATTTACCCATCTACAACTCAATAGGCGCATGACCAAATACTCCAACAAACATAAATCAGAATAGCAACGGTACCTCTTTGTGTTCTCCTAACAAAAAGAGAATGATCTACAGTAGATCTGATAAACCCATTTTGTTCAATCAACTCTGAGAGCTTATGAAACCAAGTCCTCGGACTCTTCTTAAGGCCATATATGGCCTTATGAAGTCAGCACACCATACTAGACTCCCACTCAGCAGCAAACCTAGGTGGCTGCTGCATGTAAACTTCCTTTGCAGGTTTTCCTACAAGAATACATTTTTGACATTTAATTGGAAAAGCGACCAACCACGTACCATAACAACAACAATAAGAATATGCAGCGTAGAATGACGCGCAACGAGAGAGAAGGTATCTTGGTAGTCCACCCCATAGGTTTGGGTGAACCCACGAGCAACCAATCTTGCCTTATATCTGTCCAAAGTATCATTCGCTCCGTGTTTCACAGTAAACACCCGCTTGTTGCCAACCACAGATGCACCTGGAGGAGCCCGTACAACACTCCGCGTACTAGGAGACTGTAAGGCTGCCATCTCCTCTCAATCGCCAGATGCCACTGACTACTCTGCAGTGCCTCCTGATGGGACCGTGGTGTCTTCACGGTTGATAGTCCTGCAGAAATACTCTGAAGAAGACAGTGAAGGAGATTCACGATGACTTGTAATGCCTGCGTGATATGTAGACGTCGGTGGGATGCTCTTTGATGACAGATGCACGGACAGACAAGTGAGGAAGGGACATCATCAATTTTTGTGTCAATTTCACCTTGGGAACTTCATTTTTGAAGTCCATAGATGCTTCAGATGAGGCTCACACTGCGGAATACATCTGCAAGTTGGTGTAGTGTTTGAATGAGGTGGGAGTGGATAAAGTGGTTCAGATTGTGGCGGATAATGCATCCGCCGATGTAGCAGCAGGAAGATTGTTGGTCACCAAATATTCGCAGATTTGGTGACCTCCGTGTGCCGCACACTCCATTGATCTTGCTTTGGAGGAGATAAGCAGGGAGACGAAGGTGAGGGGTGCAGTCATGAAGGCGAAGAGGCTTACGGTGTTCATCTATTCTCACACCAAAACTCTAAGGGCCTGTTTGGTTGCAGGGTTCGGCAGGGTTGGGTTGGGTTGGGTTGGGCTGGGTGAATAGTAATCTGTGAGGAGGAAGTACCCTTGTGAATAGTAACCAGGGTTGGGCCAACCTTGCCCAACCCCGCAACCAAACATGCCCTAAGCTTGATGCACAAGTTCTCCAGCAAGAGGGACATTGCAAGGCCCGCTCAAACATGATTTGCAACCACTTTTCTCACTCTTGAGAGCTTAAATGAGAAGAAAGACTAGTTGAGATTGACGTTTTCCTCAGAAGAGTGGAGAAGTTGCAAATGGTACAAGACCAAGAAGGGAGAAGCAACGAGTTCCATTGTATTCTGCCCTACATTTTGGTACCATACATCACATGCCATCAGAATTACTGACTAAGGATTAATCCGAATGAGCTTGTCACATGTGGGAGAAAAATACCTAATAGACTCAAGGACGAGAAGTCCACCTCAGGCTTCACTTTGTTTGTTGGTAGCTCATTGGTTTCATGGAAGAGTAAGAAACATATAGTTGTTGCACGATCCATCGTTGAGTCAGAATATAGGGCCATGGCCCAAGGGAGTACGAAAATGATGTGGGTCAAGTCCGTCTCGACTGACCTTCAACGCACTGCTTTTATGAATCAGTCAGTTATGCGCCCATGGCGCTTATGCGGGTCGCATATGCGGCTGCATATACCCTCTGTGCACCCGCTTTGGATTAAATGTGATTTTTATGTGATTTTTTATATGTGATTTTTTAAGCCACTTACTTCATGTTATTGTTTTGAAATGTGTCAAATATGTGTATGAAATGTGTGTTGTAATATGATTTTTGCCACATTTTTTTGTGCCATGTTTTTTATTGTATGATTTGGGCCACTTATCATAATTTGATCATGTGACATAATTTGGATAACATTGCACCCTCATTTTACCCTTATTCATTGTTTTTGCATGTATGCCAACCAAGTATTCCATGACCATTTGAATGCATCATCGAAGTAGTCGTACTGTGAGATTGGAGTAAGCACGAAGGAAGAAAGGGAATAATGTACCAATAATTTAGCTAACTAATTTAGTCAACTAATAGTTATTTTGAATCCAATATATAGGTATCTGCAGAGTTTGATACTTTTGATGGAGAACTATTAATAAGTATAACGACGAAGTTGAATGGCATTATAATTCAACAATAGAGGCATTTATACAAATATATATTCACATACATTGGTGTACAATTTTAAACAAAAGTCAGTCCACTTAATTTATTATCAAGAAGCACATCATATCATCACATCATTAATTTAGTAAACATACATAGTTACAAGTCACCTCCACATATTGGAGTTAGCCGACTAGAATATTTTCGCTTGAACATTTTTGTTTTCTTATGCCATTTTAGTTAGTTCACTACTAATGTTATTTGTGTTAAATTTCGGTTTTCTTTCGAATACTTACATATTTTGGTGATTGTTGTCAATTATTAATTGTGCTAACTTTTCTATTGAAGTACTGGTATTTGATTGATAAAGATTGTTTTGAGCTCTATATGAAAGTCATTTTTCTTAGATCTTCTGTTGGACCACAATTATACATAAATTTAGTTCAGTTGTAGACACTCTTGTATATATTTTATTATTTTTAAATAAAAAATTAGGAAACAACGTAGAATCCCATATACCTCGCATATTCTCCCGCATACCGCTTAATCGCTATTCAGTGACCAATCCAAACGCATACACATATCGCTTTCCTGAACCTTGGTGAAAACACCTCATTCGCTCTGATGGTGTCCTACTACATGTTCCTTATATGCAGGAGATGCTTTCTTTGAGTGTACCCACCAATGCTGCTTCGAATGCCTCGACAGAGCTCCCTACAGCACTAAGGACCACCAAACGTGAGTGTACTATGCGTCATATCTCTTCCTTTACTTCAACTGACAATCTCTCTAGTTATGATCAATGTTTTACAGGTGCTCTGATGGCTGTCATTGTTTCTCATTATCATCACAATGCTTTATAGGATCATGGTGGAAAAATGCCATGGACGAGGAGATGGATGTTCTTATATCCCGAGGGACATGGGATCTTGTACCTTGTCTGTCGGGTGTGAAATTTGTTGCTTGCAGATGGCTCTTCATGATCAAACAATCTCCAGATGGTACCATTGACATACTGAAGGCTAGACTAAGAGCCAAAGGATTGACTCAGATGTATAGGGTTGAATATTTTGAGGCATTCTCACTCGTGGCCAGGTTGGGTTTGATTCACACCATCTTATCCCTTGCCATCAACAAGCATTGGTCTATATTCTACTTAATGTGAAAAATGCGTTCCTCTATTTTGATCTCGAGGAGGTATACATGATGCATCGCCCTGGGTAGTCTATTGAGGAGGAGTATGTATGTCGACTCTGTAAAGCTATCTATGGCCTGAAGCATAGTCCACGAGCTTGGGTTGACAGACTTACTACAGAGATTGTCTCTCTTGGTTTTCACACAATGACATCTGACTACTCATGTTTTGTCAGAGGATGACCAACCGTCATTGTAGTTTTGTCACTATATGTTGATGATATAGTGGTAATCGATGATGACAAATATGATATTGAAGAGAACATGATTTTTCTCGAGAAGGTGTTTGTTACCAAAGACCTTGGTCCGATCAGATATTTTCTGGGCATAGAGATGATCCGCACTACAGAGGGGCTACAATTATTATAGTAGGAGTATTGTTTATCATTCTTACAGAGGCATGCCTCTTGGATGCAAGCCATCTGGCATACCAGCAGAGGCACGATGGCATACTTCGTTCTTTGATCATGGGTTTGAGGATCTTGCATGTTATAGGAGCATAGTAGGTAAACTTCTGTAACTTACTATTACTAGGTCGAATATATCATTTACTGTTAGCAGAGCTAGTCAGCACCTAGAAAAGCCGTGTTATAGTCATTGACAGGAGGTTCTCCTGATACTTTGGTACTTGAAAGGATCTCCAAGGTGCGGCCTCTTCTACATGGTGATTGACGAATGGACACACTAGTATGACTACTTGTACGTATGTGGATTACGCTAGTTCTCTTGTAGACTGACGATCTTGTTGGGGGGAATCTTGTTGCCTAGCATAGCAAGAAGCAGGCAATTGTGTTTATGTATAGGATGATGCGTTGCCCAACGTTCCCATTCTGTGCTTGGTTTGGTTGCATTTCTTGCTTGTTCTATAGTTGTGGGTGGTAATTTTTTGTCACACTCCTATCTAGCGATCGTCTGAGGGGTTGCGAGGGTCAGGATCTAGACTCAGTGAATTCAGATCTTTGATGATTGAGCTTAATTGATGGACACATTCGATTGCATGTATATGTGGCTGAACTCTTCTTTGAGATCTTTTATTAATGTATTCCTCTTTTTTCCTATGATGATTCACTCGTTTCTATTTACAATGGTGTAATATCTTTGCAGATTGCATTCGGCTCATATGCCTCTTGTTTGTGAGTCTGGAAAGGGTTAAATTGTCTAGTTCGACGCCTTGTTATGCTGGAGGATGGCTTTAGAGAATTGGTTGTGGATGTTTTGTATAACACTCGCGATGCGTGCTAAACTACTTTGATGGCTATTATTGTATAAATGACTAAATGTAATGGGAAGCGAATAATCAAAGATAAACAATTAAGAACCATGAAAGAACACATGTTTTTACGTGGAACCCTATTACATAAGTAGCGGGATGAAACTACATGGGACCTGCATCAAAGGGTTGATTTCTATATTGAATTCTCTCACTGACTACATGGGGTGTGTGGCTTCTTATATAGCTCCACAAATATGACCAAGTCCCCCTTATAGATGATGTGGGACTAACATGGGTTCATAGGGTAATTGGATCATGGAGTAATTACCCACATACATGAACTCTCTAACACTCCCCCTCAAGATGAAGCATGCGATGCTCAACTCGGATAAGTAGAAAGAAAGCACTCATTCACTTAATACAAGTCACTACCGATAATATCAACTCAATGCTTGCTCCGATTGTTGTCTTCTAAGGACATTGCTTCTGGGGGTGTCAGGAAAGCTCGTGATCGATGAGTTTGACTCGGACTCAACTTGATATGAGCTTGTGAGCTGTGCTCGAAAAACTTTTGAGTCCAAGCCTAAATTAGACAACTAGCTCGTTAGGGTTATCGAGTTCGAGTTCGAGTTGAGGCCTGCTCAATTCGATAAATCAATTAGATTACTTGATTGGATTTTATTATTATTTGTACATTTTCCATTCAATATGGGTATACATGATGTACAAATATGAGGAGGAAATGGTGTAGTACTAAAAAAATATTTCGAGTTGTGATGTTTTCCCATTCTATGATAATATTGAGAAACATGTTGGATATCTGGTGCCATTCACCACTTTTTTGCTATTTTATTTGTTATATATGTATATCATTTTTTATAGTTTTTATCAAATACACAAAAAATTGGCGAATCCTTTTCTTACTATATGTCTTCTCCCACTATAGTTTTTTATCAAATACACATGAACAAATATATTTGTATATGTTGGGAAAATAGAAATACTTAACATTATATAGATCCTAGGGCTTTCTTATATAGGAGAAAAGCACTGGCTAAATTACATAATAGACACATGAAAGAAATAGAAATAAGAAATAAATACAATGATATACATATATCTCAACAGTCCCCCCACAAGTTGGAGCATATATGCCTGTCATGCTCAGCTTGGAACATCTTTGAAATGAACCTCTAGTAAGAGCTTTGGTGAATATATCAGCCGTCTGATTTCCGGTAGAAATATGAGAGGTGGATATGAGACCATTTTGGCTCATGTCTCTGTTATAGTGGCAATCCACCTCTATATGCTTGGTCCGTTTATGGAATGCATGGTTATTGGCAATAAATAGAGCTGCTTGCATGTCACATAGAATCTGCATGGGAAGAGGTACCTCAACTACTAGATCAGTCAAGATCGATCTAACCCACATCATCTCTGTGCTCCCCTGAGCCATGACTCTGTACTCAGACTCTGCACTGGATCTAGCAACCACTGTCAGCTTCTTGCTTTTCCATGACACGAGTGAGCTCCCAACAAAAATAGGAAAGTCAGAAGTAGACTTCCTGTCTCTATGACATTCTGCATAATCTGCATAAGCTGTCACCTCAAGAGATGTACCTCTACTGAATATATAGACTAATACATGGCGAAGACTTCAAAAATCACAGAATCATATAGATAACATCCATATGAACCTTCCTGGACTGCTCCATGAACTGGCTCACCTTGCTTACATCGAAGAATTTGTCTAGCCTGGTGATAGTAGCATAGAGGAGCTTCCCAACAAGCTCACTGTATCTCCTCTTGTCTACCGCCTAAGAGTCATCATCATATAATCTCATGCTCAGATCCGTAAGGGTAGTAGTTGACTTGTACCCTGTCATCCCTGTCTCAAGTAGAAGATTGGTCACAAACTTCCTTTGAGTCATCACAAGACCACGTTGGTTCCTGGCGAACTCTAATCTAAGGAAGTAACGAAGCTTGCCAAGATCCTTAGTTACAAACTGATGACTTAGGAATTCCTTGGCAACCTGAATGCCCATCTCATCGTCACCATGACAATAATATCATCAACATAAACCGGAATATCAACTGTACCTCTCTGTGTCATCTGAACAAAAAGCAAATGATCCGCAGTGGAACGTACAAATCCATGGTGCTCTATCAACTCTTATAGCTTTTTGTACCAAGCTTTCGAACTCTGCTTCATGCCGTAAATCACCTTGTGGAACCTACACACCTTCAGAGACCCCCCCAGCAACAAATCCTGGTGGTTGCTGTATATGTACTTCCTCCTGTAGATCTTCATATAGAAACACATTCTTCACATCATGTTGGTAAAGAGGCCAGTCCCGAGACACAACAATCGATAGAAGAATGTGTAATGTCGAATATCTAGCCACATGTGAGAAGGTGTCCTAATAGTCACCGCCATAAGTCTGGGTGAACCCTCGTGCTACAAGCCATACCTTGTAGCGATCCACATTGCCATTTGCCCGTTGCTTCACCGTAAAAATCCATTTGCACCCTACAACAGAGGTGTCTGGAGGAGCAGAAACAGCAATCTAGGTGCCACAAGACTGCAAAGCGGTCGTCTCCTCCTCCATGGCAAGACTCCAGCTACTATCCTGTACGACCTCATGGTATGTTCGTGTTATAGTGACAGGTGAGAGTCCCATGACAAACCTCTTGTACTCCTCTGAAAGATGATCTAAGGAAACATGAGCAGTTAGAGGATAAGTGGCACAGTTACGATGCGACTTCCTGAAGGCAATAGGTACATCAAGATCATCGTCTTCTCTATTCTCTGTTATCAACTCCTATACAATTTCCTGTGGTACAAACATATCACCAGTGCCATCAGCAGAAACAATGTGTTCGATACATACCTGAGGCATGTTGGATGAGAAGGAAGGCGCATGAGTAAAGGGATGAGTAGAGGACTTGCGAATGTAAAACCGTGGCAGGAACTGTGTCATGGTAGACACAGGTGGAGGTGGAGATGTCTGTGACTTAACACGAGGTGGTGTTGGTGGAGATAAAGTCGGTGGTGGCACAAGAACATCCTCTCCATAGTCGGAATTAGACAACCTGTCACATGTAGGAGAAAAATACATAATAGACTCAAAAAATGTGACATCAACACTCACATAATACTTCCTCCTTACATGATTAAAACATCTATACCCTTTTTGGGTATGAGAATAGCCAACGAACATATATTTGACAACTCTTGGAGAGAGCTTGTCACGACCATGAGTAAAATTGTGGACAAAGGCCACAGACCCAAAGACCCTGGGAGTAAGGGAGAATAGGTCCTTCTCAGGAAACCCAATCAAGAAAGGAACCTTTTCTCCAAAGACCGTTGAAGGCATGCAATTCACGAACTGCATCACCCCATAACGAATGAGGAGCTCAACTCTGAATCAAAAGAGTCCTCGTGACATCAAGAAGATGATGACATTTGCGTTTACCATCACCATTCTGTTGCGAAGTGTAAGCACAAGAAGTCTAATGAATAATACCAAGAGATATGAGAAAGTTAGACATCTTTAAAGTAGAAAATTCCAAGGCATTGTCAGTGCGAATAAACTTCACATTAGCCGAAAAAACATTTTTAATTTCAATAAGAAATCATTTAATGGCAGGACCATCTTCAGACTTATTTTTAACAAGAAAACCCAAGATAATCTAGAAAAATCATCTACAACAACCATATAGAACCGATGTCCCTGATGATTGGGAACACGACTAGAACCCTAAATGTCAAAATGAAGCAACTCAAGTGACTGACTACTATGACGACTCTGGCGACTCAGAAAATAAGAATGATGGTGCTTCCCAAGTTGACATGCCTCACACTCCAAGGTGGGTAGGGTTAGATTTTTGGTGAGATATGGGAACTCCGGTCTAGGACCATAAGAGAAACATGAAAGAAATAGAAATAAGAAATAAATACAATGAGATACAAATATCTTAACAATATACACTGCCAAAAACCTCAAACATTATTGTTGTTAATGAGATTACTCATGAGTTCAGTTACTTCTGCAAAGAAAGTTGACAAACAAGGAATATGAAATCAACTTACTACAAATATGCTCGTTAAAAGGATCGTGAGCAAACTCAAAATTAACGAGTTCTAGTTGAGTTTGCATTCAAGGGCTTGAAGCTTATCGATCCGAGCTCGAGTCTAAGTTTTGTTATCGAGCTTGAGTTCAAGTCAGGGCTGACTCGAGTTGTTCAACTCGATTGACACCCCGAGTTGCTTCTCATGTCATGCTGATGAGGAACTAGAGGGTTGGAGAGTGAATGTCGAGCCGTAGAGAAATCTGGATTGATGATGGGATTGTCTGCTATATATATGCTTCTGTTAGAGTCACCAGTACTGGAACGAGTCTCCTTCATGGAGTACTATGACCTGTAACATGTTGGAATTCTTCTCAACATGTGGAACTTTCCTTCTCTCTAAATGAGAGTTGCTCCTTTTGCTCAACTAGTGAGTGGTCACTTAGTGATGGCCTTCGCTAGAAGCGGGTGCAAGGCGTCGCTTTGTGTAGTTGCACTGCTACAACAATGCCTGAGAGGGTGGTCGATCTTGGAGAGACTGGGAACGTTGGGCAACACGTCATCCTTCGAGTTGCTCGAGATCCTTGCTAGGGCTTTCACGAGAAGTTGCGGATTGGAGGGATCAACCGCCTGGGAAGAAGCTTGCATGAGAGGGTTGTTGCCTGGCTGGTTGCTCTTGGGTTGTCGGCTCGTTTTGAGGAGGTGCCAGATGTGGAATCGCATGAGAATTGTGTATGCAAGAGTCATTGTCTGAATAAGGTACAACGTAGTGGAGATTACACGTGTGTAGACCCTCATGGAGGGAGTAGAGGAGAGATCCCCATGGTCGGGGATCTGTGCGGGGCTCGGATCCACCGCCATGCTAAGAATCATCGCGGTTGGAGAGTTGTGCAGGGTTGGAATACCCTACATGAGATCTGATGGTAGAGAGGAATTGCTCGAAGTAGGGTTCCGGTACATAAGTGCGAGGAAGACCATGCTTGCAGAGAAATGTTGGGACATATGCTTGAGTGTGTGGATACCACCCAAAATAACGGTTACATTCTCTTAGATTTTCTTGAACTTGGTGGCGAAAATCTTCAGAACTTGCATATATGCGCATAACAAATATTAAGAAAATCCAAGAACACATATATGAACAAACCTTGAATTGAAAATGTCTAATATTCGAGAAAATGTTGAACACAAATATAATCAGATTAAGATTAAGAACTGAATCTCAAGATGAACAAATCTAAGAACCAACTAGCTTTGATACATGTAGCAAACATAATGCGGATGCAAATAATTAGAGATAAATAGACAGGAACCATGAAAGAACACACCGGTTTTACATGGAACCCTACACCGTATGGAGTAAGATGAAACCATGGGAGAACCACCTTAAATGGCTGATTGCTATATTGAATTCTCTCACCAAGTACATGGGGTGTGGGACTTTCTATATAGACCCATCAATATGATGAATTCCCACTAATACATGATGAAGGATTAACATAGGTGCATGTAGTAATTAGGTTATGGACAGATCCAACTACCCACATATATGAACTCTCTAACATGCACTAGATTGTTTATATTGATGCAAGAGTTGAACATTTTGAGAAAGAATAACAAATTGTGTAGATCTCAACGATGCAGGACTTCACAGGAGGTGTTACACAGTTTAGATTGGTTGGAGGACTAACAAGCTTTTATTGTGGATGGATTGGATTAGAGATAAGTGTTATAGAAGATTATGGTGATCAACAATAAGGAACAAGAGGAGTGGAGGTAGGGGTTGAGGTAAATGTAGTTGGGGGGATGTGAGCACAACTTTCTCTCATACAATGATTGTTGGGAGTTGTCTGCAGATTGCTAGTTTCCTTTATTCATAAAAGGGTTATTTTTTTGGGATGATCATGAGATGAGTAGAGCTATGAAGGACCACTCTGGGAGTTTCAACATGCTAGTTGGTGGTAACCAGATAGCGGTGCATCTCTCATGAGGTTTGTGATGCTATCAATGAGCTGAATGTGGATGGCTCGAAGAGACCACATGGCTTTCGCATTTTAGTTTAAGTTTAAGGCATTTTAGGATCTTATGGATTCCGAGACGTTATGAGCTCGCAGACATGGTTTTGGAAAACGTGAGGCGGATCGAGGCGGTTTTCCCTTGACGAGGGCGACGTAAGCCTCTAGGCAGTCGAGGCATAAGCTTCGACTTATATAGGAAAATATACGTAAAATATAATTAAGCATAATACATTTATAAAATCACAAATTTAGATATTCCTAACATATTCACCATATATGCTATGAGCATGAGAATATATAATATTTTTTTCATGATTTACTTTGAATCCTAATTCATATTATCATCCATATAAAATTCAAAGCTTATTATGACCTCCGTTAATGTTAGTTTGTGAAGTTCTTGTCGATATATAACACTTCCCTTTATGTGCATGGGTGAAGCAAACTTATGTGACTAACATATATTATTAACATACACAATATTTAATGTCTATATTGTTTTATGTGTTATATGACTAGCATATATATTAATATGTCTTGAATCCTAACCATCCGATTTGCTAACTCAATTGAAGAATCATTGTATGCCTCCTGTCGCACCATACCCTACCGGCACGGAGGTCTCGCTGGGCTGCTTGAGACATGCGCCTCGAGGCGGCGCCTCGAGACCGCCTCAACGCCTTGAGATTGTTAACAATTAATATTATACTTAAGATACCATAAAAATCAATATAAAAATATAAAATATAGGGTACCAAACCTTTGCAGCCCGAGGCGACACCTTAATACTGCCTCAGCGCCTCGATGCCTCGAGGACCACCTCGGTGCCTCAAGGCGCACACCTCACATGGGTTGCTTGAGGCAGGCGCCTCGAGGCATACACCTCAACGCCTCGAGGCACGTTTTTTAAAACCATGCTCGCTGAAATATAAAATGAGATATACATTATTATGAACTATTAGGAACAAGCATGATTTACGTTGTTCGAGACAATCATGGTGATTATCTTATTCTACGAAAGAAAGAACCTTCTAAAGTATATCAAGGTTGTAGAAATCAGTAGTCGGTACTCGGTCGACATGGTCACTGACTAACGATTAATCGACAGTCGGGTGACTATTCAGATTTAGTCGGCTATTAGTCGATTTTTTTAATATTTTAAATATATAAATCATTTTTATACATATATTCTTATATATTCGCATAGATTTGTACATTTTCTATACTACCATAATGAAACAAATGAAGTAATTGACTTTAAATACAACATTGAGCTTATTATATTAAGTTTACTTTTTTAAAAAGTAAAAAAATTTAAAAAAATAAGAAAGCTCTATGTAAAAGTCAATCGAGTAGTCTGCTTAACTGACTAATAATCGACTAGGCCTAGTCGAGTCGGCTCCCCCCCTAACTCGACTAGTCGCCTGACTTTTACAACAGTGGTGGATCTTTATATAATAGTTTTAAAGGATTACAAGAGGTGTAATTCTTTTTATAATCGTACCAACACACAAGTTCCACCATTAAGCAATGTGGTAACAAGAGAGATTATTGTCATTGGAATTTGGAGGAGATCAAGTCACACTCGTGGATGGGAGTTTTGGTTTTTATAGGGTAAGACTCTTATCTCTTTCTATTATCGATGAAAGATGTCACACAATGAGGGAATACTTCATACCTATCACAATAGCCAATACTATTTATCTTATTGTCATGAATCTCGTGAACACACTCCGTGTTATGTTTGATGACCTCATGAGAAAGTTTCAGACGATTTTTTTGCCAGACAGACTTATGATGGATTGTGTAGTTATGCATAGAGAGATCTTGATGGATTGGCTAGCCGTACCATGTATGGCTTGCTTTGGAATGTTAGCGGTTGCAAGGCATTCACTAATGTGGATTGGGGATTTTTATGGTTCTCTATTCACAAAAGAGGTTTCTTGGAGGCCTGGAGTATGTGGATGAAGAGGTGTCACGGCTGCCTCTTCTCAACTATTCTTAATGATCATTTGATGGGTGGCCTTCGTGCCACATAGGAGGGTCCCATAGGGTGGTCTTCAACAGATGCCCTAGTAGTTACTATAGAAATGGCTTGGGTTGGGGGATGCTCAGGACTGTATGCTTAAGCTTTCAGTTCTAGTGTGTGGAAAGTTGTGTTTAGTCCAATATTGTTTAGTAGTAGGATTTGATTGTATTGCCGGGGCTTTTTAAGGAGTTCTACCCTTCTTGTTTTAATTGAGAATCACAATGGTAGTTCTTTTTGGAGCAGGGTTCTATGTAAATCATCGTTTTCTTCTTTATGTCCACACGGTAATAGAGCAAGTTAACTTAAGAATTTCAATTCACGTTTCTTGATTCCATAATTTGGAGGTTCGACTTTATGATGATTATTTTTTTCATTACCCGAAGTTCATTTGATTTCCGCTAAATCTGTAACGCACAGTTAGTGTGGTCTATGCAGAATGACATGATGGTGATGTTCGGTTCTTTATGCAAACATAACCCATGAGGAAATGGCAACACTATGCTGCCAACATGGGGCAATGAGGTGCTGACATTCATCATCGAGATGCACTATGATTCATTATTGAATCCATGCTAATGAACTAGACCTTAATCCACTTTGATTCTAGGCATAATGTTTGCAGCACACATGCAATCAAAAATTTCTTTCCATTTTTTATTTTGGCTAGAAAGATCTTATATTATTCATAAAAAAACAATTAATCCAAGTCCAAGAAAGGTCCAACTCTAATAGATATTAAGTCGCATCTAAAATTCTAAGTTTAATATTTACATAACATCCTTGAGAAAGGGATACACCGATAGACTTGTGGTGGCCAAAACTAAAGGGTAACAACTATAGTGCAAAACTAATCTTCTAGAATCATAGACCCCCTCATTCCTAGAAGAAAAAAGGAAGATAGTCCGATAGACTTTCATTATCATCATAATTCTAAAAAGCATGTCTCGAGGCGTAGAGGCGTAAGTCTTAATTTTAATATCTAAGGCGTAAGCCTTGTAGACTCGAGGCAATGAGGCGCTACTGAGGCGTCACCTCTGTCTAATGTGCATTTTTTCGACAAGTAAGTTGTAAACTATGTAAACACAATACTTTTGCAATAATATTAAAGGTACAAACAATATTTTAGTCATAAACATACGAATTACAATAACAACCTATATTATATTGTTAGTCACATCTAGTAGCAATCGCTGCAATCCTAATATATTGAACTAAACCAATACGTCAACTAGTAATTATCACATATCCTCAAATGCGTGTGTTAGTCCCCATGCTTAAAAAATATCTTTGTACAATCGTGATAGGTTAGTCCTAAAACATATTATTTCATAAATATATATTATACAGTTATAGTATGAACAAATTTCATTTCAACAAATGATATTATACTTGCTTGTATTATTGTATGAGTATGATATATGTTCAAGAGACTGCATGTTTCTGTAAGAATATAAGGAATTCACAAGTTCACAATATGAATAGTACGCGTGTATATATATTCAATTTGGATATATTTAAATTTATAATTTACGATAAATAGTTTGTGAATATTTGAAGTTTAGGACTGGGATAAAATCATGGGAGAACCGCCTCATAGGGTTGATGTTTCTATTAATGTCTCTCTCTCTCTCAATAAATACAGAAGTGGGTGGGGCTTCTTATCGCACCATCACTATGACTTCTATTAATGTCTCTCTCAATAAATATAGAAGGGGTCAGGCTTCTTATCCCACCACCACTATGAGTAAACACACTAATATACAATGTGGGACTAACATAGGTGCATGTGGTAATTGGACCTCGGTGGGATCCAATTACCCATCTGTGATGCCCAATCTACCACTCCTCCTCAAGCTGGAGCATGCAATGCTCAAGTTGGATAAAAAGAAAGAAATCACTCATTTATATAATACAAGACACTACGGATAATATTAACTTAATGCAACCTCTACAGGTTACCTGTTGAGTATATTGCTTCTCCTATCGTGCAGGTGAGGAGGAACTAAAGAGCTGGAGTGGAACTGAAATGAGTCTCCTCGTCGGATAATGTCTGCTTTGTATTGAGTCTGTCAAAGTTATCGGAACTGAAATAAATCTCATTATTAGAGAATGCGTGCTTTGTAAAGTGCAGAGTTACTTGAATCAGATTGTCTCCTTGTCGGAGTGCGTGCGCTTTGTCCTACACAGAGTCACATGAACCGAAAGGAGTCTCCTCTGTAGAGATATTTATATATTTCCATATTCTCTATGTACCTTTTCCTTATTTTATTTCAAGGCCTTAAATGTCGATTTCGGTCACCATTTCGGTATTGACCAAAACAGAATTTTGATGGAATTTCGGTAATTTTTTGTACTAGCACCCCCATATTTCGGTTACTTTGGTCATTTCGGTCGAATTTCGATTTCGAGTGGATATCGATATTCGACAGAAATTTGACCGAATTTCGCTGAAATTTGATATGTTTTATTTCTTTGTATCTATTTTATGTAATTTATCCATAGGACTCTCTATATAAGAGAGCCTAGGGTTCTCAGAAATAAACAACACATTCATTTCTTCCAACATGGTATTAGAGCGACAGTCCTAGACCGGAGCTCGTATACCCTAACCCTAATCCACACCCGCCAGCCCCCCCTTTAATCTTGACGTCGCCCGACAGACCTCCCCGCGCTCGCGCACCTCCTCGGAATCGCCAGCCCTTCTCGGACCTCTCCACCATTGTTGCCAGGTCGTTGGCCTCCACTACCGTCAGCCCTCGCTTCCGTCATTGTCTCTCTTCGTTTGCTTCGGTTGATGGATTTGATTGCATAAGTCTACATATGCAATCAAATCCTCACATGTCAGTATAGACCATGGCCTCAAATTTCAGCGAAATTCGATCGAATTTCTGTCGAATATCGATATCCTGTCGAAATCAAAATTCGACCGAAATGGTCGAAATGACCGAAATATGGGGACCATAGTACAAAAAATGAACGAAATGTCCGAAATTCGATCGAAATTCCACTGAAATTTCGTTTCAATCGGTCACCGAAATGGTGACCGAAATCGACATTTAGGGCCTTGGTGTAGACATTTATATATCGGTCTACAAAACCCCTGTGATCTTCATCTAACTACATGTCAGAAAACAAAATCGATGTACCCGCCACATGTGCCTTCAGAGGTCCGGCTCCAATTGTCAAGATGGACGTGACGAACTATGAGCTCTAGGCTATGTAGTTCATGAGCCTTATGAAGTCTAACGGTAAGAAGCATATTCTTATCGACATTGAACCGGTGGAGAAAACATGGATTCACGTCTTGTGGGAGGTGGACGACGCATATGCAAAGTTTGGTTGTCTGGTACATTGACGATAGAGATTGCTAATCACGTGTTGCATCATCCCACTGCCAATGTGAGATATTCTCGCAACAACCTATTCTCAAACACGGAATGAGACCAAGATCCTTCAACTATGGCATGATATCTTCACTGTCAAGCAGAACAGACAGCCTCTCCACTCACTGTACACATCTTTACGCGAGATGTTTGAGAATCTCCACAGCTTCATGCCTCTGACGACCACTTCTGAGCAACAGAAAACATACGGGATTGCTACCATAGTCGAGCTATTTTTGACCCATCGTCTCTTGTTTTCAGGACATCCTTACGAGCAGAGTGATTAGGTGTGGCTGTGAGCAGGGTGGCCTTTATCGCCTGGTTCGCACTCCTTATGCAGGAGCATCCTTTCATTCAACCGGACCAGTCTCTCCCTATACTTGGCATCTACGTTTTGCCACCTCCCTCTCTAGAATATGTGTCGCATTTTGCCGCAGATTTCTCCGGGTTCTTCCTTCCAGCGTGAAGCGTGTCAGTTGGGAAAGCGTTATCGATCAACTTTTCCCAGTCGCCAGAGTCGGTGCAGTAGCTTCCATTTTGAGTTAGTTCATGTCGATATTTGGGGTCCAAGTCGTGTTCCTGATCACCATGGACACAGGTTTTATCTTGTTGCAGTAGATGATTTTTCTCGTTTGTCATGGGCGTTTCTATTGAAGAACAAATCTGAAGTAAGGGATGCGATCAAAACTTTTATCAATGAAGTGCATAATGTTCTCTCTCCGTCCGTGAAGTTTGTGAGGACATATAATGCTTTGAAATATTGTACTCGTGCCCTATCATATTTTTTTCCTCCCGTGGTATCATTCATCAAACATTATGTGCTTACACTTCTCAGCAAAATGATGTTGCAGAGAGATAGCATCAACAATACTTGATGTCACGCGGACCCTACTTATTCAGAGTCTTGCGCCACATTCGTTTTGGGGTGATGTCGTTCTTACTTGGTCCCGATTGAATAGAAGAAAAGATGAGACATGTTTGTAAAAATATACTTTTCAAAATTTAGGTTAAAGTAGGGGACTTGCATCCAAATATTATAATAAGAATGCATTTAAGCTTGATTCATACTAAAGAGTAGAGGCATTGGATTTAAGGACTCAAGACTCAATTTTTTGTTCATGTTGACTTATAAAAAACATGCATAGTAAAGTGAAAATAAGCTTAATATGTTAATAACTTAAAATAAAATGTATTTTAATGAATCATGAGCTTAAAGACTTGAAAATACTTGTCTAGGAAAGATGAAAAGCTCACAATCAAAAAGTGTTGAAGAATGGTCTTAGTGGGCTATGTTTAGTACCACATCTTGGAGTGGTGACTTTTGGTCACATTGGTGGGGCTATATAAAGAGCCCTACACCCATTGTAACCTTTGAGAAGGTGCAATGCATACCATGCCCCTTTGAGGGCTTCTCCCGTGGTTTCATCCCACTCCTCACGGAGTAGGATTCCACGTTAAATCTTATTCTTCATTGTTATATTTCTTTGTTCTCTGATTTCGCTTTCGCATTCTTCTATTTTCCAACATGGTATCAGAGCAAGTTGATCCGTAGATCTTTTTTTATATTTCGGTATTTCTGGAGATAATTTCGTTGCTACAATTGGAGATTTGATTTTATTTGATTCTTCCGGGTTGGTGGTCGGATTGCGCATTCCCCAATATTTTCTAGAGATACTTTTGAGACTTCAAATGTTGCTCCAACTTGAAGAAGAATATCCAGAAGGGATGGAACATGCCATCTCCATATCCTTCTGGCAGAGCATGCGATCTGTTTGTCATATGGTTCAATTTCGGATCCACGGGCTCGTTCTTCCATGCTTCCGCTTACTGCAGGTCGGATCATCTTCTCTGTGCCCCTGCTCCAAGCTCCTGCCAGATCGACCTTCTCCATGTGCGATGACCTCCCATGGTCGTGCGCTTCTCCACGAAGCCTAGCGGGGCCACCGCTCCGAGCCCAATTTCTTATGCCCTCCATGCGGCCGACGATGCTGCAATCCATGCGCGCGGGCGGTGCGGCGATCCATGCAGAGAGGGAGGCGATCCTCCAAGTTGGCGGTGGGGCTTGGAGCTTCTTTGTTGGCGGCGGCATCAATCGAGAAAGGGGTTCACATAACCCTATTTTTTCTCTCTCTCATTGAACGGTGAGGGGCTCAATAGCCTTTTATTTTTTTAAAAGAGGGGACGACATGCTTATGTTTTACCCTTGATGGGTGTGAATGAGAAAAAAAGGAGTGGCCGCTGGAAGAAAAAAAACAGACGGTGAAAAAAATATGAAATGAAGCCGTGTGATTTGAAAAAAAGGGAGGGGAGATAAGCCTTTGAAAAAATTGAAGAGGGAGTTGTCGATTACCAAAAGGAAAGGGGTATGATGACTGGCGTAAAAAAAAGAAATCTGACGTGGGAAAATGATGAAAATGGTAAAAATGAGAGGATGTATAATCGTTGCCTTTTATGGACCTAAACACTTTTATTTTATTTGTTGGGCCAACAGTGTTGAAGTAAAAAAAATATCTTGTGAAGAAAAAAATGAATGAGGATGTCCTGTTGCATTAAAAAAAAGAACTTGAGCAAAAATTGTGATGAGAAAAATTGAAAAAAAGGAGATGAATTTTTGTGAAAAAAATACAGTCCAAGAAAAAGATTTTGTGTTGGGACTGAGAAAAAAAGAAAAAAAAGGGAGGGAGGAATTTCATGTTTGTTCTCCTAACTTCTCTTTTCGACAAGTTTGGGAGAAAGGGGGAGTGATGGGTAGAGCATTTCATGCTCTACTATTGTTGGCTAGTGGAGTCTTCCCTACCATTGTTTGAAGTGTTATGTAGAGATTTTTGAGCCCTACCATTGTTTGAGGTGCTCTAATTGAGTACCTATATTTTGTGGAGTTCTCCAGAGGGAGATTCATTGCTTGAGATGCTCTATTTGAGTACCTATGTTTTGTGGAGTTCTCCAGAGGAAGACTCATTGTTTGAGGTGCTCTATTTGAGTACCTATGTTTTGTTGAGTTCTCCAGTGGGAGACTCATTGTTGGCTTCATTCTTTAACGTTCGTGAACTCCACTATGTCTGGATATTCCCACGGATGTTTACATAGCCGTGAACTCCACTATGTATGGATATTCCCACGGCATGTTTTCATGGCCGTGAGCTCTACTATGTATGGATATTCCCACGGTATGTTTTCATGGCCGTGAACTCCACTATATATGGATATTCCCACGGCGTTCTTGTTGGCTCTGCGGAGTGATGGAGCAATCTTTGGAGAAGACACGTTGCGGGCTAAAGTACTCCATGATGAAGGCTCAATTGCTGATCAGATATCTCTGCAGATCATTATTCAGACTCAAGTCACTAATTCCTCCTCACCAACATGACGTGAAAAGCATCGTCATCGGCAACAATCGATAATGTGCGTTGAGTTGACATTGTATGTTGTTTCATGTGCTTTGTATGTGAGTGGGTGCATTCTTTTTGTTTATTCAAGCTTCGCATTGCTTGCTTAGCATGAGGGGGAGTGTTGAAGAATGGTCTTGGTGGGCTATGTTCAGTACCACATCTTGGAGTGGTGACTTTTGGTCACATTGGTGGGGCTATATAAAGAGCCCTACACCCATTGTAACCAAAGTCACCACTCCAAGATGTGGTACTAAACATAGCCCACCAAGACCATTCTTCAACACTTCTCCTCAAGCTAATAAAGCAATGCGAAGTTTGAATAAAAAAAGAACGCACCCACTCACATACAAAGCACATGAAACAACATACAATGTCAACTCAACGCACATTGTCGATTGCTACCGATGACGATGCTTTTCATGTCATGTTGGTGAGAAGGAACTAGTGACTTGAGTCTGAATAATGATCTGCAGAGATATCTGATCAGCAATTGAGTCTTCATCATGGAGTACTTTGGCCCGCAACATGTCTTCTCCGAAGACTGTTCCATCACTCCACAGAGCCAACAAGAACGCCGTGGGAATATCCATATATAGTGGGGTTCACGACCGTAAAAACATACCGTGGGAATATCCATACATAGTGGAGTTCACGACCATGAAAATATGCCGTGGGAATATCCATACATAGTGGAGTTCACGGCTATGAAAACAACCGTGGGAATATCCATACATAGTGGAGTTCACGATCGTTAGAGAATGAAGCCAACAATGAGTCTCCCACTGGAGAACTCAACAAAACATAGGTACTCAAATAGAGCACCTCAAACAATGGTAGGGCTCAAAAACCTCTACACAACACTTCAAACAATGGTAGGGAAGACTCCACTACCCAACAATGGTATAGCATGAAATGCTCTACCCATCAAAAAGAAAAGGAAAAACTATTGCAGGAAAAAATAAAAAAACAACCCATAAATGAGGCAGCGCCTCGAGGCGCGCCTCATAAGCCTCGAGGCGCACGCCTCACTGAAGCTGAATGAGGCTATAGCCTCGAGGCGTTTTTCCTTGAAAAACGCCTCGAGGCGTACGCCTCAGCGCCTCGAGGCGTGTTTTTTAAAACAATGATTACAAGAGATGATGTGCATGGAATAAAGATGGTAAAAGAATTTTCGGCAGTCAGCTTGTCACTAAGGATCTGGGCACCCTAAGGTATTTCTTAGGATTGGAATTTGCTAGGAATGCGCGGGGTCTTGTGATGACCCAAAAAAAATCTTACAGACATGCTTGTTGAGACGGGCATGATTGGATGTCAACCTTCTACTACTCCTATGGATCCTAGCGTGAAGTTATACGATGATGATACATATGAGGTTGATAAGAGGAGATACAGAGAGATGGTGGGAAAGCTCCTTTATGTTACTATTTACCAGACCGGATATCTCCTTTGTTGTGAGTCGAGTGAGTCAGTTCATGGAGCAGCCTCGACAAGTACATATGGACGCTATATACATGATATTGAGATATCCAAAATCTTCTCCAGGAGTAGGACTACTTTCCAAGAAAGGAGCAACTCTCTGTATCCGCGTGTGCTGATGCTGACTATGCAGGGTATCCTAACGATAGGAAGTCTACTTTGGGCTTTGCAGTGTTTGTTAGTTTTCTCTTGTTTCTTGGAATAACAAGAAACAAACACTTGTGGCCAGACCAAGTGCCGAATCTGAATATAGGGCTATGGCGCAAGCAAGTACATAAATGATGTGGGTTCGAGCATTGTTAGTAGATTTGCACATAGATGTTCCTCTGCCCATGCAGTTACAATGTGATAGTTAAGCTGCCCTATTCATTGCAAACAACCCTGCATTCCATGAGAGAACAAAACATATTGGGTAGATTGCCATTACACTAGAGATATGATTCAGAAGGGTTTGATATCTACCTCTCATGTCAGTTCAGGAAAGCAAACAACAGATATCTTTACCAAGGCATTGCTCAGAGGGTCATTCCTGAAGTGTTCGTCCAAGCTGAGCATGATTGACATCTGTGCTCCATCTTGAGGGGGAGTGTAGAGATTTATATATTTTCATATTCTCTATGTACCTTTTCCTTATTTTATTTCTCTGTATCCATCTTATGTAATTTACCCATAGGACTCTCCTCTATATAAGAGAGCCTAGGGTTCTTAGAAATAAACAACGCACTCATTTCTTCCAACATCCTCGTCGAAAAAGTGTGCTCTGTACTGCACAGTCACTTGAACCAAAAGGATCCAATTGCCCACCTATGAACGCAGAGGGATCCAATCACCCTGATTTTTAAGGTTGTCTAGAATTAGCATTTTATTGTTAAATTAGCTATACAAAGGAAAAGACTTTTTTGCATAGATCTGTGCCAAATAATTTTTCAAGATGATCAACAGCACCTCCATCAGCGATAAATCTTTATACCTCCCTTGTTTTTGACGGTTGGCGTGCTTTATATGAGCATAGTAAAGGTGCTCTCTTTGTCCCAAGGCTTACAGAATTCAGTCCCAAAAGTTTGACTATCATTGGGATATGCTCTGTTGAGTTTATTTCTTGAAGCCTTAGTGTTGTTATATGAGGCCTAACACATCAGGGCTTTATGAAGGGGAATGTTTTTGTGTTAGGAAGTTTATAGGCTAGGGGAGTGGTGGTGTAACGTGTATGGTGGGTCGAATGTATCCTCTTTTCATCCACTAGAAGGAAAGGGTCCACTGTTTGGGCCCTTTGTTTTGGGCTGAGAGTTTTTGTTTTTGTTAAAAAAAATGTGAATGGAGGAAACAGGAGGGGGGAGGCCCAAAGATAGTTAAAAAAATCGAAAAAAGGGAGTTTTCAAAAAAAAAAGAGGGAATGAAAGAAGCCCACGATTGGGATGGAAAAAAAAAGAGAAGTAAAAAAAAGTTACGTACAAAAAAAACGTACGTTAAAAAAAAATAATAGAGGACGAAAAAAAAAAGACAAAGAAATATAAAGAAGACGGGATTTTACGTGGAACCCTACTCCGTGAGGAGCGGGATGAAACCACGGGAGAAGCCCTCTACGGGGCGTGTTTGTCTATTGACTTTCTCAATGGATACAGGAGGTCTGGGGTTCCTTATATAGCCTCTCCAGAGCCTCCAAGTCCCACCACTGGACGATGTGGGACTAAACACTGGATGGGGTAAATGGATCTCCTCCGGGATCCATTTACCCTACTACAACACAATGGGCGCATACAACGAATGCTCCAACACCCCCCCTCAAGCTGGAGCATGCAATGCTCAGCTTGGACAAACAAAAATAAACTCAACTCAACGCTATAGGACACTACGGACAATATCAACCCAACGCGCACATTGCTGCAGTCGAGGACGTTGCTTCTCATGCGTGCAGGTGAGGAGGATGAACGGGCTAGAGTGTGAGTCAACTGAAGACTCGGAATCTGACCGTCGAGTCTGAACTTGCGCCTGAAGTCTCCTCGTCGGAGAACTGGGTCTCTCCCATCTGGCTCAGAGAATGGTGCACTGCTCTGGTGTACCTATGATACCACATGAAAACCCTTGCCCTCAAGGGAATGGTCCTCTGCTCTGGAGTCCTTATGGCTCACATGAAAACTCTGGCCGAACAACAACAAGAATGATGGGGACCTCGAACTGATGATGGCAACATATGCTCATCTGAAAATGACCGCACACTCGTGCATGTCTGAAACTTAACTCGGAATCAATCGTCGAGTCTGAACAACCGTAGAGTCTGGAATCTGAAGGCTGGTCTGGAGACTGGCATCTGAATCTGGATATAGACCTGTGACTCTACATATATACTCCCCCTTTCTCCTATACTTGTCGGAAAAAGGACATCGACCAAGTTGGGAGAAGACAAGATAAATAGGGGTAAAAACATGAACATCCAAAAAACTTGCGGCTTTTCTTCATATTGTTTTAAGCCGTCACTTTTTTTTAAGCCATTTCATCAATTTTTTTCGGCTTTTGCTTCTCACATTTTTTTTGAAAATGCGTACAGCCTTTTTTTTAATGTACGCGCTCCTTTTTTTTCTTCTTTCTTTCACTTTTTTTTAACTCGGACCTTTTTTTTCTTCTTTTTTTTATCATCGGCCCATTTGAGGCCCGAAACATACACCGGTTTTTTTAATAACAACGGACCCTTATTTAGGGTTCCCAAGAGGGAACCCTTTGACACCAAAGCCGCCGCCGCTCTTGATGATATGTTGCGTCGACCTCGCCTGGACGATGTACGGCTTGAGGATGTGGCTGCTCCTGGGACTTGCTCGGAGATGCAGGAAGGGCGCAAGCATGCAGGAGCGTCGAAGATGAAGGGGGGTCGCCGCATGGCTCCTCGGTTTCTGCCTCGGCGGTGATAGCCATCGTTGCCTTGGCAGCAACCCCCGCCTGGGCCGTTGCTACGCATGGAGGTGTTGAAGGTGTCGCGCGCTACCACCTGGATCGAGCGAGAAGTTCACCGCCTGGAGCTA